>OY720633.1:24773153-25432065 GCA_963169105.1 Ceriagrion tenellum
ATATATATATATATATATATATATATATATATATATATATATATATATATATATATATATATATATATATATATATATATATATATATATATATATATATATATATATATATATATATATATATATATATATATATATATATATAATATATATATATATATATATATTATATATATATATATATATATATATATATATATATATATATATATATATATATATATATATATATATATATATATATATATATATATATATATATATATATATATATATATATATATATATATATATATATATATATATATATATATATATATATATATATATATATATATATATATATATATATATATATATATATATATATATATATATATATATATATATATATATATATATATATATATATATATATATATATATATATATATATATATATATATATATATATATATATATATATATATATATATATATATATATATATATATATATATATATATATATATATATATATATATATATATATAATCAGTGTACCACAAATACTCAGTGTTACTATCAGATGGATGAAATAATTAAGTTCCAATGTTATTAATTTTTAAGTGCATTAAGATTATCAACAGCAAGGTGAATTATGAAACCATCTAAAAATCTACAGATGGACGATATATGTGATACACATTAGTAAGAATTAAATTTTGATAACAAATATGTATAACAGTTGATAACCTGTATTTTGAAAAACTATTTTTGAACACATGGAAATACAATAAAAAACAAATCAAAATTCAACTTGTAGCATGACCATTTATGAACCAATCCATTTATTGCCCATGTATACCTACCCACAAGTATGGGCAGTGAAATGGGATGATATAAAAAATTCTATCCCACCTCATTTTCTCACAGCAACCATTAACCAAAATGTTGCGAGTAACTATTTGATAATTTTGATGATAACCTTATCATAATACCTCTAGAACTAACAATGACAGAGGAGGGATAGCAAAAACATTCTATTTAAACAAAATGGAAAACATTTCCTTTCATAACGAAAGGATGAATCACTTATTCATCATTTCATTATGAAGGAATTCCACCAAGTTACTACCAATGCCATTAATTCAATTCCCTTTTATTTTTCTTTTATCCTTTAACATTTCTTCAATGTCAAAATAGAACCAGAAATCAACAACTTTTCATTAAAAAACTGACATCAACTTGAGACATCTATTTAAAGGAGGACAGACACAGATATGAATTTTTTGTGCTTAAAGTAAGAAATAAGAACACTTTGTAATTGATTTTTGGTCAAAACTCTTCCTTTCCTGGAAGCTAACCAAAATATCTCCAAGCTAAAATCAATTATTTTAGACTTCATTCTTTTTTCTTTGGCGAGTTATTATGAATATGTGGCTATGAGAAAAGAAGTCTATTTAAATGTACTAGAAAAATAAAAAGTTAGAGTTTCAGATTCTACTTGTGAGGGGAATATGGTGTTAAAAAGCTTGGTGCTTTAAATAAATCATTTTCAGACTCAATTTTCTCCGTTGTAAGAGTAATTAAACATGTGCTGCTCACAGATTTGAAATAGATGCAGAAGTACAGCATATTGTCAAAACTTGAAGTTTGAGATTTAACTTCCACAAGATTTATAATAGTTCAAAAGCAGTGGAAAATTGAATCAAATTATATGATGTCACAACCATAACCTCCTCAGTCCCGAGACATATTCAGCATTATTTTTGGAAAATTCCTCATATCTACTTACATTTTGCACTGTAAGCCATGTTTGCAGAGTTAATATCTCTGCCACGTGACAGGCAATCAAGCTTCTTAATGATGCTGCGACTTATCAGCAAGTGGCGTTGCCAATATTTTGTGTTTTTGAGCGGGAAAAATTCAAATGTCTGTGTATTGTATACAATATGCCAGGACCAAGGAGGTTAAGGAGAGCTCCTTTAAAAATTGGATTCCCATGGTAACAATCAAAAATCGTTGTATAAGCCATACATTTTTACTTCAATTTTATGCTACTTTACAACTGCTGTAAATCTCGAAGAAATCTTCTGCACATCTTTCTATCCAGTAAGCCATGCATATTTAAGCCATATTGTGCAACACTCCACTCTTGTTTTCACAAAATTCCTATTTTGTGGTAATCCTTTGAACACAACACCTGCTGTTTCATGATTAATGCTTTCTCGGATTGTTGGACTCCACTTCATAATGCTATTAGAAGTTTTCCTAGACTTTTGTACAATTCACACTATCATGCATTCTAAAATACACACTTCATACTCCACTTTTGTGAGCAAAATACTTGACTTCTGGACATTTGTCAGCAAATGATACTTTTCATTTCTGGCAATGGTACATACTAAGGATTGCGATAAATGGCAAACAAGATGCATGAGCACCATGCACAGAGTGGTGCTCTCAGTCTTCCAGTGACGGTGGAATCTTCACAACACAACAGTGCACTTGCCTTCCTTTCCTCTCTGACATTCTGCACCAGGTAGCACACTTAAAAACAGATGAGCAAAGTTGATGTATGTACAGTAAAGAGTAAAAGAACATTGACAACAACATCCGTGATTGTTGTTAGGTTCAAACATTTTCAGTAGACGCATCAAAGTGCATGTTGTGAAGTTGTCAATTACTATGTATTACAAACTAAGGTTGTTGAGTATACATTCTCAAAAAATTAACTAAAAACAAAAAAAAATTGTCTGCGGCTGTTATTCATCAATGGACTGTTACCTTCCACCAGGTTACAAAACAATTTGGCCAGGCACATAGCTCCATTCCTTGGATACAGTGTTGTTCATGTGTGTTCAAGTTCACTGATGTGTCTCAATTGGCACTAACTTTAACACCTCGAATGGTAAGTTCACAGACATTGGGGTTATTTTCTTTGCTTCATTTCACAGCTCCGATCATTTCCTCATTCAAGAGGGCAGGGGCTGCCACGAAGGGTCATTTGATTTGTGTTTGTCTTTTGTTTCTTTTAGGTAACATTCACAAAATTGATTTACCTCTTCAATGGAAATTATATATAAGACATCAACTTTAAGAGTCCTAAAACTAAATGTGGCAATGCTTCTTGTTTCATGTCTATCTATATATAGAGTAAATTATCAGCAGAATGTTAACTTCAGCTCAGTAAAATTTAGAAATTCACACATATATTGTGATGAGGTTTTACTCAGTACCTAATGTATCTCTTTCTTTGAATTTTTTAAAGACTTAACTTAGTAATTTTAAACTTAATTGCAAAATATCAATCATGTATTTGAAAACATCATGCATAGAAATGGAAAATAAAATTTCCATGGAATAAACACAGTTTTGTGATTATATTTGGCTCTCTAGGAATGTAACCCCTAATTAGCATGGGAATCAATAGCCTGACTTTCGTATACCACTTGGGATGCATTGAGCACAGAAGTCGAGAGCGACCAATGTTAAGTTCCATAATAAGATCCCTGTTTTCATGTTTGGATTTGCTAAATGACTCTATCCCTTAAGAGTGAGCAAATAATGAACCACTTGTCCCATACCATACATAACATACAACATAACTAGAGCACAAGGTAAGCACTGTCTAAGGACAGTTAGCTAATAAGCATCTGCTATGTAGGTCTGGATTAGCAAAAGTTAGGAGCTATTCATACATGCTGAATTGAAATGATTTCCAAGCTCATAGAGGAAAGTAAACAAAAATGTGTACTCATGTCAGCGAGCAAATATCATCACTTCACTTTTGAATTAGAACAGCAGACACTACATCTACATACTACCCCGCGAGCTGCTACATGGGCGTGTGGCAGGGGGTGGTAGGTCACCCGCCATGCAAATATGTAAAATTTTTGGATGTGAAATGGTGACATGTACTTTGGGAGTGTATTCAGAGGAGCTCAATTTTTATTGTGGTCGCTTATTGTGTGCGGAAAGAACAAGTTCTTGTACCTATCTGTTCGGCAGAGTATCTCTCTTATTCTATCGCTTCTGTCAGACCTTGAAATGTAGGGAGGCGTCGTGATAACATTCTCTTGGAGCCCACCTACCAGCAAAAACAGCATTCATTCATGAAACATACAATGCAAATTTTTTCTACATAGCTTTCAAACTGCCAAACTGAAATTTTTGCGAAATTTCTGGAATTTTTAGTTTGAAAAGATACAATAGTGAGTTTGACAGAAGCTGGCTCTCAACATAGGTGTGTTTACGAGTTTTGATAGATGGGAAAAATTGGCCCATCTGTCATTTGTTTGGGCATGTAGCAAAGTTCAGCCCACCAGAGGTAAATATATTATGAATCTCACCATGCCTTGGCGACGTACTGCGGATATTAATCTGCAACGGACAGGAGCTGGCCCTATATGTGAACTTGGCACTGGTATCTGAGCACGACCGGAACCATCGACTTTATCAAACTCCAAGGATTCAGGAGGAATTTCTATCACATGATTTACAGATACAGTGGGAGAAACAATTGCTGGAAGTCTAGTCATAACTTCTGCAAGAAAAAAAGGAGAAAAAAGTTTCAGTAAAAAATTATTTACAAATAAAAATGAGGCCAATGTTGAAAAAAGTACCTGTTTCAGCAAGAAGCCAAAATGATTTGCAAAAATCAACAGGGGCATGTTGAGAAATATTTACTATTCTCCTGGCTCTTAGTTCTGGATCCATGAAGTACTTTCCACCTAAAATAAAGACAAACTATTAGAGAAAAAACAAAGAATTCACATTCCAAGTTGAATTACCACAGAAATATTGCTCAGAAATCACCTGTCCAGAGAGAACTTGATGCCTTAGATAAAAACCCACCCTCTCCATAATATATCTCACTATATGAAGCCATTGCAATGCTGAGGAATTTTAACACCTTTCTCATTGAAGTGCAGAACTATGTATAGGAGAGAAATACATTAGCTGTCAGTACATCAGAAAATAGGAAGACTTTACAAGAAATACTAATAAACTATGCATTTATCTACATAAGATCCCACATACTGAAGATCCAAACTACTGAACAAATCAAGGAGTGAACAAGGTTATGAAGCAAATACATGCACAGTAGACTCGATATTACAAACCAAATTCCTACAAAGTTTTAGTTTTTACAAAACAAATTGTTGGTCCTGATTAAAGGGGTATTGTAACTTACAGAATGAGAAACAATATTACAAAATTGAAAGCCTTGACAATGAAAGACCTCAACAGAGAAGGCCACTTAGCTGTTACCAGTGATGAGAAAATGCTCACTTTTCGGTCGCCTGCAAGCACATCATCACACCTGCACGTGTTGATGAGTGGAAGTTGATACATGGTTTGACTTTGCCAAAAGTTTAAGAAATTTAAGAACCAAGCCATAAAAAATGATATCAAACATAATGTAATTCAAAACAAAAAATGACAATTTTAATAGATAACAATAGCATTTGAGGTTATTGTATGCTGCCTGTGCTTTTTCACCTTTTGCACCTGGTCTGAGCCATGAAAACTTCAACCTATTTCATGAGTACCGCAAGCATATACCTCAGTATGAAACTCTCTCATGACAAGGAATTGCACAGGTACCCATGATTTTCATCTGTCTAGGAACACAAGTCATTAGGGTGTCAGACACTCCATCACTGAACGAAGGTAATCATGACCCTCATCTCAGTACCATCTTCACTCATGGCCCATAGCCAGCTGTGAATTTGCTTACCATACTTGGGAATAATGATTAAGTATTGATTGAATTTAATGAGAAATTCTGTTAACAATTTAAGTTAATTGTTATTTTTAAATTGCGAAAATGTTTTACCTTGAATCAATAACACCTTTGCTAATGATTAAACAAATGTATTTATGTAATTACCCAGAACATTTTTAAAAACATTATTTGTTGCATACTGACAAACTATTGGCTTTGAAGAGGAATATTTATAATCAGCTCAACATTGAATATATTTTTAAAAGGAACTTCAACACAATTGATAACAAAATTCTTGTATAATGATCACTCATGACTACTCTGATAATTATCCCAGTAGAATTCCATTTAAACTTCATAAATGCAGATAGACAGGCAATAAATGTCATTCCAAGCTTGTATTTTCCCAGTATGCAAAAAATAGGCTTAGTTAATTCTAAACATGAATAATGGACCACAAACACAGCGTGAAACCATCTACCACAGGGATGAAATGTGAGATTTTCAAATTACAAAATACAGTATGTTGGATTTCATATCTTTGCACATAATTTGATCGTTAATCATACCTACACATTTGAAATCATTCCACAGCACAGGTATAACACATGAAAGATTGAACGGATCAGAAAAAGAGCAAAGATATATATTTGCGATGTTTATAAAAGATATATGTTGATACACAGGTTTTTATTATGATCTGCCAACTTTCAGGTCCCAGGAAATTCATAATAACAAGAGTCTACTTATATTGCATTGACTCTCTCATATATAAGTATTAGGACCTTTTAATTTAATTGTGTATTTCAGTTACAACTCAACATTAGATACTTCACTAAAAAGAAAATAAGTCTTATTAAGAGAATATAGCTAAATCAGAGAACTAATTACAGACAGAAAATACTATCTCTAACTTATTATTGATTCAAACCCACTCCTTTTTCAAGTTACTGATAAAGAGAAACTGACTGACACACTGTCACTAAACTTCATTACTTAGGAAGGTGTAGATCAAGGAGGGGAGGATCCTCCTCCATTAAATACCTGGTAAAAAGAGGAGAAATGAGAGTTGTTCCCTACTCCCAGACCCCAGGAGAGTAGCAATTCACCCTTCCAAAATAATGATCATAATCCATTACTGCTTTGGATCATAATCCATTACTGAATCCATTGCTGCATTTGGCTACTTCCATATTGGCTATATGGAATACTACTACTAAATAAGACATTATCTTTGAACCAGGGGAAAAACAGTAACACATGTTAGTTATTCACATGCTTAGATAAGGAAAGTTGTAATGTTAGCCTGAAATATTAAGTTAATCCTTATCTATATACCATGGACATAATGTGCTTTATCAGAATTACCCAGGAGTCAGCATTTATTTTCCTTCCAATGATCAAATGTATGTACTATTTTAAAATCTACTTAATAACATCTATACAACCTAGTTTTCCTAATATTCCTAAGGTTCCCGTTTGAATAAAAGCATAACTAGATTTACAAGAGTTACAAAGCTATGACAAAGTTCGTAGCCAAGATATGGTATAAATTTATACCTCATAAGTCATCAATGGTTCACATAGAACACTTGAAATTAATGAGTGCTAACTAGGGTAGTCCAAAAAATTTCTCAACTCTTCAAAATGTTGATGCCACCCTTCCATTCCATGCTAAGTAATGGAATTTCCTTAATGCAATATATTGGCGCGGTAAGTTAACAGGTGACTGTTTCCTTATGCCCTGTTTAAATTACTAGCTTTTAACCAGGTTAGCTCTTAACCCTAGTAAATGTTCACTGTGTGAACGCAGGTTGCTGCTGGTTACCATAATTTTTTATGTGTGTAAACGCAGGTTAGTTAGAAGAGTAGTTAGGTGATGCAGTCCACTTGCAGCTTTTACTTGGAGCGTACAATGTATTAAGCAAGTTTCTATTGTCATAATCCATATCCATGCATCCGTGCCATGTTGCTTGATGTATTTTAATGCATTAGTAAATGATGAACCATATATTAAGTTCAAAATTTACCTTAAAAGTGCAATCGAGGTCGGGTCATGGGCAGAACTTGTCAGAAAAAGTCGTTAATTCTGCTGCATATATTGAGGCAAGGTCTCGAAATGGAAGTTATATACAAATATTGAATGTCAAGTTAACATACTGAATTGTTTCTATCATAAAAGAGTGCAAGAGACATAATAACGTAATATTCTTGGGGTATCTTCATGGTTAAGTATAGCATAGTGAGATGTCGTTCCATTAAGGAAATTAACTCTCTCAATTTTCAACTTTCGATACATAAAGTGATGTTTAGACATGAAATAATAAGTGTACTGTTAAATACTAATGAATGAGAAGTCTTACCGTGTGAAATAATTCGTGTGTATATAATTCAATAATAAACCGTGTGTATATAATTCAATCTGTTATAGCCAAAGTGATGGAAAGCATTGTTGTTGACAAACTTGAACCCTTGCTTAGAAATGTCATTATACCTGAGCAGCATGGATTCAGATAGGGTATGTCTACTTTGTCTAACCTATTGGTTTTTACTAACTACTTAATTAATGGCCTTGAGGAAGGTCGTCAAATTGATGTGGTCTACACAGACTTCTCCAAAGCTTTTGATAAGGTTAATCATATTATTCTATTACATAAAATGAAATCTCTTGGTATCAGTGGGAGTGGACTGGATTGGTTTCATAGTTATCTCATGGGCCGACATCTTCAAGTAAAAATTGAGCACACCTTCTCAAATCCTTTTCCGGTCAACTCTGGAGTTCCACAGGGGTCGCATCTCGGGCCCATACTATTTCTCATCTTTATCAATGACCTTAGTTATCTAATCTCTCCACTGCCACATTTGATGTATGCAGATGACCTAAAAGTTTTCAATGCTATAAACAACATTAATGACTGCCAGCTAATCAATAATTGTCTGAAAAAGATCTCAGAGTGGTGTAGAAAAAACCTGATGGTCATTAATACTAAGAAATGTAACTGTATTTCCTTTTATCGGAAAAAATTAACTATTAACTTCAAATATTCTATTGGTGATGAACATATTCTTCGTGCTTCCATGATTAAAGATCTTGGTGTACTGTTTGATAAGTCTCTGACTTTTGACCAGCATGTATCAAACATCGTAGCTAAAGCCCTACGTATGCTGGGTTTTTGTACCAGACTTAATAAGGACTTAAGAGATATTTACACATTAAGATGCCTTTACACCTCCCTAGTCTGTCCCATTTTGGAGTACAATTCTGTCATCTGGTCTCCTTATTACAATTGCCATGTTGATGCATTGGAACGTGTACAAAGAAAATTCCTGAGATTAATCAACTTCTATGCCGGATTCCATACTCCACACACACCTTACATTGAAACAATGGTTATATTAAATCTGCATACTTTATCAGTAAGAAGAAAACTTGCAGGGTTGTTGTATTTGTACAATTTATGTAATAATATTGTCAAGTGCTCGCCTTTACTTGCATTATTGCATTTCGATGCATCATTCACGAGCACCAGGAGATCTAAACTATATCATATTAAATACTGTTGAAGAAATTATTCTTTTAACGAACCTATTGTTCGCATATTAAGACTGTATAATTCACTCATATCATACATTGATATACACCATGATTCCCCGGTTGTCTATCGGAGAAGGTGTTTACAAGGTCTATCTGAATATGTCTAGTCAATTATGATGCTAAAGAATTTCGTAAGTTTGTTAATTTTTTTGGTACATATTTTACTTCCTGTAAGTCTACTTATGACTTGTTTAGAAAGCTTAGGACTTTCTTTTTAATTATTAATTTTTACATGGATATTTATTTTATATTGTGCACCAAAGTGTTTGACTTTTTTCTTATTACTTTCATATTGGATGTCTATTTGTTTACTCTGTATCTACTTGATATTGTATCTATTTTTTTTAATTACTTCCTTTAGGGTTAATTATTACTTGTTCTGAATGTTTCTGAATTTTCTTACGTTTTTTGTATATATTTGATATCTATTTTTATACTGTGTATCTATTTTATATTGTGTAAATATTTTTTCCTTTCTGTTGTGTATTAACATATTATTCATTATTAGAATCACACTTATAAAAAGTTACATGTACTACTCATGCTCTGGAAATTGGGCACCTGCCCGTAATAAAGGATTATTATTATTATTAAAAAAAATTGCATATTCAATCCTTTTTCTCACCCATACAAGTTCTGTGAATAAAGCTGAACATAGCCCAGGAAGCAAATGAAACGCAACTTGCGATGTTTGTTGTGCTGTGGGCTAGGTGGGCTACATCACCTTCTTTACTCTTCCATCAGGGGCCGTCAGCATGTTAACAAGAGTTAAATAATGCCGTGTAAACGCAAGTTAGTTAAGCCGCCATATTAACTAACGTCCTAATCCTAGAAATGTATGCGGGGTAATAGCATTTTTATATTCAGCCTTATTGCCCCTATGCAGTAGGCAATGCAAACAAGGACAGCTGGATTTTTATATCCTCCATGGATCCCTACGAGGGATAGGATACGGAAGGAAAGTTATGCAGGCACTTTCTATTGGCTTTGTCTCAGTGACGAGAATTATCCCTCAAGTGTAAAGGAAATGTATGAAGATATCGATAATACATATGTACATATGCATATTTTTATATCCTCCATGGATCCCTACGAGGGATAGGATACGGAAGGACAGTTATGCAGGCACTTTCTATTGGCTTTGTCTCAGTGACGAGAATTATCCCTCAAGTGTTAAGGAAACGTATGAAGATATCGATAATACATATGTGCATATGCAAGACCAGCATTCTAAGAGAACATACTGATGAAAGATGAACTCTGATGACTTGCTTTACACTTTTCAAATTTACACTGCAAAGGCAATCAACTTGTGCCGAACCAGCGAGAAGAGTTGATCGCAGACACAAGAATTTCAACAGGAGCTGACATCCAACCAACAAGAAGTGAATTTCATGAGACAGAATCAGCGTAGAAAGTGTAAAAATAGTCAAAAAGGGAATCTGAGAATAGCAATTAATCCAAACCTAAGTCTAAAGGGGAGGAATTTGATTGCAGACAATGTAAAACAAGACATGGCCCTCGTAAATCTCCTGCATAAGGGGAAAAGTGCAACATGTGTGGAAAATGAAATCATGTTGCGGCAGCATGTAGGATGAAAATTTACCTTAAATTTACCTTAATTGCTAATTGTAATGCTAATGCTATTTTGCTTTTTGTAATTTGCTAATGCTAATTGTAATGCTAATGCTATTTTGCTATAATGTTTAATTGCTAATTGTAATGCTAATAATGCTAAATTGTAAAGAGAGCTCAGATGAAAGTGATTTGTTGACGTCCTGTGTTGAATGCGAGTGCCCTAAATATTTGCAAAATGTCATTGCAAAAGAAAAAGCTAGTGATAAGTGGGACGTGGTCATTCTCATTACAAATAAAAAAGTGAAAGTGAAATTAGACACCAGGGTAGATGTAAGTGTAATGTCATCATGCACCCTAAAAAAGATAGGCCAATACCCCAAAATGAAATCAGTAAATTTCCAACTGAAAGGTTTTCTCAAAGACATCAAATGTAAACCAATTGGGTATGTAGCTCTACCTTGCAAACATAAAGGTAAGAGTATTATGGAAAAATTGATGATTAAGAATGGTGCCGACAAAATTTTATTGAGCACCAATGCATGCGAGTCATTGGATTTGGTACGGTGAATTAACTAAATTGACATTACCTCAAAAGTGTAAGGTAAAGAGAACTTTGTGAAGGTTCACGCTGAAATATCTAATGGTATTGGTCAATTTCCTGGTAAATATTCTATTGACACCAAACCTGACTTTGAACCTGTTTGTTACCCGCCAAACAGAATACCCCTAGCAGTTTGCCCAGCCCTCAAACTAGAATTAGATAGACTAGTTGAAAGAAAAGCCCTGGTGAAAGTTGAAAATGTTGATGAAAAGGCTAGCATTGATAGAATGGTAATGGTTGAGAAACCTAAAGGCAAAATTAGACTATGTATTGATCCATGTGACTTGAACAAGCACATTATATGGAAACCCAGAGTGATGCAAACTGTTGACAAAGTAAGAGCTAAATTAGCTAAGAAAAAATATTTTAGTGTGTTGGACCTAGCTGAAGGATTTCATCAATTACAGTTGAAGAGTCTTCTTGGGAATGTTGCATTGCGACACCCTTTGGAGTGTACAGATTTATAGTTCTTCCATTTGGTTCGTCTAGTTCCCAAGATTTGTTTCAAGAGGCCATTGAGAATCAATTTGGTGACCTTGATAATGTAGAAATTTGCCATGGTGATTTGATTGTTGCTGGTGAAACTGGGGAAGAGCATGACATAGCTCGGAGTAAGTTAGTTGCTAGAGTCAAAAAAGTAAAAGCTCGTTTTGACAAGGAAAAGCTTCAGATCAAACAGAAATGTGTTAAATTTATGGGATAAATTTGTTCCGACTCTGGTATGCACATAGACCCAGATAGAATCAAATATCTGAGTAAGTTGGAAACTCCCAAGAATACTAATAAGTTACAAAGCATTTTAGGCTCATTCAATTATGTCAGAAAGTATATTCCAGGAATGGCTGAAGCTATGGCGCCCTTGTGTCAACTTTTGAAGTCCAATGTTGAATGGCAATGGATTCCTAGTCATGGTAAAGAAATTATAGTTAAGTCCCCTGCTCTTGTTCCATTTGATCCATCAAAGTAAAGTGTGCTTCAATGTGATGCATCTAAACATGGATTGGGATAAAATGAAAACTTTAAGCTTTCACGTGGTGGAAGAACATCAATAAATTGTGGAAGTTACAAATTTTGTCTTGATTATCATGGATTGGGATGTTGTTTATTTCAGGAGTATGACAAAGCGTTGAATCTTGTAGCTTGTGCTTCATGTACACTCAACGATTGTGAGGTGAACTACAGCCAGTCTGAAAAGGAAATGTTATCAATTGTCTATGGTACAAAAAAATTTCATGTGTATATCAACAGTGCTGACGTAGATGTGCAGAGTGACCACAAACCCTTGGTCTCAATTATGAGTAAACCAATCAGCAAAATAAGATCTGTCAGGCTACAAAGATTACGCCTTATATTACTACCTTATTTTCTGAATGTGTACCATGTACCACAGGAAAGATTACATTTTGCTGACATGTTATCATGGTCGAGTCAAAAAAAAACAAATAATAATGTAGATTTGAGTGGTATGGTCCATACAGTGTCCAAACATTTACCCTTTAGCGAGTACAAAAAGTAGAACTACAGAAAGCTACTAATGATGATCCAGTATTGCAACAAGTATTATAAAGAAGGATGGCATAAAATTAATAAGGTGCCTGATGAATTTAAAATGTATAACCCATTCAAGATCGATATTTATGTGCATGATGATAATGTGTTTATTGACCATAAGATTATTTTACAGACTGTTCTAAGACCTCAGATGGTTCAAGCAATTCACATAGGTCATGTGGGTATTAATAAGTCAATATCTAAAGCATGCCAATTATTTTACTGGCCTGGTCTTACTAATGAGATCAAAATTTTTATCAAACAATGTAGGACTTGAGAGAAATATATGCCTGCTAATTTTTTAAGAGCCATGGATGCCCCATGAAACCCCTTCTTTGAGATTCAATAAAGTTGGTGTTGATATACTGGAATATGGAACTAAGTCTTACCTAGTTGTGATAGACTTTATATCCCACTGGCTAGGAACATGCCCCTTGGCTAATAAGAGTTTAAAGTGAGTAATAAACTCAATGCAAGATGTTTTTCCTAGATTTAGTTATCCCCAAACTGTGATTGCTGACAATGTACTATCTGTGGAATGTAAGTCTTACAATAAAAGTAAAGACATTACCATTTTCAGTTGTTCACCCCATTACCATAAAAGCAATGGTCTCTTGGAGAAAGCTGTGGGTATTAGTAAAAAGATCCTTGTAAAACCCAAAGAGGATAAGATTGATTATCAGGATTTGATAATGGAATACAATAATAGGCCCATTGTCTGTCTGAAAGCTTCTCCTGCCCAAATATTGCAGAGCAGAATGCTTAGATCTACCTTGCCTGTACCACCTGACGTGTTAGAGCCAAAAATTCAGTCATATTGTGGCAGCCCTCAACCATTAGAAGTTGATATACCAAATGAACCACGATAACCTTGAGATTACATGTTTTCTTCCCTATTATGGATGAAAAGTAACTGAATTGGAGTTGCTGCCTTAAATTAATTTGCATACACATTCCAAATTAGTATGAAATACGTTAAAACTATATCACATGTTGTTAATTGATGACTTTCCTAATTCAATGTGTCATAGAAAGAAAGAGAAGCAAGGAAAAGTGAATACAAATTTTGTTAGTTTTCATTTGGTGCATACTGAGTGACAAATTTCATGAAAAAGACAGGATTGAATGTAACCAGGAAAAAAATGTTATCAATGCTATGGAAATCAAGATTGTTACTGTTTTACATCTAGTTTACCTGAAAAGCTATGTGAACTTCAATATTTTGTAACAGCACAGAAAAATTGCATCATATATCTAAAAATTTTACTCATTGGATGAAATATCATCACAACAGCCTTTTCTGACATATGTATTTAAAAATGTCTATTTTCTTAAATGCAAAATCATGTAATGATAAACAATTTCCTTTATTCTCTCGTAATTTTCTTTATTAAAGATCAAGCACCTGGGCCTAATTGGTGGTAGCAATACAGCGGATGTCACGAAGAGGATTTTAAGATCCATCCTAAGTGACAGTGTTGCTGCTGACTATAGCTGGGTTGGGTTCAAGAAAAAGGTTTTTTCCACCCTTGCTCTCAAGGAAGTTCTTGCTGGTAAGTGATACCTAACTATTGTGTAGATTTTATACATAGGTGATATGTCTGACTATTATCTGTTTGCTCTATTTCATTTCATTCATTAATTAATATAGTAGCTCGCACTTAGGGTTTAGATGGATTTCTCTGATGCCAGTGACCCACCAAGCACACAAACAAGGTTAAAAAACACAAAATCCACAGGCACACAAATACTCTATCACTCGGGTTTGTCAATAGACTTTGACCCACGTGAATCTCACTCATGCCTACATGTACGGTTTACATGGATTTCTCTGATGCCAGTGATCCACCATGCACACAAAAGAGAAGAATGTAGAAGCGCTGTCACGGATTTCTCTCTTATAGGCCTGGCTCGAGCCAGCAGTTTTCTTGCGGATCCGCAAGAAAACTGCCACTATAGAATGTTGCTCCATATTAATACTCAAAATTTCGCGTAACTCTTAATGAAGCGCTGTGGCCAAGTGTGGTAAAGCACAGATCAGAATGTTTTTTTGGTGATGACATGGGTTCAAGGCGATCTCGCAGCAATTTTTTCAGCATTTGCAGCAATTTTTATCAGCTTTTGTATACCATTGCACATGGTTTGTAGGTGACACTGTACACCTCAAAATCTTGTTCATACACAGTTGGGTAGTGGATGGTATCCAGATATGAAAGGTGACAATGGATACCAGTATTCACTTCGTCACTGGATGCTATCTATATCAGAATTGGATACCATTGATTCTGTCTGGATATTGATATCTGGGTAGTTTCCACCTTTCCTCCCTAACTCTTCTGCCTGCTTAATTTGTAGGGAAGATTACTAAGGAACAATTTTTTATATACTACTATTTCATTATAAGTTTTTAATGGGGTATTCCTCAGCTTTGTTCTTCCCTAAGACTAAGATAAATCCATCGAGGTTTGCCTTTTGTTTTCACTGCCTAAATTGGCCAGAATTATTGCTCCTATCTGAGCAAAAAACCTGGCTGGGGATGAAAGAGGATTAAATTCACCACAGCGTGAAATAAAAAAGGTGAAACAGTAAAATATAATAGGTAAATGGTACTTCCTGATCTATCTACTCGCTCTGAATTACATATAAGCAGTTTATGTACCTCTAAATTTTAATATACTCTGCTTAATATTAATTTATCAAAAGTAACTGCCTGTATATTAAAGTACTTAAGTCTTCTTTGTATTCATATGGTTGCAATAACTCATATACCTTATAATATCCATTTATCCCATGTTTCAGCCTCTGTACGTCTCAACAACCCAAAATCCACAGAAAAGGAGATTGAGGAACCTGCTAAAGCATGGCTGAGACATGCCAAATTTAGAGGCCAGTCTGTTAAAAGAACATTGGCAAATGATAATCATTGAATATCCCAACAATGAAATTTTTCCTAAAATTTATAAATGTATATGCTTATGGAAAATAAATTATATTTAGAAGATAATTTAATTTTTTATGTTGTCAGGGATACATCATTTTTTATATTCATAAAAATGGAAGACATTTTAGAAACTTTACCAGTTGATACCTTTTTAGCCTTCAGATGTTGGAAATCACCTTCAAATGCTTATTTAGTAATAACCGTTTCAACTTCAGTGTACCATTATGTATAAATAGATAAATTTAACAACTTATTTGGTTTTTATTGTACTTACTTCCTTAGTTGAGATCTGTTTCACAATATTTGATAGGTAGTGTTCCGATTAGACCTAGTTTGATTATTGAATGTAGTTAATTGCAATGTATCAATTATTGAAAAAAAATTAATCCTAAGTTTACTTCATGACTTGAAGAACTAGGTCCAATCAGCAGTGATACAGATGAAAACCTAGAGAATTATTTTGACCATTTGTTTCACAACAGCTGAATGAAACATTACTCCAGAAAGGATTTCCAGATTTTAAAGAGCTTGTACGAGTATTTGTATGGAGAGATCATTGTTATACAGTCACTTTAGAATATAATAAACATAATATTCTCACATGAATGATCTGCAGCACTAATCACGTTGACAGTTTACCATTCCCATGTGTGAAACTAATGGTAGCTACCCTCTGGCAAGGAATTTACACCTAAAAGGTGGGCTAATTTCCCCTGAATAAAAGCTCAAACGATTTCGTACTGTCTACTAGTTTTTATTTCACCTCTTGCTACACGTGTTTCAACTGAAAAACAGTCATCCTCAGGCAAGACAAATACAACATAAACAGATATGGGCTTATATAATACATGAAACACCGTGTTTACGTCACACTGTGAAAGGATAGAAGGACAAGTGGGAGAAAATGGAAAATTGTCCTTCTATCCTTTCACAGTGCGACGTAAACACTGTGTTTCATGTATTATATAAGCCCATATCTGTTTATGTTGTATTTGTCTTGCCTGAGGATGACTGTTGTTCAGTTGAAACACGTGTAGCAAGAGGTGAAATAAAAACTAGTAGACAGTACGAAATCGTTTGAGCTTTTATTCAATATGCTGTTCTACAATATCTCGCCTGAGAAAGTGGAGTAATTTCCCCTGATCGACAGCATGTTAACTACTTCCATTATATGCGATGCAATGAGGGTCCAAAAAATTCTTTTTCGCTTGAAAAGTCTTTGTGTTAAAAGTCTTAGTGTCTTTGGGTGATCCTGAATTAATGGATATTTGTGAATTCTAGTTCTGGCCAAACTAAAATTAATGAGGTAGGTACACCTGTAGCTTTCAGCATTCTTAGATGGCCTCTATAAGTATAGTGTATTATTTACAAACATTCACTTATTAAATATCCATAGGCTATTCATTTAACATTCAAGGAATGTTGTCTTTGAACGTTCAAACAACATTATATAATGGTTTAATTTGGTCACATTGAAACATCTATATAACGTTCAGTAAACGTTATCCTTGGATATTTAAACGTTGTATAGATATTAAAAAGGTTCAAAAGAAATATTGTATAGATGTTAAATGAACGTTACTCTGCTGTGTGGGTTGGTACCTATCTCGCAAACTTCTGCACCCTTACTGTGAACTAAAAACGAGTTAAAACGCTCGAAAAAAAAATGAGGCAACGTCATGTTTCTTCCATAGAGTTAGCCAGTCAGTTCTCCCATGCTATTGTGAATTACATTCTTAGCTTCACTAGCGCAATTAGAAGGCACTCCTTTCATTGCTTTGGTTATCTATACTTCACACAATGCTGATGATCTTCAGTAGGTCGTTACAAATCGAACTTGAAATCAAAGAACAACTTGTAACAGACTCAATTGGAATGTTTCATTATCATCGACTATCCTGTATGTTCGTAATAGCGGTTGACTCCTACTCGTGGGTGAAATTGGTGATTGGAAATTGATAAATAATTGTATGACTCAAGAAATACCCAACACTGAAAGGAATCATAAGAAAAATGTCACCTGAAATCCAAGGCATCTTCCGTAAAAACAATACTGATTGATGTTTTCCGCTCGTGTGAGAAGCTCCTTCGGCGAGTGGCTTTCCTTGGGGAAGAGGTTACCTTCGGCGCTCCAGGATATTAAAGTTTCCAAATGCTGCAGACATGTCCCCAACGATGCCAGAACATGGCTACAAGCTTCCACCTCCCTTAAATATACGTATTCGTTCAAAAATGCCCGATTATGTATTTATCAAAATATGAAATTCACAATAATAACATAGACCTACCTCATGTAATGGCCTTTCCGGAAAATATACGAATCTCGGTTATAACTAATCCATTGCGCCAATTTGAGCGAATGAGCAACACATTTATCCACAACTGCGACGAAACTTTTGTAACCATTGCCAGGGGTTACAGAGTCAAAGTCATAACTGCCAGCCACTTGTGAGATGTTACTAACCAAAGGCATCACCGTTTCTATATGATCAATTATGCCTATAAAGGCTTCGTGAAGTCGTTGTCCGTATTCACTATCATCAGTCCTAAAAAAGTCAGAATTATTTTTACATATATCTGTCAGAGCTTTATACAGAGAGAAATCCACTTCTCTCGCTGCCGAGTCCATCGTGTCCTCCGCCATTTATCTGGATATTAATCACAGAGCGTGCACTCTATTCAATATTTCCACCAGAAACAATATCCTCAATCTTGAAAAAAATTTATGGACTTAATCTGATGCCCATATCAGCTGATCTCTCGTCCCTCGAACAAAATGTAAACACTGCACTGCTGTCATATCTCTTAAGCTCACTACTGGCAACACGAAGATTAAGGCCGGACGTATTTCAGAACATTTATTTCAATTAGCCCAGGAAATTTTCATGCCATTTTTACTGGTGTCTTCACAAGGTACGTGCGGTGTCTATTGCTTCATCCTCATCATCACTTTACTGATTGTGGTCAAATACCGCCACATACAAGCTTTTAACCACTTTTAACTCTTTACCACCCTTTACGCCCTTCACAATTGGGTTATTTGGCAATACCGCTGCTATCCGACTGGCATCTAGCGGCAAAAATACGTTGCGGCTGAAACCGCTGAATGCTAAACAGTTGACTAGAGTAAATGTCCACAGACCGTGCACTCCCATTCCCGAATGTAAACAGTGGCCCTTTAAATTTGTGAGCCTTCACGGTGAAGTAAGTTGCAATTTGGAACAGTAATAAATAAACTTATGTATTTGATAGGACTCAAAAAAATAATTTATGATTTTTAAGGTAATTAACTTTCTTAGTTAATAACATTTAATTGTCATATATCTGTCTCTCTCTAACAACTATTTCACTATCTCTCTCTCAGTGAAAGGGACCAATCACAGCGCGCCGTCATGGGCCAATGAAAGCACGCAGTATTGCTTTGAATTATTCGAATATAAACTGATATCAACGAAAACATTGCTCTGAACGTGCAACGTAACTTTTTATGTAAGTTTTTTGTCTATGTGTTGTGAAGGAATCTCTTTTTTTTATGATATCACTGTGAAAGTGTTCTACATTCCGGTGTTAAACTCGCCTCAAAATTCTTCAAGATGACCCCCGATATCAATTGGAATCTTCAACATAAAAGTTTGGATGCGTGGTGCCCGTCTTGATTTTGTGTATGCATGTGAATGTCAGAGAACGTTCGCCAAAAATGTTTTCTGAATTAAAATTAATGGAAATACCATTCGCGACTGAGTGTGTACGTAATTTGGTCACCTTATCCAGTAAGTGGTGATGCTTTGGAAGAAATGTATGTTGTTCCGCGATGGCTGTGAATGGACGATGAGCCGAAAGCCAGCTATTCTGCTGCACCTGGGACAGGTCAGTGAGCATTGTTACTTCAATACCAAGATATTTCTACTTATCTGGTCGGGAACCAGGAAACTTAATGTATCAGTCGTTAAATCTTAGCCTCAATTAAATTATCGTGCTTGTTGTCTTGCAGGCATTGAAAATATGTCGGAAGTGAGATCTATGTCCGGTACTTCTTGGATGGCAACTCCAGAGGGGAGGCGTGCAGTGCTTCTGGTGGGTAAATCTGTCAGTCTCCTATTATTTCCATCGATTACCAATGGATTTTTACCAGTAGCCAAGATGTCTTGAATGAATGAATAAAGATGAAATTTACTCTTGGTGAATATCATGATTACGTTTTACTTTTGATTAGTATAGGAGAATTCTGAAGATCGCAGTTTATGATGTCTAATTCCGACAGCAAGGTTGTTTTTAATCTTATCACTTTTCAAGTGAATAACCATGATCATGTGTAAAGTTAGTTCCACAGCATTTGTTCTTCACTAATGTTAAATGCTCATGTTAAAATATAATGTTCGTGACCAAATAAATCGGGAGTACATTCATCGATTTTTTCTGACCTACATCTGGGTACTCCATATAATCCATATCACAATAACTTTATTGATTTGGCTTAGTATAGGTAGAATAATAGTCATTAAAGTACCTAGTTGATATTTTAACATTATCTTTTTTGTGCTCTGACTTCTGTTATTCAAACTCTTCCATATGTGTGCTACTACAGGTAGATTATGAAGAATGTCAAGATAAAGAATAATATATGAATGAATTACTTGGCTGTGGTTGAATATTTGAGTGTCAGCTGCTACAGACTGATCTTCTAATTCTCTGCAGGTGATGTGTGAATGAGCCACCTAATGCAGCTATGAAAAAGATAGCTTTTACAAGGTTGGTAGAATGTAATCTTTTATCATACTACTACTTATGTGCTACATTTTATGTAAGAAAAGTAATAAGAGTTTTTTTGCAAATTTCTTCTTTTTTCTTTATTTCTTCGTCACTCAGAGTTGAGCAGATGGCTGACTGGTGAAGTCTCATTGGTGTTTGAGAGTTAACTCCTAAGACTGAGAACTTCTGTATGGAGGGAAAGGAAACTGAATTTCCTCTCACGGGTTTTCCATCAGCTAGACTATCACTCTATGCAATAGGTGGAGATATTAGTAAGTCTTTTTTTATCATTGTTTACTTCAACCTAAGTTATCCCCTAAGTTTTTATTTGTCATTTCTAACTCTTGGACTTGCTTAACTTTTTCCAGATGTCCCTGGCTTATAGGCAAAAGCTGTCAAGAGACCTGACTTGCTCAGCTTCAGCAGCATCGAGGGATAACTTCGACAGTCTTCAACGACAAGCCTCTGCACTGTTATATCTTCTTCATGAGACATGGATTTCTGTACTGAAGCTCTGGAGGTACTATAGTCATTGCTGCACACTGATGGGGTTAAGTCTTTGAGACACTTTCCTGCTCCTACTATCTGGAGGCACAATATCTGGTGATGAGATTAGTTATGTGATTGTGCAGATCAGTATTCTGTTTCATGACTCTAGCCATTAAATGGTTGCAACTGCAGATTGTTTTAACAAATCTAAGTGCCTCAGTCCACTTTAGTTTATAGATAAATGCTTGTTTAAAGCATGAGTTGCCATGCATGGTGATCTTACTGACTTGATTTTTCATTTCATACAGCAACAAATGTCTGAATCTCACGTTCATCTTTTCTGTCCCTTTCAAGGGATAGCTTAAATGATCACATGACGCGAACAAATTTAAGGATGGCTCCAGGGATAGGGATCCCTATCACTTTTTCTGTCACTGGGCATGTCCCTTTTTCCATCTCTGGAGGCATCGTTGACATTTAGTCAATCAGAGCGCATGGCTGCAAAGAGCGGCTCTCAATGCGTTCGGCTTTCAATGAATTGAGAGTAGTAAACAGTAAGTAAGAGTAGAGGGATGGAGAAATGGATGGCCAAAATGACCGTGTGATTCAGAAAATGATAGCTGAAGCTATCATTGTCACTGTCCTTGAAAAGCTATCATTGGAGCTATCCCTCAGAGGGACAGAAGAAAAATGATTGTGTGATTCAGGCTTAAGGCTAAGAAATGGTGAAGTTGACACCATTTATTATGTAATATTCTTCATTCATTCATTCAAGTAATACATGAAAATTAAGTCAGCAAATGCTCGCCATAGGACATGACTCAGGAGCCTCCCTTTCTAGTATGAAACTCTGGGATAAGCTGTACTGCACTCTTAGAACAATGCCATTTGATTAGCTCTTGCATTCAAAGTGTGATAGATTAGGGGCTCTCCTGGATTTTTTGTGCTCAAAAATCTCTTAGCGCAGTGTCCTTTTATGTTTTCATCCTTATGTACTTACATGCTGTTATTGTATTTTTGTAAGTTTTGATCTTGAGAGTGTACTGTTTGGGGTTATGTCATCACATTGTTCTTTGCTTTAGTTTTAATTGTCACTGGGATTTGTTTTAATTTTTTAAGTTATCGTTCTTCTTTGTCATTTTTTTACTTCCATCTTTGAAGCAAGTAAATTTGTTCATTGCAGGGTATTACATTGAAAATTTGCAGTTATGACTTGCTCGCTTATCCTTTTAGATTTTTGCAATTTTTCATCTTACATTATAAACTTCCTGGTTACATTGTTACATCTATGGCTCATTCTTAGATTTAATAAATTGTGTACTTTTTCAAGTTTTCACTGTACATTGTTCTTTTTTGTGATTTCTTGTTGTGCAGTGTATTATATGTTAGTCGTTGGCGTGACTGTTTTGAAAGTGCAACAATAAATTGGCATTTTTTATCTTTTGTATGTGTGAATTTCATTTCTATGATTCCCCTTATACCCCGTTAGAACGCAACCCGCATAGCAATAGTAGGTAGGGGGATGGGGAATGGAGGGGAAAGTGAAAGGATGGGGGAGGTAGGGGAAGGGAGAGAGATTCAGGCACACGGACACCTGAAGCGTTGTCTCGGGCCGTCGTCCGTCGTCGTCTGCTTGGCTGTCTTCATTTTCTAACATTGAGTGTCGCCACTGTGAAATGTCTTCCCCATCCTACAAACCACTGCGGCACCGCGGTACTGCCTTCTACTACCAACACCAAAGGTTTAATACTGATGGAGTATAGGTCCATTCTATACTGAGTATTGAATTTCAGGGTTATTGTGACTTCATGTCATCTAAATCTGGATCCCATTTTTCACGTTACTATCTGGTGCTGTTTCAACTCGTGATATAAAGCCAGTGTTAATGGATTCCCTAGTTAGCCCTATAACTAGATGTTTTACTCGGGGTATTTCCACTTCAGCTGCACGTCAGGGTAAAAGAAATTTTAGAAAATTTTTGCTTTACAACAAACGAGGTACCAGGGAGTATAAGAGAGAACAATCCAAACAGAATCTTGTGCCGTTATATGGTAAGAAATTAATTTTTCTTTAGTTGAAATGCCAATGTATGCCTTTAGAGTGAAACTTAAATGTGTATTCCGTTTCTAGACAGAGGCGTGAGAGAAATTGGGTATCATGATGGCCAGAAGTTCGTCATGGTGCCAGAAATGATTCCAGAGCTTATCGTTCCTGACTTGAGTGATTTTAAGGTACGAGCGTCGCAGTGAGATAAAGGTGTCATCCAAAAACGTCTAATGCCTTGGTCTAAGTGTAGTATTCTGCGATAATCCCTTCCATCCAGGAGAGGTCAGAGAGCCGTTCCTCGGGGGGTGGATTCCTGGGGTAACAGAAAAAATGTGAATGTTTAGGTATTCCAGGCCCCTGATAAATAGCAATCCACCTTCCCCAAAGCATTAATATCAGCCCACGATTCTATCTTCAGGAAAATTATCATTTTTTTGGGAGATCTCACCATGTTAAAGAGTAATTTTAGCGGACCGTGCTATCTTTGCTTATTCGCATTGCCGCGTGAAACGCTTAATTCAACTTGCTTAATATTAGTTAATTAAACATATGCCTAATTCTGAGAAATATTTAATTTTTAGCTGAAACCTTACGTGTCATACAGAGCTCCAGAAGTGTACCAGACAGAATTCACTGCCAAAGACTTATTTGATGCAGTTTATGGTTCCAAAATAGTGGAGGATTTCAAGAATGGAAAATTGGATGAGCAGGGCAATCCCGTGAGCCCTTCTCCTGAAGAGTCTCTCACGCCAGAAGAGGCCGTGCTGCAGGCCAGAAAAACAGGAAGTGATATGTTTTGAAAAAGTTGTAGTAATTTATACTCGTGAAGAATATTGGTTCAGAGAATTCAATGTGGCCTCCAATGTGCGAAGAATAATTACGCCCCATATCCATCGTTTTATGTAAGTTAGGTGTGTTGTAATTGTTTTTTTAAAGTAAATGAGTTGTTTAGTGTAAAAAATTCTTATTCATTTACCCTGCTATACATTTTTTAAATGCCTTGAAATATTTAATGCTTGAGTGTTCTCTCTATAACTTGGCATTGAATATATTAATGCATTCGTATATCGGGTGTTATCTTCTGATCATATACTGTGTGCTTGCCGAACATATTTGAATTATCCGACTTAATTCACCAGTCCTTACATAAGTGGCTGTATTTTTTATTCCTGGGCTCCTCATATGACTTTATCGCAAACTATTGACCTGTTTTGGGACCTGAATGGCCCATGACTGAAGAAATTGTATTTTTGCATTGGATAATACTGCCACTGGTGATCTCCTGAATAAGGTTTGCTGATGTTTTTAGATTAGGAGTACTCTACTCCAAGGATTCCTGCAGAAGAATTTTATGGTGAGGATCCAATGGGGAAATTGAAGAGGTCAGGGTAATTTAGTGCCAGCCATTGTTTCTTGTGTTCTTCACAGTGGCATGAGAATAATTCATTGATCTAATTATTAGGTTTTCCTAGCAGTTAACAGTAATCCTACATTCATTTATGCTCATACATTTGACATTTTGAATGATACAATGTTGGATTCATTCATAACTGAAATATGAAATGAAGTATTTTATGAAATAATTTGATCATTACTAAACTACCGATGTGTGGTTGACACTCAAATACTCTGACTCCCACAATCAGCTTTTTCAGTGCCTGAAGATTTTTAGGCATGATGAATTTCCAAAGCTATTTTCATTGTTTCTAATTACAGTATTTTGTAATCTTTTTTTGTCCCTGAGCACATCACTTTCATGTGTATAAGTAAAATAGAGAATTAGGCTAATGGGAATAAAAGGAACTATGAAAATATGATGATAACAAAACTTATCTGCAGATATGATTGGAGAGCTGCAGAAAATCCATTTTCATGCATAAATGTTGCCTGTAAGATTTAAGGTTTTCTCGGCAAATGCTTAGAAGGTATAGCTCCTGGGTTACCAACTGGGTGATGGTTGTTTTTTTTCGAAGGCGTAGTCTGCCATCGTCTTCAAGGTGCCAAAAACCACCATCACCCGGTTGTAAACCCGAGAGCTATACATTATAAATGCTGCCTAGCTGCATTATACAATCTTAAGATGCATAAAGAGTAATGGATTTTTCACACTTATGGTTTGCCTCTTATGGGAAGGGGTAGTGGCACTCAAATATGTTAATAACCTCTAATACCAATTTATGATTAGCCCATTGTTACATAACTTCATTTAATGAGTGGGAACCAGTGTTTTTCTCCATCATGGCTGACCGTTGCTTACAGATCCTCAGATTGATAATAAAAATGTGTTTATTTGCGGAAGGCAATATCACAGATGCATAGTTTCATCAAAAGAATTCACTGCAGAATTATTTAGGAATAAAATTAAGACTATGCCATAAAAAAATTAGGAGCTTGGTCTGTAAAATAGATAGACTGCTCAAGAATGATAATGATAAAAGGTGAACAAGAAAAGGTGTCAAAATGAAAGACAAGTATGAATGGTAATTATCTCCTATTGATGGGTGTTTGTCAAGAGGGCATCAAATGTGTTTTATAGCACTGTGTGACTTTAATTCGGGCTCAAGTCACCTGAAAATGAAAAGTAAACAATACAAAGTTACAATGTAGGACTGATTGAAAATTTTGATTTACCATACTCACCGCTTTACGATACTAACTTTGATTTCCTGTTTATCCGCAGAGGACTGTTACTCTAGGTCACATGAGCTATAAAGTGGTGTAGGATACCTACGTTTGACCTAAGTGGCTCTCATTACATGGCATGTTATTGCCTTCACCTCCCTCAGGCACTTACTTCATGCTGTGTAATAATGAGCCACTTGAGTCACTAGTACCGAAATGTACTATTAATGTAGATTATAAGATAGGTTTTCAATTTTCCCTTCACTTTAAGGAGTGGTTCCACATCTTAAAGGCTGTTTGCATAAACGAGAGATGGGAAAATTGCCCCTGCTCAAATTCCAAGCCTGCATTCTTGCATGGTGAAAGTAGATACTGCTTAACATTTTGCAATGAATGTGCCAAGTGTAAAACAGCCTTCAAGATGTGGAGGTAAATTATCATATATGAGATTTAATGTATGGAAACTAAATTTCTGATTCCCTAAGCTGGAACATACCTTTTGTTCTCCTGGGACCATGGCATTTTTCCACTCTTACTTTTTAATCAAGTGAAATATTGGAAAAATTGTCACTCCTGAATCTTCACATGCTTGTTTTCTTGACCGTAATTGGTACAGCTTTGATTTGTATACATAAAGGAAGGAATATATGTATTCATTAAGTCAATAGGAGAATGAAAGAAATCAACTACCCTGGGATAGACTTATTTACATTTCACGTAACATTTATATGTATGTGATAAATATTATTTTCCATCTTTCAAAGGATATTTTCATTTTATGGAAGTCAAATTTTAAGGGCTGCCACAAATTATGTAGTCCTGGTATGACGGGCATCTGAAAATCAGCGCTGTCCCAGTCAAACCAGTATGTGTGGTCTCCTTAATTGTAATATGATTTGGACTGTTTCATCATATGTGGACCTTAGAAGTTTGAGTTGCATTTGTGCTGGAACAAAATATTTCATTAGTCATTGACAGGAAATCATCTGGTGACTGGCAAAGACCACCACACTGATATTTTCATAATTTTCTCCTTAAAATATCTGCCATATTTCCCTTCCTTGAATTTTGAGCAAATCTGAAATATCATTCTCAGAAATCCTTCTAGTCTCTTAAATCATGAATAGTAATGAGAGCCTTTAATGTTATTCAAGAAGCAAGCGATTGACAAGTGCCTTAAATTAAAGAATTATTAGAATGGTTAATAGATGAATAGGAAATTATGACTCCTATATATTGGTCATTCAGGTAGCCATCGTAAGGGAGCGTGAGAACTTGCTGACACATGGCTGTGGCCTGAAGATACAAGTCCAACTCACCTGGATGTTCAGCATTATGTGAATGTATTCCATGGGAAAAAACTTAGCGTAGTCTCGAGGAAGGCATCTTCTGAAGATCCCATCTGAGGCAGGCTGGGGCTCCTTAGAGAGCTTTGGGACCTTCGCAGGATAGGTTGATGAGCCAAATAAGCTTTGCAGTCTTCTCTAGCTACTTCCAGAACCTTGAGGTGCTGACCTTGCAATGTTAGAGCCTAATATGAAGCTCCTTTTCTCAGAGCCATCCATTATGAATACTGTTGGGAACTAGGAGCTTATTTAAACTTTTTTTGTCAATAAGCTCCAAAGCTCAGAGTTACAGAATAGACCCTCTGGATTACTGAAGTGCATGCTATAGGAGTCTAATATCCTTTCCTGCCTTTGGAAATTTGGATCATTCTCTGATTTGGATTTGGACAGCTTGAGAGTTGTCATTCCTTGTGGTATTGTTAAAGATTCGGGAAACCCTATTTTTAGCACAAAGATTCTAATTGCATGATGACACAGTAAGAATACTCCTAAGCCACAGTTTCATATAATCAACTATAAATTACAAACTCGAGTACTTGTGCAAAAATCGCAGTTGTCATGTCTATAGCCTCACCAGTTCTTTGGGGAGATGAGAGCTTTCCAGTTCTCATCTTTACAGGGGAAGTGAAAATGCCACCTATAATGAGAAGTAATTTGAGCAGTTTGACTGGGAGGGCAGGGAATACAGGTATGCCATAAAACCCTAGCCAATAGAGGAGAGGAGGGAGGGGGGCAGAGGTCCTCCTCAAAAAATTAGCGCTAAAATGGTAGATTATTAAGCCTGCTGAGAGCTGCTTGTCATGGCAAAATTACTGTCAATATTCCCTTTAATATTCTATGATAATCACCTTAATTTAATAACTTAATTAAGCCAAAGCGAGGAAGTAAAAAAAGTGCCTGTAAATTTTGTACATCCATATTTTAGAATAATGAACATTTCTTTTCTTTTGAAATACCCGGGAGAGGGCAGTTGCCATCCTTGAACTATGCCTGGGGAGTGAGGACCAAAAAGATTGGGGGTCTTTGAGATAAGGGTCCAGAGGGATATGGAGAAAGTACAATGAACTGATGGAAAAAGGAACTCAGAAATTCATGACATGATTAGGAAGGAAAGAATGATGCTTCGGCAAATCTAGCCAAGGCAAAACAGCTGAATGGGCCTATTATAGATGGCGATGGATTCCAAGGACCTTTTTGAGGAGAGAGAGAGTGTACATTTAAGAATTTTGGATGCAATTAGGATTGGAAGATGTCACAGTCGAACCTGGATAAGGAAGACCTTGATGAGCAATAAAACTATGTCAAATGAATTGCCAAGTCCCAACATTTTCACCTTAGAAAAACCTCTAATTGTGAGAACATGAAGATCTATATGAGTGAAAGTTGTTTTTCTCAGCCACACCTCTACATGTAGGACCACCTCAATAAGTGAGAGTGCCTTCCAAGAAATGGAGCATGATTTTGTCCATCTTGACAGATAACACAAATGAGCAGTACAGTAGAGTATAAGCTTAGACAAGTTAGCCAATTTTGACTTGGACAAGTTTCGATCCCTGAGGAAGGTTTATTACATCCTCAGGGTATCTAAGGGAAAAAGTTTTCTCATAGAGTGACTTGCTTAAAATGTCACTATCACACAATGTCTTTATCTTATTCTTTATCCCTGCATATTCCTCATCCTGTGTCCCTTGTTTACATCGCCATAAAGGAGAGAAGTAGGTTCTAGACATAGGTTGCTGAAAACCTCTGCAGGTGAGAGAAGCTGCTTCTGAACCACTCTGTAAGTGAGAAACCGGCCAAGTGAGAATCCTCAATAAAGGAGAAAGAAAGTCAGTATGACTCTCACTTATCCAGGTTTGCCTGCATACTAAACAGATAAAGGGGTTTGCCTGAATACGTATGCAGTGTAAACCTAGAAAGGGAAATAGGAGAGTAGCAGTTTCATTAAAAACATATCCTGGGCAGTAGATCAGTATATACATGGATAAAAAACGCCAGAAGATATTTTAGCCAGTGACAGTTATGGCATAATCACTAAAAGTCCTCCACTGGAATGCACACTTTACAACACCTCTCAGGATACATCCAGATTACTCATGGGAAAATAGATCTGAAAGTAAGGTCACCAGAGGCTGTTGCTGAAGATGAGAATAGCCGAATGCAAAAACCAGAGCATGGAGGTAAAAAACTTGCACGCCTAAAGAAAGTGGGCTACTGAGGGCAGTACATCCAGGAATTTTGGACCTGGAAGTGAATGATTAAATGTTTAAAATACTTAGGGAAGTCATGGATTTCGCTAAACACTGCAACAAAAGAATGGAGAGTGTAAGACAGCTTGTGGTGTGACTCAATTGGGAGCTGCTGGAAACCTGGAGACTGCTGACTGGGTTAAGATTACTTTCTAAGTTTGGATTGTGTGGGTTTTGAAGTGACTCATGGGATAATATTTCAACTGTTTCGTTTCTTTAGAATCGAGAAAAGAAACTGAGATACTCTGTTTAACAGATGGGTGCAAAAAATCCTTCAGATCAGGGTTCATTAATGACTCAAACATAAACAGAAAATGGCCCTTAGACACAGTCAACTCACATTTAACTTCTTTTTCTTTGCCTTTTGACAAACTTTCCAGACAGCAAAGATTAGATGGATAAACCCCAGCTCCTCTAAAAAAGACTACCTTTTGCAGAGGTGGTAGTATAGGTTTTCCTGTCATTAGAATTCGAAGTATCATAAAATAAGAAAAAGTTGAATGAGAACATGTTAGCAATCAAATCATTTCACTGTCATGTCACTAAGAGCTGTGTAACTTTATTGTATTTGAAATATTATTTTGAGTTTCTCAGCGTTTTTATGTGGATACAATCTGTGAAAATTGTCTTTAAAGGACACAACAGACATCAAAGCTAATCATTGACACAATTATTCGCTTTGCTACAGTCCAAATCTTCAGTTTCATTTTCCTCTTCTATCCCAAGGAGGAGTGAGAAATCACATTGACGTCCTCATGATGTCACCTCAGGGTCACAGTGCAAAAGTCACCATGACATCAAAATGGTCCTACAAAATGATGTCCTTTGTGACTCACTTTGACTTGATATGACCTCTGTCATGTTGACATAAAAATAAATCCTTTTGACTCTTGTGATAGTTTGACTTTTGTTTTCATACTAGTGTAATGCCAGGGAAAGGTGGAAGGGGATGGGTAAGCAACAGCTGGAAACTGTAAAGGGAGTTGATAATTAAATTTGGAAAATTAGCAAGACCAGCATTTTGTAGGGTGCGACAGTTCATATTTCAGCTACATGTTATTACTGCGCCAAATTTAAAATGCCATTAATTGCTTTCCCATTTGCATCATTCGACTCAAAATAGGCATTAAGTTTTAAAGGTAAAGTGATATGTGTGATCAGATTGCTCGATAGGAGCAAAAAACAAGGTATTTTGGAAGTTAATTGTAGACGTCAATGTAAATCACAGTGACGCTATAAACCTAACTTCGTATTTTTTCATATGAAACTGTCAGAATGGTGAGAAATCATCTGTTTCTTAACTAATATTGACCAAGTATTACTTTCTGACAATAATTTTCGAAGGTGAAATTTTTTGTCAATCTTTGTCAATTAGAGTCAACAACAAACTCATGACCGAAGACTGACCTTTTTCCCATTATATTGATATCAAAATGAAGTCACTGAGACTTCCCTTCCTCCTTGGAATGGGTTAATAATGCTTGTTGTGGGTACCAACCTAAAGATGCAGGTATGAGAACGGGGTGTAAAAGAAGTATACTTAAAAATGCATGTGAAACTGGTTTTATTTATTATTTCTCATGCACAAAGGTACATATGGCTGCTTCATGTGAATAATAAGTCAGCACATCTCATCAGTCACAATTGTTAAATAATTAAATTATGAGAAAATACTGGTAATGAAATACAATTGGAATGTTTTCTGTCTTTTATTTCAGATGAATCTATGAGGGTGAAGTTGTATCCCAGCTTAATAATATTAAAGTCAAAACATTAGAAAACCATTCAATGTTCCTATGAGTTAACTTTCAATAATCATCACCCATTCTTTTGACAGTTGTAATATAGAGGAAACTTCTCCCCTCTGTGTTGGTACATTGTAGAAAACAATTGCACCTAAAATGTGCCATTAAATTAGTGTAGGAAGAAGCTTACTTCTGTCTTCAGAAGCTTCTTTAACTGAATGCACCACTAACCTGACCATAAGATATGAGTTTTATCACAATTCATTCAATAAAAAATGATTGACTAAATGTTATTGAACAATAAAAAAGATCTTTATGCTAGTCACACTTCGGCTGTATCAAAATCGAGCCAAAACAGGACAGATCATCATGTCTGGAATGAGAAATATTGTCATTCCCTTTCATACCATGTAGCTATGTATATCTTAGAGCTGAGGCTGCCCCAAAGAAATGCAAAATATGCAGCCAATACAAAAATGTAGTGGTGAAAATGACATATCTTTGAGATAATGGTTGTGAATTGCTGATCCAGTGATTCCTAGACTAGAGATTTCCAAAATTGTATTGCATTAAAAGGGCTTCAAGGCCTGTGTTAATCATAAAGGCAATTCAAATACAACTATGTACATATTCATAAAAAGCTTTTGCAAAACTACAATGATCGAACTATGAGGAAAGTATTTCCTTCATGTTCTTTTACAGTGGACATAATTATTTCTGCCTAAGACATATGCCCATAGGGTTTGTTTCTTCACTTTTAATATTAGGAAGAGAGTCCAATGTCTTGAACTATTGAAAATAACTGATCCAAACACTTCATTTCTTCTTCTTCCAGACTGTATCTGTTTACTTTCATCCAAAATAATTTAGCATCTTTGATGGTATAGTTAATCATATGGTAACCTCTGGTGAAAGGAATGGGATGATTTTGGGCGGCATTTTGCTTAAAGAATGATTTTAGGCCGACAAATGTATCATGCCTCCACCTACTATCTTCTTCATCATTTTAGCGTATAGTTCAATAATGTTGATCCTTGAAATATAACTTAAGCAGCCTCCTACTTCAACAAATTTATGGTATCATTTGGTATTTAATGATATTTTAACTTACTTTCATCACACCACAAAAACATTTGACTAAAGGTTGTTCTCTAGGTTGTGAGTGCATAAGTACTCAAAACGTAGGTAATCATACCAGAAATCACTAACTTCAGAAATGATCCACAATTATCACATCTGTTACCCTAAGTAGTAAATTTCAGAGACAGAGAAAAGAGATAAAGACTAGCAATTCTATAAAAGACTTCTTGGTTCAGATTGGGCTATCAAAGTGAGCATTTCTTACATTTATGTATAATTATGCAGGAAATTGGAAACTGCATTCATGAGGGACTTGAAGTTTTCAAACCACAAAAATGACATCACAGCTTCGAAAAGCTCAATTTCCATCTAAATATCAAGATTTGTTGAGGGAAAGATGTTATGTCAATGGCTTTGTCAATGTCAAGTCCTATCTTAAGATTTCCCTCAGTGTATTTGGCCAGGGTCCATACTCTATTTTAGCATGTAAAAGGCTTTCACTTCTCATTTCATGGTAGAATTCTGTTCTTATTTTTGAGTAGTTTTACCTACTTTACTTTCATGAATTGAAAGGTATAATTTTTGTGAAAATTGCAAATTTTCCCATAAATTCCATTCTATGAAGACCTATTCCATGAAAACTTTCTATCTCTTCAGCCTGTTCAAAAACATATTCTCTGTAGTTCATGCTATAAAAATTATTTGCATAAGTATTAACTTATCAGCCAAAGAGAAAGGGTTAGGAACTCTTTGAGTGGACTTGCGTGCACTAATGTACATTTAGCTTTTCACAATGCATGACCAAGTTTATCAGAAGCCCTGTTCTTGGATTATGGGGATAAAGTGAGTAATTACTTCATATAGTGATAAGCTCATGTTCAATTTATCATCACAACCAAATTCTCTAGTGTTATTTGTAATATACGTACTTGTGTATAAAAGATCACTCTAAATTTCTGAAGAAAAATTCATGAGGGCATTTTAGGAGACAATTTTTTCCACTATAGCAGTAGGTATGTATGGTTTCTTTTTCTTCAAACAATCACAAGTTTTGGCTCTGGTCATCACTGGCCCTGGAGCCAGTCAGCTGTTGAACCTAAATGCACACCATAAGGCCGATGAAGGGGAGCGTGAATAAAATATCACTATATGTTCCAGGAGTGGGGGCATTTGCAGCTGAAACCTTTGTGGGATACATAGATTGATCCCTGCTTTTAGGAACATTCAAAACTCCTTATCTTTTAATGTGCTTTAAGTGCCAATCTTCTCCAGCAAAGCAACCTTTTCCTCAGTCCTGGCCATCCTTCGACTTGCTGTCATCATTTGCTCGGCATCACAGTTTTTTTTCCATTTGTATTTTCTGTTCAATATTCTTGTCCCCTTGTTCTCTCAAAAAATTATCTTGGCTTTAAAACAACTAACAAATGGTAGCTGCCATGTGCTGTGCACTAATACCTTCTTAGCACTATTTTTCAGATAACATTTATTGGCAAAACTACACGGCAAACTTTTCTCAATTTGAAACGCCTCCTATCAGTGACTAGTATGGATAGACCATAAAGTTAAACAAATCTTGTAGTCATTTGGTTCTTATCAAAATCTCATCAGCACATATGGTGTATACAAATTTCTAGCTAAATATAGGCTTTAGAAATTTTGCAAGTAAATATCTGAAATTTAGCAATTCTACCATATTATAACACATAGGTAAAATTTGGATAGAAAACAATCTAACCTGTACTTATAGCACCATACTTTCTACAAATTTTCCTTACAAATTCATTATAAAATGTTTGTTTTTAAAAAGTGTACACAATAGCTACTGCCCATTTGGGTTCTTATTTAACCATCACATTCCAAGGGGAAAAATGTCATCATGTTCACATGGATTCCATCTGTTCTGTAAGCTCCAATAAAGGACTTTCACAAACTGGTTGCATGGGAGGAGCATGGCACATTGGTTGCCAATTGGTGTTCCCCGGATTGAAGGGCATTGAGAGCTGAAATATAGTTGAAAAATTATGACCAAATAGAGAATCATCGTTGAATTTGAATTCTGAAAAATCCTGAGCTCTTTGACATCATAATATTATTCTCTGACCATGGAAAATGAAAATGATTGTCACCAGCAATTTTGGAACAGTACTCATGTCTTGGACAGGCACATGAAATCAAGAGTTAAGATTTTTATCATAATTGTTACCAAAAATTTTTCAGAAGAAAGACTTTTAAGTTGATTTATAAAATTATATCAATTACACTTATTGCAAAGGTAATGGTCACTGTGATAAAATTTGTTCACGTGACATATTTTCTTCCATTTTTTAATTAATTGATGAGTCCTCTATGTATGTATAGGTATATTTTCTAGGACCAAAATTTAAAAAAAATAGTATTACTGCTCATGAGAGTGATAAGTGGCCATTTATCTAGTTCTCTACATCAGAATGCAATTGCAACTTTAATAAGAATGAATTTTCTCTATGCATAAATACAAAGCACAAAAAATTTATTCACCATACCAACTGTAAGTTCTCCATGCTGGCATGTATGTGGGAGGTAGGTGCCCTGCAGCAACATGCAGTATTCAGCCCAAAGTGGCAACTTGAGCATGTGATTCTAGTAATTCTAATATGGTTAATTATTGTGGAAACACCAACATAACCAGGGTTTAGAAGGTCGTACTTGTCCGTAAAAACATTTCTTTGAACTAAATAGAAACCAAAAATGTGTACAAATGAAGTATGAATGTGTGCAATGGTTGTGATACCAATGGAATTAGGTTAGCATCTAGGGTATGGTTTTCAGGAGTGTGTGCTTAGTACCAGTCTCAAGAATCAGTAAGAATGTAATGCTAATCTAGACTCAACTTCATCAGAAAACTCATGTAGCATAAAGAAAAATGTGCATACTTACCCACAATCCTGCAACTAAGAAACATGCAATGACACACACTGATTAAGACAGCAGAATTGAGATTCACTTTTGAGTGATTTGAAGGCTCTTTACTCAATGATAGGAAGTGGATTTTGTTCAGGACACATTCCATGTTTTTAGTTTCAATGCAATCATCAAAAGCTTCAATCCTTCTCACAACATGAACTCAGCTACAACTTATGATATACAGAATTGCACCTTATTTTGATGATCAGCAGCATGCTTAAGGTTATCATTTGTCAGTATAAGAATAATGATTATCATTTGGTAGGAATTAAAATAAATTCTGCCAATTGACAAACAAAGGTACACCCAAGCAGGCCCTTGAGAACTCTGACTGCAAGATGAGCCAAGCCTCTTAAGATCACTTCAAGCAGGGGCAAACAACGGGGGGGGGGGGGGGGGGGGGAGGGGGTAGGGTAGGGGGGGCATTGCCCCCCTCCCAAGCATGATTGTGGGGGGGGGGGGGAAATAGCCCCTCCCCCAGAAATCAGAGGTTGTGGCTCACTTTTTAATGGACACTGCCCAATTTGTAAAATTATTTGTGCCTTCATCCCTAGCGACTCCGCTCTGATTTTGAACACTGCGAAAAATTTATATGGAGAAGATGCAAATTTCCCCCCCCCCCCCCTGCTTAGCAAGCTTATACAGATTTTTCAAGTTTGCATTGGATTGATTTGCATTGGATTGGATGCTGATGAGTTTTGCTTTGATTGAATCAAGCTGGATTCAAGTTTGCAAAACTCAGCTGGATGAATCCAGCAAAAATCCAAGCTTGTGCCCAGCTTTTGTTTTGGGCATTTGGGATATAACTTTCAAAACAGCAATATGACGCACCTAACATATGTAGTATTTCACTGATCACAAAATGGTGCATATTACTAATACTGCTAAATGTCAACATCTGTGCTACTTAATCCAAAATTACAAATTCCTTGTTATTGGAAATTTATTAAATCGAATGCCGACAATGTGCTCAAGGAGTGAAATGAGCTCAAAATAGGAACTGACCCTGGTATTCTTGGATAGATTGAAAAGAAGATCCTTTTTGAATTGTGTCTGGACATAGAAGATTCAATCCTTGTGAAGTTTTTGAGGTAGTCTGGTACATTTAGATACTCTTTATACAATCGTTTACGGTTGCTCAAAAGATTACGCAAGTGGAAGGTTCAGTTCAACAGATAACTATGTATATGGAGACTACCAATATACATTAGAGCACTGATTTCCCATGCCAATGAAGGAGGAATCCATATTGGATAATAGAAAGCAATGGATTGTTCATGTTCTATTGTGAGAGAGTTGTGGTGAGATACTCATAGTTCAACAATATAATTTCGTTTATCAGGCAATTGTTCATTCCATTTACTTCTCCGTGACATTTCAACAGCTAAAATTGATGCCTGCTGATTATGAGCAATATATATGCTCCATCAATTTGAGGCTCCAACATTTGGTTGTGAATATTTTATTAGGCATGAAATGCATTGTTTTTGTGTACCTTCGTGTGATTATTACCCAAATTTAAGGATTTAAATTAATGACTGTAACATATTTAGCCATGTTTACATGATTTACATACCCACGCAAGTAGAAGTGCAAACACTTTCACCATTAAAATCACATGGTGTTAACATGCAAAGTTGCACAAATACTTGGCCAGAAAATAGCCCATTTTAACTTGGATAATTGGTTCATGCGTCTATCTAGCCACGCACTTGTGCAGGTGCATACATTTTGTAAACATGCCTTTTTTTAACTTCTGAGACCTTCATTAAGGTAGCTGACATATTCTTTCATGACTGCAGCTCTTCTGAATAAGATTCTTCCAGCCCTAGCTCTATCTTACTGATATTAGTGGTAGTTTGGGTTTTAGAGACTGGACGGATTAATAACCTCTCAGAGCTACTCCATCATGGTGCCAGTGGTGTGCTTACTACATGCGACCGCAAGTATAATTCTCCCCTGGATGACTATACAATTGCCTTCAAAATCACAGAAAATTTTTACACAAAGTGCTTACACCTTTCCAAAGAATTAAAAATTTTAATGAATTACATTTTTAAAAGAAACTGATTAAATACAAAGCAAGCACAGAATCAATATAAACTTACTCACCAAGGTCACTTTAACACTGAGCATTGATTCCAGAGACTCATGATAATGCAATACTGTCATCTGTGTAATCGAAAAGCCTGCTGCAGGAAAACTTTGTGTGGGTAAAATAAGCAATTTTGTAGACTTGAATGTAGCTGCTGGCTGTGAGAATAAACAAAAGCAGTAGTAGGAGGGGAGGGAGGGAGGAGAGGGGCCCGAAAGGTAGAGTAGGGGAGGGAGCTGTGGCAGGATAATTGTCGGATAATCCGCTGATCGGATAATAGGATGACAGATAATCAGCACTCCTCTGTACTTGTGGCATTGGAAAGATTATTAGTTACTGTTAATAACTGCACGCCATAAATTGTGTATAGAGTTAAAAGCACATATTAAACATCACACATGCCTCTAATTAAAGCTTTAATGCTTTATGCCAGGGTAAAAATGGTGATGTTACTTTTTACTACAAAAGCTATATGACATTCATTTTCTACCAATAAAACATAAAATAATAAGTGCCTCTAGAGCAATTTACTTAAATTACTTTATTATTACACTATAAAAGTTGGACAGGAAGGGGTTTATTTGGTAACATTTGGACTACTCAAACTACAAAAGCATTTTAGATTACATTTACCAAACTTACTGACATAGGTAATTAAATTAAATGACACTGCTTGACATCAAACTAAAGGTCAAAAACTATGAGCACCTACATGCATCTCCCACTTTATATTCCAATGTATGCAATTAAATTTCACTGGTGTACCTGATTCCACGCAGGTCCAAAACCTCCTTGCCATGTGTTGTTACATGCGTTTCCCGATGCTGTCACCATTCCTTCACACAAGTTCATCGTTTGCCATAAATGCTGTTGGTCCACTTCAACAGTGTTCCCTAAACCTATTTTTCCACCAGCAGCACCTTCCTCAGTCCTTGAAGATCCATCACTAATCTGGCAAGCAGCCAGGGTACTAGGAAGAGATTGCCACTGTTCTGAGGATGCTCCCCCACCAGCAAGGAAGCACATCTCAGCGGCAGATATTTGTTCAGTCCCAGATCCCAATCGATCCTCTGCTATAGCATGAAAGGATAGATCTGGATGCGTTGATGTGATGCCAGTTGGGGAAGCTGAACTAGATTCTACAGGCAAAGGAGGAAGGATTTGAGTCTGCTGTGCCAACTTGTAAGATGCTTGTCTTACCATGTGGCGGCGATTTAAAATTAATCCACTATTCACTGTAGCTGAATCCAATGCTCCCCCTGCAAGCATTCCATTTCCACCACCCACGCATGATCCACCACTGCCACTCATGCTACTTAGGGTTGTACTCCCTTGCTGGAAAGCTCCTTGTTTCTGCAGTATTTGTCGTTTCTGCTGGAGGAGTCTATGTTGCATTAACTGCTGCTGCAATGCTAGTGGCTTACCTCCAAGAAGGGAAACACCAGTTCCACTAGCCATTGTTGATGGAACAGAACTAACCCCAGCAGCTCCTAATACATTACTGCTTGTATCAGATTCAATGTTTCCACTAATTACTCCTCGAGGAGGCCAATTAGAGGCTGGAGAAGTGGCTGCAGTGAATGCAAAATTCTCTGGCAAGCTGATCCTCTTAGGCAAAGGGGGTCTATCAACAGGATTCACAGCCTCAGAATGTTCTCTCTGGTAACGAGTATGCTGACTCTGACGTCTAGCCCTCTCCTCCACAGGAACACAAGTCTGGTAGCGACTGCGCAAAGCTCTGTGCTCTTGCCTAACAAGGTGGAGCTCCACTTGACCACGAGCCCTGCCTGCTTCATGCAACCTTTGGCTAAATGCAACACATCCTCCTGGGCCTCCGCCAACACCTCCATTGCTTCCTCCTTGAGCCACTAACCCATCAGAGGCACGCCTGCCTTCCCTGAAATCAACTGGTGACCTTGTTGCATTTCGGTTTGAGAGGAGAGGATTGTGACGAACTAGGAGGGGCTTCCCAGAACTATGATGAGGTATGCAAGAATGGATTGCACTGGTACTTGTAACTACAGCTGTATGTTCAGGATTAATAGCACTTGTAGTAGTGGAGGCAGAACTTGGTCTACTAATGGGAACACCAACCCCAGTACTACTTGGAATGGATGCCGCAGTTACGGGGGGAGGAGTAGCACAAGATGGTAAACTTGAGGCAAGTTCTGGTGAGTCCAAAAGCTGAGAGTCAAGACTTTCAAAGGTTGAGAAGGCACTCACAACACTTCCCATTGGGGATCGAGAAGTTCTGGATGAGGAATCTGAGCTCAAATGATGACTCAAACCTCTACCTACACCGACCCCACTTACTCCTCCGACGCCGGATGACGAAGAACAGCTACTGCTTGCGTATGAATGCCGTTTGTGAACTGGTCTACGCCCACCATAACCAACACTTACACCTCCACTCGCACTACCAGAATCGGAAGCATTCGAGTCATCCATGTCAGTTTCTACACCTTCATCGGTAGAACTGTGAGCACTTGAAGAATATTGCAAAGCAGGAGGGATACTTGACTGTCTAGATGTGCTGGCAGTGTTGACAGCTGTGGAAGGATTAGAAGAACTGGAGGAAACCAAATGTTCTGAGGGGGCTGAAGGAACAATGTCTGTGGCCATGTGACTTGTTTGAGAAGGCACCTTTTGTGATCTCGTACTGACAGAAAAGTTTGGAAGACCTTCTTCCCCACTGTCACCCTGTCCGTGGAACCCAAAATTCATCAGTTCCCCTGTTACATTGGAGTCCACAGAAGGCAAAGTTGGTGTGTTTAATGGAGTATCAGCTGCAGATATCTGCCCATGGGATGCTCCATCTCCAACTGTAGATGGGGCACTTGTTGGTGGACCTGATCTTCTCATGAAAGACGGCTGAAGTTGGGGCACAATAGAACCTTTGGATGAAGAGGAACCCAAGTCTGAACTAAATGTCTGATACTCATTGTTTGTGTTTAGCCGACCATCACTGCCATTTGTATCAGGTAGGGCAGCTCCCATTGGCATGCCACTCAGAGCAGGCATCGGTTGAGAAGAAGGGATCGGTTTCCTGACAATTGCCTGCTCGGCTATTGTACTGGGACGCCGGCGATGGGTATCAAGTGATGTCTGTGGTTGCTGATGATGGAAGTTGCCTGCTGCAACACTTGGTCCACTCATTCCACTATGGATCATGAAACTGCTCCTATGCTGCCGTAACCTCTCAAGAAGCAAGAAGTATATGGCTGCATGGTGATCATAACTACCACACTGAAGAGACTGGAAGAGAAATTATCTCATTAGTGAACCATAAAAACATGGTTTGCATATATGCAGAGGCATAGCAAGGGGGGGCAGTCTACCCCAGGCCCTGCTTTCAGCATAGGTCCCCAAATTTTAGTTTTTCCTGTTTTTACCAGACCCATAAAAACCTTGGTTTGAATGAATAATTGGTTGTCTGAGCTGTCTATTGAAATAGGTAATAAATTTGGTTATTAATGAATTGATGAGCAAAGAGACAAAGTATGAACAGAAGTTTCTAGTCCCAGCGTACATCAATGACATTAGCCCCCATGAGCAGAACGAGAGATGAGGGCAGGGCGAAGTAGGCTGCACAGATTAGCAGATGCAGAATCAGCTGTTTGCCACCCATCACCCACCCTACCCTCCAGCCACTGTAAGTCAACTCTCTATGCAATGAACTCAATGTCTTTAATGCCTCAATTTTCCGATTATAACACACATACATTTTTACAATATATTTTTACGTGAGAAATGCTGGAATTTTCTAATCACTGTGAGTAATTGACATTCGAATTTTTGAGAACGGCACACCTCACTATTATCTGTCGCTCTTTTCAATGCCCAAAAGGACACTGTGCAAAGAAATGTGGCCTACGTACGACTTTCCCCTACACTCATGTGCCCCTTTCCCCATGGTTTCCAAATATAATGGTCTATTTCTTGCTATGAAATGTCCATTTGTGTCTATGGAAATATTTTTATTCAGTAGATAACTGAATTGCTATTCGCTACAAAGTGATATCAGTGTTTAATCAATCATAGTTTTTGTCCGCTCCTATTGGATTCCATCCGATCTACTTGCGAGAGATATATTATTATGTAATTTAGAGGCTACTGTTCTGTGAGGTTCTAAATAGGCAATTATTGGAACTTTTGTGGGTTCTACTACTGGGCTTTGATCTATCACCCAAGGAGAATAGATGTGGTGGCCAATTCATTACCGATGAATCTGAGAGAGTGATTTGTATTAGCTGGCAGATAAAGTGCCCGATTTGTTGTTATTCAATTCATATATTGTGGCAGATAAAGTATTGTTAGTGCTCACCTTGAGGACTTTTTTATCCATAACTACACCTAATTTGGGTAAAGTTATTCTGAATGTTTATTCATATGTTCCACAATTACAAGATAAAACTTCACAGCAAACAGCTCATCACCAAGCTTCCAGTGACAAGATGAAAGAAATGTTGGAAAAATATGCCTAGATTATTTGGTATCCATGCAAGCACATTTATTTTTATTTCATGAAATTATATTTTTAAGTATGTTTTCATAGTTTAATCCCATTCTGACAATCTAAGGATGGATTTACATTGGGCCATGAATGATTCATTAATAAATATCCGTTTTAAGATCAGAACGTCATCATTCTACTAAAGGAAAATTGTAAAAAATTACATAATTACCTATTTTAATAAATTTTTTAAATCAACATTTTGTGCGAATAAATCTCGATTTATATCATTTTGGTGAAAGAAACACAGTACGCATCATTCAAAAAGATCCTCAGAAAGTCGACCACACTAAATATCCTTTTGGTGGTAGCAGATGGAGATTTCAGCATATATTCTGAGTTGGGTGGGATTATGAATATTTTTTAAAATGAGTCTTTTTGTAACAATGATATTATTCAATGTAAGAAATGTGCAGACATAAACACAGCATTACACCATGACTGAATGCATTAATAATATAAGAAGAAAGCTTGAAAAATCTATTGTTGAGTTAGGCTCTAGGAAATGTGAGTTCCATTGCAGATTTCAAATGTTTGTGGTAGATGACGTCTTCTTCAGTGTTGCCAGTCGTTCGCAGTGTGTGCTGCTCCTAGAAGTTCCCAAGGATGCTGCATTCTGGCGCACGAAAAATTTTGCGTTAATTTCCTCTGCCACTGTACATACAACTGCTAATTTTGAGGGCTAACAATTCCATTATTTGCCCACAATTAATTGACTTTGATGGATGAAGCAGCAACAAAGCCAGAATTTGGTTTCAGAGAGGTCCATATTGAATGTCATTATGGAGGGGTGGAAAGTGAAAAATTATGAAAATCAAGAGCAAAAAATGAGTATGTGGGCAATTAAGAGTCAAATTGTGACTGTTCTGAAACAGTTGATTAATGAATTTTTTCTGTAAAAATTCCTGGAAGAATTCATCTCTACCCTTACCATACCCATGACTTTGGTTTGAAAATCACAAGAATAAATTGAAAAAGTCATAAAAAATAAAGAATGAACGACATCCATATTCTCAGTTATAAACATAATTAGTTAAACAACAAATAACTTTTTCCTTTAAAAATGGAATTTAAATTTTGGTGGGGTGGGGTAAATTAGGCCTGGGCAGTTTTCCCGTGCACCGATATAGCGGTTTGGTTTTTTTCAGAACCGGCAGGCCGGTTCAGATTAAGAAAAAAACCGGTGCACCGGGGAAGCGGTTCGAAACCGGTGCACCAGAGAATTGGCTTTGAAGCGATGCACCGGGGAATTGGTTCTGAACCGGAGCACCGGGGAAGTGGTTATGAAACAGTGATGATTGTGCACTGCTCGGTGTTCTTGCCACCGCCTCCCTCCCCGTCTCTGCTCCCGCCTAGGCTGGCTGGCGACCACGCCAGTGAACTTTCCTATCCCCTCTGAGTATTAAGTTATCCCCTCAGAGTCAGCCTGATTGTTGTCTCACAAATAATTGGCCGCCAGAGAACAGAGTGAGCACTCGCCCATGTAAAGCATTGCCACATACATAACTCAAAGGGATTTTGTGGATTTGTGTAATTTGCGTATAATATTTTTAGCATACCTTTGGGGTAACTTTAAGCAGAGGTATTTTAATAGCAAAGGGTGCTTTAATTGGAAGGCATTGAAGACCTAGTGCAGACTTTGAAGTAAAATTTTTAGCATAACAATTGCTCTCCAGATATTACAAAAAAATTTGTATGGACAGTGTTTTCAACTATATTATTATAAATTTTTACTTGCATTTTGCTACTCCGCTTGTTATATCCTGTTACCAATTTTTGGTGGTTTAGCATGTTTAACCTTTACCTTCCTGAGTTTTTCTGTAGTCGTAAGCCTTGCTGGCCAGGGTTTTTTAAATGACCAGTGTTTTTTAAATGTCCATCAATGTGCCAAACGAACACGCTCGGCAGTCTAGGGACACAATTTTTGTGCCGGAGAGACATGCTCGGAAGATAAAGGTTAACCAGGCATTTTCTCACCTCTATTGCAAGGCATAACATGCCTTGCAGTTTACTTTTGAACCCCACAATTTTTGCTATCTTAGCCAAACATTACCTCTCGTGTCTTTGCAGCATCTATTCCAAGGCTTTGCATTAGGCGAAGAATTTGGTCATTGGGTTCAGGATGTGATGTGAAAGAGTTGGGTGAAGCCACTGAAGATGAAGAAGTGCAAGGTAATAATCGGGGTGGTCCTTCTGCAACCATCCATCGGTGTCGTTTTACCTGCTCTATTGAAAATCTCTTGCTAGGCTCAAGGACCAACATCTTCCTAATGAGGGCTTCACAATCTGTAATAAAATTCCAAATGGATGGCAACAATTACTTAACTAAATTGCTCTAAAGTTAACCTATGTTTAGTGAAGGGAAACTTCATCTGTATATTATCATAAAGTTGTGATAGTAACTTTCATAGTTTTAGGTGAACAAATTAAATGTAAAGCAGTGCATTTCTTTGGAATCATGGTGTTAAAATTTGACATATGATTATCTGCAGAAATATAAATCAATGCTTAGTGGGTATAAAATCCTGAGGGAACTGATTCAGTAAATATTTATGGAGAAGAATACTAAACATCATCAATGTTTAACTCAAGATCCTGAGCATGGGCAAAAGCTACTTACATAAAAGAGGAGACAATTTTTTCTCGCCATTTTTTAAAATATTAAACAGAAAAGTTAAGGCCATTTATTTTCACATATTCTTCAAATAAAAAGACAATTAGATTTTAATGACCTTGAGAAAAATACACTTTTTCACCCACTCATCTGTTGCCATTACATGTGAGTATTTCAACATACTCAGCACATACGTCAATTGTATGAAACTAAAAAAAAGTATCAACAACAAAAATACTTTGCTGATGTTCCAAATTTTCATGAAATGACTACAATTATATCAACATAAAATAATGAGAGGATATTCACCAGAGCTCATGAAATAGGGGATGCGGAAACGTCCTGATAAAACACGATCTCTCAGGGAGTGGAGCGTAGAGCCATCAAAAGGGAGGGCCCCACATACGAGGACATAGAGGACAACACCTAGACTCTGGGTATCCAAAAAGAAAACAATGATTAGTGAAATACATTTCAAAAGCAAATAACGTTTAAACTTCATCGATTATACTATTTGCGTTATAATAAAATAGGTGGGCTGTCATCCCTCCCCCAAAATTCCTGGACTACTATGATATATGGTATTTATTAGGTGAGGAGTAAATGTCAGATGCTGACACCTACTCCTTATTATTGACACCTTACTCTACATTGACTTTGATGATGCATGATACATTGACTCCTTGACACCTCCATTATAGAAGGATAAAGATACTTCTTGCTTCATGTAAAGCTATCAGTAATTGAAGATACAGCTACAATTATCAATAAGTAACAGTGAACATGAAGAAATGTGGAGAGCAACAAAAATTGGGGCTATATGTATTTTGAACAGGAATTGACTTAGGTCAGCAAAGTTCTCGACTCTAACCAAAAAAAGAAAGAAGCACTTGGGCCATTCCATTAAAATGATCAGGATAATAGCTGCACGACCATTTTTGATGAAATTCATTTCTGGCACATGTATACTCCCATGCATTGGCAGTTGAATGTAATAATATTATCCCTCCTTGTTTTCTTGCCACAGCCATTTTTCAAAGATGGCATGTGCAAAGTTTTGAGAAATTTGATGTTTACCCTATCTCAAATAAGCCAACACCTGATAATGATGCAAGAAAGATGCTGAAAACATTCTATTTTTCTATGATGCTATTGTTTTCCATTATGTGTAAAATAGTAGTATGTTTTCTTTTTTTACATTTCTTAAGTAAACTTTTATTTTTTCATTATTGATATCAAACTTAAATGAACATTTTTTTTTCATTTTAAAACTCGTTAGCGAATCAAGAAAACTACATGAAAGGGGTCGCCTCGTAATAGTAATGGGTAGAGTACCGTAATTTTCATTTGAGGTAATTTTCGAAAATTATCGTGATTTTCGGTAGTTTTTAATTTTCTGCTACTAATAGCTAACAGAGGATTTTATAGGAAAGCCAATATCAAGGGGTTAACTGCTTTAAAACTGTTACTATTGCTGCATTAATGAACTAGTAGTAAAGAAAATGTAAAAACAAAAACGGCAGCTTGTGGCAGCCCTCCCACAATATGGCGATCTTTTGTTTGGCCTCAGAAATTTTTGTTCAAACCGTTAAAACGATAGCTCCACAATTATTCCACAAGTAAATATATTGGTTCCACAAAGGCACGTACCTTAATGTATAGTTAATATTGTATGAAATATACATAGACTTGGCTTAAAATAATATATTTGGAAATATCGGTATGAAAAATATCTGAAGCGGAGGTAAATATGACCAAAATTTATGGTAATTTTCAGGGGCTGCGGTAAATAACGTAAAATACCTCGGCAATTTACAATCATTAACACGGTAATTTTCAGAACGTCTCGAATCTCTACTCATATTTGACGTATTTTGTACTAAAAGTATTAAAGTAGAAGAATTATTTTAGAAAGAAGTATACAAGTTAAACTAGTCCTTTTGCTTCTAGATGCTATCAAAATATCTTCTCACTCAAAATCGACCACTGTTGGACTTCATTTTCTAGGGTAGAGGAGCCATTATACACATGAGCTTTAATGGCTATAAATATGTCTAAAGGGACAGTATGTCGCTAAAACTTGGAGTTTGAGATTCTACCCAGGAGGGGATTATGGTCGTTATAAACCGGCCTGCGCTCAACATCAGCCATTTATAGATTTACTTCTTTGGGGGAGCCTTTAAAGATATGCTAATAACAGATTACCAAGATATGCCCTAGTAAAATGTATGGGTGCAACTTTAAATTTGAGATTCTGCCTCAAAAAGATTTATAATTTGGTATAAGTTCTTTCCGCGCACAATAAGCGACCACAATGAAAACTGAGCTCCACTAAATACACTTCCATAGTGCATGTCACCATTTCACCTCCGAAAACCTTACATCTTTACATGGCTGGTGACCTAACACCCCTGCCACACGCCCACGCGGCGGCTTGTAGGGTAGTATGTAGATGAAAGTAGTGTGAAATTGAACAAAAATAACTGGCTCGGGCACAGGTTTTTGAGTGGTTTATCCAATTGTTAAAGGAACAATGAAAACTGGTGACAGTGTAAATAGTTTTCATTCAGTGTAACCCTTCTACTTTATTATACAAAGTACAAAATTTCTCAAATATGGGACTTTCCTCCTTCATACAGTTTTCTTGAGTCAAAAACCAGTATTTAATAGTGAATACGTTTCATTCAAGTTTGATTTCAACAATGACGAAATATAATAGGAAAAAAAGAAAAAGGAATTGTTTTCCATTTAGTGAAAAATAATGTTTCCGGTACCTTTTTTTAGTCATGATCAGGTATCGGGTTATTTAAGATAGAATATACATCAAACTTCTCAAAACTTTACTTGCACCGTCTTGAAAAAATTGCTGCAGAGAAAACAAGGATAAAATTAAAAAAGAATGGGATAAAATTTTTAGAATCATCCCATTCAACTATCAATGTATATAGGTATGCGAGTTCCAGAAATGAATTATATCGAAATTGGATATGCAACCAATTACTTTTTTATTGAATCGTTTTACTTGGAAAAAAACTTAATGGAGGACCCACTTATAGTTACTGCAGTTATACCACCCCCTAAATAAATAAATAATGGTGAAAACAATTCTCGGTGTATTAGGAAATACCATTTGAAAACTTTCACTGCAACCCTGATACAAAACCGGGCGCTAGGAAAGTTAGGACTACAGTCTCCACACTAAATAGACCTCCTTAAGTCATGTAACTAATAATTATATGGTGCCCAAAGATTTCAATTCATCTTAGAGTAAATGTCAAAATACTGCTCAGCAATCTTCGCTTTATGTGATAAAAATTACTTTATGACGAAAAATAAAATTTTTCATCCCAAAACATGGTAACCATCTCATCTCGAAGTTTTCATCATACCCATATGTCAATCTCAGGTCCCGTGTATTTCTTGCCCTGAAAAACTTCGGGAGCAGCATAAGGGGGTGAACCGCACCATGTCGCCAGTTGTTCCCCAGGGTTAAAGTAGTTACTGAATCCAAAGTCCGCAATTTTGATGTTCATATTTGCATCCAGAAGAAGATTTTCCGCCTGAAAAAGGAGAGAGAGAAAAGGAGTATTAAGTTAATACAGTCAATCTTTTGGAAATTTAATAATGAGTGTATTCAACTTTCAAGAAGCATTCAGGACAAATGAAGGAACAATTAATAGTCTCTTTATGCAACTCCCCTACTTGAAATTTTACGCAATGAATGCTAATACAATTAATGACAAACATACGCATGGTAAAATCTGCTCAACGTTCCCCTAACTGTGCTCCGCGAAACCCTATGTGCTTCGCACGTGATACCGAGGGGCATCGTCCGCGGCAGTTATGGAGATGATAAAAATCACGAAAAACAAAGCTGCTTCCAACGAGCGTTCTTTACTACTGTTTTCTTTATAAATATATACACCTTATATTCCATACTTTTGTTCATATATTGCGAGTAATATGCCTAAAACAAGACCACTTTTGGGGCTCCACGAGAAACTTTTGCTTGGAAAAGGGCTTCGTGGCTAAATAGAATGGGAACCGTTAAAATGGTATTATGTTCAGTCGTCATAGAATTGATTAAATGGGAGAGGAGAGAAGAACTATTTTCAATTTCTCGCAGGCAAATGTTTAATGCCACCGAAGTCCATGTTTTATATCATAATCAAAACATTTACCTGAATAAAATTGCAAAGAGTCCTTTTGTCACGTCAAGTTCCACCAGTCTTCTTCTATGGTTCCGCCACATCAACCCAGACAAAAAATACGACAAAACGTCATAGAGTATGAGATTAGAGAAAAGGTATCTTTTGGAAAAGTATTCGAAAATTAACTGGACGAGGGATATACAATCGCATATAAACTGAGACGCTCCTCGATCGACATTGAAAGACGACAGACAGTTCGACCTGTTTGGTTCGACGACGTTCATGTGACAGACGTACTTGAGAGGCTAAAAGGACGGACAAAAATTGCCATAAAAAGAAGAAGTTGCGTAAACGTAAAAAAGCTACACATGAACGCTAAATAACTCAAAAAAGTATTTTCAAAAACATGTCAACTCCATTTAAGTTTCCATTCGATACCTTAGATATTAATTCAATAGTGTTTGAAAGTAAGTGAAAAAGAACTAGGTTCTGGTTGCTTTGCAAAGTTCGCTTTGCTTTCCTGAAAGCTCGGACTCAATGCAATAGAGTATCGTTCCAACACCAATCACTCTCATCACCTTACGTAGAGGGTAATGATGATAGCGCCGAGGGTGTTGTCAACGAAGACAATTCCCCTCAACTTACGTGTCGTCACTTTCGTTTCTCTTCGAGTCGGAGAAATATTGGGAAAATGGCTGCGGACGGAACAGCGGGACACAAGTCACGTGAACTCCGGGGTTAATTTTTTACTCCTCAATCCAATAGTAATCCTTTGCATTACAAAATGAAAAAGACGCATTTGTGTGGAATATTGTCGCAGTCTACGGCTGAAGTCATATACAGGGAAAAATAGCGGCAGTTTCGTTCCGGACATTAATTTTAGAGGGGAGAGGTTTGCCGGTGCTTATTTGACGATCATGAAAACCAGCTCGAATGTCTGTTTGATAACTCATTCTCACGCATTAACTAAAAAAATAAGATAACACATTTGTACAATTCACGAGCAGATAGGTACAATAATTCGTTCTTTCCACGCAAAATAATGACCATAGTCAAAACTGAGCTCCACTTAAAATATTCCCGGAATACACTTCATCGTTTCACCTTCCAAAACCTTATCCACGGATATTAGAAAGAGAATTAGACAATAGATCCTTCCGATGGAAAACTGGGAACGGCACTTCAAGAAATTACTTACTGAGGATCGGGAAGAGTTCAAAGGGAGCTATATGTGGAAGTATAACGATACGACAATAATAGTAAGTGAGGAAGAAGTGAATGGAGCGATTAAAGAAGGAAAGAACGGCAAAGCTACCTGACCAGGAGGGTTTAATATGGAATTAATAAAATATGGAGGATCCCAATTAATTAAAGTAATAACGACCTTAATAAACAGTATTTTTAGAAGAGAAAAGATTCCAGATGAAGTGAAGCTGGGATACATAACACCAATACATAATAAGAGTGATAGAAAAGATAGCAACAACTATGGAGGGATCTGTGTATCAAATCCACTGATGAAGATATTAGCAAGAATTATTAGGAGAAGACTAGAACAGGAATACAAAACAGCTGAGGTACAACGGGGATTCACTGCTGGAAGATCGTGTAATGACCATATTTTTACAGTACGACAGTTACTTGAAAAATGCCAAACTAAATATAAGGAAGTGGAATTGGTTTTTACTGACCTTGAGAATGCATATGACAATGTCCCCAATGTTGGAAAATAAATACTAAACTTCAAAATTAAAAAAAAATTGTATCAAAAATTCTACTTACGCTGGTTTAATGCGTTATCACAAAAAATGCCAATATTCCACCAATATACATTTTTAATGAACACCCTTTTATAGCCATAGGTGCCGACTGCAGCGCTATTCCTATGGAATCACATTTTGAACTTTTTTCCGCAGTAATTAGCAAATAAACTCAAAATGTAAGACGGCAAGGTGCATTACTTACATGTTTAACTAATTTTCCTGAAATTTTCGATTCTTACCAACAGTTTTCCGTACAAATAACATTTATATTACATACAAAAATACCATTTTCCACGTGTTTTTCTTATTCTCCCATGGAAAACTAGGTTATTAAAGTAAAATTTGCGTGAAAAATTGCAATGAAAGGTTTGCATTTTGTCGTTCATATCTAATTCAGAACAATTCTTAAAGTATCCGGAATGTTGTTAATAAGGTAACATTAATTTCCTTTCTCGGTGGGACCACCTTAAGTTACCCATGCTCGGTAATCTTACCTGAATAATAATAAGTAACCGTGAAAATTTCTAATACAAGGCTTAATCCACGCCACGGTCGCCATATTAGATATACTGCTCCACCGATAGTATTTTATTGGTTAAATGGCCTCTCAACACTAACATAATTCAATATTCCTTTAAATTTTTAAATCTTATGTCATTCTTCATAAATACTTTTATAACACCAGAGTACAGTCATAAACCCTTACAACATTCTTCCCAAATTAGGCGCTGTTTACATATCAATCAAAAATTACATTTGTTGTCCGAGGTTGTCCGAGCAAGATAGTTCCCTAGTCATAATAGAGACCATATTCGAATTATACTTTTTAATTTCACCAGCTGTAGGACACATCAATTAAATATTGCATTATCAATGGTACAATAATATAGTTTCATATGACAGAAATTGTAAGTAATTAAATGAAAATATCTAAATAAGTCTTTAACTTGACTCTTTTGTTTCGCGCCGTGCGTTTGAAACTCTTTCAAACGAAAGGTTTTTTGTGATACCCAAGAACTTACTGTGGTGACGATATGATTAATTTTCAAAAATAGTTGAGAAAACATACAAACTACACACTGTTAGTATTTTACAACATCTAAGTGTTAGACATACCTCATTTTGTAAATAATGTCTCTCTGGAGTGCATACACGGAAGTACCATTTCCCATGTAAAAGGCTGGTATATTTTGGCAAACATCTCCGAAAGTAATGAGTTCAGGGGTAGAATTTTTGATGTCATTGGATAGGTGAGATGTTTTTCTTCCAAATGAGACCAAATTCATTGATTTATAAGTAAAATTATTTTTCGCTCAAACTACCTTAATTGCACCACATAACTTATCGATCACGACATGGCATCGTATTGGTGAAAAATTTCTTCACATAATCTACGACTGCAAATTTCGGATACAACAAAGGGTAAAATAAAATGAACGCAAATGCTTAAACTCGAGTTCCTACAAGAAGGGGGAGGAAAGGGAGGAGATTTTAATTATGCCATTGAGAGATTTGACGTTCTCCCGGCGAATAAATGATGTTAACTGTTCTCGGGATTCACACCAGGCCAGGCGTTTCGTGATGGCCGACGTTTGGATGGGAGATGTTCCAATCATCTTCACGGCCACTGAATGATGAAGCCCTGAGGACGATGGGAAAGTCTCCCTTCGAAACCTCGACAACCACGGAACACCTGACCCAATGCGACGCCCGAGAGAAGTTTACATTTTATTATGCAATGTAAGAGTTGAGATTTGACGAGATCGCCGACTTTGGACAAAGCCGAGCCCCAAGGAGACCAGAATAGGTTCTATATCTTCATCTACATACTACCCTTCGAGCCGCCAGATGGGCGTGTGGCAGGTGGTGTTAGGACACCAGCAGTGTAAAGATGTCAGGGATAAAGTTTTGGGAGGTGAAATGGTGACCTGTATTATGGGTGTGTAATAAGTGGAGTTCAGTTTTTATTGCGATCGCTTGCTGTGTGCGGAAAGAACGAGTTTTTGTACCTATCTGTTCGGCGATGTACCTCTCTTATTTCATCGCTTCTGTCAGACCTAGAGATGTAGTGAGGCGTCATGATAATATTTTCTTTGCCGCTCTGAAACACACCAGCTCTGAATTTCTCAAGCAACGTAAGCCTAGCGTGTAGCTTCCGAGTCTTCAAATGCCCCCACTTTATTTCCTCTAACAGTCGTGAAACACAATATATGGTCGCTCGTAGCAGTTTTTAACGAAGCGTGCTGCTTTTCTTAGTTTTTTTAAATTTTTTTTTGTTAAATCTTTATGACCAGTGTCCCAAATGCTCGCGGCGTATACGATGTGTGGCCTAACCAGTGAGAAGTAGCATCTCTCTTTTACTTTTTCATCCGAGGACCTTAGGTTAGTTATTGTAGTTAACTTGTAGAGTAGAATAGTTGTAGCACAAGGTGAGTACAATGGGTTATTTATTCTACATATCTTGGCCGAGCCCTTTCTCATTCAGAGGCCTAGAGCGAAGAACCCATTGATCGATATCATGGGCGATGATATTCGTCATCGTGCTGCATTGAACCGCGGCGAAGTCGATAAATGTCATCAATAATCGACAGCGATGAGTCGATGGCAAGAAATGAAAGGCATGAAATCAGGTGTAATTCTAAAAATCGAAAACTTTCCATTTTCGCACGAATTGATGTCCTTAAGTACGCGAAGTCTGATCTGCATATACCTCAAATCTCTTTGAAATGGGTTCAGGTTCAGTTCACTGTTGATGAAATGTGGTTTTTGTTTCGCCATCTGAATTAATAAATAGACCCTTCTCAATAAAATTAAGCTTGATCCAACTCAATGTTTACTCAAAAGGCCCACCAAACTGCCAAACGAGAACGTGGTGCATGTGAATGGTGTGCATGAATCAATGGTGGTTATCGATCATCGATAAACATTAATCATCGACAAAACATTGAATTCGGTGATCGATGTCAATTGACGAAATTCTTTGATTTCGATTAACTTTTTCACCGAAAATCACCGACGGGCAAAATCGGCCATCGCGCAGGCCTACGGAGACCCCAAGTGATATCCTCTACTCGACCAGTACAGTAAATCCGAGGAAATGCAACGTGCGAGCGGGTGGTGAGGGATGCGGTGGTGGGGGGGGGTAAGGAAAAGGGGATATCGCGCGTGGGGAGAGAGAGAGAGAAGGGAGAGGAAAGGGAAACGAGGAGCAGACGAATGAGGAAGGAAGGTGCGTGCGGTAGGCGGCAGGGGGCGCCATATCGATCGGACACGACGACGGCGAAGAGGAAGGGTAGTAGTAGTGCAGCCACCCTCTCTATCCCCGTGGCCCTCCCTAAACACCCGACCAACCCTACCCAACCCCAACGCGACTAACTCGCTCTCCCGACCCCAGAAGACCCTCACGCCTCTCCGACGAGCTCACCGTAACCTCTGCCGTAACCCGTCCCATAAGAGACGGAAAGATGGAACGAAATATTCTAACGCATTAAGAGTCCGTGACACTGCTGAAGGTGGAGGTGAAGATTATCACAAATTGGTTCCCAATGCCCCGTCTCCACAACGCTTGTCAGGCCTGAATCTGGTTACGTTTGGTAGTGGAAACAGCTAGGTAACTGTGGTATAGTTTGTAACCACGGTTGGATGACCCTAATTCCTCGGTAACGCAAGTCAGATATCGTAATGGAAAAGTTAGTTCCGCATAAACCAACAAGTGACGAACGCACTTCACTCGTGGACTGGGCTGAGATTCCACTATGGAAGCATCGAAAGGAAAGTAACTCTATCAGCCCCCACTAGGACATACGTAACGTGGGTGATTACTTCCCTCATCGAACGCAGAACAAGTAGCATTTTGTAACTTTCATTAAATACTTACGATGATTCCAGACTTTTTATAACCCGATCGATCTCAACGTCTATTGCGTCATCATTGAGGTACAAATGCCTATGTATGCACCTTTATTTATGGTTTATACTGGTCAAAGTACTTTGATAATGACGCTATAGACGTTGGCATCGATTGAGTGGATAAAGAGTGTGGAATCATAAGAAGTGTTTTATCAATAATGGTTAACATTGAGGAAGTCCACTGAGTAACGCCTAACTCCGTAAATGTGAAGAGATATGCCGTTGTTCCATTACTCGTGAACAACCATTCAGTGAAATCATTGCAATCTGCCATTTTCTATCAATCACCGGTCGAAATCTCCATAGCCTGGTATTGAGAGCAGAGGTGCGCTGAAAAATTGAGAATTTACAAACCTGTAAAAATAAAATGGGAGGGTACAGTGCACTTAATTGCACTAATAGCAGCTGAAAAATTCTACTTCTTATCTGTTAACTGTAATTAACTACTTAGTTACTTGTAACTGACTACTTTCGTAAAACAATCGCCGAAGAATTTAACATCTTGGGACTAACATGTCGCGGCAAAGACGATTCACTTTATGGAGTTGAAGGATATATAGGCGCGGCTGGCATGTGCTATTAATTGAGAGAAAATCAGTGCAGGGGAGAACAGATGATGAAACTTGTGTGTGTAGAAGAGAAGCCACATTTTGGACACTTTCAACAGCGTAGGATTCTCTTAAAAAAGCTGAGGAGGTATAAAAGAATAGAAAAAGTTTGAGATGAACGTCAAGAATTAAATAAAAAAACAATCCGAAATTTCAGGATGAGAAAGAAACTAAACGGGTTATCCAGAGACAGAGAGAGAGAAAGGAATGAAGAGATGCGCAAAATAATCGATTGATTGGCGACGGCTGCTGATGATGTAGACCCACGTACTGCTACGCGGGCCGCCATAAGGGCGAGCCGTGAGGTTAAGTATCTCCATCTTAAAATAATTCCAAAGCCATTTAGCTCTCCTTCTGACTACTTATAGAAACCATGGTTTTCTAATGCCATAAGCTAGGATTTTCTAAAGCATTAGAAAACCATTTCGGGTAATTCGGAATGATGATAAACAATTAGAAGAGAACTATTGATATTCTCTTGGCGAAAGAGACCGAGGTTGCCCATAAAAGTAGGAGGGCACAAAATGGACCAAGCAGAGCAATTAAATTACTTGGCAAGTACGTTAGAAGAAAATAGGAATATCGACGAAGACATTAGATAGAGAATAGCGCAAGCTAAGCAAGTGTTCTGTTACAAAAGTGAGCTAATTGCGGAGACCTCGGGTTAGGATATAAAGAAGAAGCTGGTGAAGAGTTTGATATGGAATGTCTGAGTTGCACGGGGCCGAAACGGGGACTCAAAAATAAGGAGGATGAGAATAGGCCACAACAGTTCGAGATGAGGGCGTACGGGAGGGTGGACGGAAGGACTAGGGTGAGGTGGACGGAAAGGAAGACAAGCGAGTGGGTACTTGGTGTGGTCGGTGAGGAGTGGAAACTTCTGGCTGAAATGATGAAGAGGCGAAGTAGGCAGTGGCTGGAGGAGGTAATAAGGAACTAATGGTTGCTTAAGGCAACGGTAGAGGGAAAGCTTTTGGTTAAGCGTGGAAGAGGAAGAAATAATAGGTATTATGTAAGGGATGGTTAAGGGTAGGATGTATGCTGAGATGAAGACAGAAATATTCTAGGTAGATAAAGCCCATCTACTTTTAAAATCTGTAGGATTTTCACTTCCATCAAAACCAGTTTTAACTGGTTGATTACAAATGAGAATACAAAAGTCTGTCCTCTGTTCATTATGAATAAGAAAACCCAAGCTATTTTTTGCATTTCAAACTTAAAAATGCATAGCATTAAATGCGAGCAAGGGATAACAAAAGAAAAATGCTATTTTCAATGTGATACAAATGTTGTTTTCATGGTACACTGTTTATAAGACGTAAATTTCCCTAAGGAATTGAATAGCGATGAAATTAAGGCATGAACCAATATTTTATTTGCATTATTAGTTTGAATTACAGAAAATGAATAAAAAGCGTTTACTCAATGTAAAGGTTCCATTCAAATCCAGGTGGATTTTTTGTCATTGTAATTTTCTACGCTTTGTTTTAGAAGTTTGTTATGTGAAGAATCTTCCTCGGGGGGACATCCTAGCCTTCGTAAATTAAGAGACCGGCGCTCTTTTATCCTTTAACCACTCAATTATAGGGTTCTCTTTCTTATTTTTAAGATATTTTAACATTTCCCCAGATATTAACAAATTATTCAACATTTCACAGTTTAAATATCTAAAACATTTTAACCGTTTAATGAATTAATCGGGTTTCGTAGTTTTATCCCTAAGCTGTATATGAACGCTTCCAATGAACCAAAGCGCACAGCTTTACTTAGAGCTACATTAATTCAACGCCGGCGGCGACGTCATCTATTGAAAGATGGTCAATTAATTAACTTTTATCTCCTTCCTCTTTCAAAAGCCCCATGAATCGTTTGAAAACTACATATTATATTTTCTGAGTTATGAAGAATAATTGTGTAATGTACTCCGTTTTGTTGCGCCACCACCAGGCAAGAGAATTAACCTCCCATCCCTTAAACGATTCTCAGGCTTATCACATCAATATCTTACCCTCCTAAGTGACAGTCATTAAGAACCAGCCAAATATTTGATATTCTTCTTTGTTTACAGCATATAAAATTTATTTCACGAATAACGAAAAATATAAATCCATGGCTTCATCAAGAGACCAGCAAAAGCACAGAAGCATCACGACTTAACAAAAGAGAATCAGAAAATGTGGGTATTTATAAATATCTAAGCTCCATTCTAGACGAGAATAATGTAACTTCAGAGGAAATAATGGCTGCAGATGTATATTTATCTACATTCAAGCTACAGCCTTAGAAGACATTCTAGATCAACTCTAGACGAAGACGCGTGGAAAATCCACAGAAATACAGAACTTCTTATGCTGATAAGAGAAAATATCACAGCGCATTTCATACAGCCTCAAATAGTTTGATGCAAGGGATAAAGAAATTATGTACATTTGAAGACCACAAGTTGAATAAACATTCACTTGGGACTGAAAAGCAAAAGAAACTTAGACAGGAAAAAGATGGAGAGAAGATATCTCCGTTGATCTTCGAAGAATAGCAAAATATCTCTTCGAGAGTAACTCTCAAAGAGGCCAAAACCCAAGAATGGTCATAATACCGAAAGAAGAGGAAAAAGTTTTTAATAATCGCTCCAGACCGTAAAATTTAAGCAGTTACGTAGGGATGTATTTAATTCCTATTTTGGTTGTTTCTTGATTTTATTTGCGTTTCACTTTAAGTTAACATTGAACATTACTTTCTTTGGGTGAAGCAATTAATGGATTTCTTTCCATTACATATTATTAAAAAAATAACCTCACATTACGTATTGGTTAAAAGGTTCCATTTCCCTTGCACGACTCGGGATCAAAACATGATCACGGCAAAGTACTTATGCGCATATATACGACGCTGTACAAGACAAAAAACAGACGAATAACTTTCCATTCACAAAAACACAAATATAACTGTTGCCCCAACACCCTCTCTGCTGCACACTCAATACGCGCCTCCCCGCATGGCAAGATGTAGATGTGACGATCGATACGAAATGATCGATTCATTGAGCCGTCGTTTTCAATTATCAATCGACTATGGTAGGATGGAGTCGAACGTCTTAATCATTGATGAGGGAACGCCGCAAGGCTCTGCAGCGGTGCATTTAAATATCAATGAACGGAGGATCCAAATCAGAGTTCTGCAACGGTCAAGCACAATGAGGCTCGTGTGCCGATCTGAAGTCCGAGTCCCGCCCCGCATTTCTGCTGTTAATTACGCTCACTTAAGGCGGCTGAAGCGTAAATAAGGGGCCATTGAGAACATATTTTAATGATTTTTCAAGGAAGTCATAAAAAATGATAGACTCAAATTTCACTTCAGTACATCTCAACGTGCTTGTTATCAATGGAAATGATTCAAGGACTAAATTTTATTTTTCGCCTTAATTAAAGAATGTTTTCACTTGGAAATTCGGTGTGGTATTCGCAATTCCGGCGAAAATTATATTACAATACGTGTATTCTAATCTTTCACGTGGCACGGCACCTTGATCTCTGTTATCAATGAATTAATAACATGAAATATATTATTTCCCGTAAAGAAGAAAATATGAGCATATGTAATCGAATAATTAAGAAATACATCCCATGTGCTTTGAGGTAAGTGTTAAGAAGGCACTGAATTCCCAATAAAGAAAATAGGTAAAATGCATTTTTTTGCTTTGATCTACAGGCCTCACTTATAATACTATGCATTCAAAGTCGTTCTCAAATCTGTTCATATAAAGAAATCCCTCCGATCTCCTTAAAACCCGGCCGAGTACCGAAGTAGTCTCGTACTCGCAGCTGGTCGGACCTGCGTGGACTTACATATGCGGTCGGTAAGCCTGCGAGTCTCAAGAAGTGGTAAGGATATATATTACCCCTCTGATTCTGGCGTGAACAGACTGACGCAATTTTGATCAGTCCGCGCAGGTCCGGCTCAGGAAAAGTAGGAGACTTTGATGCGCCCGCGGGGGCGCAGGAATTGCACCCGTGTGACCACTGTGCGCGCCAGGGATTACCATGGCACAGACCGTGAAGGAGGGGGAGACCAGAGAAAATAAAATAACGAGGGAATGGGCCAACGCTAATGCGTGAGTAGATGGAATATCATCTGTGCCACGCTCTGATTTGGCTTGAGTCATCAAATATGCGATGGAAGAAGGAATTTCCGTATCCCACATTTTGGCATTGAACCACTCCTTCATATTGAAACTACGTTCAGTTTTAAAGGTATGTTATAGGTTTGAAATTGGGACCACCTTCACCCTGAAACTCGCATGATCTGAATTGTTCAAGTAACCACGCAGAGATGTGTGGCCTCCCGAGTCTCCAGTGGCTCCCAACCAGGTTCCTACATCAGCAGTTTTACACCCTCTTTTCGATCGTGGCAGTCTTCAACGAAGTGAGCGGCTAAAATATGCGTTTTGGATTCTCCATCAAGTTAACGCGCTTGTTTTTGCAGTTAACTATATTAGGTAGAGGCATACCCGAACTTTCTCACCCCGGTGGGTTACCTCGATAACTCTTAAACATAGCCCCGAGCATTAACTTTTATCGACTGTTTAAAATTGATCATGTAGGGACCTAAATATTATATCTACACGCTCTGTTGATTTTTTATGGCAGGGATCACACACTTCAGCTATGAGATATACAAGTAATTATGATATGCCTAAAGTTAAGGGGATCATCATTATTATTGGTTTGTATGAACTTAAGTTTACCTACCTTATCCCCAAATAGATATTGAGTTGAATATTTGGTCTTCTCTCCTACCGCTGAATAAAAAAATCCTGTTTATTTTATGCATAAAATTTATTTATGCTTATTATTAGCACCCAACTTGAGTACATAATTTCGCTAACTCTCGCACAACAACTTTTATCACTTAATTAAGCATACGAGCGATTCATTGTGCATCCATCATCTTAGTTACTTACGGAACTCATAAATATTAAACTCAATTACATCTGGCCGAATAAGTTATAAGACTATTTGTGATATCGATTAACTTACAGAATGTTTCTGCAACTTACATTAATCGAATGCTTTGCCTCAATTATAGATTTCATGACTTATTTCAATACAGGCAGGTTATTTCAACAATCGGCCAAGCGTACCGAGAAAACAGAGCCAGAAGTCCATTATTCTATTTTTCTGTCTATTATTCGTAATAAACCAAAACGCACAGGTTTTCGCACTCGATAGGTCTTCAAACTCGATATTAAATACATAAATTAATTCGCATTATTTTATGTATATAATATTACGAATAATTATCAGTATTCGTAATAAACCAAATACGCACAGGTTTTCGCACTCGATAAGTTTTCAAACGCGATATTATATACATAAAGTAATGCTAGACTGGCATGAAAAATATTACTTAACTAAATTATCACTATTAATTATTAGCAGCTGTATTTAACCAGTGAAAGTCACCTAAATGAGCTGAGAATTGCACAATTTTGTTAACATTTTTTGCAGAACAACTGATTGAATTTTCGTCAAAATACTATGAAGAAGTCCATAACCCACTTATCAAACAATGACGAAGAAATTGTCCTCTCTGTTGGACACCCTAACTATCAGTTATTTTTTGCGTGCTGGGCTTCAAATTGGACCTCTCAGAAAAACTGAGGGTTTTACACACTTTCCTAGATTGTGAAATAAAACTCTCTTGAATCTAGATTAATGAACTATTATTTACCAATAACATTTATTTTAGCACTTTTTGGTCATATTTATGTCTACCAGAAATACTGCAGCCGTACCATTACGTCCAGCTACCGTTGAGTAACGATATTACACGGACGTCATTGTACGTCCATCGTCTTTCTCAGAAAATATAGGAGGACGTACCATCACGTCCACTGCACTCAAAGTTTTAACAACTAGAAACAAAAAGGAAACGTCATCTTAAGGTTAAAATAAACCGTAGGTTATGAAACCGGGCCGTGATATTGAAGTTCAATCTGACGTCACTCAGACCACATAAATGCAGAACATTAAATTCACCGAACTCAGCCCGTATTCAATTTTCTGATCTCATAAAAATAGAAAAGCCATTCCCGCTCAAGTGACAATGAAATATCGTTCATCTTGAATATTGATGAAATACTGTTTACAAGTGAAAGCCTGAGACGAATCTGCCTAAAATATTTGATCAAATTTAATTCTTTTTTCTCCCAATTCTTTTTTTTAGAAGTTCTCGAAGCGGGTTTTATCATTCGGCCGCGTTCTCCGCTCGACCCTTTGGAGATGGATGGATTGAAAATGATCACCATGGCCCGCCGATGTCGATTCATATTTCACGACAGCGTCTGCTGCTGAAATATAGATATGACCCACCGTGCATTATGAATGCGAGCGTCTGTAATGCGTCATTCACGGGTTTAAACATACATAGGCACGGAAATAGGTTGGGGTAGGGTGTTCGTGTTGCGGCAGGGGCGATTGTTTTATGTCAAACATTTTTTTTTAATTTAACAATTGATGTGCCACCAATTACACAAATGCCCGAGAGAAATAATTTCACAGGACGTAAAAAATGAGAAAAAGTGTTCCGTGGTCAGGAAAGGGTCAATTTTAATTACGCTATTGCAAAATTATGCTCGTATATTTGAGGCGTTGTGGGCAATGTGGAGGCTGGAGGCGAGATTTGGGTTGAGAGATGGATGAAGAGGGTGAGCTGGGAGGCGAGGAAGAAGAACGAGAAGGCAATGGATATTGCTGGTGTGGATGGGAACTGGGATTTTGAACGAAACTAAAGTCATTGTTCTGAAACGGTTAGGAGTGGGTTCAGATCAAAGTTTCGGTTCACGGAACCAAACTAAAAGTAGGCACGAAAGTCTTGGAACGGAAGTGGTTCCGGAACGAAAGTGGAACGCAAATATTTTGAACGAAAGCCTAAAGGAACGAAAAAGGAACCGTTCCGATTTCGGTTCGGGCTGGGAAAGAAGAAAATTGAATATGTGCCGAGTGCGGTGAATTTTAATATTCCGCATTTATGCGGTGTGAATGACATCAGATTGGACTTTATATCACGGTCCGGTTTCTTGACCTATAGTTTATGTTAACTGTAAGATGACGCATTCTTTTCGTTTTCTGGTTGGTACCAATTAGAGTGCTGTGGATGTAATGGCACGACGTCCTATATTTTCTTAGAGGGGCGATGGACTTACTATGACGTCCATGGAATATCGTTATTGAACAGTAACTGGATGTAATTGTATGGCTGAAGTATTTCTGGTAGACATACATATGACAAAAAGTGCCAAAATAAATGTTAATAGTAAATAAATTGTATTAGCCTAGATTTAAGGTTGTCTTCTTTCACAATCCAGGTAAGCGTGTATAAGTTTTTCTGAGAGGACCTTCAATTTCAAGCCCAGCACGCAGTGGTTTAATGAGAGTTAGGGTGTCAAGAGAAGAGATAAGCCGGTAGATGTGGTTCGGAAAAAGCAGAAGGGATGGATGGAGGACGTCTTGAGAAGATAGGGGGAAGTTGAAGAGGGCAGGGCCACTGGGGAAACAGGGAACACTGGGGAACAGCGGAAGAGGAAGGGAAAGAATAGGAGTTCTTGATGAAATGAGAAGAGGTTCGACATGAGGAATTTGAGAGGTATCTGATAACGAGACATCTATCGGCGGAATAGTGGGACGATGCTCCAGAATCTGGGATGCTAGGATAAGGGTTGTCCAAAAACCTACCCATCTGCTGGTCGAATATTTAAATGTAATTCCTAAATTACATTTAAATGAAGTTCCTTAACCGTGAATGTCATCACCTTCCCAGGACAAGATAACGGAGGATTAGTTAGAAGACTACATATTTTTCACAAAAATTAAATAACGAACGAGTGTAACCACTAGGCTTTAATGGACTAACTACTAGACGCTTCCATTAACATTGAGAACTATTCACGATTTGTCTATTTCCTGTGCTCTAAATTAAAGTCCCAGAGAAGAATAATACAAATATTGCGGATAAATACTTTTGAAATTAGTTTTTAATACTAGAAAAATATCGGTATGGAACGAATATCGGATATGGTAGACGAATATCGGTATGGAACATCATGTGATATGCAGTGTCTTATGATACGAAATGTCATTCGATATATATCGCTTCGTAGAATAAGTCGACGAGCGATATAGTTGGTTATAGAATATATATTACAATATTTGAGTGGTCGAGTATTTTTCGATCCGACATTCTAATGCAAATGAATGCGATAATGAAATTTGAGCATCGAAGCGACCCACAGAATGACATGTACAAACACGCAAACCGCCCCTTATAATCTCATGTTCAACGACCAACCCTGACCTCTTCGGCGAGGATTCCACAGCAATACCTCCCCCTCCCTCAACTCACTTCACCCAAACCCACACGTATGCGGCCTCGGAAAACAAAAACCACCCCTTATCCCCCATTCCCAACCTAAATACAATATTTTCCTCCGCGAGTTTCCAAAGCCTTCCTCTTCGATGACGTCAAAAGCAAAACCGCTCATCCCGTTGCGTAAGAGCGACGGTGGAAAGTGGGGAAGAGGGGGGAGGGGTGGGCGTGGGGAGGCAGGGAGTGGGGAGACGGGATGAGGAAGGGTAGAATGGGGGAGTAGGGCCCCGAAAGTAGCGTGAAACAAAAAGATGGCTCCCGGCCGCACTGCTTTTTCTCCCATTTCTTTTTGCTGTTTTTTTTCGACCCAACCTCCCACAACTCTCCTCCTTTCTCCCTCTTACATCCTGTTCTCCCCTTAAAGCGCCCTCGCAACAATGAAAACCCAGGCGAACGGTCTTTTCTTTCTCACGAAAGTTTCGGGCACGGCCTGAGTGCGTTTGGTCGGAATTTTTTCTCTGAAGAGAAAACAAAACATATTTTGCGACGATTAGGTGCCGAACAAATAAATATCTCGATAAATCCATCCTTTTTCTGCATTATTTTTGACACCCGGTGAAAAGAAATGAAGGAAAAGTGTTTCGAGGACTAAAGCTGAATGAATAAAAATAATTTCCAATTTCTTAACGTATCAGCTTTTTTCGCCAAGAATTCAAACAACATGTAAAGGGGAATTTTTGCTCGTCGGCGGAAAGTCCTCGTTTCATAAAAGTCTTGTCGAAAGAGACGTAGGCGCATGGTTTATCTAACGGTTTTCAATAACAAGTAACTTCTTTATCTGTTTCCGACAACGTAAAGCGGTTTCCGATCGACTTCCAACAATGCGTAGATTTGTCTATAACAATTGCTGACAGTGCATTGACTTTTTCCATATTGATTGCGAATGTTTCCGTTCAAACAGATAATCTGAAGTTTTGTGAAGACTACGCCATATTAATGTTCACAAATAATATTCACAGTTTTCTCCGCGACTTCTGAGGGAATAAATAGATAGGGAATAGGGATAGATAGGGAATAAATTAGGATTACAGCTCTAAAATGCAAGTTATAAATTTTAGTAACTTAGGTCGAGGATGAAATGCTATGTTCAGCAATATATTCGCTGGTTTCGGTAATATAGTAATCATGATTTTTTTGGGGATAAGAAAGTTTCAGTTTCAAAGAAAATTACATTTTTTAACATTGGCGACTTAGATATTAATTCAGGATATAATTATCCCTGCTGTGCTTAAAGAAGATAGGACTGCATGGACCACTGGGAAAGCTGACCAGAACAGACTAGAAGCCTTCGAAACCTAGTGCTGGAGGAGGATGCTGAATATAAAGTGGACCGACAAAATAAGCAATGATGAAGTGTAAAGGAGAGGAGAAGAGGAAAGGACCATATGGGACACCAGATAGAAAAGAAGAACGTGATGGATTGGACGCATCGTGAGACACAATGGGTTTGTGAAGAACATAATTGAAGGCAAAATGTAAGTTCACAGGAAGAGATACCAGGAGGTAAGGGAAATGGCATTAGATAAGGAATGGTGGAGGGTGATGGTGAAGGGTTATCCATAAAAAATGGAGGTGAAATGTTGGAACATTGTCAAAGGTGGAAATCTGAAAGAATTTTGTTGTACGTTTATGAAATAATTAATTTTTGGCAAACAGCAATGAAAATTTTCCTCTCCAAAACATTAAACAAATTTAAGTAATTTTACTTTCAACTTTCCGGCCAGATTTCGAGTTTAAGAAAATTAGAATATGGTCTAGCGGATACACGTGATCTACGACACTCGAGGTCAGATAATCGTGATTTATAGCGATTGAATATTGCTCCATGATACATCCGACTCATATCTTCTTTATTTATTCCTAAAAGCTACGCCTTGAATATAGATGTGCCCTCCAACTAAAATGCATATCTCACTAAATTGAATGGCTACTTTGAATCCATTTATAAATGATAAGTACTATCCCACCCCAAGGGTTTCTTCATCTTACCTATGCTTTCATTGCGCGATGAAGGCGGAGATATAGAGGAAGCCGTTTTGGATTCCATTAAAGGTTACAGAAGACTCGAAGGGACACGAATACCGAATTCTCTCACTCCAAATACTGCCGGCGGGAGGAGGAGGAAAAAAATAGGTCGCGCCAGAGCTAATCTTCACTGAAATTGAGAGCCGTCCTTTTATTTGCTTTTACTCCAGCGATACGATCCTCCCGTCGGAGACCTACGCGTACAGAGGAAGGCTCGTTAGGTTCGTTAATTTTAACCCGATTTTCCGATTCGTTTTTTTTCTTCTCTCGCGGGATATAAGAGAATTTAAAGGATTCGCGATGGATGTATGCATGTGTGCATCTGTATTCCACCCGGAAACGACAGGAAAATAAAAATAATATTACAACAATAGTTGTGGGTGTGGATGGTATGGTCACGTCGTTAGAAGCGCCGAGCACTCGATCGCAAGAACAGCGATGGGGTTGAGTCCGCAAGGACGCCGACCAAGAGGGAGACTAAAGAAACGGTAGAGGGAGACTAAAGAAACGGTGGATGGAGTGGATACCCGAAGATAAGCGTAAGGTCAACGTTGCCCCAGAGGACGCCATCGACTGAGCCAAATGAAGACGGGCGTGCCGAAAAGCGGACCCTGCTATCGCGCGGGAATAACGCTAGGAGGAAGAAGAAGAAGTAGTTGTGGGTGTGGAGAATGATGGAGAAGGTGAGTTGGACGGAGAGGAAGACTAACGGGGAAGTGCTCGAGATGGTGGGCGAGGAATGGAAACTTCCGACTGAAAGTCGAGATCGGCAGAGTAGGTGGCTGGAGGATGCAATAAGTAGCGAGGGGTTGCTCAAGAATGTGCTAGAGGGAAGGATGCTGGGCAGGCGGAGAAGAGGGAGAAAGAAAATAGGTTTCATAGACAGGGTGAAGAAGGATAGATCGTATGCTGAGGCGAAAAAGGATACGAGAGCGAGATAGGCCCCTGAAAGTGTAGATAACTGAGAGAAGATTATCTGACATTCGAAAGTACCTACCTTTACCGGTGGAATACTTTAAAAAATTCCTCTCCATCAATTATAAAGAAAGACAAAAAGAGTGAAATTAGGCACCCCTGATGAAATAGCAACTTAGATTTCGTACACACATGTCCCATGCATTATTTATTTAACCACTACTTGTGTGAACCAAGTTCATATTCTAAAAATGCGCAAAAACTGAGTCAAATAACGATGATTTTCCATAAAAATATTCCTTGCTTAAATCACGCACGCTCTATGGTTTGATAACTCTACGCCATCGGGAATGTGACGTCACGGAATGTTATCACCGCCAGTGATCTCAGGAGTTTCCAAGAGAATTTAAGTTGTTTTACTCGTATTAGATAGATTTTTTATTTAATTTAATGAAGACAATGAGCTAAATAGATTTAATCCTTCCAATGGAATCGTAGAAGAGCAGAGATGCGATACATGTGCAGTGATATCGGACCATCGATACGTCGCTCTGGGCTATGCGACTTTTCAAATTTTCATGCAGTTATTGAACGCTATTAATTATGCCTGCGATTGGGGAATATACATTCGCATTATATATTGGAGTTTGTAGAAAAATTTTCTACACTACTGAAATAAGAGGACTAAATTTGATTCTCGTTCTCCATTTTAAAAACGTGTCCTCCAAAATTCATTCTTCGGTTCTTAAAGAACCTCTTTACTATTTGATGCTTTGAAAAATATCTTTTCCATTGCCTTGATCGACGCCCTAAAAACTTCGTGGGGTACTACCAACGAGAGCTGCTCTAGAAACATTGAGCATTCTGATTAGTTGATTTTAAGACAGTCAGGTATTTGAAAACATAGGCGATTTCAGCACGACTTTCATCCATAAGGAACATTCTATAACGATATCTCTTCGAATTCCCTCAAAATTGGTACGCGAGTAGAAGATCATCACCAAGAGATGTCTAGAAACTATTTTGGCAACGAAAAATGTTATTCGATTTGGGCGTATTCGAAAAGTTTTACAATTTTTCCGAGAAATTGGAGAATGAATCAAGTTTTCCAGTCATCCCTGCTCCTTTTTGTTCTGGAGCAATAAAATATGGCTAATCTTTGATGAAAATTCATAATACTAGAAATAAACTTCAAAGACTAGATTGCTTGTTTGAGTAATCATTTTTAAAACACCAAATATTGATATATTTTAATATCAAAATCAGATCAACTCAATCATTATATAGGGTCTTCTAATGGAGGCATCAGCAGAGGAAGAAGTTATGTCCTTCCTTTGCTAAGAAATAACCCTTCGTTGCCACGTCCGTTCGCAACCAAGCAACCCGTCATCTCGACATCTCGTAACCAAAATTTCGTAAACCGACAATCCGTAGACGTGAAAACTCGAAACTATCTATTTCGTGAACGATCACGTTGTAACGTTGAAGTGTGGTAGATAGACAAAAATCGAATTTGAAATAACATGAAAACTATTCATGGAGCAAGTTAGCTAAATTATTTATAAGTATCACTAATTCTCTTAGACTTCTCCGCCGGTAATCATTGGAATGCCATTTCACGAAGTACTGTATTACTTACTAAATAACATTAAAAAAAACATCGTCGAGTTTCGAATCGTGGAGGGGATGTGCATTGGCATTCGGCCTAAGCAAGCCGGAGCGTCGCGATATAGGCCGCTAAGGAAACAGAGTGCAAGGACTAGGCAGGATATATATTATCTTGAGGAGTACTGTAACTGCCAGCATGCAGCATACGGCGTTCTACTCCGATGGGTAATGGCGACGCAACGGTCAAACGCTATGTCATTCCCGAGGGCCGCTCACGTTGGGCTGGCATACGTCTTGAAAAAGCTGACTTATCGTTAATTTTGACATATAAAAAACGGTCTGGCTGAATTTAATATGAATCAAAAGTGTTCTTAATGTTGAAAGTGAGCCAGTCCGATATTTTCTTTCATTAATTATGGCTTTTATATTACAGAGTTACCTATTTTTGATTTCACTATTCCGAACTCAAAACATTGATGGTACCAAACACTAAAGGAAAAACTACAGTCCTAACGATTCAATGTAATTTCGAAAACGAAATACTACGCGACAACGATTACAGCCAGAAAAATAACGCACTGTCAAAAAAATGTGACAAGATCGGAAAAGTAACAGTGGTATAAGATTTTAGAATGCTAAAATAACATCTGCAGGTAAAAAATTAATATATTTTCGAATCTTTTCCCTCAAACTTTTTTATAAGTAAATCATTATACTGATGATTGGTTCATTATACTGATGATTACTGATACTAATGATTAGTTCCCTGAGTCTATTTGTCAAATTTGATTTGAATATGCAAATTAATAATCTATAAAAGCACATTTATGTCATTATGATGAAATGACGACGCATAGATGTCCTGAATTTTATCTTACCACTTAGGCAACCCTACGATAGAGGCTCGCAGGCTGCTTCGTTGATTTTTTCGTTACAAACACACACGGATGTCGTTTACAAGTACGTAGGCTACACAGGGACCTACTTTTCCCTTTCCACGGCTTCGCGATTACGTGTTATCTTCCCTTTGGCGCGGCGCCCTTCGCTGTTGTCTTGTTTTCTTGCGTCGTCGTCCAGTAAGTAGGGACGTGGGGAGGAGGGATTCCATAGAGCATCTCGAGGGGGAGACAAATAGGGAAGCGAGCGTTCTCGCAGTTAACACGCTTAGTTAGGCGGGGGGGGGGGCGAAGATACGGGGAGAGGGGGGGAGATCAAAATTTCTCCCTTTGCCGCGAGGGTACGGAGGAGGGTCACCGGCCGGTGTCGCCAGCTCCAGTCATTTGTTTTTCCCTAATGCGTCAGCAGTCGTCGTCATCCAAAGGGTCGGCAACCTGAGTGTACCGGATTCTCTCTCGCACTCCCTGTCTCCCAAGTAATTCCCAAGTAACAGCACACTGCTCAGAGAGAGAGAGAGAGAGAGAGAGATGTCTCCCTTTGTCATTTACGAATAAACATACTTGACCCCTTGGCTGTGTAAAGCTCTCGCTTAATTTTCCGACGCTGCGCAGTGGACAATTTAGGGGTATAAGCTGCGGAACATTGCCATTCTATTGACCATGTTCACGGATTCCTTATAGTTTATGTAGAGGTGCTCCATTTGCATTGTATTCTATTAATTGTAATTAACTGAGATATATACTACTATATAGATAAATTGTAACATCTGTGTGATAAGATGATATTTTCATATTGTGTAAGGATGTGACTTGTATATTTAGTTGAATATCCCTTTGTATATTTTATTTTATTATATTTTCATGTAACTGCCGAAAAAAGCCATATCCAAGGAATGACAACCCCATCACTGGAACTTTCCATCAAGGGTGCCTAATTTCACTCTTCTGTTTAATTTATTATTTTTGTATTTTTTCTTGGAGTGGAATAAATATTAATTATTATTATTATTACATTCAAAATACTCCGAGGCAGGGAGGGACGGTGGTTTATCGAGATGATCAGAAAACCTTTTTTTAACTGCTGCCACACAAGCGCTTTGCGAAAAGGGATTACTCGTCACTTAATGCCATATCATCTCGACTAGCCTCTCAATGTCACAATTAAAATTAGGGTCATTCGTAAAGTCATAGCGAAGAGTGACTTTACTTCTGGCTACTCCGGTTTGCCTGCTCTCCCGAAATCTCCACATGGCTTCCGGAATGGTTTTTTTTAGATCTCCCGCCACCAGCACCATTTCCGAATTTTATTTTTTACGATTTACGCAGTTGCGAGATAATAAATATAGTAAATGCAGCACATAATTTTAATAACGCCAACATTTTGTTTTATATGGTTGAAATTATCACCAAGTTAGAGAAGGGCAAGCTCGTTCATTTTTGGGAACTCGTTCACTGTGGACCGCTCCTTTTTGGGACCCGCTCCTTTTTACTCGTTCACCGTTCCTTTTTTATTGATGATCAATAATTTTTATTTTCAATGCGCACTTAGCATTAAAAATGGTATGAGAAACTAGAAATAATTTGTAGGCTGTAATAATGGCGTTCTACTATATTGAAAAAGCAATAATAAGAATCAAACTTCGGAACAGATTAAAAATATTAAGGAACGAGTGACCGATAGGAACGAGGGACCGACACGAACGATGGACCGAAAGGAACGAGTGACCGAAAGGAACGAAAGGACCGAAAGGAACGAAAGTACCGGTCATTCCCGGGATGTTGGTCCTCGGTCCTTCCGTTCAATCCATGAACTCGTTCTTTCGGTCCCGTTCGTTCGCGATCGACCCGCTTCTACACCAAGTTACTAAGTGTAGAAACTGTAATTTAAACAGGGTGCACAATTATACACTGTCTAGCTGGAAAATACTGCTTTCTTAGACACTGCATATTATGTGAGAATGGTGTGTACTCGTAAAACTAAAATCACCTGATAGGCTCGTGCTTCAGGTGGACTTGATTGCAAAATCATACGAAATAGATGACCCACCTTCGTAGCGTAGGAATTATGGTTGTGAAGCTAACATAAAATTCTGCGTCACTGTACAGCTTATAATTCATCTTATATTGAGAGAAGAAATGCTGTTAATCTTTTAACTAACACGAAACGTGGTGGCGAAGAAGGACCGTTTTTTCCTTCTTCGCTGAAAGAGGATTAAACTGTAGTTATTATATCATAGGAGCTTTCCATTCACCGTACTGATATCAGTGCAGATCGGAGCACATCAGAGCACAACGGAAGATGATGAATGGAACGACGTTCGCGCGAGAAACGTTTGATAGGCTCCAATAGGTGGTTCACAATAGTTACGGACAAAACTTTAGCATATTTTGACCGGATTCGTTCAAAATCCACATTCTATAAAACATCTGCTTTTTGTCGCGAAGAAATTAAAAATTTTACAGTACCCATTTTCAACGCTTCTACCTAGTGCAGATACCCCATACATGGGCACACACGAAAGAATTGTTCTTCGATGGCTTGGCGAATTGGAGAACATGGATGGGATTTGAATAACGGAACCGAGATATAAAAGTAGCGTGAATGTTTTCATAGGAAGGAATGGACCGCAAAAATCATGGGTAAATGCGGTGGAAGAGACTCTTAAGGTAGTTTTAAGCGAGATGGTCCCCTAGTCATAAAAGAGACCATATTCGAATTATAAATTGTAATTTTAGCAGCTGTCGGAAGCATGAATTAAATATTTCAAAATTAATTGAACAATAATATACTTTTTTATGTTCGAAAATATTGAGTTGTAAAATAAAAATATGAATAGAAGTCTTTAAGTTGACTCATTTTTTCACGCGGTAAAAAAATAGCGGAAAGAACATCAAAACTACACAGTATTAATTTTTTGAACAGATATAAGCGTTATAAATTCCCCAATTATTTAATTGAAGTGTCTCTGGAGGGCATACGCGAGTCATTTCCCATTTAAAAGGATCGGTATTTTTTGACAAAAATCTCGGAAAGTAGTTCGGTAAGGGGATGATATTTTGACATCACTGGAAGGGTGAGATATTTTTCTATATAATGAGACCAAATTCATTAATTTCTAGTTGAAATAATATTTTGCTCAAACTACCTTAATAGGAGGATTGCTGCGATTCTTCAGAATGAGAGAGCGTAGGAGCGTCGTGCAAGAGGTAAAGAGAAGCAAAGCTCATTTGTACGGAGCTTACGGTGGAATTTGTGGAAAGAGAACCAGTCCCTGAGGCATCGCAACAGTAACGGAGGTGTTTAATTTAGCCAGATCAGAAAGGAAATGGCGCGATTGGTTTATCCGTCCTAATGTAGTAATTTCGAAAGCGAGCACATCAACTCAGCTCCCGATCTGTTCTGAAATGCGTAGGGTCTGACACGAATCGACAGCAATTGCGCCGTTGTATTGCGGAGTGAGCATCGCACATTGGCAAATGGGAATCTCCAAAAACTTTTCATCCATTCATTTCAGTATCCTACCAGTTGATTGGAAGGTTTTTTTGGACAGTATTTATTTTAACGTCCTAATAAATATGCTCTAAAAAACAACTTCAGCGATCAGCGTGACAGAAGTTGACGAACGAAAAAATGGTGGATTTCTGACCGAGCAAACCTTTCCAAAATACCGCCTCCAGTGTATTTCAACCCCTTTCATTCATTACCGATTCGAACGAAATTAATTCATCAATCTCACGGTGAGATATCTTATCTGAAACAAATCGGAATAGAAATAACAAATCCTTGTCGATCGCTCGCAGGCGAGGACTCTGGCGGTAAAAAACAAAATTAAAACAAAAAACTTTCAATTTCTCCTTTTCATTTCAATCGATGGCGACCAATCATGGATTCGCGATCAAATGGCGAATGCGAAGGGGTCGCTCGGTCCCATTTCGGAAGAGAGGTGGGTTGAGCGGGGGGTGAGTAAGGGGAAGGGGGCTCAGAACCGCCACCGCGCGTCAAATGCGTCTACTAATCATGGCTTCCGGGCGATCTGCTAGGGCACGGCGGTGATCGAGTGGACCGTTTAATATCGCCACCTGGGGGCGGATTCGGGGCGAAGGGGTGGGGCTGGGCGGGTTGCCGATATAAACGATATAAATCAAGATCCATGCGTCAGGAATTGGGGAGTGTGGGTGGGGAGGGCGTGGCAGAAAGGGGATTTTGCGAAGTGGAAAGCCACAGTTTTACATTTTATGTGCGCCGAAAATTAAACGTCGATCGAATAAAAAAAATTACCATAAAGATCGACGAAAAATTAAAATGGTACAAAATCATAAGTAATGACTTAGGGAGGATAAAATGCCAGTTGGTATAATCTGAGAATGATTTTAGAGTAGTAGTCCCATACAGGGTGTTTCAGGAGGAAAGTTCAAAACTTGTGGAGAAGGTAGGGGAGGTGATTTTAAGCATTTTTTATCATAGCAACATGGGGTCGCAACTTCTTAGTTACCGAGCTATGGCAACGCAAACATTTTTTCAGAAGTATTCTGCAATAACCATGAAAACACCCAATTTCAATAACTAGTATCGATTAAGGAGAATCAAAAATTTTCACAGTGGTGCATAAGATATGTATTGTTCTTGTTCTGCTATCATCAATGCTAACGGCATCTTATTTTCAAGATGGCTCTCGAATATTCGTCGATATATAATTCCTCAAAAACAAATAATGTACGATAGCGCTTTTAATTTCAGAGATATCAAAAAATGTGTAAGAATAAAACTTTTGGTAATTTTATTTCCTAATTCATTGCGGCAAAAATTACATCTTTACCTTTTAAAATATGGAAGATATGGTAACTTAACTGATTATAATACGAGGCAACAATTTTTCGATACGCCAGGAAGCCTCCAATACGCCAGGGAGGTTAAGCAATTGAAACCAAGAAAATCCACAACAAAAACAGAGGGAACAAATGCATTATGTAACAGATTCCTGTATATTTCTTTCTCCACACGCCAGGTCTTTTACTTTCCTTTACATCGCCAGCAAATTGTGTGCAACCATGTGCAACAAACGCTCACAGCGGCTTGTAGGTCAGCATGTGGATGGACAAGTATGTTGGATTCGGACATTGTCTGAGTGATATCACAAAAATGTCACGCATAGACAGAGATTTTAACCCATGGACCTAATTCACGAATATGGTATGTTTGGTCTTACACCATAATTCTATCGAGAGAAATTATATCACTGGAATACGAAGCAGGAATCCACGCACACGGAGAAAGAATTACCTACCAACGGTTTGGTTTGGAGATTTTGGCTAGAAAAGTGATCTGACGGGAAAGAAAAAAATATGTTAGCAAACATGAAAATTGAAACTTGAGGATGTATTTAAGTAAAACCAAAATTCTTTTAACGGCTTGTGGAAGAAATTAAGAAGACTGAACCACCAAGAAATTAGAAGAACAAACACAACATCAGAAAGAACAAGAGTGACATTTCTGCTACCGTAGAGGACCTTACCAACTAAGAAGGTATTGGATCAGAAGATGAGTCATATGAAAACTTGCAGAATAGCTGTGTAACAACTTCTTTCAAACACAAGAATGAACTAACTCTCTAAAATAACTTTCTAAAAAAGTGCATATTTTGTGCATAGTGCATATTTCTAAAAAAGTGCATATCAGGAATATTTTGGCGGAAATGCAGTAGTGACCTAATTATAAACAAAACTACGTCCTACAAATAGTGATAAACCCCTAGATAACGCTTTTATCGATATTTCCATGGAGAGCAACTTTCATGCGTATTGTCGCCTCCGGCTCTTTTATTGAATGGTAAATTTGGATTGGGATAATAGCAGTCGATTATTCAACGAAACTTCGCGATAATCTGATTCGCTCGATTTAGTCATCATGTCGTGTCGTGATCTATGTTGTAATTATGAAACTATGCGAACAATAATATAATATAATAAGGCCGTACAAATGGAGTAAAGAATAACATAAAGTTTTTATGCTCCCAGACAATAGTAAAAAGTCGCTTACACATAGTATTCCAATGGGCAAAGATCGGACTTAATTGTAATGGGATCGATATGGGTTAATATTCGGCACTGTATATCACACGGTTCCGACATTTTCTGGGAGTAGACTGGCTTCTATTCTGCTAAAAAGTAAAAATCTTAGTATTAAAATAATGTCGACCATCTTCCATTGAAATCATCCTGATCACATTATTGCAAGCAGGGATAAAAATGCAAACAGCTAATTTATTCGATTTCCTCGAGGAACACGTATTATTACATTCATGATAATCTAAGATTTTAGGCTTGAGCGGTGAATATTTAGAAAGGAAAACTCTCGCCTTTCCAGCCGCGTAATGAACGTGAGTAGCACCAACGTTGCGATGGCCATCGTCCTCATTCAACTTGCGGACGACGGCAGACTGCGCCTCTGACTCGCCGGTGCCACTCACATTGATCACCCCCCGTTTGGAAACTCGAGAACTCTGGACTCATGTAACTAATAATGTATGCCCGGGAAATTTTATTCTTGCTGTTAAGGTGAACTTTAAGGAGAGAATGCTTTCGTTCTGAATACTAGCCGAAGTATCCGGCGTTTCTCGGGATCATACTTCCTTTATAACTCATCATATAAGAGGTTACACTATCAATAATGTATACGCAGTCCGGAATGGATTTGTAAAAGATAAGAATTTTGATGTTTGTTTCATTTAGGAGTAATGGATTATGATTTTGATGATTACTTTTGTATGTGTACTCGATTGCCAAGGAAAATGCCCAAAAGTAAATCGATTGAAAAAGTGAGAAACTTCATTATTTCAGGAAATATACTACTAACATTAGCAGATTATGCTTTTGGGTATCTGATAACATAAATTTTAACTCTCTATTTTGAGTGACAGTAGTTTTAAAATGCAAAAAATAATAAACTGCTACACAAAAACCAATGCTTAGCATTCCTAATCAGCTTAACTTAGCAAAATGAATTTAAAATGCATTAAAGACCGAAATCTTGCAGTCAAGTGAATATGAAATTTGTGTAATTCTCTCGGGCTCGCCCCCGGGTAAGAAATTCATAGGCAGCCGACGTTTCGGGTTCCGACTCGTTACCCATTCTTAAGGCTATAAATTTATTACCCCGTGGCGAGCCCGAGAGAATTACACAAATACTATTCGCCGAGAAAGTGTTAAATCGAATATGGTATTGTTGATTTCAGAGAATATTGTGCGTTTTGCAGCTAAAAATGCGATTTTCAGTCAATTTGGAAGTGGAACAGATAATTGATTGAAAGAATCAAAAACTACATTTTTCAGCCATTTGATAAAAAAATTCATACCCTCTATCTTGAGCGGAATTAAGTTTAAAAAGCAAAAACTGATATCACTGCACAAAACCCAATACGTAGCGTAGACCACCAAAGGGCCCCTCTTAATCTCTTTTATTTATTTATACTTTTAATATATATATGTATATATATATATATATATAGATAAGAAATAAAATCAATCTCACTATTAATACCCTAAGTTATGAACATATACATTTTGGAAAAAAAAATAAATTTATAAATCACAACATGTCAACAGACGCCTCATCCACAAAAGCCGACTTCTGAGTGTTGATATGCCACATTAATAGACAGGTTGACCCCTTAGAGAAGATACTGGACACTTACCTTCAGGTCCCTGTGGACAACGCGACGGTTGTGGCAGTACTCGACGGCCGAGAGGATTTGCCAAAACTTGTGGCGGGCGGCGCTCTCCGACATCCGGCCGTAGCGAGCGATGTAATCTGCAAGGAATTTCAGAAAGAGGTTTATTAATATAAATGTCGGTGGGCGACCGACCACTCCTTGGCCAGCGGCGGAGGAGAGAGTCATAAATTATTTTTCCGCCTCGGGTAGTATCAAGGCGGCCCCCGTGGTGGGGCGAGAACCCGGGGCAGGATATGGCGCACGTTCCCGTGCCCGCCCTCCTCCAAACCCTCCCCCAGGCCTCGTATAAGAACTCAAGGGGTTTAATGAGCGTCAGTTGGCCTATGGTATGCGAAGCCCTGACACATATTTGGCTTTTCGGTCATAAGTTACGTACAGGATGAGTATGGGAGCCGCTAGAGACTCGGAAGCTAACGAACGATAGACTTAGATTCATTGAAAAATCCATATCGGCCGAGTTTCACTTTTTCAGGAAAGGTATTATTTTAATACCCAGGATACACCTATGGAAACTGATTGTAGTGAAATATTTAAAGTAGGATACGGTGCACAGTCGAATTAATAGGGACAAAAACTCTTTTCTCCACGCAACATAAACAAAATAACCACCATAGATAAAAATATTAAGACATGACACTCACTATTACAAGTTTATACTTCCATTACATTGGTTCATTGCAATTAGCAACAGAGGAAAATGTAATCCTAACTGCAGTGTTACCAATTCAAGGAAGAAATTGAAATATTCGACTAAAAAAGACGTTCTTGAATATCACTATTTTTGACATCGTACTTACCGAATAACACAAAAATATCAGTTTTAAATACGGAGATATGAAATTACGCCAAAACCTTTAAAAATTTGCGTTTTCATTTCATGCGAGATAACTTGTACAAACAAAAAGTTTGTTTTATTGTGTCCAAAAACGACATGATAACGCTTTTCAATTAGCTAAAAACATACGAAGACATTTAAAAAAGACGCACGTTTGTACTTAACGATTTGGAACTTTACAAAATTTACTGTTCAAAGAGAAGGTGTCATCATTTCGTGATTCAATTTCATCGCTCTGCTACACTTTAAATCCCTTACACGTACACCGATAGTTTCTTTATCGGTGCGGGCTTTATTCGGATGCATTAACGTTAAATAAAACAAATCAACGTTGACCGCAGCAAAATTGAGAGGAAATAACACAGAGGGTAATTTGTAAAAAAGGATGTTCTGTTAGTTGATATGCCTATTACTAGGATTAAAACATTATATTAAAATATAAAAAGTTACATTTATAAATATTTTACATCTCTCAAATACTTGCGCTTACACTAGAAATTATTCATAACTTTTATTTCAATATTTCTTCAACCCTTTTGGCACCGACAACGACGGCTAGGATGTGGTCTTCAAATTTTAACTTTAAAATAAATAACTTTCGAAAAAACGAGGAGTAACATATACTTGACGCATCATCACAGCACCTGAATTTCGTTCATCACCCTAAGTCCTAAGCCCGTTTGAAACGAGGAGGTCAATGTTGTCCTAATGCTTCGTATAAGTACTTTTACCGCCTCTATAGTCAAAGAATATTTGTACTGAGTCGTCCATAAAAGGAGAAAATGATTAAAAATTCAACATACATATAAGTATCATGCATTGAGCATACATGCCATAGAAATAAAAAACAAAATCTATATTCTAGTATGCTGTAGTTTATAAATAACTCATTGTTGAAAAATAACTTCCCAATCAAATTATTTTTCTCTTCATTTAATAGTTTATCCACAGACATCCGCCCTCTATAAAATGCAGTGGGAAAAATACTAATGGTTAGCAGTTTAGTTGACGCGGCAAAGCCCGTCAGAAGTTATGTCTTAGGTAAAATGATACGCACAGAGCAGAACGTGAACTGGCCTTTTCCTCATACATTTTCCGTGATTTTCCATTCAAGGCGATATTCACAGAGTGAAGATGAGGAAATAAGGTGCTGCAAACGGTACTCAACGTGGACGATCTGGTGCAACGACCACTTCCCAGTAACTCAGGCATTGATGGATCACGTCAGTGTCGGATTGAGTGACGTCCTCTAGACGTCAAGATAGTTCAAAGAGGTCAATTCGATACTATTCACATTCCAACCAACAATATCAAGGAGGGGCATCAACTCAACAGTGATATACGTCGAGAGAGCGGTACTAGTTTGAAAAGCGGGCAAACCTCACGTATATTCGCTTTGTTATGAGCTATGACTTAACGATGCATACATACATATACTAGGGTGGGTCATTTTTTCCCCTTTTTTATATCAGCGAAACGTAATACCCGGCAAAAGTGGCCCACCCACATGGAAATTGCGGGTATGAATTTTTTCCCAAATCGGATGATGTCCTCTGTGAGAGTTTTTGACTCAAAGTTTCGAAATTTCGACCGAAACCACCAAAATAGTATTTAATTTTAGTTCGGTATACACAACCTTGTTATTGGGTAAGGAGATTTCGCCTGCCATGAAAACTGACATTCAAGCCTCAATATGCCTCTGGGAGACTAAAGATGCCACCTTTAGGGTCGGAAAAGAGGGCAAATTCAGTGCAATTAAGCCGTTGTGCGGCTGCTCGCTCACCTGGTCAACGATGTATGCCGAGCGATCTAGAACCTACCGTCCTTACTGGTTTTTGTGAGCTATTCCGGACAGTGATAAGGTAAGTCACATATTATTGGTTTTATATCCCCTTTCCCCAACTTACCCTCCTCTTCACCACCGCAGCCCCTTGCCCGCTTTGCCTCACTGAGCCCGGCAGAGAGAGATGAGCCGGACAAGATTCGCGAATATTCTCGCAGTAGCTTCCCTTGTTTGCACCTCCACGGATCACTCACATCTCATTTCATTTCTTTTTTTCATCTGTTTCAGTGGATTTTCTGGTTCTCCATCATTCCAACTCTATCGCTTCGACTCGCTCATCGCACTCACCTCATCTCAAAGGTGGCTTCGACGAGGCTGAAGTTAATGGTTGAGATGGAATGGTACTGCTGTCTGTGATACAAGGGGCTCAAATATCCATCTGTTCCATACTTAAGCTGCAGACTCCTGGTCTTATTAGGGCTTTTTTTGGAAAAATCTGCACACTGGACCACTGCGGTCACAACTGAAAGTTTCACAGCGGTCTATATGGACCACCATGCCGCTTCGTGCGTTCAAAAAATTATTACATGATGGGTAATTTACAGTTCTCGAGAATCTCTCAACCTCCATAAGCTAGCAAACCTCCCATCACCTAGGTGAGTTCCACTTTATGTTAGCTCAAAACAGTGTTTTCATAATCAAGCAAGCAGTTTCCCACTGCATTTTCTCGATTTCACACAATTGAACTTACTGCAGGGTCCACAAAGTGTTACGAGGCAACAGCGAGATATCACCAGGCCTTTACTTTTTCTACTTTCGCCCGATACACTCTAATCTCATGTATGCACTGTCGCAAATTTACAGGTATTTAATTCCAACCAATAATATTTACCTCTCTTACTTTACAAACACGAAGTAGGCGTGATTTTTTTATTTGTTTTGCGGTCAATTTACTGAAACAAAATCCACGCTAACACGCAAAGAACTACGAGTTAACATATTAAAGGTCCGATGAAAGAACTTCTACGAGCGTTTAAGTGCCAATTTCTCGAAATATGACCGCATCGCTAGCAAATAATCTAATTTGGCATCTGACTCTAGGGTTGATATCATTCATATAAAAAAGTATTAGAGGGGACGTAGCACGTTTCTTTGCGGAACTACGATGTCACCCGCAATATGTGGAAGCAAAGTGCATGAAGACGCTAACCTCGAATTGACTCTTGTCGTATTCTCGTGTCGTGCTTCATCAATGGAGAACTAAGCTGGGTACAAAATAACCATGAGAGAAGAAAGGGAGGCTAAAATGTTTGTTGGCGGAGAAAAATGACGCTGGACGCTTTATTTCATGCAAGAGGAGACGGCCACAGTCGACAGAAAAAAAGGACAAAAGTATTTCACAGGCGAAAAAAGAAAGACTGCCTCTGTGACGAAACAATGTCGACCTTGAACCCGAAAAGCTGCTGGCGGATACTTTTGTCCAGGGTGTGAAGAATAGCATTGTTGCTCTCCGCGGGGAAAATGCCTGAAGCGGAGAAGATAATGCATTTCATGCTCTTGAAGGAGTAAGTGGGCTAAACAAGCCAAAGGTAAACGAACGCTACCCAAATACGTACGTGGGAGCACTGTAATGTGTGCGTTTACTACTAATTACTACCCTACGAGCCACCGCAGAGGCATGTGGCAAGGATTGCTAGGACCAGATCAACAATGGGCGGGGAATTTTTGTTCAGAAATATTTTTATTTGTAAATTTAAAATCAAGATGACTTCACAGACGAGGAATTAGAATGAACGCATGCGTTGAAAAATACCGCCATGCTGTTGCAGTACCCCCACAGCCACAAATGTTGCCACGCACGCAGGTAGATTTTATTTCAAGACCCTCAAATAGAAAATTTATGGGAAAATTTCACAACCAAAATAAAATGGAAACAAAATGAGTTGCTCTTTTTTCTATTCAGTATTTGATAATAACGGCAAACGCAAAATATCCCTCCTACACGAAAAGAACCCTATCACCGTGGGTTACAAGTGAGTAAAAAAGATACGTGCAATGAGAAAAGATTCTCGGCAGTTCCACCAGATAACGGGCTTCATCACTGCCATCGTTTCGAAGAGCGACTTACTCTCCATCTTCATGGATTCTGAATTCTCCTGCACTGACATTGACGAAGTCTATTTCCCGAAAGAACAACGAAGGGAATTTTATGCGAGGGATTCACCGGAAAAACCTCATCTATTTTGAATATGCACGAAGTCGAATGCCATAAAATTCAAACCATCCGGTACTCCACTCTCAACTATAAGGCCTGACCTAAGCAACTTCTCAACTAACTTCTCACGCTGGTAAATTTTCGTGCAAGTTCTTCGCCAAAAAAGTTTTGAGGAAATATATTCCCCGAAAAAATCAACAGAAAAAAGACAAAAGCACTTTTAGCATCAGTGGTTTAAAAAAATAGCTACGCGAGCCACGGATGTTCAAAATTTTTGGGGATCAAAGGTTTTCACTAGGCTTTCATGACTGTCAGAGCACTGTTTTTAATGGAAAAAGTACGCGAACTCTTCCGGAACATGCAAACAACGTCATCGTTTCGTAAAAATGGTTATACGGAAGAAACAGGAGCGCTAAATGACACCACATCTAAAAATAATGATATTAGTTCTCCAGTTTCTTTCCCTGCATGAGTCGAATGCGATTTAACTTAAATGTAATGACATTTAATTTTCCATACCCTAGGGCCTTTAAAACTTGGTAGAAATGTCCCTGGAAATAATTTATGTAAAAAATAAATGAAGTTTGAAATTTTCGAAAACATTATTAGGAAAATTAAGTTTATAGGTTCACAGAGAGGTTCAAAGCTCGCGTGTGGAAAACCTTTTGCGACTAGTGGAAGTAGTAGCGTCTACTCAACGTGGAAATACTACAATACCTGTATCGGAACGTCTCAACGCACGACACTGTTAAGTAAAATGGCGAAGTAAAAAACAAATGAAATAAACACGAATGTCTAGCGCATCACCAACATTGAAATATAATGGGATATGATTCATCTGTTTCTTTCCGTCCTAAAATCTTGAGCTCCAATATTAAAATGCAACGTAGCAATTGACTCTTCCTAGTAAAATACCTCCTCTAATGGCCAGTTGCAGGAACGTAACATATGTATTCCATAAAGTTATGGGACCCATAAGCCATGGCAACCATTCAACAAGTGTTGCACAGACACTCAATAAATTCATTGGTCTCATAACTTATGGCATGGAGTTATGAGTTCCATAAGTAGCCAAGATGGTGGATGCGCAATGAACCGCTTGGAGTCTTAATTACTTGATTTAAGAGTTGTTTTGAGACAAGTGACCAGTTTGTTTACTCTTACTGACTAATTATAATGTGCATCATTAATTATTCATAGGCTAAACTTTCATAACTTTTATCCGGCGGTGGAAGATTAGATCAAAAATATTCGAGGCTTTTGCTATTGGTAAATAAATTAAGTAACTAATAGATGTGTTCATGCAACCCGAATATAGCTATGAGTTCTATAACTTTGTGGATTTCATAACTATTGATTCCATAACTAAATTTTCTTGCAACCGGCCATAAGTAAGATAAACATTGGTCGAAACACACCTAAATAAAAAAAGCTAGTCCTTCCGGGAAACATTCGAAAAATTAGTTTTACAGCGTCTATGAAGCTAGCGCACAGAAAATACTACATTAACAGTCTGTACATCTATTTCTAGGGCCAACAACGGAAACATATTCCGGATTGTCTGAACCTACTTCATTATTACGTGATGGTGCAATACCAAGAAAGAAACAGGATAATTGACTGGCCATTACGTTAAAATGTTACGGCATAAATTCTTCTGCTTCTTTTCTTCGGAAAGTCAAATACAACGACACATTAAACATCACTGGTAGATTTGTTAGCAGTACAAGTTACTCTACGAAAGCGAAAAATGGGTTGAAAAAAATTTGGAAATATTTTCATGCCAGAAACAAATTTTTAAAACGTAAAAAAATGGAATTTTAAAATAATGAAGAGAGAAACTGCATTTAACACGGGTAAAATAAATTTATTTCGACCTATGTTTCGAAGTACCACCTGATATCATGATTTTAAACATCGAAACCATGAACAGTTAAGATTCTAGGGTCACAGAAAGTTCATAAGTGGCGTGCAGAAGGGACTTTCGTGACAGGTTGCGCTCCTATTTATATTGGGGAAAACACTACGTCAACCACCCCAGGATCGTTTGAACGTACGTCACTGTTACGCAAAGCCGCAAAAGTAAAAAAAGGAGGCAAAGATAAAAAGGAGAGAGTCAAATGCCATTATATTAAAAACCCCCAGTGGAATCCCCGCCTCCCCCCCCCCGCACCTTTTAGCTCCCTTACAAGGTGGCCCAGCCTAAGCTCAACCCCGCCCTGGGTGAAATCGCAACACATACCACCGCACGTGAAAAGGGAGGCACCAACCCCTCCACCACGCCACCCACTGACGTCATAAAATCAAATCCCAGGCAACCTCGCCTCAAACCCCCTTCCCCCTTTTCCTCCTCCTCTCGCCCCTTATCATTCTGCCCCGCCCCCTCCCCTTCACGTACCCTTATTCCACCTCTCCTTCGCCTCCCCAACAGAACCCCTCTCTCTCCTTTCCTAGTGGGCGAATGAGGTGGCGGGGGGTAAGAGGGGATGAAGGGGGAACGCGCATTACCCTTGCGATGCCTGACTCTCCCTTCCCCTAACACAACCCCTCCCTCTCCCCCCCACCTAACCCTTATACCTCCGCCCACTCCCCCAACAAACCCACCCAGTAAAGACCCCTTTTCCGACTTCACATGACGTCATTCGGGAATTCTGTGGAGCGTTCCCTCCTGCTCCCCATTTCTGCCCACCTTCTCCCCATCCCACGACAAGCCACCGCCCCCACCCGCCCACCCTTCGCCCACCCACGTCACCCTCCGCCATTCCCGCAGAGCAACATCCCTCAGGGCGCCACTTCTATGCCGTCAGAAATAGCGATGGGGCAGAGGGTGGGGGGGTGGAACGCTCTTTTTCCTCCTCGCGGTCATTTTAAAACATCACCAAAAAGCATACATTATTAAAAAAATAACGGTTTCAAAACATTTCATACGCGCACACTAGATTTCTGTAGTTTTGTCTTTTAAAACGTAACGTCATCTTTTTTATTATGATGGCGTTTAATAAATAATTTTATCATAATAGGAATACTTATGTGGGCTTACATTTTAAGTAACACTAAAAAGAGTTTGTTGCAAGTAATTCAGTTTTTAAAGCAATTTATTAGCTATAAACGATATTTTCTTATCCTAATATTTTTAAATGTAACTTACATCGTAAATGTATTATAATAAAAACATATACATACACGGTCGTAATTCCTATAGCCTTTATTAATAATCAATAATTTGGTCCAAACCAGACGGATGTAAAAGCTTTCTACAACGAAAGCAACCAATGCCCTACCACAATGATGAGGAGGCATAGCACGAATTTTAGCATTACGCCTATGGTCTTAGATAAGCAGTAAGATCGCGACGTAAAAGTATTTTCGTTAAATATACTTCTGTATATTTCTACATTACCCAAAATCTAGGATAGACTACACATTTATTTGTAAAAGAATGCCTTGATGATAAATTGTTCGTGACATCAAACTCTCCAGTGAATTCCTCCATATGCCCAATTATTAATCAAAATGTTCGTCAAACAGTAAGGTGCAATCGTTGTCGTTGACCGAAATTGTCTACAGACACAACAATTTTAAGTTTTATGACAACTACCAAGCCACAAAAACAAACACGTAATCAAGTCTGAGTTTATTTGCCTGGCCGTGTTATTACCAAGAGCCAGTTGTACGCTGCATTTTCGAATATTATATTAATATTCTGGCTAAAGGAACAAGCGGGTTACACACAAATGCCCACATATTTGCTGACTCATATACTCGCGAGATAAAATTCCTTATCCGGCAATTATTATTTACACTTGTTTAAGTAGACACGTGAGTGCCAAACTTCAAAATAATTGACTAGCTTGTAGCCAGAATTTCTCCTCTCTATTGATTTCTATTAACGTGTTAACGTTAAACTTATAGTAACAAACAATTAGGGTGCTGTTAATAACTCTCGTTACGTATGTGCCGTACCAATCGCGGAACTTTGAATAATAACATTGCCTTTAAAGCCAATATTTTCCAAAGTAATCTGCTGTATTTCAATAAAGCTGTGCTCTATGGTTATAATAGTTTTACTATCGGTTTAACTCATGCGTTGCTATCGCTAGCACGATTTGCTGGTAGTGACTCACAGATGAATTACAGAGGTGAGTTTATAACTAATAAATTCAGGCTTCACTTTGTGGAACCACTCCAAATCGGAAATCAAAAATTTTCAAGTAAGAGGTGAGAGCAAGAAGTTTCAAAAACAAGAGGTGAGAGCAAGGCGATCGAAAGTTTCTACGCTGGTATGAAATTCACTGAGCAGTAAATAGGGCTTGCTGTACCTTCTGCAATCACTTTAATAAACCAACCTTACACCACGAAAAGGTCGAGCAATTTCGTTGGAAACTGAATATATATATGGAAAACGGATTAAGATCTAATTAAACCAACGTCAAAGCGCTGTTTGGATTTTTAATAAATTAAAAATCATCAATTATTTTAGAAAAAGCCAGAATCAACGCAAAGCGATTCTAAAAATCTCTTTTGGATTGAAGAGGTCAGAATAAAAAAGGTTTTTTTAAGAGGACAATGGTTTTCCGGGTGTTCTTCCGCATTAATCCATTTTTATGAATAATATTTCGCCAGCGTTCCCACTAGCTGACTTGAGCGGACCTGATAAAGCTAGCAGCAACGCTGGCGAAAAATTGTCCTTAAAAATAGATAACGCGGAAGAACACCCGTTAACTGTTCTACTTACCACAAAGACTGCGCAGAAGCCTTCACGGAAAGGTTTTTTAAGACTACATTTTCTTTCCATATCACATGAAACCTATTTCTACGCTCATGTATAAGACATTGTGAATAAAATAATATTTGAAATCATTTATAGATTTACTATAATTAGAAGAAGGGAGTAGAAAAAGACAGGCGGTAGGATATGACAGTGGAATAACAGATTCATTGAAATGCCCCATCGGCCTCTTTGAATAGATCAGCTTTTCAGTTAACGTCACGGCAGATGTGGTGGGACTCTAATAATTTAACAATTTCATTGTTAAAAGGAGATAGTTTAACGAGATGCACAGTAATATTCATTACATTTTTGTACGACTTGCTCACGATAGCCATCTTGATCACTTGCAAAAGAACAAGGTAAAATTTCGCGCGCCAAGATGCCATCTATTCTCTTCCTTGATCGATAGGACTTGCACTAAATTGCTCATGCATGGGAGCAGAAATTGTCCAAAAACCATTTTACCACAATCTTTCCTCAAAACCGGAAAAAGTCACCTATTTCTTTCATCTCTTGACTAAGAGTTACATGCTTTTATTTCTTAAACTCTTTTTTATTTATCACTCATCTGAAAGAAAGATCCCTTTCCAAGTCTATTTTTTAACCTGCATATCGCTATCGACAAGGAATCAAAGAAAAGATGAATAGAATAGCCAAGGAAGCGTTTAGTAATAGGAGCCGATGACCGGGACCTTGGGTAAAGATGTAAGGAAGAAACTGGTGATGAGCTTCATTTGGAGTGTCCCACACTATGAGGCAGACACGAGGACTGTGAGAAAGGAAGATTGTGTTAGAGAATTGGGTGAATGGAGGAGGATGGAGAAGGGCTCGTGGCCAGAAAGGAACACAGGGAAGTGCTTGATGGGAAGGATGAGAAGAAACTTGTGAATCAAATCAAGGACAGGCAGGATATGTGGCTGGAAGAAGTAATAAGGGTCGAATGGTTACTTAAGGATGTAATAGAGGGGAGGGTATCGGTCAAGCGGGGATGGGGAAGAGAGAGAACAGGTTTTTTTATGGACGGAAAGAAGAAGGTAGGGAGTCCGTTGAAATGAAAAAAGAAATCTCGGTAGACGGGACCCCGCAAATGTAAAAATGGAAATTCTTTTTACCCATTTACTTCCATTCGAACCTACCTTAAGCGATAGATCACCTAAAAATAATCGGTGTAGTCATAGACCCGTCTCGTTTCGGCCGAGTCAACCCGCACCTTTTCACCAATCCTTCCTCACCTTCTCCCCCAATCAGTTACCCCTACTAAACCCTACTTTCTCCCCTAAACCTCGCTTATGCCTCCAGACGCCCACACGTAACAGGCCCTATACCTTCTCTCTCTCTCTATCCCTCTCTGTCTTCCGACGTCACACACAAACCCTAACTCCCCCCACTTTCCCTCTCTGCCCCCGTGACCCTTGGCACGCCACAGCCCTCCTCCCGGACCCTCTCGATCCCTATTGTTCCGCCCCCGAGCGGAACCCTACAAGAGTAGCGGGGAAGTGAGGGGGGAGTAGGGATCGCGGCTATACGTACGAAGGGGCGGGGAGACCTTTAAAAGGCCTTTTTATTTTCGACCGGCTGAGCCAGACTCTTTCTTGGTGGAGGAGGAGAGCGAGAAAAGGAGAGTGGAATGGGGTGTTGGGTTGGATGGCGAATTCCTATCCACTCTAACGCGGTAACCCTTTCCCATCGTGCACCGCGAAGGAGTGTGACGTCCCTGCCTCGTATGACGTCGGTTGGAGGAGGGACAGGGGGAGGAGTGGTTGGCGAGAGCTGAATGCCCGACGCTGATCCCAATGTCTTGAGAACGCGGCTAAACAAGGCGACCGGCAGGAGTCCAAACGGAAGACAAGAGTGGCGAAGTCGTTAAGTAGGCATACTTCCTGAGAAGAAAGGTATACTTTTGTTTTCAGGTTAAACTGAATATATGGTTTTCGACAAGTATACACTATTAATTTTATGGCTTAAAAGTTCCCAGCGCTAAATGGGGAGATCTGGTTTTGAATCCGAGTCCAGCCGAGTGACTCATTCACAGCGAGTTTCTCACATTTCTCCAAAGGGGAGCGTCTTCATAATTTTAATGCTTATTTATTTTTTATTATTTCATTTATTTTCCAAAGCTACCAAAAAACAGCTCACGCAGCATTTTACAACGGGGAAATCAGCACATGAGCAAACTGGCATAAGTCAAAATTTAGAGAATGGGGCTCGAAGTGGAATAAATAAAAAAATGGAACCATTGCTTCATAGTGAAACAAAACTCTAAGAAAAACTTCGAAAACTCGAAAGGTAAACTAACAACACTCATGCACAGAGCAGAAATAGGTCGAGGAATACTTCAGCGCAAACTTTAGCCATGCAAAAAACTTGACTTCGGCTCCCAACGGCTCATGTCATCATGGACGAGTAATTAAAACCATCACTTGTGAATGAAAACATCCACGCAGGTGAAATATGATGAAATAGAGTTGAGAAAAATTCAGCCTCGACCGGGAATTGAACCATGGACCTCAAGTTTGCCGTACCAATGCGCAGATCACTACGCTATCCAGGCTTTCTTATTCTCTTGGCAATTTTGGTGGATACAATGGAACTAGATCTTAGGAGCTAAATCCCTTGAGTGATGAAAAATCCATTCAGACGGAACTCGAACCCGCAAGCGCTAGGCTAGAAAGCAAAAACTCCTCCCAGCTGCCACTGTAAATATTATCAGCGAAAGCTTTGAACGATTAAAACACTTTGTTTCACTCTTTTTTATCACAGTATATAATTTACGCTGATTTTTCAAAATGCTGCATAAGGAACTCGTTTTCAGGAAGTCTTGCGTGAGATTTCTCCGTCATTGTATAAAAAATCGTTAATTCATTGTATACGTGTCAATTTTCAGTGAAGTCGTCAAGCACGGATTATTTAAAGTTTTAATTACTTGGTTGTAAAACAACTTTCTTCCATCAGCCAGAAACTTGACAGAACTCCTTTAAGATTTACTAAAAATTCGTCCGTTCGTTTAAGTCGATATGACTGCGTGATATTCTGATTCTCCTAATCTGAACCGGTAATCATAAGCATTGCCATCGGAGGAAAACGCCCGACAGTCGCGAGCTTACAGTTCGCTAACGGTCAATCTTAAAGGCCCCTGCTCTGATTCCGTCCAAGCATCCTCTCAATTCCCGTGTACCATTCTGCGCCTCTAGTGGTGGCGTTTAGTAATAGAAGGGAGCTGATGACGGGGACATTGTCGGGGGCGTAGCAGAATGGAGATTCTTCAATCGATCAACCAGCGGATGGAGATGGCGCAAAAAGACCGGCGTCGGATGAAGAGCTGAGAAGAGAGGATGTCCGAAGGGAGGGAGGTTGCCGCCGTCGCACGGCGTAATAAGGAAGGGGGGTTTTAGTGGGTATTTCCTTACGAGGACGAGTCCCTCAGTACTTGGCCAATCCACCTAAGCCAGGTCTGCGTAAACGCATTTCCCTCACCCTAAAAAAAAAAAAAAAAAAAAGAATGTGAAGAAGAGACTGTTGAAGAGTTTGATATGGTGTGTAGCGTTGTATGGGGCAGAAACGTGGAACCATCAGAAAGGAGGACGAGAAAAGGCTGCAGGCATTTGAGATATGGGTGTGGAGAATGATGGAGAAGGTTAGGTGGACGGAAAGGAAGACTAACGATGAAGTGCTTGAGATGGTATGCAAGGAAAGAAAACTTCTAAATGAAATCCGGGTAAGGCAGGGTAGATGGCTGAAGGGCGATGGGTTTCTCCATAGTGTGATAGATGGAAGGATGTTGGGCAAGCGGGGAAGGGGAAAATAGAGAATAGGTTTCATGGACGGGATGAAGAAGGGTCGATCGTATGCTGAGGCGAAAAAGGATGTACAGGAGGGGGATGAGCCCCTGAATGGATAGAGGACCTGGAGGAGATTCTCTGAAATTCAGCGAAACCTACCTTAAACGGTAGTATACTGAAAAAAAGAACGGCCACTAGATTCGCGTCACGGGGTTAGGAAAGCAGGGGTTCAAGATGGTGGGTAATTTATCCAGGAGTGAATGCCACCCCACGTCTCAGGTGTTGAGCAGTGCGGTCAGCCACACAGGGGCTTCGCTTCCTGCACCTTGAGAGGCGTCACGGGTACCAACGCGACAAAACGCTGCTCTACAAATGGAAGTTGATTTTCATACGAGGTGGCATACTTCAAAATAGATCGGGAGTAAAGCTGAAGTGCTTTAAAGCAAAATAAAATGAACGAGGGCTAGTTTATTGACATTTAGTAAACGCGTCAAAAATGCATAAGATAAAGATTATACATAATTACTCAGTGATAAAAAGCTTCACAATACTTATTTCGAACGAGTACAAAATTTTACATAAAAAATTCGACCGTGCCTGTTTTTTACTGATCGAAACCTATCTACCGACCGGCTACATTTCGCCAGCGCACATCGTTTTAATCAACGTCGCTCGTGTGCGCCCATATACGCGGATGTGTGCGAGTGTGCGCTGATTTCAATACCTCAAACGGAAAGCTCAATATATTGACAAAACATCATAAACGGCCAACAAATATTAAGCGAATGACAGTGACATTACCTACACACAACATACATTATAAAAATCTATATTAATGAAGAAATTATATCTGTTACAAAACAAAAATCTATATACTACTCGCGACCTTGGATACGTTGCTTTCATCGTGGTCCGCCGAATATACACGGAATGCGAAGCCTTACACACGTGCCAGCATTCCTCATGGGAGAGGGGTTGGAGTAGGGAAGGACAAAGGAGGCGATTATGTCATTCGGTGTCGTAAGAAGAAGAAAGTATTTCAAGAATGGTCTGGAAAACACGTAAGTCCATTTGATGGAAATATTGATAATTGGCTTTCTTATATCTTCTACAGAATCTTCGCTGAATAAAAATAATTCGGAGTGACCTTGGAAAGAAATGCCACGAGACTGAAATTTTCTCCCTTCTTTCCAGATTTCCGCCAAAACATTGCATCATCAAAATCGATAATAACGCAGCAAAACAACAATTATTGTCAAGAAAAAGTCTTGGTTGGCATTCAAAAAATTCTTTAGAAAATATCTAACGGCAGCTATTTCCTTTATGGTCAGGGTCTTGCAACTGCTTTTACAGTACAACGAAAAAATACTGGTTAAGCTATCAAATATTGTTTGATAACAAACATCAGCTTCGAACATAATCTCTAACTGATACAGCATTCTATCCACTACAAAGGAAAAAGATTCGCAAGGATACGTTAATTTACAAATATTGTCTTCCTTAATCATTGTATACCCAAAGAATTCTACATACCAATAAGTTGTCAAACGTTCTTCTTATTTTTGGATTCACGGTCGTTTGAATGCGCCTCGTTGCACTGATATTTGGCACAGAAATTCTCTTTTCTAATGCATTTCCACGGTGAAATCAGATTTAATACAACCAATCAAATAAAAATGTGGAATTTAGGATTTGTTCTGACCAACGTTGTCACGCTGGATTCCTTTTAAAGATTTAAGAGATTAAAAACTAGTTGGCTTCAAGGACCAAATAAAAATGTTTTTTTTTTTTAAACTCCACTATCACTGAGAGAACAGGTTTGGACGCTACACCCTAAACTCTTTTGGGCGGGGAGGTTTGGATGCGCCATCAAGAATAATACGACGTCAGAACTAATTATTTGGATGTGAGAACCAAAGGCAAAGAGTATCACACCAAACACGTCTAGTCGACGTCCTTTGGATGGGAGACACAAAGTTGTAGGTGATGCAGTCTACCGATTTAGGTGCAAAATCAAAATCTATAGTTGCGCGCTCTGGTGGCGCTTTCAGGAAGCTCTAGCACCCGCCATTCCGTGTTCAGCCGTACAAGCCGTTGACACGTGTGGACTTGTTCTGGGCGAAACAGGCGAACTTCGTTGTGACCCTTCTGCCGCGTCTGCTTCACTGTTTTCCTGCTGCTCGAAGAGATATGGACGAGGGGACGAAGAAATTCCTATTGAAGGCTGGACTTGGATCCTAAATCCAGGTGTTCGCTGGTAAGTTTCACTAAAATTGCTCGGCCATTACGTGTTAATTCTCATGCCTACACTATCAAACCTTTGCTTATGAGTTCCCTTTCAGATTCCCATTGTTATCTCTATGTGCTTATTACAAACAAAGTTCTCTCTCAGATCATATTTTGTATTATGTTATGATTGTATTCTAATAATATTTTTATGTTGTTGACATACAATTTTTGATAATTGTGTTAATTTGCAATGTTTATAAATATTTTGTGCATATTTTGTAATATGTTGATGAATTATGTAATAATAGATACCTATTATAACAACCACAGAGCCCAGTTTTATCATTTTTCTGGTTGTACCGTCCTACTACCTTATTTCCTAAGAGGTTGAAAAAGAAAAATATTAGGGCAGTGGGGTTTAAGGGGGGAGGGAGTGGTAGGGGCACATGCCTTTGGGCTGATCATCTAAAGTTTTCATTCGGTATCCAAACGTTTTTCTGATGAGCCACCCAACACTTTGGTTCTCACACCCAAAGTACTCATCTATCTTCCTTTGGATGCAGCACCCAAAGGAGTAGGTGGCACATCCAACTCCTCATCATCAATTTCGTTTGGATGACACATCCAAATGTACGGGCAAGTCCTTTCCTTCACCTCAGGTTTGGGTGTAACATCCATACCTAAGACAATCATATCCAAAGTGTTTTCTCAGAGTAGAGGTTGATAAAATAAAATATTTCACATGATATTACACCCACGATTGACTTTGAAAAATCCAAAGTCATCGCTAAGGTGGAAAGATTTAAACCCCGTCTCATCCGTGAGACCTTAGAGATAAAGAAAACTAAATATAATTTCAATAGAGATGTTGGCTTAAAAATCAGCAGCACATGGAACCCAGTCATCCATAAAAATTCTCTACCTCCGCCTTCTTCCACCTGTCCTAACTTCCTTCCCAATTTCACCTCTTCCATTTCACTCAATTATGGTGTATATGGTGGTATATAAACATAGAAGCAAGCAGCACTAGCAAGTTTAATTCGCATGAATAAGTGACCAGCAGTGGGTCACGAAACGTTGTGCCAATACCGATATAATACGCGGCATATACCCGTAATATTTTATTTTGTCAATAAACATAACCCGCGAAAGCTTCAATCAAGATCCACTAGAGGTTTATTAGTGCTAATTAACCTATAGTGGAGTTAACAAAGTCATTTTTATTTGGTCCATAATACTTAACTTCCACAAAGTAACGCCTGAAACCATTTCCTAGTTGGCTTCCTTTACCGTCATGCCAATTCCCTGATTCCGTCACCCTTAATACCAATTTCTTTGACCAAGACTTAAATTCTTCGCCCATCCTCTCATCTGTTCCCACACACATTACCGTATTACGCGCATTCCCAAATGGCTCTCCCGACTAAGCTCCCGCTCCCCGCTCAACCTGACCTCCTTCTCCTTCCCTCCGTATATATATTGTGTGTATATATATAAATATATATATATATATATATATATATATATATTATATATCCACTTGGCGAAAAACACTTGTAGTGCACAGATATAAAAAAAGGTCACAGGCGTGACTAGCAGTTACATATAGAGCACAAAAAAAAGTAAAACTCACAGAAATTTTGATATATTTCGGCGGACACAACCGCCTTCGTCAGAATGTTAGAAGGTAGTCTACCTTCTAACATTCTGACGAAGGCGGTTGTGTCCGCCGAAATATATCAAAATTTCTGTGAGTTTTACTTTTTTTTGTGCTCTATATGTAACTGCTAGTCACGCCTGTGACCTTTTATATATATATATATATATATATATATATATATATATATATATATATATATATATATATATATATATATCGTAGAAGATCGTAGAAGACTGACTTGCCAGTCTTCTACGATCTTGTGAACAAGGTGCTAGTGGCACCGAAATATTAAGAAACTCTGTGTGTTCATTTTTTTCTGTTTTTCTGTGTTTAGCGTCTGCCTCTCTCTGGCAAACTGTTCATATATATACACCTCTCTCAACTGAATGACGCCATTGACGTACGTCACTCTTTCCCACCGACCGTCGCGAAAAGACGCCCTCGAAAGCCGCGATGATGCCACGCTTATTCCCGGCTTCATTTCGAAGGAGTTATGGGATCGCGCGCCATTAGCTTGGAGCGACGACGGTGAAGCGACAGTAAATTGAAGCCATTTGAGGATGAGGTCTTTCACTCGTGCCGAAAATTAGAGCGACGTAACACCTACGTGAGAAATAACCACGTTAACTTGGAAGCCTGGGTAGCGTAGTGGCTCGAAGATATGCCGGCCGGCAAAATCGTTTGCTTTGTGTTCTTTATGCATGCAGTAACTAAGAAAGGGTTGAAGTTCGACAGAAGAAGAAGAAAAAGGTAAATCTGCTGCACTGAATTAAAAGAATTATCCCAATATGTCATCATAAATTCACATACGTAGTAACCACTGATCACGTAGAGTGGTTGGGTCGAAATGTATCCCAACCAAATTTCACCGCAGTTCTCTTATATTGTTCAACCTGAGTAATAAGTGTCTCCGGAATGATTTATCAGTTAAATAAAGAATATACTCCGATTTTCCAGTAATTAAAGTATTTACTCTTGAAAATTCTCGGTAATATACATTTATGTACATCTACACACTACCCTGCGAGCCGCCTGATGGGCGTGTGGCACGGCGTGTTAGGACACCAAGCGTGTAAAGATGTAAGGGATACGGTTTTGGGAGGTGAAATGGTGACGTGTATTATGGAAGTGTATGTAATGGAGGTCAGTTTTTATTGTGGTCACTTATTGTGCGAGGAAAGAATGAGTTTTTGTATTTATCTGTTCGGCAATGTACCTCTCTTATTTTATTGCTTTTGTCACACCTAGAGATGTTGAGAGGCGTCATGATTATATTCTCTTTGTCGCCCTGAAACACACCAGTTCTGAAATTCTCAATCAACCTAAGCGTAGCGTGTAGCCTCCGAGTCTAAACGGGCTCCCACCTTAATCCCTCTAAGAGGTTGAGACACTACACGTTCGCTCGTCGCATTTTTAAACGAAGCGGGCTGCTTTTCTTTGTATTTTTTAAATTTTTGGTTAAATCTCTATGACCAGGGTACCAAATGCTCACGGCGTATTCGAGTTATGGCCTAACCAGAGGTAAGTGGCATCTCCCTTTGAATTTTTTATTCCGAGGACCTTCCTATTATACGCTTAAAAAAAACAAGTTTCTTTAATGCTGTGCCGTAAATGTTTTGTATGTGTGCTCCTACATTCTTGAATTCCAAAGCTAAAATTTTATGAAAAATCGAATACATACTTACCAAGCGTAAGAATCATGAATGTAAGTAAAAAGGACCTTTCTAAATCAAATCCAATGGTTATATGAGTAAAAATTAACAGTTCTGAAATAATGGCAAACCCTTGGAATCGCCGTTCGTCTGCAACCCACTGATGACTCACTTTGAGGCCATGGGGTCTATCTTTTTTAACCTGTGTCATTCCTAGTGCTTTTTGTAAGAATTTGAATACGATATTTCAAGATAATAGGATCATCGTCCTATCGGAGATGATTCAACATTGTAAGCAACGGTTTGGAGCCTATGAGCCACTTAGGGCACAAACCTCACTTCTGAACTCCAGGACCTTGCTATGGCTTCACAGGTTTAGCTCATTTATCTTCAACATCATACGAAATTCTCACATTACAATAACCTACAACACCCTTTCTAATATGGCCTATTAACCCTTCTGTATCCTTAGAAACATGTATGGCCTCATGGGCGCCAATTTCAAAATCATTACTGAGTCGACATTGTACTCAAAAGAATTCCATCAGTTGGGAATAAAGAAAAAAGAGAACTTGTAAACATTGTCGAGTCAAACCTACATTGAACATTAATTCATCAGTCGGAAGAGAAGTTAACTTCCACTCAAAGAAAACGTAAAGGAATATTTTCTAACCCGCTAATTTTTAAGGACGACGAATTATTTCATCCCACTTAGACTTGAAGAAGAAGAAAATGAATAATACTACATTTGGATAAAAAAATTTTGTGCCAAAACGCAACTTTTTCCTCATCGAATTCAAAACCGACATTGAATGCAATCATTCCAAGGGCCCATTTCAATCGGCAAGTTTCTCTAAGAGTCTACTATATGATTTTTAAATCGCACAATTTCTCGTGTATATCTGTTGGTTTTAGGATAGGCTTTCACTATTTGTAGCAGTTTGTTTACAGTTGAATGCCAATTATAAACTAAGAGGGAGATAGAGCGCCACTGGTGGGAAAGAGCTACACTAATCATGTGGATAATCGAAGCAAAGATGATTCGGACGCAAACAAACAAACGCAATTTTTAAGATCGCAACAATTTCCCCCAAGAGCTCCTTGCATCGTGGGAACATACGTTATTAGTTATTGCTCGAGAAGTTGAGCGCGATATCGTGAAGTTGCCGAGAAACTCTGTTGTTTTACTGTTTAAAAGCTGTTTTACATATGAAAGTTTACTTCCATGAAAAATACGAGTGTAGCGATGTCTCGACGAGTACCGCCACTTGCAGGACATAGTTCTGTTCATAGAGTACTTACGGGTTTTCAAATGAGATGAAGACTGAACAAAACGATGAATCAAGAAATGTCGTAAAACACCTAACATCAGAAATTGATGCATTCGTAGATACATCGCAACGTTCGCTTCCACAAAATTGGTAGACTTATACATTACAATCAATTCCATGAAATTTATTTGAACATCTAAAAAGCATCGTATATGTATAAATTAAAATTTTTATTATAACTGAATACAAGAGCAGTCAGAAGACTCACCTTCAAGCAGACTCTCCCAAAAAAATACCCAAGATAACTAAACACCAATCGGTATTTTTTCAGCGAGTTAATTTGAGTTTACATTTCTAATCCCCACTTGTAGTAATGTAATTATGATTTCAATGAAATTTTAGGAGTTTTACTGTTGAATTTAAACATTACTGGAGGGAAAATATATCAATCAGTAGGGATATGCCATATTTCGAGCTTCATAGGGCCAGCTTCAAATTTTATAGGGAAACGGAAAAAAATCAGACCCTACAAACTAGAAACATTTGTATCAATATGGGAATTACTAAATATCATTCTTTTAAACTTTGCTCCTGATAAGCTTGTTTGATTATAAGTTTTACATTTTCATTTCTCCTAACATGTTTTTTCATCATTGATATGTCTCGGGTGGGGGAAAGGGTTAATTCTATCCCCTTACTCCCTGAAAGCGCTCTTGGAAGCCAGACCACCTTTATTCAGAATATGCAATCGTGACCAGTGGTACACCACTCCTACCGGCCTATTCTATCATAGAATTCTGCTCATACACCCCTGAGTATTACAACTTATAAGCGACTTGTAAAGGCAGCTGTTAAAAAGGTAAGTTCCAAGAATAAAACCGCCTCAAACGGGACTTCAGCCGAGTGACGAGTTCTCCAATGGTAATGTTTGTGAAGCAGGTGAGAGTCCGATGATAAGTGTCAGGAAGAGAGAGACGCTATAGAGTTCCCGCCAGGAAGTGCGGAACATCTTTCCGGTGGCGCAGATTGTTTTTTTAATTCGGGAGGGAGGGGAAGGGGGGAGGTGGTTGACATGGGAGGGGCCGGAGGGGAATGGAGAGTAGACTGAGAGTTTTAACTTCTCCCGCGCGTCAGCGTTGGTTCGAATACTAACATTTCCCTTTTGCGGAAAAAAGAAGAGCTTTCTCCGTCCATCCGCAATCAAACAAACGAGAAACTAAGCTCGCATGTGATTACGCCAAGGTCACCTCGCGCGTCACGATTAGTTGTCTCCTCTTCCGCCCCGAGGAAACCCGAGCCGCTGCCGCCGAGCCGAGCCAGCTCAAACGGGAGCGACGACAATTCATCAAGCGGACAATGGCCTCAACTACAACACACACACGAACACTGAAAGCGGTTTTACGCATGGCAGTCACTTCTATAACAGTAACCTCACCAATACCTTGCATATGAAATGAATGCAATGCAATGAACTGTTTTTTTAGTGAAAAATAAAAGTTGTGAAAAATCAAATATTTTATACGAGCAAATATTTACGTATATGTCCTGTGAAATTTATACGAAGTCACAAATTCCCAGAATGCCTCTCGGATTCGAACAAACGCGAAGAACATAAAAACGCGATGGTCGCCGAAATTAGGCGTTTTTCGCAATAAGCAAAATCATTGATGACTTCCGTCATTTGTTCATTTGATGAAACCGGAAGTAGTGTGTAAGTACACAGAACGATGCGCTGCAAGTAGATATTCAAATCAAAACATCGCAACACTTGTTCCTTCCATAGAAGTAATCTCCCTTACGTGTAAAGACGCCTCATTAACTAACGACCTCAGCAGTAAGGGTGTGGCGGTGCGCATCAGTGATATTACATGCAGGGCTTCTATACTGTGATACCGGTAGAATTTTTGCTTGTTTAAATTTTCATGGAAGTTACGGAATATTTTCTGTTAATTTAATTTTGGTTATTTTGTTTTCAGCCAGAAACGTTTTCTGTCACCACTTGGATGCATTAAATACTATTCCACCCACGAGTTAGGAATCAGAGAGGACATTCTCAGCTGCATGACTTTATCTGGAGTAGAATTAGCGCAAGATTGAGTGGTAGAGGTATTCAATAACTTTGTTGTTTGAAATCGCACAACAGAAATTCAAATTAAACTTTTTTGGTTATTTTGGATTTTTTTATTTCAAGGTAATATTGAAATTATATTCAAACATTATAAGCAAATAAATAAGACGGTTTTCTTCTGTATTCATTTCAGGTTTAGAAACACAGATTTGTGAAATTTATCCGTGGAATGCAGTGATAAGTGGTACGCGCCAATCCATCCAGCCCCAGTCTACAGAACCAGGACCACTGGGAATTCATCACCGTCTCCGCTCCATTTTTTTAAATTAACCCGGGTTTCAGCACTGAGCACCATCTTTAGGTCGTCTGACCTGAAGATGGTGCTCAGCGCCGAATTCCGGGTCGTGCTTTGAAATTACGATTTTTAAAAATTGTGATTTTAATTATTATATCTACGGTTTTAGTAAAAGTTTATATAACTTATCCATTGTTTTATTAACTATGGAAAACCACAAAGTAACCAAAGACAACATTTTATTTTATGTATCCTCCCTATCCTAGAATACTGTTTTCCCATCCTGTTAACCGCCTGCCCCTCTACATTGAAACTCCTCAACCGCCCGAATTTCTTTCTATCTGTTCTTCGTCACGGTAACCCTCCCCTCAGGAATTTATCCCGTGAAGAAGTTTGTTTCACCTTTGGCATTCGCGACCGTCGTCAACGCCATTATTTATTGCAAACATGAAATCATTGTATAATGTGTTTAGTGGTTCCTTTCGGAATAATGATCTTCTTTCATTTTTCTCAATCCTATTACCTCCTCGTTCCACTCGAAACACCAACCACGTACACGTGCCAAAATTCAATCTTACTGTATCCCAACGCTCTCTTTTCTTCAGGCTACCCTCCATATTCAATTCCCTTGCAGCAAAAAATCCTTCCGCCGACCTTTTCTCTGCATCTCCCAGCTTTAGCTCCGTTGTTTTGTAAATACACTTTGTTCCCTAAGAACTTTATCTGTTAATATTTGTGTGACTTGTTTTTGTTGTTCTGTAAGTATTTAATGTTTATATATAATATCAACTCATGTAAAAGGCCATTGTGCTGTTATTGAGGTTATAATAAATAAATAATTAATTAATGATGATAGAACACAGGCATTTGGAGCAACTAGTATATTTATCAGAACATAGAGAAAGCACCCGACCACGCGTTCCCCGTGTCAATGCGAGCCAACGTCTGCTGTGGCGATATCGCAAGTAGAGGTACATATCCATTTCAAAAGGAAAAACAATTGTAACTTTCCACGCAGAATTTTTAATCTGTGCCGACCATGGTTTCATCACCTAGTGCCATTATCGATAATGGCACTAGGTGCTGAAACCATGGTCGGCACAGATTAAAAATTCTGCGTGGAAAGTTTAAATTGTTTTTCATTTTGAAATGGATATCTATCGCTTCCACAAAGTTGAGCCTGATACGCTTTTATATAGAGGTACATATCCATGAACAGACATCAAATAGTCCATCATGATTAGATGCCAACGACGGACGAACACTTCAGTAAACGATCGCTCACTTTTACACATGCCTTCCGCTCACTTTTACACATGGGACTCCATTTAACTTAAAAGAGTTCCTTCCAGCACGTGCAAGTGTAAATATTTTCTCGAAAACTACCAAACCGTTTCTCCTTAGATTTGGTATGTCTTGTAGTGTGCGAGGGTTTTATTGGACCAAAGGCCTCATGGCCGTAATGGCCCCATTTCACTCCCTTTATAAAAGCATTAGAATCAGAACGAGGTTTCTTGTTTTGCTTGCAGAAGTGGGTTTCAACCAAAATATAGTTTTTATTTTCCCTGTCGGATGGAAGAAAGAACGACGTATTAAATTCTTGCAATCGATTTGGTTATAGACTTCGTTTTCGTTTAAAAATTATATTTTCAATGACAAAATTATTAATTTTTCTCAGATTTTCAGCCATCGCATCTTTCCTTAGCAACCTCTGCAATGGCTAACAACGGGAAATTTCCTCCGGGTGTTTTATGGCTCCACTACATTTAGTTCGTTTTACCCATAAACCCGAAATCTATAAGATATAAGCGGGATCTTTCCCAGGGTGTTCGGGAACTCTTGCAGATGACCTAAAAATGTCCCTAGACTTCCCTGGTGGGATGGTCGAGATATCCTGAACAACCTGAAGAACACTGGAATACTACTGGAATATCCCTAAAATCATTATAAGTAACTCTATCCCTATAAGTTACTCGGTCGATGCTTTTAAAAAAATTCTTATCCATTTCGTAAAAAACCGTTATTAGAGAGAGTACTTATAATGTTCCGGTCAGAACTTTAATGCACTCGACCTTTTATCATATCTTATTAAATAAGCAATGTTTGCATACATGTAGGTATATATACTCATAATTTCCAACCGCTAATGACATAAATTGGATGTGCGACGTAGTAGTTCTTGGGCGGCGGGTCCGCGCAACGCCGCCTGCGTCCGCATACAGCATCTATAATAGACTCTTTATGTTGCGTACAGAATTCAAGCGCCCAAGTCAAACAGAGCCTTTGAGATTCGAACCCGGAGATTACCGAAACGAATGACAAATCTTTGGGAGATGAGTTTCGGGATCTTTTGAGCATCACGAGCTGCAATCATTCCGACGAAAAATCTCTCCCATCGCGACAATGTGAGTCGTTCGAATGAGTGTCTGGGGTAATAAAGGATTTAGCTCAAGAGCCTGAGCAAATACGAGGGCTTATGCGAGGAGCAGGGGGCTGCATTAACTCCATCGAATACAATAAAGGAAGCCCTTTCCAGCAGAGAGCGGTGATTTTATATGCCTGATAGCTGGATTTGCCATGCGCCGGGAGAGATGACGAAGATTATCGAGATATGGGAAAGCCAAGAAGAATGAAATAAAGTGGAGGCGTAGGGTAGAAGATTTTCGCGCAGTCAAAGTCCGTCACATTTATTCGTCAACTTGCTTCATAATAAAGTAAGCTCCCTGCAACAATCATTATTATGAACAATTAATAGCGAACCTGAACCGGACATTTTCTTTCCTAAATTCCCTGCGGCCGGGAATTATTCTCTACGGCTAACTTGCATTGTATACATGAAATTACTATTTTTATGAATTACAAATTTTTGAAATGTTAACAGCGCATAAAAATAGCAAATTTATAAAAAACGAGTATATTCCAATGCCGTCCATTTCAAGTGGCGAACAGAACACTAGTAAACGTGAGAACAGTCGGCAACGTGTTAGTATACCAACTATAATTACAGTGCCATCCACTCCCAGTGACGAATACGATAATAAACATCTTTCTTGTGCTTTAGCACGCAGAAAATATCTTAATAAAAACACCGTGAAACTCAGCGGCTTTAGCCTTAGTTCTGCAAAGGAACACAGCATCTGGCGGAGTTTCCTGAATTACTAAGCAACGATAGAATAAATATTAATATTAATATCATTTGACTGGAAAATATATGCTATCGCTAATACTTCAAACGGAATCAACCCTCAGGTCTAATGCGTTATCAATGGGTTGTTAGCGAAAGTATGTTTCGCTTTCCTATTCCAAACACCTCTTTATTCTTGCCGCGGTCCCGTCCCATGCGAACGGTTTCAGATCCATTCTACTACATCAACATTCCCAAAGGAGACCAAGGATATTTGTAGCAAATAATGAAGCATATGTAAAGGAAGACTTATGTAGGGATAAAGTAACCAGGAGGGGAATGGAGGACATAACTGCAGAAAACCAACCTTTGAATTGATTTGCTTCGCTGATTATTCAAATTATTATTCCTCTTTAATCTCTGACACTGGAGTGGTAAAGGGCGTTTATAGTAATATTTGGGAAGCACAACAACACTGCACCCTTGTTTGAAGAATTAGTCATAGTCTCAATAGATACCTACTGAAAAGAACATAAAGACACGCCAAGTATTAAAAGTTCGCCACAAATGTAATACAACTCGTATTATTTACAATATCCATTACTTATCTTCAGATTTCTACCCTAGTTCTGTAATCATGCACTTTGAAAATAATAGTGCGACTTTAGTTCTAAATTAATCGAAGGAAAAATCATCAGCCTTCATCCGGGACACGAACCCGGGTTCACTGATGTGGAGCCGAATGTTCTTTAGCCAGTTAAGCAAGGGAGTCGTCCATCTCCGCTCTGGATTTTTGTCGTTCCTGTTACGGCGGCAGAGTTTTCCTCTGCGGAATTTCCGCTCTTGTTTGTGCACTGGCGGGTGACACCGTCGAAGTACTGCCGCATTTATTATGCGGTACAATCAAAACTCATCTGAGTGTACATTCATTAAAAAATTTAATCCGTACACATTTCATTAACGTTTATTAGACATTAATTACTCTAATGCCGCAACTATCTGGAAATGCTACCACACCGATACCACGTTTTTAATAGCGGAGCGGAGCTCTTCCTCGATGGTACAGAGAATTTGGTTCAGAAATAGAGTCACAGTTATCCACTGAGTCTAATCTTAGATCAAACATCTACGTCCAATACTGGAGCCAATACTTAGTATTTGAGGAGAGACGTTGCGAAATTGCCATAGCAGCTTATTCAACTGGAGCGCATTTGAGGAACACAGAGTAAATGAATTTCGAAATCACAGTTATCGCATTGTTTCATTTACCGCAGCGTTACTCACTAAAAGTAGGATTGTATTACTAAATGTAGGTAATACCTATCAATGCAATCAGCGTGAGATGAGTTTTGACCATAGAAAAAAGTTTAAAATAGGTTGAGAAATTTGCTAATTTCTAGTCGTGGAAATGATTAATTGGAGTTTCATCCCTTTCCTTCTCCATTTAAGCGAAAACAATTCAAGGGATTTCTTTTTACAGTCACGATTTCCTCTGAGCACCTTACATCATAAGGACGTGATACGTGCAGGACACTTTCTTAAAGAGCGCGAATATTTTCGCTTATTTGAAAAAGATGAAACCACTTCGTACTCTAAAAACTTCTTACAAGACGTGATGATGGCAAGTATAAAGACATGGAAGAAATTTCCAAGAATTTTTTAGTCGGAAATACGGAATCTCAGAAAAAACTAATTTTCGTCATACATACGCATCACGGGGCCTAAATCGTTTCCAGAATTATTATACGAAGATACAAAGCTTTTCCCTCTCAGAAAGACGGCACTCCGGGAGTGTTAAAGAGGAAGCTGCCGTCTGATAAGAGGAACCACATTAAAGTTTACGAGAATATAACCCATATCATCGAGAAGGAATTTTGGTCCCTCAAAACTTACGACGTTTCCTTGAGTGGCTGACTACTCGTGGTGTGCGATAGTCAATGAACAGTAACACAGAACATTCTAGTCGCTGAAAAATAATAATTTTCGCACAACGTTTTCAAATATTTTGATCAAAAGTCAACACGAGGGTCTTCTACGAGAAGGGGAAGTAAATACACAACAATAAATTTCACAATAAATAATAACATAACAATAAATTTAATTCAATTGAGCAGTAGCACCAGTTGTGTCACATATCTTATTCAAAGAAAGAATTTTTATCGAATCTCACTTTCACATTTACTTATTACAATGCGAGCTGTTGGGAACTCCACACGCGCTTACCGTATTCTCATAAAATTGTATGGCCCGTGAGAACTTAAACACTATCAGACAAATGAACTTCAATACACAATACAATCTCATATAATCTAAAATATAAAGATATAGCTTATTTATCTTACACATGGTTTAGAAAATCTGATGAGCTGGTACCGAGGTTAAACGCCATTCATTTGATTACCTGAGAGAAAAATTTAGTATTTACTTATAGAAGCATTTGTTCAAGGAGTATTGAACAGGGTTCAATGCGAATACTTAATGTTTCGCTCAAACTCTATCTATGACCTCTGAGATCTAATCTATGACCGTGACCGAATTCAGACATTGCATAATAATAATTGGGATGAGGGAGTAATTAAGGATGTTTATGGCATAAAATGGTGACTTAAAATTTTACGCAGACTTTTTATCCTGCTAGTTTCTTCATTGCTTATATTTTAAATTGATGATTGAAGATTTCGTCAATCTAAGCACCTGCTCACCTGAAAATAATGAGGTGAGAGATTCACAGAGACTGAACCCTCGTAAATATTACAAAATGAATTCAATTTACACACGCAAATAACACATAGTTCTTGAAAGTATCAAGGTATTCACTAAAATGTCAGGCAGCTTATGGCAAATAAATACTTCCCGATTAGTTTTTAGTTTATTGACCAAGTTATTCAAATTTCAGGGCGCAGCCATATCAACACTATTTTATCTCAAACATCAAGACAAACCACCGTCTTCCTTGTTTTATGCCAACCCCTCAGCAACCAATAAACGGAGCTTTATGCAAAAACGTGACCGTCGCGAGATGACCAACAGAAGAGGAGTAATGAATATGACGATGACTGACAGAGAGAGGTGGACATCATTGTTTAATTATATAACAATAATTAAATTAATATGTCTAGTATAGCTATTCTATCGATTGATTCTCAATGCTCGCTACAATAACGTTGTTGAAAATTATCGACTCAGCGATGCAAACACAATAGTCTTATTTGTAAGCAGTAAGGTAAATATCATGCATCATAGAGCAAACGATGACATATATTCCTCTAGTGATAGTATTGTGAATTGATGAAAATCGCTTACATATGTGTAACCACGCAACGACACAACTGTCGGGAGTCGCGTATCGCTTGACGCCAGGGTTTCACGAGATTTCCCATAAGAAGTGTTCCACTTAAAAAAAATAAGGGAATAAAAAAGGAATAAAAATAAAAGACAAATTAAGTTATCAAGTAAACACAAAAGTCCCTCGTATAGGTTTAAAAGTTGAAGAATATAATGGTTAACCGCAATAATACGTTACGCAGCAGTATGCAATATTTCACCCCTTTATCACAAACCATTCAGAAAGTCGCGGATTCGAGGGCACCACTAGATATAGACATAGATGAAGAGTATATGGGAAACGACAATCTAGGCAGTTTAGCCAATTGGCGAGCCAAACCGCACTCGCGTGTGTCAGACGCTAATCTATGAAGAGAACGGATCGCAAGAATCGGATTCGCCGACGTGACGCGACTCCCTGAGCGCCAATCTATTGGATAGCATTCCCTCTCCCTTTAAAACGGTCGAGAGGAAGAGACATACGCATGTATATGTGGAGGGAACTCCAGCGGCGGTAAAGGATGCTATTCCCGATCTCAGGGACGATTCCGGACCTTGGGAGAGGCCAAACTCCCCAGGCTCCCACCCCCTACACTCCAGAGCCACCTCAGGAATTCCCGAGCTGTCGGCAGTTCTCCAGGATTCCAAAATGCGAGGCGTGGGCGATGAGGAATGCCAAAATTATATTACTTCCCCTTCCCCTATGGACTAACGGAGGACAGGCCACTCATCTCCAGGACAAAAACAAAACGCATGATGCCCTTGAATGTAAAGATCCAGGCGACGTGACGCCGCCTACACTGTTATTTTTGTAACGGAAAGATCTGTGACTGAAAAAGAAATAACTACTAATGATAAACCAATAAAGCCTCCAGTTTCAAGGCCTCTAGATACGAACTTAGTCGTGAGATACACAATGTGATGCGCACATAATGCAGATAACATCTATAGTAATTTGTTCAAAGGCCCGCGATTCCAGCAGCACAAAAACAATTTTATTTTTTCCCCTCACAATTTCTGGATCTGGGAAGGGGTTGATTTCCCATTCAAGTTAAGAGGAAGATTGGGTCTCACGATACGAGCTATTCGATAAGCGAGCTTCACGGGATACGTACCGCAGGGAAGAATGAATTAAAGTTGTAAGTAGAGATATCTTTACACATCGTTCCGGAAAAGTGCCGGCGCCACATTATTTAAACAGAGGAATGTGAACTATGCGGAGATTAAAGGTCCATTCACCAGTTAGTTTGGTTTCAATCGGAGTTTTAAAAAAATAATACGACAGACCTCGACACCATTTACGATCCATTTCTTCAACAAATCTTCACTATTCAACATTGGGGTTTTGTGTCATGAGCGGGGACGGATTTTAGAATGAAACACAAGGAAACATCACTTACCGAATATCTCCCCTTGGCTGGCGTACTCCGAGACGATGTATATCATGTTTTTCGTCTCCATGACCTAAAAGGAGAGAAAAGAGAAAACATTAAATTATCAAGAATCACGATGCGAAAGGAATTCTCCTGAAAGCTACGCCTTCAAGCTCGGCGGTAAGAGAGCACACCATTGACATATTTACATTACATACACTTGAATACAATGATTTATTGCATTTGAGCATGACTGAACAGATAACAGATGATCCCAATGACGTAAGAATGCAATGTTTATCCTGCAATGATAGATCATCGGTTATCAGCTGCATTTAATGTCAAGTTCCCTCCGCATGCATATCTTTAATTACAATAAAATTGTATTCTGCAGAATGACTAATAAAATTATGACCATAAGTTTTACATCATGTTCATGTCAGGGTTGGAATGACCCTGCGCCACATACCCTGGAAGTGGCTTGCTGAGTGCTGTACGGGCGTAAACGCACGCGGCTCCGAAACCAGGACATCAATAACGGGATGGAAAATATTCGTAATAGGGCGAAGGACGAACGAAAATTCATCAACAAATAAACCCTTAAAAATAGCTGGGAATGAAAACTACTTGATAAAAACTGTTGCAGTCACTGTGAGACCAAACACTTGAACAGGTTCTGCACGTGGTGAAGCATCAGCGACCTTTTTATACAACGCGAGTTTCAGCGGATTGAACTTCTTGATTACGCGCTTTAGCCAGTTAAGCCACCGAGGCGTTCCCCCCTCCAATGGGGTGGGTTGCTCCATTTGTGAGTGATGGGTGCGACTGAGTACAGGTAACACGCTGGCTAATCACGGTCTCCTTAAAATTATTGAGTATGATAAACAACAACGGATTTCCATCGCGATGGATAAGTCACAGCAAATGCTATATCCGACCTTTTTGTGAATGATTATTTTAAAAAACACTGCTTTCTCAGATGGCTCACAAACAGAGTCAAGATGTATATTAAAGTAGGCATAAGCAGATTATTCGACCAATTGATTTTTGGCAAAAACCTTTATCCAGTCACACTGCAACATCTTTTCCGCTGAATTACTAGGTTAAATTACAGCTGTAAGTTACTAATCATTCATCAAAAAGTGGTGGGCCCCATCATAGTTATATTTATTATCTTATATACAGTTTTCTCCGCACATAATCAGTTTTTCGTTAAAATGGGCGATAGTTGGGAGAATGGGAGATAATAGTTGTGATAAAACGGCCATATTGCTATATTCCTCAATTGTCACCCACTCTCACGTTGAAGACCTTGTAATTACAACATTATTATGATACTTGATAATGATGTTTAACATCGAAACTGGTCGCATTGAATATTTATCCCAGAAAACAAAGGTATTTTCTTCGTTAATGCATAATTTTCACCACATCAGCCCTGAAGCAACATTATCCACACAAAAGTATTTGGGCGTGGTTGTGTGCAGACTTGGGATGAAGCGAATGAGTCAATGTTTATAGTTATTTTTTAAATAGATTTGTTAGTTTTGAGCCGTAGGGTATATGATTTTTGGAATTTCACATGCAAAGTTGCAGGAGACCGAGATCTAGCAACACCTGATTTATGCATGGAGAATTAGAAGTCGAGCACGATGGTTAGAACGTGAGTGGCGGAGTGGTTAGTGTCTGACGTTATTGGTTTGTGGCAACTTGCAATCAGGCTATTCAAAAGCGAAGAAGAAATGATAAAGGAGAAGAAAGTGAACCTTTACTAGAGAGCAAAATGCAAACGCGGACTTAACTAACACCGAATGAGGCAGCTTAAGCTACTTACATATGATAAGAAGGCACTATAGGGTGAAGCCAGATTCATGAACTAAAAATTAAAGAGGTGGAATGTGATATGAGCCTTACGAATACACATTACAATCTCTTATATAGTGACATTATTTTTAATTCGATCGCAATGTACGGACACAGCCATCGGTAACTATAAACGTGTAACTAAGGTTGCAATACGTCCTGAAAAAGTGGGATGGTTCCGAATATCATCTATTTAAAAAAAAGCGTCTAGAAGTAACCAAACATGTTTTTAAGTATACATTTTCACTCACAATATTTTATCGTGAAAAATAATGAGTGGTCTAAGTCAAGCTTACTCTGCTTTTGAATATACAAATCACCAATGACTAACAAAACGTTGGCAGTCTCAAAACACTTCTCGCCTCTAGTGTAGTACGTACATTATCATTATAAAATAACGGCTCATTAACGTCCTGAATTTTCACCCCACCCTTAATGCCATCCTGCGAGAGTTATAATTCTCGAGTGTGGATCATTCGGGAAATTTGTACGGCCACGTAAGAAGCCCTCAAGTGACGCGGACTAATCGCTCCGCACGGAAAACAGGCGGAGACGGAGAAAACAATTTTCTGGGTCCCAAGGTTGAGAACGCTGATTTACTGCCACACGTCTTATCAACCACGTTAACACCCTCGTTTCAAAGGAAAGGTGCTTCTTTCTCGGAAGGCGGCGTTTGACGGGCGGGCGGGATGATAGGGGGTGAATGGGGGGGCGTGGGAGGGGGTGTGGGAGAGACGGCACTGCAGCCCCACACCCCACACCCCCGCCCATCACCTTCCGCAATACCACGAGACTGAGCGACGACTCATTATGGTAGTTCGCGCGAGATTTTTCCCCAGTCACAATGGAGATCACAATCGAATTGTAAGTCTTCAATTCCAGCAGATTTAAGAAAATATGAAGTATAATATAATATTAATAAAGTTTATTTGCTCCGGGTACAATACCCCTAAGAGCACCACTAATACAATATGTGGTGAGCACACTTGATACATGAAAATACAATACATCGAGATAGAATGAAATATAAACACGTACTTCTCATTAAATTTTAACAACAAAACTTCAATAAAGTGGTTCAACATAGAATTAATAATATTTATCATCAAATTTTATCAACAAAACTGCAATAAGGTAGTTCAACGTAGTATTAATAATATATTGCAAATGTTATGCAAGTTTAAATTTAAAAATAATAAAGATAGTTAAACACATTAGATATTACACAGAAATTATAAACAACACAAATTATTGAATTTTGACACAGAATATGTGACAGTGATATACATTGACAAAGCTAATTCGATTTAATTTCCGTGTTGAAGGTAGTAATAAAGTTTGAGTTTAAATGATTGTGGGTTTTAAATGTTCTTCAGATCTTTGGGTAGAAGATTCTATAATTTTGTGAATCTAACCAAAAAGAGAGTAATGATATTTAGTAGTTCGATGGGCGGGACAGTAGAAATTGTAATATCAATGACACAAATATCCAGTTTTGTGCAAATGAAATTCTCAGTAGATACTTTGTATTTAACTATTGTAACGGACCAACCCTCCCAACCCGCAACGTTTAGGGAGGACAGCCGCACACATAGAGATCCGCGTTTTAACCCAACATGGGGCATACTCTTCGAAATCCAAAAATAAAGATTAAGGATCCCCCGAGGCGTTCGATATTCAATGATCTAGGGAATGATTGGGATAAAACTTCCCAGGAACTGGGACGAACCACAACACTGGTAATATTGACACAACTTTAATGCACTTAATGACTGACACAGAACATGGCAAAATTTACGGTGCATGCGCAAAAACACAGAAAGTGCACACGGCGTTCAAAAATTAAACAAGATAAGGAAATGACCAAGCAAAAACATAATAATTACACTGATGATCATGAATGAATAATGGGATGACGACACAAAGGTGATATGGATGACGGTGATACCGTAAATGACAGGCAATGAACATACACTTCAAAAATTACACTTTATGATTAAATATGACAAGCTCCCGTATCGAAAGAGACACAGCGGGGAGTTAAAGTGAAACAGTTCTCCAAGCACAAGCCGCGGTAGGCAGCGATTTAAACCAAATGACTTGAAGGCATCACACAAATAATGGAATTTAGGGTGGAGGAGCTTAGGGTTGCCTCAAGAGTCTCACAACACCTAAAGGTTCCTATAATTGAAGCAGCTTTCCCACGAAAAGTGGGGGATATCGAGAGTCACTGTCGGCTTACGTGGAAACACCAGATGAATTGACGTAAGAGAGGAGCGGCTGACATGGATGCACCAACTCCCGGCCGGCAGGATGCACGATGGCTGGAAGTGGCTTCTCGCCTCTAGTGTCCGCCGAAGACGTTGGAGTCGTGGGCCAATCTGGAGACACTGCAGCTCGCAGGCGTCCTCCCACGCTTGCATTAAATGCCAAACGAGTGGGTCTATGGCAGCTCTCCTGACTCGCGATCCGTCACTATCTGTCTCTCTCTCTCTCTCGCTTCTGGCTTGCCAAACGGGCATAGCGACCCGCCAACAGCTGTAAGTAGATTCCCTTGGTTGTGGTGTGCCCAGGCCCAATATATACCCCAATCTTGGAGGGGTGAGGCGTCCGTGGGCACACATATGAGGGGCAGGGGGGGGGGGTAAAGCTGGGGATTCCCCTTCACCGGCGGTCGAACGACACTTGCAGTGGCCAGCATGGGCCATCTCACTTACATGGCCGGGAGGATCATAGCCTCTGGCCCACCACTCACTCCACTGACCTTGCTCACTCAACCTCTGACCTTGCTCACTCAACCTCTGAGCGTGGTTCGTCCCGTTCAAACCAAAGCACAAAAAAAGGGGAAGGGGTAAAAAAAACAACGTGGAAAGAAACATAAAAACGCGAGGGGATCCTTCCAAAAACGTGAGACGGTCAAACCGTTACCGTCACACTATGCTCATTCTTTTCTCGCAGTATGGTATAAAAGCCTCCACAAGAGAAGAGTGTTTGCAATTCTGGAAACATTATAGGGGTGGGTAACTGATTTATAAAAAAATAGCTGATAAAACGTACTAAATACACACTTTTTAATTAAAGACGAAAATAGAGATTCAAATTTGCAATAACTGAAGAATTCAATTATCTGGTAGTTACTATCACCAGTCAAAATAAGATGGACCAGGAAATACAAGTAAGATTAAATACAGCCAATAGGTGTTACTGGAGTTCGTCAAAACTGTTGAAGAGCAGGCTTCTGTCAAGAAATACAAAAATCAGGATATACCTAGCTATTATCCAAACCGATCTCTTGTATGGGTCATAAGTGTGGACACTGATAAAGTACACACAGAAAAAAGTTGCTAACTTTTGAAAACAAGATATTAAGAAGAATATATGGACCAACTCTTGAAGCAGGAACATGGAGAATAAATAAAAATAGAGAACTCAGAGATTTTCACAGAAGACTTGATATTGTGACCGTGGTTAGAAGCAGAAGGATAAGATGGATTGGTCGTGTCAGAAGAAGAGAAGAGGATACAGCCATAAGAAGAGTGTGGAGGGGACACCCACAAGGAAGACACCCATCAGGAAGGGCAATATGAGAAAACTGAGTGGTGATATTGAGATGGCGGAAAACAAAAAAGTCTGGAGGCAACTTCAGCTCCAGCAGGCCAAAAATCAGCTTGGATTTGAGTGGCCCCTGGAGTTAAGAGTAATCAAAAGTAATAGAGATTCTTCATTTTTTAAATATCCTCCAAACTATAGTTTACACGCGTGCCAGATTCCAAGGAAATCGGCGGAAATTCGTCGGCAAATACATCGAAAATAAGTGCGGTAATGGGACAGATATGTTGGAATCTTTGAAAAGGTAAATTATTTTTCTTTAAAATGAGACAATATTAATTTTAGTTGAAACGATGCCTCGCTTGAATAACCTGAAGGAGGAGGCCATCAATCTCTACTGTTCCCTACCAATCGCCTCAGTGCCTCGTGGAGGCTCCGTTATCTACCTCGAACGAGGCACGTTAAAACCATTTAGGCTGTTTCACGTAAAAAGGATCGACGATTGAGAAGCTTATGCTCTGAATATGAAATTACCGCTACGACTTGACAGCGTTCACAGGGCTGAGGATGTATAAGCATAAACCGGACCTGCAACTTCCCAAATGCTCCATGACAAGGGGTTTAGTATCTTAATATGTGCTGTGTACTTCGGCAAACTCGTCGGCTGAAAAAAATATGCCATAGAGATGTGTGCCTCATGGTTGTAGAACCAACTCTATTTCATGGGAATCATTACTAAACAAGAATTGAGGGAATTTTTGAATTGTTCCTGGGCTTCAAAGCTCTGATAATAATTCATAACATATTATTGTCATGGCATATATTTAGAGGTTCTACATACCTTTCCCTCAATAAATTAATACCAATAATGCTACTTTGCTCTGGTTAGGCCACACCTCAAATACGCCGCGAGCTTTTGGGACCCTGGTCAAAAAGATTTAACGAAATAAATAAATAATATACAAAGAAAAGCTATCCGCCTCGTTAAAAACTGCTACGAGCGAGCACATAGTGTCTCAAAACTTTTGAAGGGATTAAGGAGGGAGGCCTCAGAGACTTGCAAGCTACCCGCTAGGTTTAGCTTGCTTGAGAAATTCAGAACTAGTGTGTTTCAGAGCGACGCAGGCAATATTATCGGCATGACAGAAGGAATAAAATAAGAGAGATACATTGCCGAACAGATAGGTAAAAAAACTCATTCTTTTCGCGCATCCTAGGCGACCACAATAAAACTGAGCACCACTAAATATGCTCCCATTATTCAAGTCACCATTTCACCTCCCAAAACCTTATCCCTGACATCTTTACCCGGCAAGTGTTCTAACACCCCCTGCCACATGCCCATGCGGCGACTGGTAGGGTAGTGTGTAAATAAAGATAAAGAAATATTCATTGTTCTTGGACCACTCGGTCCACTAAGAACATACAAAAAGTATACATTAATACTAGAGCTCGAGAACAGAGAGGTGTACACAGAAAAAGTATATGTAGAATAATGAAGTGGAAACTTTGTACTTTTCCACACAATTAGTTTATTTTCCCGACGCGCTTCACAGATATGCTGCGTCGGAAAGGTATAAAGGTTTGTTTAATATTTATTCATTATTTGCTATAATAGTAACATAGGGGAGGGCGTGAAGAGAAAATACTAAATTTTGGGAGGGAATACATGGGAATATCCATTAGGACTGGTGAGGCGGGAAAGGTTATTATTTAACAAAACAATGTTGACTGCAAGGAGTGGGGAAGGGTTTGGAAATAGTTGCCCATTTCAAAAGTTGCTTGAATTATTTCAATTTGTTCTAATGCATCCATATTTAAACCTTTCGAGAGGGAGCGAAAAATGTCGGGGTTAAAATTACAAAAATGTTTTTTTGACGAATGTTTGGCCAAATGGGAGGTAGAATTCATATTTATGAGACTTCTGGTGTTTTGAGTAAATTCTTCTCGGGTGTTCCACCGAGTTACAATTTTTAACACTGATTGACGTGAAATCACACTTACTAAAGTCACAATCAAAGTGACCACTATTTTTGAAAGGAGAACTATTATTCTGAGGAACGAAAAAATTGAGGGATGGGTGATAAGCATCAGCAGGTACGAGTGGGTCATCATCAATACAAGTTAAAAGTACCGATGTTTTAACGGACGACTCGTCAATCGTAATCGTGGAACGTAAATTTCGGCTAAGTTAGGGTCGTTGAAACATCAGTTCTTCTAAAAAATTAATTGCACCCGCAGGAATACCCGAGAAGAGTTCACTCAAGGCATTCGCCGGGAAGGCATTAAATCTTATTTCTAGTGGGTTCTTTAATTCGTGTCATAAAATTTCGATCAGTTTGACCTATATATACTATCTGTACGTGGTTTCCACTCATTTTTAATACTAACGCAATTAACTCGAACGAAGTGACTCCTGCCGTGGTCAAGTTTAAATGATGCATTAATGCGATTGAATGTTGACCTTTTAACTTGGTGGAGGATCGTCATGATAATATAAAGACCTTTATAATGTCCACAATTTACTGAACAAAAAACCGGTTGAGCCATCTTCGGATACATTTTACTCAGGAACATTGCACAAATAAACCCTCATTTTATTGGAAAAGCAAAAATAAATTCGATTTCAGTAAAAATAAGTAATTAGCGTTTAATTTTTTTCAATACCCACGCGGTGGCGTGAAAAAGTTTCACTGGAAACACACAAAAGAGCTCAAAGCCCCAGTAAATGTGTATGGTCGTCGTTTTCAGCCAAGATCTCCAAATTTCATATTACAGCTTAGTCACGCGGATATGCTGCCTCATAGCTAGGGATTCAAAATTAAAGACATTTTTTGCTAAATAAGCACTCCGAATAAACCTTAGTGTACAAAAAGCCCGAATTTTAAATGTCTCTCGGACAGTGATGGAATTCGCGGTTCAGCATCGCAATAAAGACGGAACTTGTGTGAGGAAAACATAAGGGATAAAAAAATAGTACAACATTGTCACAAAACTGAAATCACTGATTTTCAACTCAATGCAAACAACATACATGTGACTCACGTGACTTTGCTGTTCACTAATGTAGTGCCATCAGATGGCATTTAGTCCACGCAGTTAATTATGGTACATCAGCTTTGGACGGATTTCTTGTTTTTTTCTTAGTTTTCGAATGAGCTGAGGTGCTGAATAAAAAACTCACATCCAACTCAGAATCATGCAATAAAAATATTAATTTCTTCATTTTTGTGACGGACAAAAGACAACTTAGAGACCCAAGTGTTCGGCCAATTAGCATAGGAAAAAGAAGCGAACTTCAACGAATGGTGCAATGACGTTTTAGTAAAGCAAAAACTTTTTCAGACAATACAATTTCAAACGAAAATACTGGCTGCTTGGTGAAAATTGGTGAAACACTAACAGGTGGATCCTTCATTTCAACCTAAGAAAAACCGGATTTAATGAAGATGGATAGAAGCCGGGTTCGGATTACAGAGTCGGCGAAAACAAAGATGTGGTCTTGGCGGATTGGTACCTCGTTCTGTCTTTACAGTGGTCATCATCATCAGTCATCAATACGAAGACTGGATTTCTGAATTTGCCCAATCAAATCTCTCCTCAGCTGACCCCTTCATTTCCTCTAATAATTCTTCACTTTGTCGTCCTACTTCATTTGCGTAATATATTCCATGATAGTTCTGCACGTGTAATTTTTCCCATTAATTCGCCTTCCATCAGTTTTTAAAACTAAACTAACTCCATTGAGTTTGTCTCTTCTTCATCTCAAAGTTAGCATTACGCTTTTTTCTCTCTAGTAGGGCTTCTTCGTTTGAGATTCTCCCTGTATATTTCATCTTCATCATTCTTCGATAGCATCACATCCCCATTGCTTGCAATCTTTTCTGCTCTGCAACCGTACAATCCTAGCCTTCAATGCGATATAAAACTATGCTCCATACACAAGTTTTATTGAAAAGCTTCCTCATTTTCACTCTTGTGTTACCAGCTTTCAGCAGACTCTGCTTCCGGTAGAAAACGTTCACTGTTTGGCCTTTCCTGCACACAATATATTCCTCACTCCTTCCATCGCTGACAATTCTGGATCCCAAATAGGAAATGTCTTCCAGTTTCACAATGATTCTCCCTTCTTCATTTCTTCCACAAACCATGATCTTGATTTTCTTGACATCAAATCACATATCTTGCATATATAAATACTCTTTTCTTGGAGTTGAACATTCTCGCCAAGGCCTCTTTATTTCCATCCTATAAGAATAGCTGATGTTTAAGAAAAGTCACGTAATTGGGAAGCTAATTCCTAATTGTGATAAAGTTCCCAATGAGCATGTAACTGATTAAAACAATGTCGATATCATTTCCACGTCAAAATTTGATAAAATATACAAGTGTTTCTTCCAATTCTGGGGACTGCATCTACGAGGGTCAAATTATCATAGTGATTAGCAATGGGAGACCACAACTCTGGTCACCACACCAGACCCAACATCCTCCACTTTAATGAATTTGTGGCAAAATATCCAAATGCTTGGAAGTTGTTTGCTCCCGCCGCAAGATACGGCGATAAAATACGCGTAAATTACCGCGTTAAAAATAATCCGAATGGACCGAGAATCTTTTGGCTTTCCAGCAATTTATCCGCATTTTATCGCCGTAATCCTTGATAGAAGCGAGCAACTTCAATGCGCAGTCTATCCTATCATTAGGGGTGATTTAAGATTTAGCCTCAGGGAGAGTAGTCTTCTTTCAATCCCTTATTCACCAGAGTTGACATCCTTCATGCTCCCTGAGAGCAGAATATCTCATTAATAAAGATCTCTTTGAGTCCGTAAAAGTTTCAGCAAGAATTAGGAAGCACGGGTAGATTTGATCACATACACAAAAAAGGAAACAAATTGCTGGACGGACTGGTTAAAAAGGTAATTTATTCCGCGGAAGACTTGGGACAGCAATATCTATGGTCGATTCCGCAACAATTTTAATAGCAACGATATGTACCGATTTGATAACACTCTCCGAAGAATTATTGCTGTTCTATTTACAAATACAGCATACCAACTAATGTTGTGCGTCGTGTCCCTCATTTTGCAAAATTTTAAACATTTCGCCTGACTGTAGTTGAGGGCATTGATATTTTTTGTCGTTTTGTATGTTGGCATGACTGAGTTAATGATTACATGAATACAGGGTCCATACCACTCGAGTTAAATGATAGTGAGGCACCCTACAGCAGGATACATCTCCTTACACGGACGTTACTCGACAGTATATTAGTAGATTTACGCATATAGCAAATAAAATTATGATATCGTGTATAACGGCTTAAATGAATCGCCCCCTTAAACCCTCGTCCTTGCCATACACCCCTTAAATGACTTGAAGGCTACCATGTGGATGTAACGCAGTAGACAGCGCGGTGGCTGGGCAATTTATACGCACGAAGAGTTTCATTCGTCACGATAAGGCAACTCTCGTCAGCGATGCTGCAGCAGAAGTCTCTCCGTTCTGACACGGGTGGCGACATCTGAGACGACTCTGATTCAGTCATAGTAAAATAAATAGTTCGGGGCGAAGTATAAATCACGGCATGAGATTAAACCAAGCGCTCCAGACGACGCACGCGACGATGTTCGAAATTTTCTCTCGGGACGAAAAAAATTTGGAGACACGGGAACCCATATTTCAGCGCTTCTCCCCTTATTAATAAAACTTATAAATATTATCCGTCCTCTTAGGGAGCCCACGGCACGTGGCAGATGTTTCACTCCAGCACGGTGGCCGGAGAAATTCTCGCGATGACGTCTTGAGTCTGAAAATACGCAACGGTGACCTTGCAAACGACCTTGGGAGTGACCTTTCGAGACGTGGATATTATTTGCGGGAGAGGGCATTCGTCGTCGGCGCCGTCTTCTCCTACACTTCTACGGAAAAAGTGGTCTTTCTCGAAGGACAGGACGCGAATACTGTAAAGACTCGCTGACCATATACATTCCGTTGACGAGGGACTAGCAACGCGGGGGGTGCGGGGCGGGAGAATTGGAAGGGCAGACGAGGGGTGGAAGTCCCTCCAGTCGCCGCCGTTCTCCGTCGAGGTCTTGCGGACGGAACGGACGGGAGGAAATATATACTTCTCTACCCCGAACGACTACTTCACGCTTCGTCGAAAACATACAAAACAAAACATTATTCTTAGATCTGAACTTCAACATATGATGACTACGTTTACGGGTGAGTTTAAACTGGCAAGTTACATCCGCTAGTATCTTCCGCAAGAGACTGCTTTAGATTTTCATCTACATCTACGAAATACCGTGCAAGCCACCACTAGGGTGTGTGGCACGGGTTGATCCCACACCAGGCATGCAGCACTCATCCCAGTTCAATCAGAACAGCGCGTTTTATAAATGATGGTCATCTCTGATTTCAATTTAACAAATGATGCTTTTATTAGCGCGAAGGCACGTGTCCACACGTGAACAGCTCAACACTGACTCTCGTGTGTCGCAGTGACATCGCTTTTATATACAGAAGGTGGTAACGCCATATCTTCATTTGACGGCACCTCTCAGGCAACACCTCCAGTACACGCCGCTAGACCAACTTGACCACCATTTGACGATGAAGGTGATGGGGCAACACCTTCTCTGGGAGAAATTCTCGCGATGACTTTGATGATTCGCGATGATTCTGGAGAAGGTGTTGGTTGGATGGGGTTCTCAATCTAACACGCGCGTTCCCCCGAATTTCAGGCGCAGGCCAAAGCAGTCAGGACAACGGTGCGTAGTCAGACCACAAACTAGGAGAGTGATACGAAGAAGAACATACTACCATGCAGCATACTACTCAAGATATAACTAATGGTTAGTATTATTAATGTGACAAATAAATAGCACTACAAGGTATTAAGACACGCAGGAGTATATCATGCCGGAGATTGCATGCGAGGTTAGTATCTGCAATTCATGTTAAGATATTAAGTACTATTGAAAAATCCTATTTACCCTAGTCAGTATCCTAGAACTGATCTATCACAACTATTATGGTCTCTTATTGTACGTGGAAAAAATTACATCTTAAATCTATCGGTTCTGAAGTCTATTTGGGAGGAAACGAGGAATAGTGGCAAGGACAAGATAATCAGATATGCGCAAGCGAATGAGGCGTTCACTAATAGGAGAAAGGTGATGACTGGGGTGCTGCAAATTTTACACCGACGAAAATTTTATTCACAAGTTAGAGCATTTCTAGGTTGTTTGCTGCTTAACTTGTGAACAATGCTCACATGCCACTAGCCGAAACTTCTTCGAAACGGAAGTTATGCAAGCGAACATGCCAACCCGTTTGCACCAGCGACTTACATCGATAGTCTCTTTCTGCTAGCAACGCACCATTAAATAGCCAGAGTAAACCAATCTGAAGGCAATGCTTAAATGCGTGTATCCTGAGTGCCGGCCAGAGGCACGTGAGCAAAAGCCACGGAAGGCTGGTCACAAGGGCGGCGACTGTCCGTGACTCATGTTTGGATGTAAAAAGGGACAGAAAGCAAGGATTTCGGAAAGTGTTACTGACTTACTGAATTTATTTCTGTCTTAAATGACCTTTTTTTAACATATGTTCAGCGATACACCAAAGGGATGCAATGATTGGAAATGTTATCTTTATTGACATTGACTGACACTCATATAAAACTCATAGGTATAAAAAACTTCAGCGAACATTCCAAAAAACCTTTAGAATAAGTTTCGTTCATTATCATTTTTATCTCTTGTCCACTGAAAATAACTGTGACCCTACTTTCACTGAAATTCACACTTGCAATCACATTCAACCACAAGAAGTACGTCTGATGTAAAAGACTGTACGACCTATTTTCTCCGCAAAACACGAAGCTTGGAAACTTAGAGATAAAAACTGACTTCCAGATGGGAATGAGCTGATCTACTGTGTACAGAGGGTCGATCTAAAACCAAAGATCACCCCTCCACTTTTCGTTTAGTTTATGAAATCACAATCGGGAAATTAAATTATTCATTATGGACGGCAGAATAAAATTCGGCCCGCACTCGTAAAATAACTGGGACCAGTAGTGTGTAGCCCATTCTATGTTGTCAAGAGTCCCAGTTTCTGCACCATGCAGCGCAAAAATAAATATTTAAATATTCGTCCTTATATCGTTACACTCTGTCCCAGTCATCACCTTTCTTAGTTTTATGATTAACCTCTTTTTCTTTGCAGACAATCTTATTTTTTTATGTAACTTCTCTTAATTCTACATCTATCGCACTGATTTCGTCAAACATATACTATTACTACACGTCAAACATATACTATATACAAAACAATAACTTTAACTTTGGTCAGCAGTTCTCAAACTATGGATCTCGATCCATCGGTGGTTCGCGGGCGATGTATTGATGGGTTGCCGAAAGACCTTTTAAGTCTACAAAAATACATTTATAAGTTCATTTTCTGTAAAAATATAAAGAACGCACATTACTACTTCGAAGAAAAAAATATAAAAACTTCGTGAAACAACAGGTTTTCGAATAATAGGTCGGCACTATAACCATTTAAGCGACACATCTAATACATTCACATTAGATGGGTCGCAAGAAATTTTTGCACTCATAAGCTGTGTCCCTTTATATCAAAGTTTGGGAACCCCTGCTTTAGACGGTTGGGTAACTGATGCATGGTCGTTGGCAAATATAACCGACTTTAACAGCGGTCTTCCTAATTGGAAATTATACGTGTAGCTCTTTACTTGTCTCTTACATTTTAATCCCCATAAATATGATAAGCAAATACGACAAAAGGTAACCTTACCACAGGACCAGGACCGATATTTGCCACAGCCGATGTTCGACCGAATAACATCGAGAGAATCGAAATCGGCCAATACGTTTCGGACGGAAGAGACAAATGCTCAATGGAGTTTTTGAAGGATAAGAGACGGTCGAGAAAATGTTCCAATACATAATTACAGAAATATATTACTGCAGCACCGTAATACTCCACCGTTTATCAAAATCGACGAGAATAATTTCAATCGATTTCCAATTATAACAAATGGTAAGTAGAAAAGGGATCAAATGGAACGAGAATATTTTGCAATCAGGCCTAGTGTAACGGCACCGTAGCCTGTATTTCCCTATTACAAAATTCCCTATTACTGATCGTAAAAAACTGCGACCCATCCTTTCACATCAAGGGTTTTCCTCCGAAGCACATAGGAAAGATTACTCTTTCCGTAAGTGCTTATCTCTTGAAGAAGCCAACATCTCCGAGCAATGACTTGTTGCGCCTTCAGCGGGAATCTATTAAAGCCGAAGTACTTTTTCGAAAGAGTGGCTTCGAGGTCACTCCACAGAGATACTGCCATCATCGGAAGAAACATGCTATTCTGATAGGCAGCAGACGATGTAGTTGACTATATCATTCATCAGGCGAAATCGTCTTTGATAAATACGCTTCCCTATGAGCCCTTTCATGGACGTGCGTCAGAGCTGTTTCAGGACACTTAGGCAAGAAGAAGAATGTATTTAAGGTAGAGGATGACTGCAAGGGAGAACGGATGAAAAGTGACATTTGTTTCGACGGGTTATTTTCTACTTCTAAGTTAGTCGTTAGAGGTGAATTGAGCATTGAGAATATAAATGGACCATCAGGAGTCAAGTGCTATTCAATAACCGACACTTCATTTAAGCGTTTTTCATTACGCATACATTCATCCCCTCCTAAATAATTAAATAGATGACAATAACCATGAAGTTGCACTACCAATTAAGCACGATGGGGATGTACGCAATAAGAGAAAGGGATACGAGAAAAGAAAAATCTGGGCCCTCAGCGAGTGATTTCCAGCTTATGATAAGCGTTTAGGTACCATTCAGTAATTCCCTAAGCGTGCTCAGAATTCCAAAGATCTCCCTGCGACGCAACGCTAACGAAAAGACGCTCCACAGAATACCGCCTCTTCACTGAGAAAGAATTTTGTATAATGAAGACAACACTGCACTCTTCCATGTATTGTTTTAATACCGCGACTGATTTTGTCATTTTACGCATGTGTCAATTGAAAGAGGCTCCGATTAGTTTTTTTCTATATCTTTCTAATGTTTTTCTACCCATACACCAGATGAGCAGATGAGAAATTGGGCACAAAAATCGGAAAGAAAAGGCCAACATTATTACGTGCACACCTCTTGAAAGTGAGGTGTGAGAGGAACAGCAAAACCCGATGAGTCACGCAACAAGGTTACGAATATTCAAAATTGCAGTCTTCATCGTACTGAGTCTCAATTTAACAAATAAATTTCGCCAACTCGATATTTACCGAGGAAGTATACTACTCGGCGCACAGAGCATTTTCATAGCTTAGGAGTGGGTTAATGATAAATAAGTACGGTGTTACTGTCGTTTAACTTAGTCCAATAAAATACAGAGTCTATTTGCTGAATGCATGAGTCCCACATAATAGCAGCGACGTCATCGAAACATAAACTACTGCTTCAAGCCCCAACCACTCATGAAGATTTTTCCACATTTATGTGTTCGCCGCAACTACCTTTCGAAGAGCAACGAGGTCATACAACAGGGATAAGATACACCATATTTTGCTTTTATAAATGTAAACGTTCTTTTAAAATACAATTTTGCTGTATTCAAATTAGTTTTCTGTAATTCTTCTTCAGACCACGAATTGTGAGGAAGGAGTATTGAAATCTATCACACTCTTTCCCTACATTAATTATATTGACTAGCGAGAGAACTCATAGAGGGAACCATAGATGCGTTTGGTGTCAGAGACTAACTCGGATTCCCTAAAACTTTCGAGAATTTTCATCTCCTGGCTTCAACTGTGTTTCAAGGAAGATTATTGTGGATTTCTTTTCTACTTCATTCCAGGTTTCTTCTCATATTTTGCGTTCTTGAAATTATGTATCGTCCGGTTTGTAAATACTGGCTGGGAATTCTAGGAGGGGCTTTATCTCGTAAAATAAAGTCTTATCTTTGAATACCTCATTACATTTGTCCATTTACAATATAAGAAAATGGAGTTCTTCCAATAATAATAGTGTGTTTAAAAAAAGGATTATTACGTACTTTTCCAGCTGACTCCTAAGATGATTTTTCAGTCATAGCACAATTAAGTACATACTACTTTTGCACTTCACTCATATAGCAGGCAGGAAACAGCAAAAATATATATTTAATATATATTTTGGGAAGTCCCTTAAAATTCCTCAACAACGAAGTATGATGTAGCTTTCTTTACTCCAAAACGTAAGGACCTGCTGTACTTATCTATCCAATTATATCCGTAGAAACTATAACTTGCTGTGCTTATTCAATTATATCCGTTGGCACTATGACTTTAGAGAGTTAATTTAAATATAAAGAAATGGATCAGATAGGGACTATGAAGGCTTACATAGCATACGGGAGAACTTGATGACACTGGTGATGGGCATTAGCAAACCAATAAGGGTTAGGAAGGTGACCCAGAGAAAGGTATATACCACTTTGTATTTTGTATTCTTTAACTCTTTATAGGGCAGCAGTCCCTCCCAGGGACCACCAGTCAAAATTTGCCGCCCGAAGCGGGGGAATAGTTTTATCTCTCTCTACAGCATGCGTTAGTTATTAGAAAAATACCCATTGGGTTTTGGATGGTCTTGGGTACCGATGGTGGCGCTCCCTTTGTAAAAGTGGTCCAAGTGGACCGAGGGACCGCAGTCCGTTCCGGACCACGGTGGATCCAGCCGTGCTCGAGGACGCTCTTTTGGTCTTTTGGATTTTCTTTGTCTGAACCTCCTTTTATATCTCAAAAAGTTAGTATATTTAACAATAAATGTACATAATTTATATTAAAACCATTAATTTGCGATAATATTTAATCAAAAACATGTTATTTAAGTTTTTTCATGATATTTACCCGAAATTTCTCTGGATTGTCACGAAACCTTGAATTTCCAAGCTTATTTTAAATTTTTTGCGTGTCTTATCCAGTTTTATTTATTATTGTTATACAAATTAGATGTAATTTCATTTGATTATGCCTTAAAAGCTCTCTCCATGCAACATCTAGCCATATGCCAGTGTGATATATTATGAGGTGCATAAATCCTCGAGAGTCTGAACGATTTGTACTCATGAAATTTTGCTGAAAATATTTTTGCCTGAGAGACAAATGAAAAATTTATTTCTTTATATATGTATTTTTTTAGAATTTTAGCACCGTTGAGTTGATTTAAAAATATTTTTACGGTCTCCTCCGGCTGAATGTTGGCCCTTCTCCCGTAGCTATGAAAAGGCCTTGGTCCCTTGCACATCTCATCGCGTAAATTTCTCCTCTAAGTACTTTTTTGTGAGCCTATGGAAAGCAAACACATTTCAGCCACCAAGTAGTGAATATATTATTTGGCGTAACGAATGAGATGGCTCTAGATTCTTAGGTGGGACTTAGATACTGATGACAGACCTGCAAGAAGTTATTCTACAAATACCGTGCTACTGACGCAATCTCATGATGATCCAGTGCCTGGCTCAAGTGGAGCTCCACAAAACATATACCCTAGCACAAGAACGGTCAATGCCATTTCAATTATGCACAACCCGACGAAAAAGAGCAAAGCTCCAAGAACTAATAATGTAGGCTTATGGGAAAATGTTGAACGTCCAGAAGTAATTTCGGGCTACAACAAGTTCATGGTGGGGAGGAGAGTTGTTTGATCATTTGCTTTCATGCCACAGCGTGTCGTTGAAGCCATGGTAGTGGTGGTTGAAGTTTTTTTATTACTATTTGGATACAGTTATTGTGAACATAAATATGATATGCAAGGTGACTAACGAAGCTAACAATCCTATAGGGAAAATTCTATCAAAGAAAATAAATGACCCGCACAGTCAGATCAACCGTCTGACTGTGGAAAACGCCGTGAGACTGAAATGTCAGAAATCACATCACAAAAAAGGGAAATGAAATTTGATGTGCTCATGACAGCACTAATACGAAGGTGAAGGGGACTAGTTATTAATGTTCTTGGTGCAATATGGGTATGTACTGTGATTTTTTCCCTTCTTTTGACACTATCTAACTCAAATGTGCCATAAATAACTCATAGGAATAAACAAGTTTTTATAGCTCTGGTACATTTTATTTTATGATGTTACTCGTAAAATGTCGGTAATTATTTACCATATTTTGTAAAATAATTATAATTTTCTACCTATTTATATGGCTGGTTTTTTACTCTCAGACACTTTTTCCACATTCTTTTCAATATAATATGCATATTTTGATATATTGAGATATTTCGTGAACGCATGCACTGTGAATAATTTCATTGATACTCCGTTGGTAAGGGAAAAATGCGTTGAAGTATTTATTCTTTGAAGACTTTCGAATTGTTTAGGGTGGCTTCTAGTAGGCGAGATCATCCTCGGTGGAGCTTGGACTCAACTTTTTTTTTGTATCAACCCGCGCACTTGTGGGAGCATGACCTCCGGAGCGAATTTCCTCAGCCATGGCTCTAAAATCACTATGCAGTTATAAGCATCACTAAGAGTTAGTAAAACCTTTTCAGAAGAAAGGTCCTGTGCCCCTAAAACGAATGGGGGGTGTGAGCTCGTGGAGACTTTTAGAGTATAAACCCTTTCCGAGGAACAAAGAGACGGACTATGGCCAGCCTAAAAGTGTTGCTTTGCCATATGAAGATACAAAAACTCGTTCTTTCCGCCCACAAAAAGCAACCACAGTAAAAACTGAGGTCCACGGAATACACTCCCATAATGCATGTCACCATTTCACCTCCCAAAATCTTACATCTTTACATGACTGGTGACCTAACACCACCTGCCACACGCCCATGCGGCGGCTCGCAGGGTATTATGTAAATTAGATGTAGATGAATATAAGTTTACTGGAGCTCTCAAATTATTGTTTAGTAATGAAATCTATGTTATTCATAATTACTAGATGGTATGACCATAAAAACTGGTATCTAATACTCAATAATACTGAAATGCATCATTAGAGTATACTCATAAGACTCCGAACTACTACAAACACATGTGAGGATAAAGTCACATTCAAACTCAGGAATACTTAAAATTAATCAATGAGGACATATTTTAGAGGTCCAGTAGGTTATACAAACAATTTGACAAAATTGAAGAATAGACAAACATAATGTATAAATTTGTCCCTAAATGGTCAGCGGTCCCTGGGAGGGACCACCTCAATATAAACAATACAAATTTTTTTTGAATGATGACAATGCTTATTTGTGCTTATCTGAGATCCAAATAAGCCAAATTTATCAAAAAATCTCCATGAAAAAAGCTTCCCAAAATGCTGCCCTATAAAGGGTTAAGTAAACGGAGAACGCACTACGGGAAACAAACCCAAACTGGGAAGAAGAAAAAGCCGCATAATTAAATGGAAACTTACGATACATAATGCTATAGAGCTGAAAAACAGTCATCTACTCGTGTGGTCCATTCTTAACCTCTTAGGGTGCATGATTCGGAGCTCGAATTGAAAAAGTACAGCGCAGGGTGATTCGACATGGGAGGTCGTAGAAAGAAAAGCTCTCCAGAGTTTCCCCACAGTATTCCATGTCTGGGCGGAAGAAATGATAAAGGAGCCGTGGAAAGCCTTAGACTAATATAGCGACGGAGCATAGAATAAGAGTGGTTTTGCAGACGACAAATCGATATTGGTTCACTCAGTCGGGAGTTAACGATCAACGGACTTGAGAGCAAGTTATACTTATGCTTGTTAATAATGCTGTACATTGAAATTTAGAACCTTTTTACCTCATTCCGCGTAGTTGAAAATGAATGACACTTTTAGTAAGCCAGACAATACCCGCCCTTTCTGAAAGCCCCAAGCCAGATGGGTAATGGAGAAAGAGCGGAGAGAAACCCGGCGTCGACATAGGCTGATCTTATCGAAAGCCTCCAAGGGGGCACCATACAAGGGCAGAGTTCTATTCATGAAGTGCTCCCCACATGGCGCCCATGTTGGGATAACAGCGTGGATGAAATGTCTCCGCTCCCTTATACGGCGGTTTCAGCGGGGATTAAGAGATCTCAGTGTTTAGCTCTTACAACAAGGATAGCCACCGATTATAAACCACAGATTATGGCGAAAATTCCACGGAGGAGAAAATCATACGCTTCGACGGGGTCTCGAACCAGGATCCGTCAATGCTACGCCGATTGATTTGGTCAGTGATGCTACCAAGGCGTCCTTTCCTCTTGTGGATTTTTGTAGACTTAAAAGGAACAAGATGTTAAAAATGATTTTTTTTCCACGTTGCAATTTTCGCTTTAGCCCTAGCGATTGATACTGCAATGTAAATACCATGGCCAAACCCGGTATCCTCTAGTAACAGAAGAACTAGTTGAAGATATTGGCGAATATCTGCGTGGAAATTGCAAAGAGAAAAGTCCGTACGGGCATTATCGAACAACGGACTTCTTAGGGATTGGTTGCTTTTTGATGCATACTCTTTTGGAACTTCGCCGATTACGGATTCGATTCAAAATGCAATGATCAAGGTACATGTAACATTTTTGAGGGCCCTTATTCACTTAAGCTCATTCCAAGTACAGCTTCAGACCTTCCCTTCCCTTCTTTCCCACCAAATTTTCCCCTTTGAGTTTTAGCATAATAAAGAACTCGAAAATTTTCCTTGAATGTAACTTAACAACATCATCGTATATAAAAAAATGGTCGATGAGGGTAAATTGGAGTGGATTTTCCAGAGTGATGTATCATTTAATATGATTAACCTCCACTAAGTAGAAAATTTAACTTACCCTCGAACCGTCGTGGCTTTGCTCTGGCTAGCCTAAGGTCTTTGATTCGTCTACCGTTGCAGATAATTTTTCTTGCGGTAATTTTATTGCACTTTATCAACGTAATATGTGGCAGGAGCTTACAGCTTCCACCGGATACAAGTGTCCTCCAAAGTGCACCGGAGGTATTTCAATTACAACCGTAAGAATATGAGCGAGAAGGGGAGGGACGGAATGTGTCCGACAGATCGCTTCTCACAAGCCACAGACTCCGACGGCCCACATGCGTCACAGGGCTCCTCCGTTGTCGTCAAAATCGCTCGAATACCCACTAACTGTCCCTATCGATTGTGATGATGACGTATTACGGTGCATTAGTGGCCGCAGTGTGTGTTTGGCGGAGCGGAATCCTTTAACACGGCTGGCCGAACACGCATTGCCCGACCATCATCTCCAGCTGTAAGTGTCGTTTCTCGCCGGCCGAGCCGATCCGCCGCGGCGCGGGGAACGAGGGAGTAGAAGTGAGGAGAGAAAAAAAATGACAGGCGACGCCGTCCTTTTTTTGTGACAAGCGAATGAAAACGATAGGGAATGGGGCTTCACGGACCGTTTGAACAATTTATGACCAACATTCTTCCGCGCTGTGGCGTGAAAAGCTTATAACACCGGATTATACTGCATGAAGGAACTAAATTGAAAATTAGGATTTAATAAATATCGCCTTTTATAACGTTATTAACCAATTACGCCCCGATATGCAAGCCTGAGAAAGTGGAGAGGAAGCCAAATTGAAAGGAAAAATATTTTTAGAAGATGAACTTTATTTTAACTACATGGGAAATGGTATAGCTCCCAGCAAAGTCAATTATCTTTGCTTGGTATGTTTTTTATTAACGATATGAAAACTTTTACTAAGTTAAAGTCTCTATGATTCTTCAATTACCAGATGTTTTGCAACTATACCAGCACAAATACAATATTATTGTTACTTATGCTGCAACACATTCAAATTATTTTTGTTATCTAAGAACTAATCGGTAACCCCAAAACGGAGTTTCTCCTGAGGGGTACCTACACTCCCTATATTTAGGATAAATGTCACTTTAAAATGTATATTAAGTTTTGGAATAAAGTTTATTACTGTTATCATTAGAGTTTTACATTTTATAAATAATAAATTTTATCATTATTAGTATTTTTATATAGCAACATAGTTCCAATCAAACCACATTACGTGCGAGTAGCAGGCCCTGAACTACCACCAAATTGCACCACGCACAAGTTGCACAAGGGTCCCCAAGCATTTTGATCGTCGACCCATCAAGAATTTCACAACGGTTTATCGACTCTCCTTATCAATGCTACCATGTAGTCATAATGGGGCAAACAAAAAGGACGGTGATGTTATTTTTAGATTACTATTTTTGACAGTGTTTATTATTTACTGCAAAGTCTCTGGCACGTCATATTTCAAAAGAAAACGAGGGCAAAGATGAAATGACATTCGGAGTAAAAAGCGATGAAAAATGTTTAATAGACATGACATCATTATAATTATTATATAACAAGTCCAATAATAACGTTTAACGATGTAATACTAAAAAAAATATCTCATCAGTGATTTTCTATAGATCTCCTATCGACTTCCAGGGCCGTACCAAACTCTGCTAATGACATTTTTTACATTTTTTTGGAGGTCTAAATAGGGGACGGGATGGACTATACTATTACACTATTATCTAATAATATGCTAAAAAAGCGTCGTAGAAACTGGGACGATTAGTACACAAGCAAGTACCTGCAAACATATTGCAGTGGAATTTTCACTAGCGTGCACTCCATTACAAAGCACGAATATAATCTACACTTGAGAATTAAGGCATTTGACTGCTACATAAATGTACAGAAAAGCATGAGTTATACAGGAGATATTAGAAATACGCTGTCATTACTACTTGGCATGCTATTATAGAGGGATTAGACTGCAGCTCTATTAATTAGCTACATTGCATGCGGACAAATTTTACTCATAGTCTCAGTGGTAAATTACGGCCTTTTATCTTCAACTACAAAATGACGCGAATGTTCATCAAAATCGAACGACAATTGAATTAAGATTCATGACAACTTTATCATAACCCAAAGCTGTGCTCAGTTACGCTCAGTCACCCAATTGCGTGGTCAGAAGTGGTTCTCAAGAGAATTTTGCTTTATGCATTGAAACATATTTTGTTAGCGCACCCGCCAATGGAGAGCAGCCTGTTCTCGAAGCCGAGGATTCAAAGTCAGTCATCATTGCGCTCGGATGTCACCAAAGCATTCAGACGTCAGACTATCGCAATCATTGGGAGGAGCGTGTCTTCATTGCTTGGAATTTCAGGTATGCGTGACGCAAGTAAGCATTGTAGGGCAAAAGAAATTTCCCAGTCAACAACGAAATAACGTCCCTTTGTTTTTTTGCTGTTATCATGACACACCTAGAGAGTTCACCAGAGGATGGATTAGGTGTGGTATATACAGCGCTAGTTTCACCTTTCCTTGGGACCGGGTTCGAATCCCAAAAAACTACAGAGATTTTTTTAACCAGAATTCGGATTCCTATTTCGGCGCCATGGGGAGGGTAGGTACCGATAATACAGAAATCAGTGCGTCGGTCAACTGCGTCTCTTTGGTGCTTTTCGTTAAGAATATATACACTAATGTCAACACCGAGTTTTCTCAGATCGGAGGATTAGACCACCTGCCTAAATAACCAATCAGCTAGGAATTTGGAGCTCATTCTCATAATAATGATTAGAAATATAAACGTGCGAGTTCTTCTATATGCGAATGATGCTGTTTTGACCTCAGACAGTCAACAGGGATTACTGAAGCTCCTAGATAAGTTTTGTGAATCAACGGAGAGAATGGAATTGAAGGTAAATGCGTGCAAGACTAATGTAGTAGTTTTTGATAAGGATAATTGGGAGAATAACTGTGTGATGAGGGTGAATGGTGAAGTAATTGAACAGGTGGATGATTTTGTGTACTTAGGTAAGATGTATTCGAAAGATGGAAGAGTAGATGAGGAGATAAACAGACGTGCGAATGCGGGAAGGAAAGTGGTAGGTAGCTGGTGGAGCATATAAAGGAATAAGTGCTTGTCTAAGGAAGCGAAAATTGCCGTGTACAAAAGTGTACTTCTTCCCACTTCGCTATATGGTAAGGAAACATGGGTATGTCAGGACAGACATAAGAGTAGACTAAACGCCGTGGGTATGAGTTATCTGAGGAGTATTTGCGGCAAAAGTAGGATGGTTAGGGTCAGGAATGAGTGGATCATGAATGAATGTGGGTTAAATGATCCAGTAATGGACGTGTATGAAAGGAGTGTGCTTCGTTGGTTTGGCCATGTTGAGAGAATGGATGAGAGTCGAATAACGAAATTGATATATGAGTGTAGAATGAATGGTGTGAGAGGTAGAGGTAGGCCGAGAAAGTTGTGGTTGAATGTGGTTGAGGAAATTCTTAGGAGGAGGAATATTAGGAGTTTTAAAAACAGGAGGGCGTGTATGAAATAAGGGTGTAAGGGTAAATGAGGCAAAAGAGGTTTGCAAGTATAGGTCAGTATGGAGGAAATTATTGAAGCAGAGTTAGGTGTACAATTACGTATTAATGAGTGAAACATTTTGACTGTGCCTACCCCGGAAGGGAACGGCGTGATGGATATGTATTTATTCTCATAATACATTTGACTTATGCTATCAGAGAAATGATGCGATGCGAACAATGAGGGAATTCCTATGCATACATTAAAACAAACGGTATAAAAATATTTTCAACTCGAAAAAAATTGCAACGACAAAATATGTGTAAACTTCTTCATCGGCATTTACTTAATCTGAACTTTGGTTCCGTGCAGCTCTCCAGTTCCTCATGTCCGATGCTGGCCCTGTTAAACTCTGCCATTTTCTTTCCTTAATCATTATTTACCTGATCATTAGTTTTAGTCGCGCGGTCTTCTCTTCCGTTGGCCCTTTATTACATTTCCCACGAATTCGTCCTGCATTCAATAGTGTGCCCAACCCATTCCGCTTACTCTTTAGTAAAGTGTTTTCTGAGATGCTCTCCTCTTCCAATCTTCCGTCCTTCACCTCATTTCTTATTTCCACCATTCACTTAATCATCATATTGAAGATACTTATTGGAAGTATATAATTCAAGGAGCCAAATTTCAAAATTAATAAAATCTGATTGTTCGAAATTCATGGGAATTCGTCCTGCAATCAATAGCAAAATCCTTAGAACTAATTTATCGGGTCAGTGAGAGGAATTCACTATATTAATGAATGAGGGTGCAATTTTGATGCGATGGAAAACCTATCATTATCTGGAAGAGCTAAGGAATAAATAAACACCGCCGCTAGGAGAGATTAAAACAAAAAACTGCGTCCAAAGCTCGTGGAGAGAAGGCATATTCACTCCACAGCGCGGAAAAGGGAGATACGGTTGCCTGGAAACGGGCAGCCCTCCGCATAACGAGAGCAGAGCATGGACGTCACGAAAGACTAGACAACCCAATGACTGTACCGAACGTGATTAAGTTTCTTTAGAGAATTCCTCTCATAACGCGGTATTACAAATTTCATTTTGGCTTTTATTTTAGTATCACACGAATTCCTCCGTCACAAACTAGGTCGGCGAATTCAAACTTTCGCTCCAAAAGAATCACAGACGGCAGGCTTGATTCCAATGTTTCATTATCTATGCAGTCACAAACAGGAGCCCATTTTGCAGAAGGAATTTTTGAACTCCGACATTTCGCATTTTCGGGCGGACGACGGAACTTTCCAAAAACCTCACGTAAAACTAGCTGGTTGCCGTGTTAAGGGACCCCACAGGGCAGCATCGCGTACGTGCAAATGTTAACATTATTAGCAATGGAGTGTAGAAACTAGTACACACCTAAGCGGGAAAATATTTCGCAAATTTATTTTATATTCGCTAATGGGGAAGTGGAATATGGTTGAGAAAACGGTTATTCTAGTCATGAGCCAAAATTCGATACGCGGTAACGGAGTTCCTAAAACAGGCCGGCAGATTGTACGATGCCGAGAACAGAGCAGTGGGGAAAACTCATCCTTACTAATATATAAAAATGTACTCTGATGATACTAAATGATACTAAAGTGCCAGTCTCTGTCTGTTGCTCCATTACACACAATTACCGGACCGACTGCGCTGAAATTTGGCATGTACGTAGAAAATATATCAGGTTGTACTATAGGCTATATAAAAAAGCCTTCAGGGCACGCGAAGACCACCCTGGTGGTCCATGCTATGTATTGGGTCGGTACACTGGTTTCATTTTTTGCTCCTTAAAACTACTTTCACTCAAGATATAGGGCTGGAATTTTTTTATCAAATGGCTGAACTAACTTAGTTTCTAATTCTCTCTATCGATTTTCTTTTACCCTTCGTATTCATCTGAAAATTATGTTTTTAGCGGAAAAATGTCACACTTTTCTCTGAAATCAACAATTGCATATTTCCTTGACAATAAGAGATTTGATTTTAAAAGGACATTTACGGCATTTTTGGGTTTCCCGTGAATGAAAGAGGACCAACAATCACTCATCTCTCTGTGTATCTGGAAAACGCTCATCGTGTCTACTACAACGAATACAACGTACAGAATAGGTTACGAACTCCTCAAATCACCACCCTGACAGTATTCTTCAGGCTTTGTGGTTTTCTTATTAAATAAGTTCAATGTTCATCACACCTGTCGAATTTCAGTAAATCAACTAGTAATAAGTGAAGGATTGCAGTATATTCGCAATAAGGTAATTATTTTGACGTTTAAAACATAAAAGTGGTACGGCACAGCATTTACCGCCTTGAAAGTCGAAATCACACCTGGCGTTCCTTTGGCAACATTTGAATCCAAATATATTGTTAAAAGGCGAAGTTGAAGAATAAAACCATGAACATAATACCCTTTAATTTATTTTTAGCCATAGTCCGGCATCGTGTGCCCTCCCTTAGACACAGCTCTCTAGTTGAAATTCTTTCGTCTCTAGGTCTCCCACATCTCCCCCATCGCCGGCTGATTTCTGACCTAAAATTCCTTCACTCTATCATAAACGGCTCCCTCCTCTCTGATCATCTCCTCTCCTGTTTTTCACTCCGCATCCCTGCCCGCACCACTCGCGATGTAAGCCTGTTTCACACACCCAAATTCCGTCTCTCCACCTCCCAACGTTCCATTTTCTACCGCCTACCTTCATTTGTTAATACCCTTGTCAACAGTCACGCTACCCTTGACCTTTTCTCCTCACGCATCATCTTTTCTCCCCAAATTAAACACATTGTGTCCTCCTCTTCTTTCCTGCCACAAAATTGTTTTTTTCTTTTTCATTTTGTTCATTATTGTTCTTATTGTTTTTACTATATATTTTTGTTTTATTTCTAAACTTATTTTTTGTTTATTTGTAAAGGCCCTAGTTGCTGTTTTTGGCGTGTTAATAAATAAATAAATAAATAAATATGTATTATGAATTTAAATGTTTTGAATCATTGCCTAGGTAATATGTTGCCACAATTTCCACATTTAGTTCACTCAGTCCTTGTCGCCACTTAGAAAAAAGTCTTCTCAGTCGAATCGTAAATAGCCGTTGTTAATTGCTGTTAACGTGAGATTTTGGTGAATATTCAATAACGATTGAAGAGATATGATCTACTTGATTCTGTGAATAATAGCTGAGTATTTTGGAGATCTAACAGTTACTTTGTAAATGCTAGAGAGAAAATATCTACCTACTACAGGAAGCGTGTAAGAGGCATAAGAAACTTCCATCGTAAGTCTATTCTCTGCTGTGTGGATTTTTTACTGTTAATTTACAGCTACATTTTTTGGGTTTATTACCTGTTGAGAGCCTTAGGAATCAGAAGGTATGATCTAGATAGATTGATGAGGATGTTAATGTGTAACCTACTATTCATGTGTGGCCTCGGAGTAGGTTCAACAATCTCTCCTTTATTTGTTATTAAAATGATAGTTATTGGCGCAGTTTCTCATCCATAGGTGATATTGTCGGATCTTGGTTTTAAAATCCTTATAGTACTTGTATCCGTCTTCTAATTTATTCCATTTTTTCCACCTCGTATTATTATTAAATTACCGTAGAACGATATTCACTAAGTGCTAAGAAGTTAATTGTGCATTTATATGATTAAATTTGGAGAGGAATTGAATATATCTGTAGACCGGACAGTATTAAAAAAGAGTGTAATTACGTCCCGCGTGTAGTACTACGTTTTTTATCCATTACATTATAATTACTGGTAAGTAAAATCGGTAAGATGTGATTATTTACGATCTTTAGACTGTGTTTACTTTTTAACTGCCATCTTTCATCACTAGACGGCGACTCAATCAAATAAGTTGTTTGTTTACGGAATCCTAGGCAACAGTTTTTGGCGACGAGTCGAGAATCCATAATGTATATTCATGAATAAAACATTGCCTCTGGTTGCCATCAGGATTGATTTCCCAAAAAAAACTTCAGATTATGAAAATGTTAAGATTGCACTCAGCTCTATTGAGTAAGAGTCAGCCCTGAATGAAAGGGGCAAAACAGGAGGTGTGCGGGAGGGAGGGACGGAGGAGTCTTCCCTCGGTTTCTAACCCTTGAGTCGCGGATTCCAGTCCCGCCTGCTAGTGATTTTCTTCCACGAAGGGCGTGGATGTGTGCTGCAAGAGTGAATGTTCTGTATTTTCCCACTCATCGAATAGGCCAGCAAAAAAGACCTTTGGCGCCGTCTTCGGTGGTTGAAACGCATTCATGAAAACGGCCCTTCGACGAAGAGTGAGAAGAGGAGACCAGCAGCAAACTAGTCTCCATTGCGTTGTAAATGATTGATACGTCCATGACAATTCAGGTAGCATATTAGTACTTGCTAGCGAATATGTCTTTGAACTGTGCTCAATCACAAAACAAAAATGTCAAAGTAGGACGTATAGTTATGTGCATTTGTATTCCACTCGAAGTCCCTGTCAATTTCATTTCGTTAGTCCCAATACTGAGTTTCAATGCAACTTAATTTACATTTTATCCCCATCACATCAACATGGAACATTGTCTTTACAGGCCATGGGTACGTTAAGTATGACTAAGTATATTTTTTTGAATATTAAAGGCATTAAAATATCAGTATATTACAGTAGCATAACAATAGGTATATGTATTTAAAAATAGAAATGGATCATACCATTCAACGAATATAACTAAGAGAAATTTGAAATATACGTTTATAAAAAAACTTAAAAATAAAATTAAAATGAGTAAATATAATAATGATATGATAATTTAATTCTAATGGCCCATTAGGTTAAGGAAAAATTTGTTTTCGGATTTCAATGTAAGACATATAGACGCACCTAGAGATCAAAAACCCTGTTTTGGTTGGGTGAGACGTTCCGGCTGACTCTTTAAAAATTGAACTAAACAGCGAAAAACAAAAAATTATAATGGTGGGCAATATTCTATAGTACATTTGGTTAATACTTTTTGAACAATGAAATTTTTACAAAAGAAATTGTAGTAAAATTGGAAAAGGTGGTAAATTAGCTTATTACTACATAGTTTATAATTTTCATGTAGGTATAGTATTCCATTGCTGCACGTATCAAGCAGTGATTAAGATACATGGGCATTATATGAAGAGTACTACTGAGGTTCTCATTATGCTACGCATTGCGAATCCTATTCTACCGAGTGATCACTGCTTAAGGTAGTTTGCCTCAATAAATACCTCACCCTTCCAATGAAACAAAAAATTCAATCTCTTAACACATAATTTTCCGACATTTTTGACGAAGAATACCAGCCCTTTTACAAGGGAAATGGAACGTGTTTACACTCCAGAGAGAGCATATTTAAAAAATTAGGAATTTATAACTCCTAGATCTCGTAAAAAAATTAACAGTACGTAGCTTGTACGGTTTCTCAACAATTTTTGAAAATAAATCATATTGTCGCCGCAATAAATTCTTCGGGATCAAAAAAAGAACCTTTCGTTTAGAAGGAGTTTCAAACGTACCGCGCGAAAAAAATGAGTCAAGTTATTAACTTATTTAGATATTTTTATTTAATAAATGATAATTTTTGCCATATAAAATTTTATTATTGCACCATTTGAAGAGTACTACATTTATTCATATGTCCCACAGCTGGTGAAATTAAAACGTATAATCGAATATGGTCTCTGTGACGACTAGGGAACCATCTCGCTCAAACTTGCTTAGAAACGAAAGAAAGTTTACATTCCACATTCGACCGTTCCTCACTCAGCTTTTAAACTCTTCTGGTGAATAGTCCCCACTGTAAATCTGAAAGTAATATTTTCATTTCAAAATTCCAAATACAACTGGCAAAACTAATTTTCCTATGTTGAACGCAGCGTTGGAAATAGCTGTCCACGGAGATGTCTCCAGGAGAGCAAACGGGAGTCCCACCGTTTGCCGACCATTCGTCGCTCCGTCGGGATTCTCACGGACATATCTTGATGAAGTCACTAAGCAGACAGAAAATCACACATATATATTTGTGCAGTGTGACGGACGCGGGCTTTACGAGAGATGAAACCGAAATCCAAGAGCACGTTATGAAAAAGAACGCTCAATATTCCCGTGGACGCCAAAAGGTCGTCGAGGTAGGGATTTTTTTTTCACGCGAGCGCGGAGGAAAACTGACTGAAATTACCCTGCACACGTTCGATGCGGCCTCATATTTATAGACACGCGCAGTGATTCATAGTTCCTCTTAAATATAGGATCAAACCGAGAATATCTCCCTCTCAGCCTTTCAACCTTTCCGTTTTCCTATTTTTTTGTTTCCTTTCGGTCGGAAACGACACGGGTGGCGTGCGTGGTGAAGCGAACCTTGAAATGCGCCTTACACCACACCACGTCTCAATTTCCACCAACGTATGAGCGCGGGCGGTTGGAGCGATTTTCGCTAACGCACAGATTTGCTCGAAATTTTGCATCCGTGTAATAGTAATAAATATAGATCTACATCAAAAAACTGCCCTACGAGCCGCCGCATGGGCATGTGGCAGGGAGTGTACGAACACAAGCTGTGTAAAAGAGTAAAAAAGGAAGGTTTTTCGGATAAAAAGAGACGTTTCAGGCGTAATCTGGTGGAATGAAATAATTAATGAAAGTTGGCAATTTTCCACAATATAAACTTTAACACGACCGGTTTCGATGTATATACTACACCTGATGATGATGTAGTACATGGAAACCAGTCGTTTTAAATTTTTTATTGTGGAAAATTGCCAACTTTCATTAATAAAAAATGTTTTTGGAGCTGAAATGTAGAAGTGTATAATGGGAGTAATTTAGGCGGAGCTCTAGTTTTATTATAGTCACTTACTTTGCGTGGAAAGAACGAATTTTCTCATCTCTCTGCTCGGAAATGTATCTCTCTTATTTTATCTGTCGGACCTAGAAATGTAGTGTGGCGTCAAAATACCATTCTCTATGTTGCCCTAAACCTATCCAGAATTTCTCGAGGAAACTAAGTCCAGCCCGCAGCCTCCGAGGCTCTAGTGACTCCAAAGTTAATCAAATGAAGATGAAAGTGAACAAAAAGTTGCATGATAGCCTCTTGGTTGCATGGCAATTTAATGCTATTTTAACACGTCGCCTTACGGCATAACTGTGGAAATCATTGCATTTTATGAACATAACCTGTGGTTTCAGGCCTGATAGAGTGGAAACGGAACATAACTGGACAAAGAAAAAATGAGCAACATCCACTGTGATAATATTTGTTACGATCGGCTTCACTTTTTACAGCATCTTCAGGTCCCTGAAGATGGTGTAAAATTAAAAAATAAGCAACTTCTACTATGGTAATATTTATTACAACCGGCTTCTTCAGGTCCCTGAAGATACTGTAAAAAGTGAAACCAATCGTAATAAACATTACCACAGTGGTAGTTACTCATTTTTTCATAGTGCAGCTCTATTTTATGAGTTCAGAATTTGATGTAAACAAGAAAAAAATCAATATCGTTGCTAACCAATATCGAGTCACCATGCCAATCAAAAACACGTATTTGCATATGATTATCGCTCAAATTCCGTAATACGCAACGAAAGCCCAAAAAAATGCTTAAATTAAAACGAAAATATTAAGACGCAATTCTTGCATCGTTTACATTGCCACATGTACCCACCAAATAGCAGATTTTTAAAAACTGAAGGGTGGTCCAAAAATATTTTGACCTATTTGAAACGTTCTTAAAATGCTCCCTAAGTGACTCACGATTTCCATTCCATTCCATCCAAGGCCAATAAAACAGGAATGGCTCCAAAATAATGTAGAGATGTGCGCCCTGAATAAACAGAACGTCTTTTTCCCGATTGAAATATCAGTAAAGATTATAATTTCTAGATGGACAAAATACTAAGTGCGTAACAAAAACGATGATTCAAATGCTGACAAAAAAGGGGAAACCCATTATTTTTTATAAGCTTACGTAAATCGTTTTTATTTTCAATAGAAGGGTGCCAAAAAAAACTTTTTCTAGATTAACATTAATAAAGATATTTTCCCAATGAAAAGAAAAATTTTTTTTTCAATAGAAGGGTGCCAAAAAAAACTTTTTCTAGATTAACATTAATAAAGATATTTTCCCAATGAAAAGAAAAAACTCGAATGGGATGACATGAAAGCTTTTTTAATTGACGGATCAGCCGACTTAGTGGGAACGAAGAATATCCACGTTTATGCAAACTTAATTATTTTTTTACTAATAAGAACAAATGAGCTTTTTAAATCCTATTTCCTTTGATCTGGCTACCTACAATTTTAATCAATATACAGTAACGAAAAAGATCATGATCAATCTGATAGAGTGAATAGTAAACTTTTTTCAAGTCTTTCATTTTGAGTTTAACACTTAAGAAAGGAAAGTAATTTGTACTTTTTCTCCTATTCATTTGCCTCACAAAACATGCACAAAGTATTACTTTTATTCACCAAAAAATATTCATCGCTGCAAAAGCTAATCACACTTAGCATAATAAAAATGATTCACACAGAAATATTTACATGTGAATTATACAGCAAACAATTTTAAAATTATCCGTTACCTACCCATTCATTATCAACAGGTGCATTCCGCTTTTTCGTGACGAATATAATGGAACTCATTAAGTCTTTAACAGATGACAAAATATTTACCAACATTATAAACGCAGAATTAATCCTACACAACCACAATCATTGCCAACGGGTTCAAATCCTCAGTTTTTATAATAGTTTATCATGAGAGAATCATAGATAGATTTGACGATAAAGGAGCAAATTTCCCAGGGACTACATCAGTATTTCCGTCGTCATTTTTATCATAGGTCAACCTTGTTTGCCAATGGAGGAGCGCCCCTCTTTTTTTATTGGCAAGTTACCGGTTTATTTCCCTGTATTTTCAGAGTACCGTCTTCAAATCTCTGAACAAGATTTAATTATGTCCAAACCAGAAGACAAATAACACCCCCTGAAAAACACTATACAGACAGTTGAATGTATCTAAGGACTGCAGCTCGGTAAATAAATTTAACGTAAGTCTACGAGAAGTTACTCTTCTTATTTGAAGAAAGGCATAAACGCTTGTGATGTAATTGAATACTACAACAGAGGGCTTTCAACTATGAGGCGAAGGCAGATAGACTTCCGGGGTTTATGTTATGTCTCCCAAAATCAGTAAACTACCTGCATCTCTTTTATTGTCTGACAAAAAAAACAAATCAAATTTAAATTTAAATTGAAAGCTAACGGACAATGCACAAATATTACGAGTAACGATTGATACAGATACTACCGATGGCATCAGCAGTTTCATGAGTTAAAACTTTCGAGACATTCGGAGAGTAGGAATTCTATGCACATACGAGATTAGGAGGAACAATAGCTCCGCAAAATGCCAATGAATATTTCGAAGAAGATATTTCTGATATTCTTATTTTTTCGCAGTTAAAAACACATTAGCAACGAGAATTTTTTTTCATACTTTGGTTAGAGGACGTCCTTTCACGCTCGAGTATTGACCGACGTCGAAACGAGGGGAGATTTTCGGATCACGTGAATGCGACGCGCTACGCAAAGCAGCAAAGAGGAGGGCGTTCTTGAGATCTCCTTATCTTCAAACTCGCCTGAAAAAAGTTTTATTAGACTTTGAAAAAGAAATAAAACCAAAAGAATGGTGGCCGTTGTCGGAGCCTCTATTGATGTGCCAAAACCATTCGATATACAAAGATTCGAGGCATTTTACAGCGATTAAATTCCAAATCGATGATTTTATTGAAAGGTCAACTTTCTTTTTGCTACTACATTTATCTTTATCTCCACGTTTCTAACATATGTCAACACATTAGCAGAACGTGAAGTCCGAAGTCTCGATTGGCGTTTTAAATGGCATACTCGATAAGACATTTTAAATGACATAAGTCGATAATTGATGTCAGTCGCATTCCAATAGTATGACACATTTATAATTAAGCCTAGAATGAAAATGTGTCAAATGGAGGTTGAAAAGCCCTGAAATTTAACAGTAACAAATATTTTAATCATAATAAAAAATGCCACGAGAGGAGCACGCACAAATTATAAAGACCAATGCATCAAGTAAACTGAAGGAAATTGGATGTATATCCGCTAAAATAAGAGTAAAAAATGGTAAATCCAAAGACTATTTTATCCAAAAATTGCGACGATAGGTTTGGGATATAAAAAGTAAAGAAACCTAGATTAAAACATAGGAATTCAACATGTGGCAGAAAAAATTCCATTAAAACTATACTCGTCGAATAATCTTCGTATTTTTGAGCCTTCATTTTCAAGTTTAATGCCATCGACATGGAACTAGTGAAAGCAGTATTTTAAGCAATGAAGATAAATTCTGGAGTGCAGGCTTTTGCAGCTGATGATGGGTGGTGACGAAGTCTTCCAGTTAGACTGCGTCTCGAGCATTTTAGGCTCAACGTTTCACTCGCGTTACGCGAGTATCTTCATGGGTGAAGTGACTCCTTGCTTTTGCTTGGGTTGCTGAGAAGTTGTCTTTTATATCGCGGAGCTGCTAGGTCTCATTATATTAACGCGAGTGAAGACATTCCTTTCTTCTTTTGAAGACATTCCAGTCTTCTCGTCTTGGTGAAGGCATCCTCCTAGAGGCGAGATATTCTGGAGTGCAGGCTTTCGCAGCTTTCATTATTACAAATTATGAATTTTATCGAGTCATATATCGAGGAGCTGAAAGGTCTCATTTTATAAACGCGAGTGAAGACAGCAAAATCCTATTCTTCTTCCGTTGATATAAAAGACAACAATTTCTCAGCAACAATCACTTCACCCCTGAAGACGCTCGCTGCAACGTGGGTGAAACGTTGGGCCTAAAATGCTCGAGGCGCAGTATAACTTGAAAACTTCACCACCACCAATGGAGATATAATACGGAAATTATGAATTTTATCGAGTCATATAGTCGTGGTGGAAGCTCCGAACTGTCAAGCAAAGCGGAAGGGAAGGAAATAAGGAATAAGTGAAGAAAATGCTCATGAAGGAAGACTGAATGCGGGCAGTGGAGAAAGAAACTAATCTCGACATTCTGAGAAAAAAAGTGTCGCACTGAGGATGAAAATGTAAAGGAGCTCATGAAAAGCAGGAAACTGAGAAGACGACGGTATTCAAAGAAAAACGAAAAAAGCCCTTTGATACGAGCCATTATAGAGAAAGACTGTATTCAATGAAGAGGTCACAATATGGGGAAGAGCATTATCTAGAATGACTTCAGGCATAGCGGAAACAAATGAAACATTGGCGTAGCTGCATTAAAGAGCCTTGCATTCATCAGGCGAATAATAGGAAGGTCATCGGATGAAAAACTGAAGAAAAAATGGTCACATCTCGAGGACCCCGCGAGTATTTTGGACCAAATACGGATAGATTTACTACACAAAATACGAAGTGTACGAAGGAAAGTGAAACTGCTTCGCTTAAAAAAGGTTGCGAGCGAATTGCGCGCACAACAGCAACATTGCTGGCGGAAGAGCTAGGTTTGAAGCTGCTAGACACTCGGAAACTACTCGCAATATGTATAATAATTGAATAATTCAAATGAGGCGGGTAATAAGGTGAAGAGGAGAAGGTTATTTTAACACAGGACTATGTCTCTGGAGTTGGTTGAAGCAAAAAAGTAGAAGAAAAAAGCAGAGATACGTACTCCATAACTGTAAAATTAAGAAGGCTATTGAGAATCGAATTAAGGAGATATTCAAAAAATAATTAAAAGAAAAGGAAAATAGACCTATAAGTAAGCATTTCGGTCTCCCAGGTGACTATTAACAGGGTGATGTATTTAATTTCGTAAAGAGATCAGTGTAGCCAAAACTAAGGCCAAAACTTCTAGTGGGCTGTCCAAGCCAAACCCAACACCTAGGCCTTTCGCTTAGGGCATGTGTTCACGAGATTATAACCATATCCACGTCGACATGCCTGGATGATCGAAATATATTAATAATAGTACAGCATTTCACTTTGCTTTTTTTGGCAATTTGGATTCCTTTTGAATCAATTCCCAGATAATTGGTATCAAAATTCCTTCTTCCCGCGCACAAAATTAGAGACTAAAACACATGCAGAGCCGAGAGACAACCCGTTAACATTCGATTCATTATCGTCCTTTCCTTTGTCCTTTTCTTCACACAAGTAGTAGCACGTCCATACAGCGAAACGAAGGGTAATATGCATTGATGTACATGCAGAACTAATCACGCACACCATGAGAAAGAATGGCTTACCGGGAAAGAAAATGGAGGGCACCACACTAGAAGAAAGGAGCTCTGAGGAAAGGACGGAACTTAAAAAAAATCCGAAAAATAATCCTCCGGGCAGACATCAGGGCAGGGGGGAAGGTAAAAAGAGTAATGAAAGGAACACAGGAGGGAAGAAAAGAGAAGAGTATTATCCGAGCGAGTCGCTCCAAAAAAAGTACACCGAGCAAGTACTGAAAGGAAGATGAGGAGAATAATGCTACATGCACTTTTTCGACTTCCCTAACAGGTGAAATCTGGATCAATTCCTTTCTCGGTGTGAAAAACTTAAACCGGTCTCTTTAGGGAATGTTAGGGAAGGCGTTTCTAGTCTACTTCACCCACCAGTATCTATCTCCACCACCCCTACGGTTCCAATCCCAATGCATCATTTTTCAGGCCGACTAATGCGGAATTATTTCGCAGATGATGATAGTGATAATGACTGAGGAGAGAGAGAGGGAAGGGAGATGTTCAGAGGAGGTCGTTCCTCCTTCTTCACTCTCCTCCTTCCTCCCACCCACCCCTCCCCACCATTTTCACCCCCTTCTCCCAAATAAAACACCCTCAGGGAAGACGAGTCACGGAAGTAGGGCCGGGCAAGATCACCAGGGAGGGAGAGAAGGAGAAGAGGTAAGGGGGAAGGGAATCGCAAAGAGAGGATGCCAAAGGGAAAAAAGGGTATTTTAAAAAGGGAGGGAGGGGTCGAAAGATCGAAAGAGTGTGGCAGAAGATGTCGCGGAACACACTCCTGTCCCCCAACCCCTCAGGGTTCATAAAAGAGGATGTCAGAGTCCCCATTTGACGGGGGGTGAAAGAGAATGAGTCGCCTAGCAATAGGGGCTTCCAACTGACTTATATTTTTAATTTTTAAGAATGAGAACCATGATAATACATAAAAGTATTTACAAAATTTCGACTATAAAAACTGATCGTAAAATAAAATATGCACAACCTTACATTAAATTAGTTGTTAAATACTGTAGACTTCCATATTTTCGCGGAGAACAGAAAAATACAGTGCCATATTAGCTTCAATTTTGAACGTCATTGGGCTGTAAACTCCTGACCGGAACACAAAAAATATTAGACCACTGAGAAGAAGATTTATAATGCCAGATTAGCGTAACCCGCTGACAGCTATTATTAGCTCGATGTAATCTTGGAGTAAAGGTTTCGTATGCTACCGCAGAACGGCGGATAGAGACAGAGTTTTCATACCGAGAAAATATTTAACGTTAGATAATAAAACTGATATACTATATTGTAATACTATGACAGTAATCATAATAGGGTCGGGGGTGAACAGGCAGGCTGTTAGGAATGGGAACTCACCACGTATTTATTGACACGAATAAGCGATAGTACGTTTAGGGGAATTCAAACGAAACCGGAACCAACAAACCAAACGCGCATCAATTTGTATACAAAGGCAACACAGCGTTGCCTTCTCGGATACCATTTGATACATGTTGGCCCGTGATATGGAAATATCAAGTGAAATAATTCACTTTGATGGGGATAGTCGGGCGTAGATATGAGGACATACACGATAGGGGAAGACTTGTCTGCTTCCCCATCTCAGGGTTCAAGCAAAGGGATTTTAACGGTCCCCGGGTAAGACGGGTGGAGAAGATGACTGGGAACAATGACAATGAGGGGAGTATTGGAACGGAACAAGCGAGGGGGGCAAGAATGGAGAACTTCCGTACATTCGATATCTCAGAGAGAACGTTCGGCGATATTTATCGGTATGGGCATGCGAAATATCTCACACCGTTATCGCGCTAATCTCGCACCGCTGCGCTATCATGCGATTTCATGACGTCATAGATGTATGCGTCGTAGCGAAGATAGATTTAAAACTTTTTATCATGATATCGATCGTCCAGGCTATGCTAGGAATCGTATTGTGACGTCTCACAGAGCAATATTGCGACGTCAAACGGTAAGCAGCTTTATTCACTATTCAATTTTCAATAACATATTCCGTGCGATATCACATATAGGAATTCTCCGCGTGTTTTTGGATGGGCGATGTATTTCATCATGGAAATATTGAATTTTTATAATACCGCATGACCCCTATCCTTCATGCTAAGGGAGTGGAGTACGGCTAGGGTGCAATGGCAAAGGGAAAAGGATTCGGAGAGACAGTGTACGGGTAGGGTTGGTGTAGCAGAGGAACTTGGAGGAGAGGGAGGAAGAAAACCACCCCATCCACTTCCCTTTCCCTTCCCCTCCCCCCGGCCCACTCTGAAAATCGAAGGCTCTGCCGTGTCTGGTCGTCGCCCCATTCCCTCGGGGTGGGAGGGTGGGGCGAAGGGGGGAAGAACAGAGGGGTGAAGCGGTAGTGTGAGAAAGAGAGAGGGTGCAGCAGTAATCTTGCAGGAGAGTTGGTCTCATTCGGGGGTAGGAAGATTGACATAAGGTGGTTCCCACTGGCTTAGCTGCGGGGGGCGGGAGACATGGGGAGGAGTCTGCCCCTGGAGGCAATTTTTTTGTGGGCGGTATATTCTAACATTTTAATTAATTTTTAAACAATTTTATAGCAATAAGATTTTTTTTAATGAATAGGGTAAACTTTGTTTTCCATAATGAATTTAATGACTTACGACCATGGTTTCGACGATTAACGCCAACACCCATCATCATCATCATCATCAAAAAACATCGTCGGAACCAAGGTCGTAAGTCGTTAAATTCATTATGGAAAAACAAAGTTTTCCCTATTCATTTAAAATGTTTAGCAAATTCCATAAAGTATCGCAGGAAATAATCACCAACTTCAATAAGAAAATGATAATTATCAACTACGCCTAGCTTGAAGTTGACAAACAATTACGCCTGTCACAGAAAGATCCCATCCAAAGTCCAAAATCCGACATAATATAGGACCATTGTTAGTAATATCATCCATGAGAAACGGAGACATTATAATTGCCTCGGAGTGCTCAAAAACTGGACCGTATTTTCTATCCCACGTGTTTCCTACCGAAAAATGACTCAAAAGACATTTCAAAACATATTCATTAACATACAGGAGATCGTTTCCTCTGTTTGATTTGAGCAAGACAAGTTTAAATTCGGTAACATTTGCCAATTGAATTTGAATTTACGTGTCATTTAAAGCGAGAATGTGATAAGGATGAAGAAATTATTATCTCTCTATCTCATATAAGTGTCACAACATTCATAATCTGTTTATAATTTGCAGATTCTCTCGCGAAGATGAAAAGTTATAAAAATTGCCCACCTTGTGTTTTGAGAAGAGAGGTATAAGAAATATTCCTCCCGGCGAACCATTCACGACTTGTAAAAAACCCGACCGTGACGATAATTCAGTTAATACATGTCTATATTCTCCCGTGGATCAACTGCTTTATTCCTTCGTCATTCCTCGTTTTGACATCCCTAACGATTGGCTGGGCGCGTCTTGTCTTTGGTCTTCCGCGTTGATACTTCCCATCTTTTGCATCTTTTCCCATATTGTTCTCAGGAAACAGTTTTGTTTCAGAATGTGACAGATAAATATATCGCATATACTTCCCAGCTCTTATATCGCACATTTTCCATCTGATTCTTCAGTAACAGCAGCTGTCCACGTAATCTTCATCATTTCTCAATATGGCCATACTTCCATTAATTATAATTCAATAAATTTTAGGCATGCCAAGCAGTTCCCATACAATTGGTTAATTGGGCAACTGCAGAAATCTCACGTCAGTTTCACCCTCCTCTGAATATAATGCGTCACATTTGTATCAACAGTTTAACAGGTGGAGTACTACACTAGGATTTCTTCATTGCCCCATGGCCGGGACTCAAACCTGAGCCCTTAAGATAGGCCTTATGAGCGCAACAAGCCAATTAAGAAAATATTTTCTCCGCACATCAGAATTGATCTCAAAATCGTTAAAAAAAAAGAAAAACGAGGATTCAAAATAAAAATTGAGTTCATAAGCTCATCCTAAGTCTATAACAAATATAAAATAAGGAAAATCGTATTCCAATATCATAGAGTTGCATTAGTCTTACATATGTTAAAAACGCTATCCAATATAAATTACACATTCGCAAATACAACTTCCGGCAGTCAACAATTCTGGGAAGTGCCTGATGGCGGTTGATATACAAATAAGAAAGAGGAAATGTTCCAAAAATTAGTTACGAGACTAATTATAAGCAAAAAATTAAACAAGTAAGAGAGCTAAAAAGCTTTGCACGCAAAATATTACAATTCAATCTTCGGCAGCTTCAACCATCAACTGAAAACCCCAACGCATTAACGCGAGAAGTGGGCTTTGAAGACCCAGCGAAGCCTTCAAACAATTAACCATGGTCTTTATCAGCACTAGTTTGAAACATATGGCAAATGGTATACAAATTTAACAATACGGCTTTGACCGAAAACCCAACTGAATTCGCACAAGAAGTGGTACGTAAAAACCCATCGAAACCTTCATACAGATTGACTGAGTTATTTCCCGTGATATCAAATAAAAAGGCAAGTAGTACTTAAATTTTGAGCGAGAGAGGCAGGAAGAGGAGGAGATGGATCCCGGAGAAAGATGAAGGAGATTGTGTTTCACGGGGGGATGGAGCAGGGAGGGAGGGAGGAGTGTCCTTTAAACGTGAGCGACGACCGACTTGAGTTCCGGGAAGGCAGTGTAGAGTGCGAGGGGGGGATAGGAGGGAAGGGAGAACGTATGTATATATACGAGGAGGAAGTCGCATGAGAAGGGAACAGGGCGATGCCCGGAGTCGACGAATCGTCTGCATAGCGAGGAGACAAAAGCGGTGGCTTGGCTGCTGCAGCGGTGGAGAGAATCGTGGGGAGGGAAGGGGGGAGGAAAGGGTGGGAGGCAGAAGCAGAGGGAGCTGAGGAGAAATGGCCGCAGGAGAAAAGAGCGGGGAGACGCGATGAGCAGAAGAGGATTAAGCACACGAAGTATTTGACGGATGACTGCTCGCTAACGGGCGGGCATCGTGGTTTGTGCCTGGTAATGGAGCATTTCACTCTTCATCCGATGGAGTTCACGGGAAAAAGATAAAAATTAAAATAATAAAAAAGGACGTGTATGTGCACAGGAGGATAGCGTGACAAACGAACGGTCTCGTGGAGGAAACGCATCGCAACAAGTCGTTTTTTTCCCTCTCTCCCAAAGCGCACACAGAGACATGCACGGAGGCGGAGGACGTTGGCGGCTAATCCTTTCCGATATGAATCGGCAGCAGTGGGAACCCGAGATACGTTTTCACGGACAACGAGACAAACTAACATAGAAAAGAATTCTGAGAGATGGCCAGATTTTTTGTTGGATTTCTTTAGTAGACCTTAGAGACTTCATTAATCAGTATGTTCAATATATGACGTAAAAACAAGTACAGAGCCTAAACCTTGTTCATAACCAATGAAAAAAGGAACGATCGAAGATTTAAAGGAAGTGCAGCAGCTTTCGGGCGTTCCTCCGCGTGGTATCCATGGTTGACAACAGTTTCTCCAGACATCCTGATGGCGTCTTCTGGTCTGAAGGGGCGATGCATTGTTCTGGTCCGTCTTATATAGCCGGGTCTGATTGGCGTAAATTTCTCTAATCAGCGCATTGCTGGTTTCCCGTATTTCTTTTCCTAACATCCTCTTCCAGACACTAGGGGGATTGTAAGCGACCTCTCGGTTGAAGTTGGCTGTATAGGACCCAGCCCATCTGGTCCATCTGAGGAACGCCCGAAAGCTGCTACACTTCGAATCAAAACCCCGCGGAAACCTTACAATCAAAGATTTAAACGAGTGAATCGTCTTATCACTTTCGCAATTCCAGTCTACTATGGAAGGGTAGCCTTTAAAAAATAAATCCTTGGCGCTAATAGGGATAACACTACAAGAAATATGAGAGCAAAATATAGTTCATCCTAGGGAGCTAACATGAGTTTCTCCTCTTCGTATAAAAACCAACGGAAACATGTTTGAAATAAAACGATAGTTCAACGTAAGTTTTTAAAACTAAATTTTTGACCCTCTTCATTCCTGAATTTGAAGATCCACTGCAGTGAAGATTTATCCCGCAGCACTGCGAGTATTACGCTGACTTTGTTAAAATACAATGGGCTTCTGTTAGCAATCAAAAATTTTGTAAATTCTACATGAACGATTTTAATAAGCGTCATTTCCACACGTGTCAGACCGTATCATAACCCACCTTTTTACCAGGTATATACACAGTAGTTTCGTTACACTCTCTATGCATGATACTCCACAGAAATGCGAAATAATTGGTGCAATATTATCTGGTTATTACAGGACGAGAACCAATCGAAAAAAGAACAACGGACCGCGGATGAGGAATCATTGATCAATGCGAGAGTGCGCTCGTCACGCACCGAGTGCAGCGGCTGCTCTGACTGCATTCGCCCAGTGACGTCAACGCGAGAAGATCGCCCCGGCTTCGAACTGCGAGCGAGGGGAGGTGAGTGCATTGTCCAACACCCTACATCGCAAACCCCTAGATTGTATCGGATGCATTCGAGAGGAGAGTGCCTGACCACAACTAATTACCTTTCCACAGACTGAGGGATAACGTCCTCCTTCGTGGAATTGGCATCTCATGCTCTGGAACCAAGCCATTCTGGTTCACTCGCTACCTTAAGAGGTGGAACACCGAAAAAGTTTCCTTCATGATGGATGCATAGTACGTCTGGTCATCGGCTTCTTATAAAGTACGCAACTTGTTATTTTTTTACTCTGTTTCTTTAACTTTGAGGAAATATGACTACACTCCATGCATAGTTATATTTCCTATCGTAGAAAAGATAAGAAGTATAATATAGATGTAGAAAATCATCACCTCTTAATACGTTTCAATGGTTCTCCACTTCAAAATACCGAGGAAAAATGTTTCGAATCATTGTCACCACCCGTACAAACAAAATTTCAAAGTATTCCTGTCATACTTCTAGCATAGGAATACACCATATCCTCTCACTCTACCAGCTACGAACAAACAAAGGCAGGTTTTTTTTGGAATTAGGCTTATCATGACATGTCCTTAAAACGAGGATTTGATGAGTCCGACTTATAAGAACGCGGACAAATTTTATGAAACCCGATTTTTTTTACTGATATTTGATGAAAGATTATGTAAATGAAGATATATTTTTTGGTAATTTGAAGCCACAAAAAGAAACGCCCGAAGTCATAAGCCACATTATCTTTCAGAAAGCTACGGGATGGAATACAAATCCAATTCTCAGTTCATGATTTCGCTTTTCAAACTCTTGATGGTGTCCCGCATTATTTTCCAGCCGATCGAATCATAAAAGAGCTTTTCGGAATCGATTAAAGAAAATATGGTCATTAATGTATTACTAATTTTCAAATTGAGGTTTTCAATACAATTTCCGTTGAGAAAAAGTTAACCGGAGTGCCACATTACCTGGTATAGCTTGATTATATGTGGGTGATCTAGCTGCTTCATTATGTCAACCTCTCGATAAACCTTCTGCAGATTGACGGCATCCAGCTGCGATTTGTCGATGATCTTGATCGCCACCTGAGAAAGACAGAATGAGGAGACGGTGAGAAGAGAAGTCAATAAGGAGGAAATGCACATCACCTTTCACAAAAAGAAAAAATCTCTCCACGTTCAAAAAGGGTTCAAAATAAAACGGAATTGTATATATAGTTTTCAGGTAAAACGACAATAATTATGATAAAAAAGGGACTTATTTTGATACATACGCTATCAACTAGTGTTGGAAAAAATAAATTGCGGCCTTCGGCATTCTTCTGTTAAGAACGGTAATGAAGTTTGCAATGGAGACTCATTCCTTAGGCCAGAATTTATGTCGAACTAATTGTAAGTTGCTTAACTCGCTAAAGAATTTTCGCTCGCACTAGTGTACCAACTCCAGGCTAACTAAGGCTTATCCGAAAACGAGTGTTAAAACGGTAACCGGGGGTTGACAAAGCACTTATTCTCTGTGAAGTTCAACTATAGGGATGGGAAAAATTATCATGACCATAAGAGTTTTTAAGAGAAGTGTAACTATTTTAAAATAAAAAGACAAATCATTGAGTTATTTGAGTTTTAATATTATTTGGCATGAAAAGGCACGGTGAAATTGTTGCCAGCTTTATTTAGACCAATAGAAATGCCAAATTTTCAAAGTTGACGCTAAGTACGCACTTTCGTTCCGCATGTAAGGATACGGCACTGTTACAAGAGCTTTTAAATAATAAACATAGGTAGATAAACACTTGTTACAATAAAAATTCAGTCCGGTTTCATAATGTGTGACTTTTTGCTGGTGAAGTTGACGTTTTGTCGGTAAAATATTTCACAAGGTTACGATCAATCATCGATGAAGTCTTCGTCAACTAACCGTACATCTAATGCAATAGACAACCGAAACGCTAAGTTGGACTCAATTAAACGTTAAACTACGTTATTTCATGGTTAGCTAAAGCCATTAATTATAAAGCTGAACTTAAAGGTATTTAAACTTCATATACTATGAGAAGTTTTCATTTTATTAACTTAATACTGCCTCTTGACTTTGGTTTCAATATTCACAAGGCAGGACAACAAACTCAAGACAAAGGCATCACGTCTCCGGCATTGTTTTCCCGCACAGAAATTACGGCGGAGGATTTCACCATTGTGCTGCGCCATGGAAAAATTGCATTTGTGAATGGAAGTCAGCGCTGCGTTTCGAGAATGCATCTCCGTCTTCGCAGACCGAGGAAAAACCCCAGGTGCAAGCGGTGAGTGGGGAGGGATTTTCGTAAATGAGACGGAATCAGCAAATCAAAGGGGTTGAGAAGAATGGTATTAATTCCCCTTGAGGTGAGGACGGAAGGGAAAATTTCGGAGCGGTGAAGCGTGCATGTATTTCAGCACGTCTCGTAAGGCATAAAGGTATTCGCTCTACGGAGAGAAAAGAGAGGAAAATCTTCCACGCTTTGGGTCGGGCATGAAGTGATGTAATTTCCTGACAAAGAAAGGAGACTAGGGAGGAGAAATAAGATGCCTCAGTATCCATTAAAAAGATAAACTCTGACGATTAAGAGAGATATTATGAACGAAAAATTCAGAGAATATTGTCACAATGGAAAAAGAAAAATATCTCACCTTAACTCTGATGGCAAAATATCAGTAGCTTAGCACACTATTTTTCGAAATGTTCGAAGAAAATTAAAGCTGTTAATACAAAGGAAATGGCACTTTTCCACTTCACAGGGTTGTTATTTAAAACATTAAGGATACTCTGCGCATAGATGGCGTAGAAAGTGTAATGGAGAGGGTACATGAGATTTCTCAACTATAAAAAAAATTAAGTTTCACAGAGCCATAATTGCCGCGCAGTTATTTTCCGAAAATATTCCATGATTAATAAAATAAAAGTCATTTCTCTTGGAATAAGAAATGAGTACTCTTAAACCCTTTTTTTAACATTAGCGTAATTTAGAAGAGGCAATTTTATTCCAACTGTTAGCAATAAATGTATGTGACATTTATGACATAAAAATATTTCAGTTTCCTAGCCAAGATTAATGGTGCATAAAAATCTTCTTCACAAATGGGGCTTAGAATCGACAATATTTGATTACTACGAATGTAAAATGTGGAAAAATATGCAGAATCGTGCTAAATGGTGAAATAATGGTTTAAGTTGCAGCAGAACGTTGGAATGCTGTCTCGAACAGATATTTCGAACGTATACTTTTTAAGACATTTCACTACTCTAAATTACGCTGAGTTTTGTACGGTCATTTTTCTCTTTCTACCATATGATGATGGCTCAACTAATGCAATTTGATGTAATTAATTTTTCTCGTGGCAGTAGTGTATTGAGAAACTGGAACAAGTACGTAATGACAAACAGGGACAAGAATGAGGAAAATATTTGCTGATTATATCCTTGAATGCAAATGCTGAATCAAAGTGTAAAAATTAGGAGTGACGGTACCGGTGAGGCCGTTTTCTCGCCGCTTCCAATTAGCACAAGAGCGTTGCATCGCCAAAAGACTCCAATCATGATATTCTATTTGCGCTCACAAATCAGTTCCCCTGATAACGCAAGCAGGCGAAAACAAGACCGCCATTCAACTCGAATCAATAAGCCGTCGGTTGCTACGCCGGAAATCCACCCCCTTAAAAGACGACGAAGAAACTATTTTTGCGAAATTATGATCCTTCGTGAAGCTTGTCAACTTCAGAAAAAAACCTTGGAAGTAAAAAGGCAGAAGGTAGGCGAATATATAAAAGAATATAATAAATATTACGAAAAAAGTATTTCAGGTATAGTAATTGAAATACATGCTACAGCAAGCTACTATTCTTCGTGAATGCAGATGGTATGTTTGAGCGGCAAGCATTTTTTATATTTCAATGAAATTGAAATTTCTGTTTCGGAAGTATTCTTTCTGCCGCAGGCATACAATGAAAAATCTAGGAATTAGCTGGTAGAATGAACAGCTAACGATTTGGAAGATGCAATAATGAAATAAATGGCACGTGCAAGCAACATTTTCTTTGAATGAGAGCTTTACTACCTCTGAGGATGTCATCAGTCCCTTTCACAACTTTCGAAGGCAAATATCACAACTAAAAGGTAGAAATGCTGACGCGGGAAAGGGCCTCTTCAGGAACTCCTTTAATGTGAATGTGAACATGTAGGCTGGATAAACATAGACTCGAAGTAATCGAACGGAGACCGAATAGAAGTGGCGACGTCACGTCCTCGGCAAAGTCCGCTTTTCGAAAGCCGCTATCGTGTTATGTCTGCTACGTGACGTCAAGACTTCGTGTCTGCCTGGACTAGGAAATTCCGAATGCTGAATGAGATCCACGGCAGTTGCGATAACAGTAGCCAATATACTATTTTAAGAAAGTGAAATCAACAAATCAATCCGAGATTGTAAAAGCATCGGAATAGAAAAGCGCAATCTCGTCTAATCAGCTTCTGCTCCTGCCTACGGACGTAATAATTTGAGCTTCTGGTGCGTCATCTGTCCGACCGCTCATGAAATCTTGATTGAGGCAAGAAATTTGTTTAATTCTGGAGAGTCATCATTCTGGTGGACTCCTTGAACCAATAGTACCCTCGATTGGAGCCGAGTGGCATTCTGTAGATAGTTAATATGTATTTAACTGGCAGCCTGATCGCCTAGTTACATCTTGTGGTAATCTGAATGTAAATTTAATAATCAATCGCAACACAAAGCAATGCAATACATTTTCAGATGACTGGAACCCTCTACAATTAAAATATAAGAGTGTGCGTTCTTACGATGATGCATTGCAATACAGGGGGCTGTGCTAACACCATTCAGCGGTAAATATATTGCGTGCGTACGCGAATGGTATCAGCCATTACGTTACCGAACGTTTTTTCACCGTAAATCGCTCGTTTCATCGTTGCTGGCGCGCGCTAAGGAGAGTTAGTGCATTCCAATGTGCACTAACTACAAGGCGATAAATGAGGAGCACCCAATATCGTATGTTCAAAATCAACTCACAAGAGTCACGTTCTTAAGTTAAACGTTAACCGAACTTTAGGCGTACATTACTAAGAAAAAATCCCACCCAGCATTTACACATTACCCATGCATGCATGGCATGTATTATGCATTGGTTCTGAGCAAGCCGATTTTTATGGCTGTTGCACATTGGAGCAAATTTCCCTAGTTGAACAGCCCTATAATAACACATTCATGGTTTGAGCACTGTGACCCTTAAGTTATTATTCAATGCAACTTAATGCGGAGCAGAGAATTGCAAAGAGATGGAAAGATTTTTTCCAAGGAAAGGTTTATTTGGTGAACTGTAAACATTTGAATGGGGTTTCCATAAGAATATGGAGCATTTTTCCTTCTTCTTGACGCCAAAACTTAGTTTCATACTAAACTATGGCTTAGACAAATCATTATGGCCAAACATATGAATTTTAACGAACGATTCAACTGGCATACACCGGCTGACTTCCCGTGTCTTATGTCACGTGCTTCGTAGATGATGTGGAGATCATTTCTTCGCCGAGAGTGTATCGAGCTTATTTTTTGATGAACCCGGGGAAAATGCAGAAAAAAGAACTTTATGGACTTCTAGCAATCAACGAAGGAGAATCCGAGAGCATGAACGCTAATGTGAACAGTCTGCCGCCTTTCCTCTCCGGCACGGGTATGCGGGTACACCGATGTATTGGTTAAGAAGTAATCCGAAAGAGGTTGACAGTAAAAAATTAAACGGTTGGGCATTAGCGATCCAACGCAACGACGCTCCGATGGTTGGAACAGCTAAAAAAAAACCCACAACCCCTCACAGTTCATAAATCTTTTATGGCTTTCTTCTCCAACCCTTTACGACGACGCTAGTGACATCACATCACGGCAAAACCCGCTCATCGATAACTCCTGACGTCACTACGGTTCCCGAAAATATTTTTGATACCGGCGAGACTGGGTGAGCGGAGGGGTGCACGAGGGAAGGAGAGGAGGGGAAGAAGGAGGGGGAAGGAGGGGAGGGAAGGGGGAAGTGGGGAGGGGGTTGGAAGTGAATGGTGGTGGAGAGGGGGAAACCGAACTCTCTTTCGCTACATCTCTCTCTCTCTCTCAATCTTAGCGTGAACAAAACACGTGGGACAAACATGATCAGTTCAACTTATAATGATTTAATATGGAATCGCTTCGAGACGGTTTCGAAGAGTAATTTCATTAAAAAGAAGAAAAGTCCATTAATTACGTGAAGCGTTTTGGGGGGGGGGGAGGGGGTCGAGATCAATCTCACCCAATCTCATGTGGGGGAGAGGGGGGTCTCGGCAAACATCACGTAATTTTCTTTTCCGCAAGAAACAGTGTAAAATTGAAAGAGAAAAGGGGGTTAAATTTAGTAAAACATGTATCTCTCTACTAAAATAGGACTAAATCCTACACAATAATATTTATCGCGGTTATGCGAACGCCACAAAGTCATTTGCTCCCTTCTTGATTCGCCACTGCCTACCGATTCAACCTTTGCACGCCTTCATCAGCTTGCCCTATGACCTCTATTGCCAAAGTGTACGTGGTGATCTAGAAGAGAAATGCTGCAGTACATGCGCTATCTACTTTTCATCCATCGCAAGAGCTGCAGAGCACCGGTGTGCGGTCCACAGTGCACCAGCGCGCAAAGTGCGACCCTCACGGATTGTCACACGTCGAGCTACTGAGCTTCTGTGTGCAAGCGACAACGGTTTAGAATGGCTAAATCAGAGCGAGGTTGAAGGAGCAGATGATTTTACGGAAAATCACATGGACATGCTGGTTCTAGTTGAGACCACACATGAGTCCCCGTGGACTGAATTGGAATGAGTATTCTTTTACGAATTTTAGCGGTTCCTATTTAAGTATTTTATTGTTCGATTTTCTCACTGTGATTCTGGACTACGTTCTTAATAGCCTTAAATACTAGTCTTAACTAGTTTTAAATAGAAATAATTAAGAAAATTATGTTTTTTTAAATAAATCCAACGCAATCAAGCACAAATTAACGTATTTACACTAAAAATACGCATTTTGAAAAATCTCACGTGAGATTAGGAGGAGGGGGTCGAGTCAAATCTCACGACATCTCACCAAGGGGGGAGAAGGGGTCGAAAAATCGCTTCACGAAATTAATGGACGCCCCCAAAAGGAACGTCGGATCGGAAATAAAGATTAAGGAAATCACTTAGCACTAATTTGTTGAAGAGAGAAAGTACAACAGTTTTAAGGAATTGATTCAGGTGAGGCTTCATAGGTATGGAATTTGACTTAATGAAAGTAATAATAGTAATGACGTCTATATGTGTATGACTACTTGAACGGCGCCGTTCTGATTACGCATCAATTTTGTTTTTTAACCGATTAAATAAATTAAGAGAGTAAAAAATGAGCGTGAAAATTTCGAAAATCACGATATTTGGTAAGGAATGCGTTTTCACGTCAAACTCTTCGAGTGGGAAGGCATTTGTAAATATGACGTACATGAATTAATTACACGTGATATGTATGTAAATCTATAAATCATATTAAATATTACAGATTCTATATTTCTATCCTTCAACACGAAAGCAGACAAAAGTCTGACCAATAAGTAACGTCAAAAAACAATAAATGTCTGTGGACAAATAAATATTTACTAACGGAGGAACAATCCCTCGGCCGGAAAATTAAGTTTTCCCACGTACTTAATATTCGCTCACCGTCATGAGGATTTAACCCAATGCGATGAGATTTCAACGCAGAATAGAAATGCCTTTTTCGGGATACTAGATGGGTACCACTCATTTTCCGTGCATATGAACTGTAACGGATAGCTAGCCTAACTAATTACTAACTTCCGTTGTATCAGGCGTGACTTCGTGGAACTTGCTTAACATTGTAAATGAAAAGTATAACTTACCTAGTTATTCTACATACATTTATTAACAGGACGACCTAGGCTTCGTCGAAAGCTAGGTCGTCCTGTTAATAAATCTATGTAGAATAACTACGTTATACTTTTCATTTACATTTTAGTTAAGTTATACTTTTCATTCACTTTCCACATAGATTTATTAAAAGGACGAACTAGATTTCCTAAACCAGGTCGTCCTGTTAATAAATCTATGTGGAATAACTAAGTTATACTTTTAATTTACAATAATTGCTAACTCATTTGACCCCTAACTGTCATGGAAGTACGCGCTCACACATCGCTGTGCTACTAGCAAGATACGTGCGAGGCAATAGATGTAACTTTCGAGTTACTTTCATCCGCTTCAGAATAATTCGAGTACCCGAAAAATATGCAAAGTTCCAAAGTGCTCGAATCGTTTTTCAAGTTTTGGAAACGACGAGTCGAAAGTCTCATCCCTTTCGCCCTCTCTCTATGCATAGCCCACAACCCTCCTCCCCCCCAAAAATACCTACCACCTCCCAACCCTCTTTCTCTCCTTCCCTCCCGTCACCTCCCCAACCCCCCTAAACTACCGCGTGCACGACATGGCCTCGTGTTCAAGTATGGATTTGTTTGAGGTGGTGGTGTGGAGAGAGAGAGGGAGAGGGAGAGAGAAAGAGAGAGAGGAGGAGAGAGTGGAGAGGGTGGAGGGAGGATTCTGTCCACTTGCGTCACTGCCTCCCTCCCTCCCTCCCCCTCGCTCACCAACACCCCCGCGTTTCAGACTCCCCGCCCCTCCACCATTCGCCTGAAAAACCACCCCTCTCCACTCCGACTCTCCGGCCAACCCTCCTTTCACAGCTTCACCCTCGCTCGTCTCCAGAGCTCAACCCTCCCTCGCCCACGCGCGAACCGTGCGCTAAACCCCCCTCATGCCCCCCACAGAAAGGAGGAGGACTCAAGACGAACGAGCAGCCACACTCAAACACGCCGCCACCGCCGTTTCAATCGCACGCTTTCCTTTATTATCTACATCTACACCTACGACCTGTGCGGAGATCATCATCATTGGCATATAATCCTCGGATGAAAAAGTAAAAGAGAGATGCTACTTCGCTCTGGTTAGGCCACATTTCGAATATGTCGCGAACATTTGGGACCCTGTTCAAATAGGTTTAACCAAAAAAATTAATAAAATACAAAGGAAAGCAGCGCGCTTCGTTAAAAACTGCTACGAGCGTAAATATAGTGTCTCACAACTTTTGGAGGAATAAAGGTGAGAGCCCCTAGAGACTCGGTGGCTACACGCTAGGCTTAGATTGTTTGATGAATTCAGAACTGATGTTTTTCAGAGCGACAAGGAGAATATTATCATGACTCCTCATTACATCTCTAGGTCCAACAGATGCGATAAAATAAGAGAGATACACTGCCGAACAGATAGGTACAAGAACTCGTTCTTCTCGCGAACAATAAGCGACCATAATAAAAATTGAGCTCCACTAAATACACTCCAATAATACATGTCACCATTCCATCTCCAAAAAACGTGCATCTTTACACGGCTGGAGACCTAACACCCCCTGCCACATGCCCATGTGGCGGCTCGAGGAGTGTTATGTAGACGTAGATTGGCTATCAATCTTCGAAGACTGGTCCGCTTCATCTCACAACTCCACCCTCCTACAACCGCTTCATTCCTACATTATTCTTCAATAAGACATCCCTCTTAATTTTACTGAATGCCCCATTCTTGAACTTTCTCTGTAATTTTTCCCACTCACTTTTCCTTCCATAATTGTTTATAGCAGGATTTTGAGTCGTAAGATACGTCAAATAATTTTTTCTGTTCTCCATCTCACGAGTGTTCATTACATTTCTTTCCTTTCCTACTCTTCGTAGGACTTGTTCGATGGTGATCCACTCCATCCATTTGTTCCCCATCATTCTGCGATAGCATCCCATCTCCATGACATCAAATTTTCTTTCGCTCGGCACCTGAATTTGTCATAGATGTAGACGTAGACGGAAAAAGGTTTTTCAAGCATTTATGGAATTCAAGTGAGAAGATAAAAACATTGTCCTTTTTTCATGAACTCCTCCGTATAATACCAGCTGACACGGCCATTCAGATGACCTTGGCAATAAATAATCAAGGTCGCGGATACGGTCCCTGACGGTCTGGTCAAGATCTCATTTCAGCTGGCATGTACTATGCGTGGAATAATATAATTACAATTCATTAAATTCCCATTCGCTGAAATTATTCCAACGGTATGGAGTCTCCAAATATTTTTTGGAAAACGATCCGTCGATATACGCTCAGAAGCCCCATTATTAAAAGGCACAAGAAACTGTTAAGGCACTCAAGTGGCATTTAACGTACCTAATAAGAAAGCCGTCGCCTGGAGGTCTCAGTATTCTAACTAAAAAATAATTTAAAAATTTAAGTTCACTTCAAATTACGACCATCACTGCTGAAATTATGTTATTTGAAAAATAGATCTTTCCGAGATGCAAAGTTAAAAAATCACGTAAAAATACACTATGATTACCTTACAACTGCTTAGCATAGTTAGGTGAACTCCATGATATCTACCTGTTAAGCCATTTTGAGTATGTTCTCGCTCCATGATCAAGCAAAGCGATTGCTACGTCTTGCACCCTAGGCCAAAGTTATTTTGGCAAGATTTGTTCTTATAGTAGTCAAAGTTATTTGGCAAGAGATGTTTTAGATAGGCTGCTCCACTATGAGAATGTAGGCTCTATTCATCAAGAAGAGACCGTATCTTTAGCAATAAGCGACCGACGAAGTTTTATACATGGAAATGGGGTAAATACTAAGTGCTCTAGCTAAAATATTAACAAGTGACCTCACAAGATCGATTATACCATCACCAGTTTAACTTAGCTCAGGTACTGAAGGCAAGGCACTAGCACAAGTGTGACTTAATTATAGCTTTTCCACGATGTAAACTGACACCTCTCTCATGTTCGAAAAGTAAAGTCGTTTTTAGGGTCAAGGAACTAATGTGACCAAAATAAAGCTTAGCCTCGCAACACGTGCAAAGATCACATGAAATAAAACGAAATATTTCTTTACCCAGCGAGAAAATATCACTCCCAAAATTTCCACACATCAGAGTAATAATTAATTTTTACAGAAATGGCAGAATAAAATTCCAAATATTACACCAAAAATACAGTTGATATTAATTTTAATATAGCTTTTAAGCAGACTTATCCAAGTCTTAGAGTTAATAAGGAATAAAACTAGCCGTTACGCAGTAATCATTAAAATATTTGGATTTATAAATCACCCAAGAAGATTTTGGTTAGAATTTGGCGAGGATCCAATTAATCAAGAAATCGATATCAATTAATCGTTTCGGAGAGATACCGCCTAGGTGGGTTTTTGTTGCAACCCAGGTTACACGAGACAGAAAATGCGCGCCAGGGTTAAATCGTAAAAATTACTTTCTATCCCGATGTTCTTAGTCAATATGAACGATTTTTATTGCATGTTAATTACAAAGCAAGCACTTGAGAAAAACTGTTGATTCTAGCTGGGATATAAATAAAAAGATTCTTGATTAAACGGAGAGCACTTCGATAAGTCCACACGAGATTTTATTCCGATCCAGGCTTTAACCATTAACAGCCATTGTAAAGAGTCATGAAAATGATTGTAAAGGTTGAAACTCGGATCAAGATTCAATCTAAAGTGTGGTCTTTAAGAGGAATTTTTCTTCGACAATAATTTTTAGTTTCATTTTCAGAAATAAAGTTCTCCCAAGTCATGCCTCAAAATGTTAAGTTTACGCAGGGGCTTATGCTGCAGTAAAATTAAGTAATGTGACAGTCGCAGGTTATTATTATGTTTCAACGTTAAATACAGCCTTAAAAATATAAAATCGTTCTCAGAAGTAACTACATCAAAAAACCGTGGCTATTACCGCCAATTTCCTTCTCGAACTATTATCGAGTTCATCCATTTAACCAGCTGATTAGCGTTTAATATGTTGCGTCACCATAGAAAATCTGAGCTGACCTCTTCAGAGGCCAACTCCCATAGCGTAATCATAATTTAAAATATTGACATACGACATTGTCAAATGAATCTGTTCCACTGTGCAAATGAATGTTCAAATGTCGCCCATTGGTTGCAATGCCAAATATTCGTTATTGTCAGCACGCTGATATCTAACTTGCGGTTATGCTATCTGGAGAAGATTTAATGTTTAGCCAACATCTGAATAACTATCGGCGCTGATTAGCAGAGCGCAGTGAAACATGTAACCCATGAAGACTTTATAAACCATTACCAATTACATCCTGGAATACACTTTAGCTACAGAAACAGTAAATGGTGAAATTTCATTCAACGGTACGAAAGGTTAACAATTTATTAAATATTTTTGTCGCTATAATAATTTATAGCTGAATTATAGATAAAATAAGTTTTTCCACATTACTTGTTCACATGGTCATCTTCCTTCAATTATTCCAGTTTTTGGTGATTCCAGCGTTTACAACAGTAAATTGGCGTTACGAGCCGCAAGTTGCGACAGTGGGAATGAAAACTCAGAGGTCATAACTCAGTTTTCCCATACAGCGAATTTGTTCTCCCGCGTGGTTCGGTTGCGTCAGATGGTCGAATGAGATTATTTCTGGCGTAGAGACCATGACCAACCCCTTGAGCGCCCTCAACCGTCCCAACACGACGCTTCGACGATTTTTCGTGGCGCTGGTTTGCGTGAATTCGTTAGACGAAAGATGCAGGGCGGCTCAATCTTTTACGTTTCTTCATTCGTCCCGTCTGGAAACCTCAACAAACTAGTTTAAATTCTGCGCAAACATGGGCGCAAGAATAGGGCCCAGGGTGCGTGCTCATGTGTGCACAAGGGAGCTAGCAAGCGCGAGCGCCTGGGCGCCCCACTTCGACGGGACGAAGAGGTATTAAAAAAACAAATGAGGATAGAGGAGCAAAAAATAATTGACGAGAGACGGGCGAAAAATAAAAACAAGAGGGGAACGACGGGGTAGAGGATGGGGAGCTAAAAAAATAAGGAGCAAAGGACGAAAAATTAAGAAAAAAAACAAACGCAGCCCGTCAGCTCCCCACGTTTCTTCGTCGACGTGATTTCTGTCTCATCATCATAAGGGAAATGGCCCTAGCTCCGGATCACGATGTCGTGTTGGGACGGTTGAGGGCGCTCAAGGGGTTGGTCATGGTCTCTACGCCAGAAATAATCTCATTCGACCATCAGACGCAACCGAACCACGCGGGAGAACAAATTCGCTGTATGGGAAAACTGAGTAATGACCAAAATGCGTTTTGGGCGTTAGCCCGTCTCCCTTACCACGGCTCCTCGGAATTCTTAAGCCTTCCAATCAGAAGAATGGGTGAGGGGATCATCTTATAACCTGTTACTGATCTAATATTAAATCTCTTGTGCCACAATAACTCTTCCTTACATCACTCTTCATTCGGCCAATCGTGCAGCAAATGTATCCCCGGTGACCTCCATCCGCGAGACCTTATCTTATATACCATGCCGGTGACACATTCAATATATCAATAGGTCACCAAAAGAGTCAGATTCTTCATGACAATACACATGATATTTCGGACATTAATATCATTCCGTGCTCTTCCAGGCATTTCTCAATGCCTCTTTTTATTAGCACACTTGAAGTGCATACTAAATGTTTAACGTGTACCTCAACCAACCATCTTACCTTCCCCTACATTTAGTATAAGAGTAATTTTTCCCATGAGGAATAATGAAATAGATTTAGCTATAACCTAACTATAACGCTAGAAATAGATTTTTTGCATCAAAAATGAAATCAAATGAATCTGATTTTCATTTTTCCGAGCACATGCAACTCCTCGTCGATCTTTCCTCTCGTTTTCCTCCTCGTATACATGTGTATTTCTGGATGCAAAGAAAACACTTGGCATTTTTTCCAAAGTTAATTTTCTACGGTACAATTGGTTTCAACATCAAGGAGTCATCTTTAGGGAATTCACCGAGTTCATAAAAAATGCGTATTTCTATTACTACTTCCAACTTTACTTTCAGACTTCGTCTCAAGTATCAGGATCAGAATTTACTGAGGCCTGACTCTTAAGGTTTTCAAGGCTCCGACACATTTCATGCAACTTGCCTCTCAACTGTATTCGTGCCATTTGCACATAGGTCCTCGCCGCTGCTAAATTACCATCCCGTTACACCCAGTTGGAGGAGAAGAATTTTAACGACTCAGTACACTCAAGAGTTAAATTCCTCATGTACGTTAAATTCCTATCATAAAAATAAACTTAGACATAAGTATTTGGAGCATTCGATAATATATAATGATAGATAATTTTAGGACCTGAAAAAGATGTTCTCCATAAAAGAATAACTTCTTTTGACTGCTTAGACCATCCCTCAAATGGATTTTTAAATGCTTCAGATGAAGTCGGGGATTCTCAAGGACTGCAAAATTCATCTAGAATAATTCACCATCTAAGATGAGTTAAAAGACAATGAAAAAACTTCACAAACATTTAAATAGCCCAAAGGCGAGAATTAAAAAGTCCACGGAGCCATAGTCCATCAAAAGCTCAAAAGCTCAACAGCTCAAGGAAACTCTTTAACATCAATAAATAATGACATTCGAAACTCCTTGGAAAAAATGATCGTAATACTTTTTTTAACACAATAAATATCCTTGGTGCTATTTCTAAACAATCCTGGCTTCTCCTTCATCCGTTTAGGCTCAGTAGACATTTAGACCGAGAAAATTACACGCATAAAAAAATTAAATCACAGCTCGACGCGGGTAATTCTTTTTTCCGCCAGCCAACTAGTGACGCAACAATCGATTGCAACCGGCGGAATAGATTGGCGGAAATAATGAATCGAATGCGATTGCTTGATTCACCGCTTGATTCGACTACTCGATTATCCTGCCTTCCCCTTCTCTGCAGGCACCGGAATCTTCGGCCGTCACTCGCAAAAACCATCGGTTTCCTGCGTGACGTAAATCGCGACTCCCCTTCTTCTCTGCCGCTCTCCCTTCGAACGAAGAACGAGCAAAACGATGGTTGTGACGGCACAGGGGCGAACCAGTGACGTCCGCACGTTGAGCGCCTTCCGCCGAAAAATAAAATCGGCCAATCGATCGACGGTGGAGACGAAAACAAGAGCGAGAGAATTCAAATTTCCGCCGAAACGGGAACGAGACGTGACGCAAGGCAAACCGTGGTGGAGGGTCTCAACGAGAACGGAGCGATTCAATTCAAGGAATCCGGAGTCCGCGATTCGTTTATCGCTAGAAAACCCAGAATCGGACGCGAATTAGCATGCCGCAGACATCTAAACAAAATCGTCAACGTCATCTAAGCTTTCGCGTTTTCGGGCCGAGTATTGATCAAACTTCGCAATGACGCAAGGAACCCGCTTTCCGAGCGCGCGGGTTTCAAATGGCCTCGGTCGGAGTCGACCTGGGAACCATTAGGAAATTTCCACATTTTGGATTCAAATGAAGCAAAATGAAACTGATGAATACCGACGATGGCATTATTTTACATCCCTGTTCAATTGAGACCCATTCCTCGACATAGGAGGGATAGTTTCCGCCAATTTTCAAGGCTTCTTGCTCAATTCAAGTCACAGTCAGCATGGTAGCAACGAAACATTCTCAGCATCATTAGATTTTTCATGAAATATAACACACATGAAAGTTATATATGTATCCTAAACAGTTATTTTTTTTAAATTATCAGTATTTCCCCATCAAGTTCAATTTCTTAAAATCTCGCGCGAAAATCGAGAATTTGAACAGTAGAAAAAATCTTAAACGTCGCTTAATTTGTAATGGCAATCAATATGCTTCACTTAGAGGTCCTTTCCAAAAGGTCACGCAATGGGTTTTTAGCTTATATGAAAATTTACTCGCACATGATTAAGGGCTTAAACACTCACGAGGCAATTAATCATATACTGAAGGTCAGGAATTGTACCAAAAAAGAAAATGTTAACTCAGATTAGGAATTGTGACCAGATAGACTATGAAAATAATGTGATTACGGAGATTACAATTACTTAGAAAATACTCATGTAGCACAAAATTAGCATTCTAAGTGCTCGGACTGGCCAATAGGGTCAACTTCATTAGCAATTCGCGACGCACGGTATTCAGTAGGACTACCGCATTATAGTTCAAGAGTAGGTATTTGAAACATAAGAGAATACAAGGGTTTGAATTTTTAAGCCCTACTATTTATATAGGTACCATTTTGGCGAAGAAACAACCCTAATGTAAAAACTTGTGGCACGAAAACAACCATGAGCAGCCAAGAGTAGCTCGGTAAGAAGAACTATCTTGTCGACAGAACTTACACGTCGGAGATGCAATGTCAGCAAAATCATGTTGTTCAGCGGTCAGTGATGGATAATTGTTTGCACATTAAACAATAGACAGATAAGAAGCGCCCAGATTATAAAGCGATACCAAATCCGGCAAAGATTGAAGCCAAGTTCAAACTGTCCAAATTATTTTATCATGCTGAACCACTGAAGCGAAGTTCAAAACAATTCAAAGGATGTTACCATGGTGGCGCTTCCCAATCATAATGGAAAACAATTACATAAAAATTAATGACCAGATGACTGAATTAAAGTGAGTCGGCAGCTAATAAGTAGGTGCTACACAAGAGACGTATTACATTTTATATTTTATTTTATTTTGTCTTCGCTACCTTGAATACAGCGCATTTGGCCAATTTATATCGGGTGAATAACAACAACATACGAACCCAAACACCCATGCCCTAAGTGGTGATAATTCCACCCAGACAGGATACGAACCCGCGACCCTCGGTTTAGTAGGCGAGTACTTTAGCCCGTCGCCACCGCGGCCGACATAGAGGCACTAAAACATTTCAGCCTCAGAATGGGGATTAAAAAAAATTTCTTGCGAGAAATATTGCCGGTATGTATCAATGATAAGCAACAACAGTTTAATTTCTGATTTATAAACATTTCCTCGAGTAGGAGGGAAGAAATGGACCAAAAATGCTGAAGCAGACAAGCATAATGCACCGAGAGAATATTTTATTTCTCAACATACATTTCATCTGCTTCACTATGTCCCCCTTAAATACACATCATACTCGCTTATCTTGGTGCAGGAGGCGAAAAATCGAGGGCTTCCACATTGACTTCTGACCCGTCACTTTACCTCGCAAGAGCAGTCAACATCTCCAAATAGGATGCGACCGATCTTCGGTCTCATCTTAGTTCTTTGTTTTGCAACTACCTCGATGAACCAAGTCGACCTCTTGAAATGCCGACGTTATGAAACTCAATGGCGAAGCACACATTCGACGGCTCAAAGCTCAAGCATTTCTCAGCACGCTTCCTTTAGACAGCGACCGCCCACAACCGCTGAGACTCCCGTGTTTACTCTTCCAATCTTATGCCCAGATTCGATGCACGTGACTCTGGTGAGCTGATACTGGTAAGGACTGACTTCATAAACAAGACGGGGAACACAAAAAGAATAGCGGTTCCAATTTCTAAGATTGATGAATAACCTTTAAAAATAGACCACATTCCGTTCTAATCAGTAGGGGCAATATAACTGGTGGATATAATAGTCACATTACATTGTTATGAGGAAAGGAATTTTCCGCGCGATAATACTTCAGGCGTCACAACGTGAAAACTTACGATACTCATAATGAGCGAAATTAAAAACTTAGTCCTGTTTCGCGCTGTTCACCTCCAATTGGCTTTACGTGCCAACAATTTGAGTCCTCATCCACCCTCTCGATAATAACACAAGCTGGGAAAATCAAGGTCGGTTTGAACATTACAGAGTGAAAACAGCACAAGTATTTAATTTATTTCACTGCGAAGAAAGTTGCCGGCGAAGATTCGGAAGCTACAGCTAAAGTGGACGGAGGAGGTGTTGTTTGGTAGGCCATTTGGATTGGCGACAATTAATTCAGCTGGAGCAGTTAAAGGCAAAATTTTTTATTGATAAAGGGGTGTTAATTTTAAGGTAATGGACCTAAATTGGAGAGAAACCCGGCGCTTGCACTGGCCTTCTCTAACCGTCAGGTGCCGAGGGATCCACAGCTTAACGAATCCCATACAAACGACAGAGAACTGCTCTTGAAATGATGTCATAACCGCACCCAAATAGGCATGGCAACTCAAACGAAAACGTGCAGAAACTTTTTCAGCCGATAAAATTAATTATAATTGAAACAAAGACAAATATAATTGTCGCTTCTAATAAGCAAAAATCGTCAAAATGTACTCGTCGCAATTGTCGATAGATGTGGTTGATGCATTCTTCAATTGGTGGAAATTTCCACTGTTCGGCGAAGTAAATTGAATTCAAGGGCGTAGCATGGCCACCTCGGCTACTTTTGTGACTTTTGTACATTATCGTTAACAAAACACTCCGTTAACACACAATTCCCTCCCATCCTTACCTTCCTCCAATTCCTCTTTTCTTTCCCCTCCTCTTTTTCGTGGAACATGTCGTATTACCCTCTGCCACACCCCCTCACTGATGTAGTTTACATGACACAAGTATAATCATAAACAAATATCAACACAACTGAAGAGGATTGTTGAAACTGGGTTGTTCTATTAAAATTTGAATGGCCAGTAGGCATAACGTTAGCGGAACTCATGAATTTAATTTGTCTAATAACTACTTCATTCACAGTTAGAAACAAATATTTTATTCAATCGAATGAAAATTATGCATCTAAGCAAGCTTGTGGCACTGACGTGAAGATTCGAAAAAAAAACGGATCCATCGAGTCCCATAATGCTATTCGTGTGTGTTTTTTTTGCTACGAATGTGCTTCGATACTTAGAGGTTCGCATTGACACCACGAGATGGGAGCGACGCCCACGGACACATGACGCGCAAACAACAATTATCAGCGACGACTCATTTCACCCGAGAGCAAATAGTAGCCTCGGAAAAACACGATCCCCAATTAAAACTCAAGCACGAAGAAATTAAAACCGCGTGAGCTCGCGAGGAGGACTTCCTCTGGAGGCTGGTGGTCCGGAGGTCACCGCGGCCACCACCTCGGGCATCAGACCCGCCGTCCGCAGGCACCCGAAGGGTAATTTGCCAGGGGGCGCTAATGACGTTGGCGCGAGGACTTTCTTTCGAGGGAGAGAGAGAGCCAATCCAAACACCACGGACGAGGAATGGTTATGACGCCGCGGGGAGCATTAGCGACACGATGCGATAGCTCGAAAACAGATTTATGTCGCATTTACTCGGGATGACGGAGTGAATTAATTAGCAGCCATCCGACTGGCAGGCAAAAAAACACCGGCATTAACGAGTTCCGTTCAACGATTTCTCCCCACAGCTCGAGAGTTTATAAAAATATGCTCTAAATAGAGTGTACAGGGAAAGTTAATATGATACGAATATCTACGAAAGGAAATCTGGAGGCGTTGCATTTACCTCACTACCAACCTGGGTGCAAGAAACGACATGATTCAACATTCTGAAAAAAAGATCGCATATTAGAACATTAAACAAAATGACACGATAGTATAAAAATAAACCATTAACGGTCCAACAAAATCCAACAAAAAATTTCACCGAAGACTTGCACCATTGTCGAAAATAACCCTCAAAAATGTCAACTACAATGAACTCAGAAGTAATACGTTTTTCTCTTGTCTTAGAAATAAATATTCAGGGGCAAGGAGGGAAATAAAATTTACAAGCGAGAAAAGCGTAAATAAAATATTCGTATCTGCTCAAAATGTTTAAGCTCCCAGGAAAAAAATATCGCGGAAAAATTTTATAATCGGGAACGAACTACATGATTTTACGAAAAGTGTCCTAAATCCATATGCGAGAGGGAACTTTGACCTTAAAAAGTCCAGGCAAAAGACGAAAACGAAATTCATGGATTCGGTCATCAATAATGGAGGATCGACCCTCCATTAATTTTTCATCACAGTTTTATTTCAAATTGTCTGTTCAAACTGCTATCAATCTTCCTTAATATTATACTATTATTACTAACTTTTCATTCGCCGGAGCCCTTAGAAAAGAATTCTTTCTTCTCTGTACTACCTCGCTTCTATGGGCTTACTTCTGCTTGGAAGATTACTGAACATGAATTTAAAACTTTAAACTCTTTAAACCTCTACGATCAAAGTACTACCAAAAGTTAATGAGATTAAAGGTTTTGCAGAAGAACAAAGGATAGCCGAGTGCATATTTCTGGACTGTCGTTATTTGGAAGAAGTGAAACTTACGTTATTTGAGAATTGAGACCAGAAACGATGGGATAAGAAACCAAAGCAGGAAGTACAACTAAAAGAAGAAAGCATACTTAAACATAATGGGAGTAATGAAGCACTATTTTCAAGCATACTATGGACAATCCTTGACAATGGTAGTTATTCTTAGACGTCAATAGTTTCAGATATCTGAAGACGAAAGCAGCGTTAACTAAAGCGCGGCCGGGCCATGATGTCAGTAAAAGCTAGAGGCATAGCCAAAGAATACAAGTTATCAATATGGGGAAAATTTTCTATCAATAATGAGAGACTAGACGAACACACTCTTTAAAATGCTACAAAGTATAACCCCTAAATTAGATCCATAAAAGCCACGAGGCACATTTCACAGCCAAAAGTGATGAAATCATATGGAAGAGTTTGTGACTCGCGGTTCTTTACTTCGAATGGTCCAAAAGTTAATGATCGCAGGCTCATCAGGCATCGCGAGAGAGCCAGATGAGCTTCCTGACACACGAAGAAAAGGTCGAGCCGAAACATTTTGCTCATGCAGTCCCTCTCGCGAGCCACATTCACACATTAGGGATAGGATATAAGTGCCGCAAATGTTGAAGTAATATCGGAACGTTAAACCAAAAGCTTTCATCCTAAGACAAGCACGACATGCTCTAAGCTAGATTCAAGCCCGCAACCTCTGGGTAGTCAGACCGTTGAATTACATGGGTATCATGGCTGATAATAATACATAGTATCAAAGAAATGAGACGGAAATACACCGCGGAAAACCAGTGCGTTGTACATTAGTTACCCGAGATGAAATGCCGAAAGATGACACCCTGCTAATAGGCTACAATAGGCGAATCATTGCATGATAAACTAACTTAGTTTAAAAAAACTATCGCAATCAACCATTTTAGTAAAGGCACGGATTCCCTCGTTTACCCAATGATACGAGGCGATTGAAGGCTTCCGTCACGTTTTGAAAGGTCTGAAGAGTAATCTTTAGAATATTTCCTTGCATGAATTGCGATTATAGTCTATTCGGAAACCTTCTCCAATGCCTCCACGCCGGGGCTAAAATGCGATATATACTGAAGAGGTGTGTGAACGAAAAACAACTCACTGGTTCATATTTGGAGTCTATTCACATGGTGTTATGAAGGTGTCGATAACCAAATTTAAAAAAAGCCAATTAAAAAGAGTTTCGGCCACGTGTATCGTAACTGCGCGTTAATAACGGATGACCGCTTCGAGGGGAATTGTCAAAACAAACATAACAGTTGCAAACGCGGAAGAAAAATTCTAACCAGAACGCCATCTTGCAATTTAGAGGGTAGAAGAATATGTTTTCTTACATAAATAAATAAATATACATATTTATTATTATTCCAAAGGTCTAGGTTCGAATCCCGGTGGCGGCGAATGTTATTTCAGAGAAATAAGTCGCACCCGAATAGGATGTCAGGAGTGCATTGCTCCGCCCGTCGGATGAAAAGTAAAAACTGTGGACTTGACTTCTAATTCTTTATATTCAGAGCAGGCAAATGCCAGCACTGGAGTTCTCTCCACCGTTCCTCCATTCCTTAAATAGTCGTTTCCTTCCCAGGCTGCAGCCTAGACACATATATGTCCGGTTATTTAACGTCAGGTGAGCGTTATTTTTAAGATGACATAGCCTTTTAGCCGATGATACTAACTGAGACTCAGAGTTAAGCATATTTCATCACAATGTAGTTGGTTGACTACATCAATATCAGTGGGAGTACGTATGCACGTCAAGGCTGAGAAAATATTTACCCAGATATTATAAAGCCTTTGGGTATTACAAGCGAGATATCACTCCACATGAAATTCGATGAATTTGGCTTCATTTTATGGGAAACGATAACATTATATCATCCACTTACCGTCCTACGCATCTAGATGTTTGGATAAAAATGCATTCCATGGAAAATGATTCATATGTGTACTCAGGAGAGATTTTTTAAAAAATTGATGTCTTACGCCTATATCTCGAAGGAAATTTTACAGAGTATATTTTGCATCCTTTCTCACTATTTAAACAAATAATTAATAGCCTACTCATAGAAGATATTTCCACGGAATGACGAAAAAATCATCGGTTTGTGAAGGCGTTTTCAGCGAGTGTCGAGAAAAAAATTGTCGGTTAAAAGCCTTAAAAATGTATATTTAATTAATTTCTGAGAACTTAACTCATATATGACGATGTTTTTGTATTAACCCTACCATTTTACGCCATGATTCTAATACTAGCTGTAATATGCAAGAATGTACATGGTGTTTCGAAATAAATATCGGGGTTTTGAGGATTTGTACTATATATAACACTTGACTTGTTTCTTTCTGGTGTTTCTCATCTCGATGCGCTACAACAATGACTCTTTCCTCAACTGCAAGATGATGAACCAGAGAACTTCAATTGGCAACAAGGTGGAGCGCCGCTTCACTGGCATAACTCAGTACGCGATTGGTTAAACGACATTGTGCCCAACCGCTGAATTGGCCGCCAGGGGCCGGATGACAGGGTTTGTTTCGCATGACCTCCTCGTTCATCCGTTCTGATGCCATACGATTTTTATCTTTGGGGGTTCATAAAGGATCATGGGTATGTGCCTCCGCTACCAGCTGACCTATCCGACTTAAGAAACAGGATTGAATCAGCTGTTGCATCAATTACTCCAAACACACTGATCAAGGTATGGAAAGAACTCGCCTATCGACTGGATGTGTGCCGTATGAAGAATGGTGATCACATAGAAAACTTCAAGATAAAAGAAAAACTGTTTAAGTTGCTCTTTCATTCAATACATCATTAATAATTGTAAGTCGAATGGTATAAATTCAACAAAGCCTTAAAACCCCGGCTTTCATCTTGAAACACCCAAAACAAATTAATATGGCTCCAGTCATGATGAGAGAAAATATCGCTTGAAGTACCTTATTCACGCACATTAAACAGGTTCTTTATACCTTGCCCTGATAACCAACTAACCCGGGACCGAGTTCATACTCCGGAAGGGAGGAGATTGTCAATTGAATTCCTATCTCTACTTGGATGCTAGGTGGAGACCACTTAAACAACCGTACTCGGTTCATCGGATGGAGTACGACAACTGTTTAAGATGCTCCGAACACACCACAACGGGCTAATCTTGTGAGCACAATGCGGAACACGCAATAAACTCTAACATTTAACTGGTGTACACGATGGCGGATTTTTCATCGAACTGAAAAATACGAAATACGCGTGCATCGGCTGTATTGATTATCACTTTTTAAAAGGGCATGGATTTTTCAAAAGGTCACGGGATCAAAAACTGCATCTCGATTTGTTTTATGTTGCCGGACTTCCACTAAGCTAATAGAAACGATCGTTTCCTCCTGTAAGTTCGGTTAACCAGCAGATATTCACGTAGTAATGCGTCGTAGGAAATACTGGCACAGATTCCGCAAATTAATTTTTGACGAGGCATGATTCAATATGAATAACCACAGAACTGACATTCTAATGCGTTTAGGAAATAAGTAGTAACAACACCTACACTTATTGATGCATTTTCGATTAGACTAAAACATCTATTAACAGAAATAGAAAAGTTACTACGTACAAACATTTAAAAGACTACGTTTTTTTCACTGAAAGTGATCCATTGAGTGCTTGGTTTGAGCAACATTAGCACCTCATGACAAGTCTCAAGAGTCTGCAATAAGCATTTTCATAGCTTTTGATTCCAACACCCTTAACCTTTTGACGCTTCTTTAACCGCAGGTTCATCCCGATATTGAATTTCCCCATCTCCATTTCTCCATCGCTCGTTTTCTAGAGCAAAAATACACGACTCTATATCTTCTACTACTAAAATGATCTCAATTGTGGTTCGCTCCCCCTTTTAATAACAACTAAAACGAGAAATAAACAAGGCGTCTACGGTGGAATGCTTCACTAACGGAGGAGAGGCGAAGTAGAGCGAGGCCATTTCTCCAACAAATGTATGTTTAATTCAAGAATTCTCACCGCCATGACGGCCAACGAGAAGACCCTGAGCGACGGCCAGTGTTTTTACTGTTCCGGCGAACTGACGTCAGCGTCAAAAAGAACGTTGGGAGGCCACGAACCGTCCAAGACCTGATCCACCAACCGCGGACGACCAGCGCGAAGGTTGATACGCCCGATGGTGTTAACACCAATTTTGACCTTGTCCCAACCTGACTCCGCGCGGCGGTGGCAAGTGGAATCCGCGCTATGACGCTCGGTGGTCCAAAAACACAAGTTTCCCAGGAATATTCACGTACCAGAAAGTTGAATGGCCGCGTTTCGGATTGAGTGCCCAGAGGCATCTACATGATACGACTCCTAAGACGGTAGGTTACAAATGAATCGAAGACTAATTACACCTTTAATTTTAAAACAGTATTACAAATTTTCTTGCTCATTGGATCTAGCTCAGATCACTTTTATTATTTCACATTAAGTTAGGCAAAGTACTATGAATATATATAAGGCATTTCTTTCAGAAATTTCGAAAAAAGTTAAATTATTTATTTGATTCCATAAGAAGGCGGCACATTACTTAACATGAATATGAAAATTAAAAAGACAAGCAAAAACCTTATGAAACTTGATTTTTTATCCTCAAATAATTATTCAACTAAAAAAACCTTTGAATGATGAGTTTAAAATGGTCATAGGTATGAAATTCCGCAGTAAAATATTGAGTTATATCTTTTTTCGACTATCTAAATGCTTGTGGTTACTAAAATAGGAGATTTTCTTTAACTACTAACGGTAGCGCAAGACAACCTATTTCATTAATTCTCCACGTATTGATATAGTATATGCGCAAGTGGAGATTTTGGTAAAATATGAATAACTCTTTAAATTAACCCTTTAACGTCAGGTGTGTCGAATTGGGCACATACCTCCAGAATCGTTGTGCCTTAATAACCATGTAAGTTATTCCACTATAGCCCATTGGGTCGTTTTCGGCACGCTCGTACCTAAAATGTTTTAAAAATGGATGGGCGTGCTATAAATTATCTCCCTTTATTGGGATTTGGAAGGAAAATTTTTTTTCTTAAGTCGAAAGATTGTTGTCCATAAGGGTTAAAAAGGCTAGCAAAAACCATGACTCTCCAAATTAGAATCGAAAAATTAATTCGCCGATAAACGGATAGGAATTCGGAAGTTCAGGCGGAAAAAAGGAACGTTTATTGGCAGAAAGTTATATGATATTACACTTTGTACATAACAGCTCGATTGTGACGTGCGTATCGATTTATTACCTGGAACTATCGGTACGAAAGCTCCTTAAAAACTCCCCAGGCATTTAAGCGTCCATAACTCATAACCTTTGGCCGTGGGATGAGAACCCGAAGCGTCGGACAGATGTGGCACCAATAGGCAGTTACGTTTACGCTGCAAGCCGATCAATGGAACATCTACGTAATCGAGGCCACGTATCTCCATGGAGTCGGCACATCAAAGTAAACACCACACGTATGCGCCTTGCAGCTCCCGACTTCCATCGTTTGACTACGGGCCTCAATGGGCTCATTAAATACTTTTTCATTTCCGCATAAGACAGAGCTTGGATAAAGACAGAGGACCCGTGTTTTTCCGCTCGCTTTTTCGTCGCCTAAATTCCCGGTAACACTGGGCAAAGAGCTTTAGGCACAAATATCGCAATATCGTACGTGGTTAGTAGTTTCTGAAAGGCTTTTCTCAAGTCAAAATTCACAACATATCCAAATTTTACTTAAACATATTAGCCGATGTAAGATGCAGGAAGAAAATATAATAATATGTATTAGTGAAGCAAAAACTCAAGATTTTACGCCAGAAATTCTTAATTATCAACTAAACATGCACACTTGAGGCTTAACCTTGACTTATTTCTTTCATGCCATACGCTGAAAAAGCCTTCAAAACCAAAGGCCTTTTTGCGATTCCATCTCAAGTAATATTGGTATCTATTAAATTGATTGTGAGATTATTGAAAAAGCTATGTACCCATTGATATATTTTTGGCCCAGTCAATGAGCCCGAAATTTCTCTTTTCTCCTCTAAATACTGTCTCTCTGGAAAGTATAGCCGCAACAGATGCCACAAAAAATGACTTCCATTATTTAACACCTATCTCGGAGCACTGCAAAGACGGCAGTACATATGGGAGTAACTTCCATCGTAAATAAACAGCTTTTAAAGTAATACTTCGATCTGAAAACATGGACTTCTATGTCAGGGAGGGTCTATTGAGAAAGTAATCCGCGGACTAAATTCTACAGTTCGCCACTGCAAGGAAAAACGGACTTGAGAACCTATTTTTTCAGCTCGCAGTATTTCGATTCTGCAATAGAATTACATGGCATTCGATGAAATTCGGATCAAAAGACTATGAGTGGGTATGTAAACAACAAATTTATCCGCCAGAGAAAGACTTGCTGCTGTCAAGGTAAATATTCATCTCTACCTGGATGTTTCTTTGCTGATTGACGTAAGTTGTGACAGCTCTGGATTCGAAAGTTAAGATATTATATAATACTCATTCCTAATACGTTCAACAGCCGATGCACATAAGTTAGTGAAGTAATTAGCACAAATTTATAAATTTCGCAAACTGCTGAGAAACTCGGACATCGCGATGCACAAACGCACTGATTGCAATCAGGTGATTTTACAAGTTATTCACTTCATTTTTTACTCCCATCACCCCTTTTTTTCCAAAATGCCGCGAGTAATGTGTAAGCATAACGGTGCCCTGGAGGCCTGGAAGGGGAGATGAATGGGGAGAACCACTGAGGAACACTAAGGACGGAATACGAGAGGGAAATCATGAGGGACGTCTGAATGAGTACTGATGTTGTAATAAAACGATTATCCGAGGGAAGAGTGGAATATAGATCCGCAGCTATATACTCCACATTCGGAAAGATGATTGCTGGGTACAGTCAAAAGCCACTCCAATACATTTACTTATTCCCCAAATTGCCACCGGGTGTAGCCTGGCTCAGGTCAAGGATTCCTGTATTCGAGAGCCATTATCTCAGCGGAAGTGAGATCCGCCTATTTTTCTTCCTCTGAAGGGATATCCCCACGCGTAATGAAATTTCACATTTTCTTATCAGAATTTCGGTTTTCTAATAAGACCACGCGACATGAAGTTCTCGGGAGTGTTCCTTGTGTGTTCCGCGGAGTTCCCTGCTTCTTTTCTTTTCTTTGTATTCTCCAAATTTGAATAGGTTGTGTATATTTGGAGCATGCTTTCAACCGGCAGTGAACGCTGAATAATAGCAGCTACATCACAAAAGAGTAAGGCGGCGATGGAGATGCGGTGTCAAGAAATATCACATAGACGGAGAGAATCACCAACCAAAAGTCACACGAAGAGTTGGAGAGAAAAGACACATAATGAAAACTCTGAAGGGTAGAAGAGACTATATTGAATTTTTTTTTTTTTTAAGAATTGAATTTTGAAGAGACTATATTGAATACATTTTGCGACACAACAACCAATTGGAAACTATAAAGAAAGGAGAAATGAATTGTTAGAATTATACAGGAAGATTAACAAAGACTATCAACCGATAAATTATGAAGGAAGTCAAAGTGAATAATTCTGTGGGAGAGTGCAGTGGAGAACTGAACCAAACCAAGTTTGATGACTCCTAATGATGATCGAGCTGAAGTGGCTTCGGTGATGACAACAGTAGATCCCAGTTCGTAAAGACCCGGTTCTGAATCCATGTTTGGGGTGGATATTATCTGGAAGGATCTAGATCTTTACTCTAGTATTTCGGATGAGTGGTGGAGTAATTCTCCATGTGTCGGACGGACCGATCACAGTGCACCCCACGCCATCTTTCGCTTACAGTGGTCCTATACCGACACCGAGTTTCTCTCCACTCTTCTTCCATCCCCCACATTATCCTTTTCAACCTAGCTGCATATCCACAGCGGTGCGTATGATCTAGGTTGTAGGTTGCCTCCCTAAAATAACCGACAACAAACTACAGACTCATTAATCATCAATGTGGTATAAAGACTGATGCGGTGAAGAATTCTTTTCACAGTCTTACACATGAAAAGAATTTTTATAAGACTTAGTCCACTGTTTTGCATTGGTGGTGAGTGTACTGTACAGACCAACGTACCACACCCACCCCACTTATATAAGCGTCGGGAAAAATCGGCGGCTTATTTAATTTCGTCAAATTCTCTCAGTTGCTTTAAAGCGCCAGCTTCAACAGATGGAGACCATTTAGGACGGTAACTGTAAGCATATCTCTAATAGAGCAATAAACGTTTTAAAATGACAAAATTCGTTAAATTAGGAACCATCAAACTACCGCTGATCAAAGTAAATGCTCATAAGGGCCTCATGTGGGCCGATGATGCACATATTCAATCAGGAGGCAAGGCTGGACTCAAGGACTGTTGAGCCACGCCAAATAATATAGGGGCCCGCACAAACCAGTTAGTCGGAAGGTTGAAGGGAGACCATTTCGTAGGAAATGAAATAGAGAAATAGTCAAACTAGAGACACGTAATTTTCCTTCAATTCCGATGCATTATGTAGTCTTTCTGATGGTTCAGCCTCGTTGTGAAAACCACTTGAAGGTGATCCGAGGTCTATAAATGTCTACAGATGGATAAGGCTGGTGTAATGGCTACAGTATTGGATTCCCAACCTGAGTGGCCCAGTGCGAGTTCAAACGGTGGCTGAAATGTTCCACTCGAATCTCGGTCCTTACTTGGCTGCAATGCGGAGAGAAATCTTAATCGTGAACCGGTAAATATGTGGAAGGAGGAACCTTTAGATTGTAGGAGCTAGTTTTTATTCTCGAGAAACTTCGCACACGTACTCTACTAGGGGATATCTATATATAAAAGTGAAAAATTGCATCATACCAATTTGGTTTTTCTCAAGTCTGTTTTAACAAGTATCCTAATACTCATGACATCAAATTCGCTCTAACTCGATTGCATGCGTACATTTTTTTTCCAAAAACGAAATACTTCTTTTATAATAACTTTATTTTTCTTCTTCTGAAGCCTAAGTCTGGGGTTCGATCAAAATAGAAGAAGAAAAAATAATTACTAAATATAAAGGTGATAAAAAAGAATCAGCAGGACATTTATCATAATTATTATTGTTGCTCGCAAATATCAAGGTGTCACACCAAGTCCAAATCCAAATAAAATATTTCAATAAATTTTATTCTAAATTTTGGACACCGCTTTTATTAGAGAACATTTTAAAGAATATTTTAAGTATATATAAATTCTGGTATATTTTTCATGACAGGGATGAAGAGTTCCAACTCATAAAACAAATTTACTAAAATGGACTGTGGTTCAAGAATTTTTTTCGCCTGACATAAAAAAAATGACTTGATGTAAAAGATTAAAACTGTGCACCCAGTGACCTTCGGTTACCGCTGCAGCCGCATTTAAGGTAGTCCGAGCGAGATAGTTCCCTAGTCATAAAAGAGACCATATTCGAATTTTAAGTTTTAATTTCACCAGCTGTAGGACATATCAATTGAATATTACATTATTAATAGTTCAATAATATAGTTTTACATGACAGAAATTGTAGGTAATTAAATGAAAATATCTGAATAAGTCTTTAACTCGACTCATTTTTTTCGCGCGGTTCGTTTAAAACTCCTTCAAAACGGAAGGTTTTTTTGTGACACCCAAGAATCTACTGCAGTGACAATATAATTAATTTTCCAATGTAATAGAGAAAACATACAAACTACACGATGTTAGTTTTTTACGACATATAAGTGTTAGAGATACCTCATTTTGTAAATAGTGTCTCACTGGAGTGCATGCACGTACCATTTCCCATGTAAAAGGGCTGGTATTTTTTGGCAAATATCTCCGAAAATAATGAGGTAAGGCGTAGAATTTTTGGTACCATTGGATAGGTGAGATGTTTTTCTTTAAAATTAGACCAAATTCATTGATTTCTAAGTTAAATGATATTTCGCTCGGACCACCCTAAGACACCGACGTGAGGTAAGTAAACATTCACTCTTTATCATTTTTTTTATAGATCCACATTTTCATCAACATTTCTTTTATAGATCCACATTACCTGCGACACTAATCCAGTTTCATCATTAAAATGAGAGTTTAAGAGAAGCCGTGGTCTATTTACTTACGAATATAGTCACATTTTTGCTCCAAGTTAAATTACAACGAGAAAAACAGCCGTAATGACCGCTTTATTGTAAAAAGTGGCAATTTCCCCGCTGGGGGCAAACGGATGGTTTTTCGAAGTAAATCCATGAAAAAGTGTCATTGGATAGATGAGATGTTTTTATTTAAAATGAATCAAAATTCACTGATTTCTAAGTAAAATGATATTTCGCTTGGACTACCTTAAGACACCGACGTGAGGTAAGTAAACATTCACTCTTTCGATGGGACGTTGAGTCAGTCGCGGGACGAGCAGACCGGCCTCCCTCGTCTCTCCTCCAGCGACGTGAGGCGAGCAACCGCGTCGGCCGGTTTGCCGTGAAGCTTCAGTTATGTGTAAAAACTGGTTCACCGCCTCCACCGCCTCCACCGTTCCTCCTCCTCACTCCTCCAGCCTCTTCCCATCATCCCCTAGCCACCTCAGACATCGCTCCACCGAACAGATGCCATCTCGAGACTCCGCGCGTTTTTGAGGTCAAGGAAATCCACTCCGCGGGCATAATTCGGCAGAAAAGGAGTGGCTTGGCAGGGGGGGGAACGGGGACGGGAAGTGGGGGGACGCAGTATAAGGACCGCCCGGTCCACCCAAACTGTTCCCAGCAATCAAAATATTTTAAATGACATTCGAGGAAGCGACGAATGTAACTGGACGTTTTTTGCGCGTCCATTCGACGTACGCGTAACGAGTGTACAAAACCGGTACTTCAAGGGCAAGGGTGAGCGTCGAAAGTGCAAGGACTCGGTGTATGCATTAGCGAGGGGAAAGAGAAAAAATGTTCGGTGTATCCTCAGCTAATGCAGTGGAAATTCAACGCAGTGACCTTGTCAGCAGGATAGTCAACGCGGTCCAGACCACATGTATCTCGTAGAAAAACATACTATTAACCCCCTCGTACTACGGCAGGTTTGATCGCGCCAATAAAATTAGAAAGATAGATATTAGAACCGATAGGTATAAAATGTCATTTTTTCCGCATACTATTCGGGACCATAAAAGCAGTGATCGTCGTCATGAATAGTGCGAATAGTGAGATTAGCTAGACCGTAGATCTTTTTCTTTACATTTTTTACGTACTTATTTATGCATGATGTTCTTATTTATGCATGATATTTTGAATCTGTAGTAGTAGTCCTTGTACCCCTTGCATGTTGGAACGACTGGCGATAGAATGGTTCTTGGTTAGTGGATTTTAATGGGCGCGTTGCACGTGTGGTACGCTAGTTTCAATGTAGTTTCGGTGTTCTGCCGTATGATTCATGCATGCCTGGTGTGGAATCACCCCCTGCCACACACCCTTTGGGTGGCTTGCAGGGTATGACGTAGATGTAGATATATCTCGAAATCTTCAATTTTTGCAAAAATAGGGGCACCAAATGAGAAATTCCTTCACTTTATTTTACAAATTTATTTATTTATAATTACGCTAATTCCCGTCACACTTTATTATAAACGACTTAAAATGAATGGAACGTAATTTTCAAAACAACAAACGTATGCATTCTTGCAATATTAGCATTCCAAAAATCTTCAAAAATCAACTTTTAACACATAGCAGTCGCAAGTGCACTCTCCAAATGTTTCAGTACTTTTTTGCTATTTTTATTTAAAAAGTCTCCTCTTGTTTTCCCCCACAACGCTTCTTAATTCGAACACCCCTCACGAAACGAAATCCAGGCTAATTCAAGTATTTAACGCAACGGCCATCAATGGATGCATAAACGCATAAAACAACCGAAATTCCCACTCTCTCCAATACGAGACCACCGCGGCAGCCTTCTATAGAAATACCAACGGTCATCATTACAAGAACGAAAGCGCATGTGCTGGGGACGATTTCGGACATGTAATCATCAGAATCCTAAACAATGGTCACTACGGGTGAATTGACAGCAGCTGTGTGCGGTTGCTCCATTTTTTAAAGCCCTATGTCCAATGTGCCAATCAATTTCAATATCTATCAAATCATATTTCTTCAAATCAACTTTGTTGCATCCCAAAAAACAATTATAAAACAAACGACAACCGGTTTCACCCGTCAGGACATCCGGACGAACCGGTCGCACTTTGTCATTAAAAATATTTGTGGAGTTTTACAAAGTTACTTTCACTTTCCGTCAAGGTGAGTCGATTCCGCCAATTTACGTCGATTAATTTCATTTTTACTAAACTTCCTCTCTTCCACTTCTGGCCTTCACCCCAGTCATACATCTCTGACCCCTAAGCAAAAGGAGTTTCCTTCGCGCTTCGGTGTTCCCCTAACCCATCTGTCACAACGTTATGCGAGATCAGTAACTTGGGGTTAAAACAGCATAGTATCTCAGTATTTGGAGGCCACTGGCCCAGAGTCTAGCCTTCGAATCTGGGATATACCTCTAGACAAGACAAAGTATTGCCAGGGTATTACCGGATGTATTTTTGAATACCAAATTTTGGTGGAAACTGGGGATAAACAGGGCAGGGGGATATGCCTCTCTGCACTTCTATTTTCGCAATGCGTTCATAAGTAAGTTTTAGTGCGCATCAAATCCTCGCAATGTTTATCTGCGTGGATACCTTGTTTAAGTTACTTACCGTTTGCAACAACTGGGATGGGAATCACTTTCAGAACGTCGATTTAAACTCAGACTGACTGAATTGTACGATAAGAACCAACTTATTCGCAGACGAAGTTATTAACATCTTAAAAACTCTGATACACTTCATTAGATCAGAATATGATAGTAATATTGGGGAAATATAATCCGGTACAGACAGATTCAAAATATATTTTTTCCAACGAACGATAAGAGGCCATAAAGGCTGTCCATGAGACTTTTAGCTAGGCTTGTCAATTAGTAATTTAGCTAGTTAATAGATTCACCCCCGAATTCTTTAACCCGTATTTTTGACCCACCAGCATCTAACAGCATGCTGTGCGTGTTAGCGCAGTAACTCAAGTATCTTCTGACATAGCTATTTTTACCGGACGTTCAACATACTCTGCTAAAGCCAAACTATTGCCGTAGAAATGATCACAGGCATAAAATCAAGGAAATAGACAGTAGAACATATAGATTTTAAATGTCATTTTATCCACACTCAATAAGGGACCATTATGGTTGCGATAAATCAGTTAACAGAAAACGGTAACCCTCTCTTGGTGAAATAGGTTTTGCACTTGTGCTAAATGTCTGAAAATCATTATTAGCTACTAACCCCGCATGAAATATCCGGCTAGCTATAGCTCCTAAAATTTTTGGTACCTTGTATTACTATTCATCAGTCTTAATAATAATGCTAACCAGCAGTTGTATCTAACAAGTATTTGTATGCATGGTAGTATGTTCGCTTACGGAGCATTCTCCTAGGTTATGGTCTGACCGCGTATTGTCATCCTGACTGCTTTTGGCCTCCGCCTGGCATCCGGGCGAGCATGCGCGGTTCTGACTTCAGCCGGGATGATTGTTAGATGCCTGGTGTGGCATCATCCCGTGCCACATGTCCTAGTGGTGGCCTCAAGTTTCGTAGATGTAGACGTAGATATGAGTATTTGTTACAATCACGAAAACAAACATTCTGACACTAGTTACAATCTTACAGTGCATGTAGCGCATATTTGCGAAATCTGGGCTCTTGTGTAGTTTTAATAGGTTTTTGCCACGGCATCGTTAGTCGCAGTTATATTTTATTTCATACGACATGGTGTAATGCATATTTGTGATAACTCATGCCCTGCCACACACCCATGAGGTGACTCGCAGGGTATTGTGTCGATGTACGCAGGCATAGAAGAGTTGCCTTATTAGACCACAAACGTACAGTTACGAAAAATTCTACCTCATACAGTGCAAAGTTTCAGAAATAATTGGTATTTTTTTGACCCGATCAATGTATTAAATTACGTGTATTGCCCTAAAAATTGTTTTCAGGTAGAATTAAACTCGAGATGAATCAATGATTATCAGGTTCACAGGATTTAAGAGTACAGACAATGTGCCAGTAAAAACCACATCCGTCACATTTTGCATCATCATTTTTTTAATAGAGGCAAATTACCTTCGATACAAATCCAGTTTCATAATGAAAATGAGAGCTTAAGAGAATCCGCGGTCTATTTGCTTCCGATTATAGTCACATTTTTGGTCCAAATTTAATTAACACGAGAAAAACAGCCGTTAAGACCGCTATATTGTAAAAAGTGGCAATTTCCACTCTGGTGGGCAAACGGTTGGTTTTCGAAGTAAATCCATGAAAAAGTTGTAACTTCATGATGCATTGATGATATGTTTATATTTCAGAATCTAAGTTTCATTCAAAGACACGCTCCAACAATTGCACACATTTTCCAAGACAATTATTAGCGAGAATACGGTGAACAAGCACTCAATCACGCCGAGAATAATAACGTGCCATTTCATTATCCAAAATAAAAAAGTTCAACCATATCGAACCGGCAACGATACATCTACATCTACGTCATACCCTGCTAGCCACCCAAAGGGTGTGTGGCAGGGGGTGATTCCACACCAGGCATGCATGAATCATACGGCAGAACACCGAAACTACATTGAATCTAGCGTACCACACATGCAAGGCGCCAATTAAAATCTACTAACCAAGAAACATTCTATCGTCAATCGTTCCAACGTGCAAGGGATAAAAAGACTACTACTACAGATTCAAAATAGCAGGCATAAATAAGAACATCAATATTTACATCATGCAGAAATAAGATCGTAGATAATATAAAGAACAAGATCTACAGTTTAGCTAATCTCACTATTCGCACTATTCATGACGACGATCACAGCTATTATGTTCCCGAATGGTACGCGGAAAAAATGATATTTTTTACCTACCGCTTCTACAATCTATCTCTCTAATTTTATTGGCAAGATCTAATCTGCCGTAGTACGAGGGGGTTAATAGTATGTTTTTTACGTCGTCAGAGAAGAGTTTTTCCTGAAATTTAGTTAAAAGGTTAAGCCTTATTAGACCACATTTTTAGCAGTTTTTTTCATAATTTAATCTTCGCAACGATATCGCATAGCGATATTTACATTCACAGACCACATTAGAACCACCTCCACGATATACATGGAATATACTTTTGCACCCAGATTTTAACGATTTTAAAGGAATCCACAGCAAAATTCCCTTCGAATAGATTTTCATTCAAATTAGTCAAACTTGACACTATTCTTTCGAGTGACCGGTCTGTGTTTTCTTTCAGACCCGAGTAGCACAGGAGATGTAAATGAAAGCTTTCAAGAGGGCACTCGGATATTCAAATGAAAAAAAAAGAACGAAGGCATTTCATAACGAAGGGCAAATATATGTCAGGGGCTTGCATGGAAATTTCATCCGCGATCACAATTGCAAAAAGGGCCTCACAGACTATAGACTATCCCCACGCTTGTGAGTAAAGAAGGACGGGACTTGCGAACGAAGGGCCCGATAAATATTCATACCGTTATATCACTACGGTGGTTCAAGCAGATACTCGGGAGACAATGGAGAGGAGAGGACGGGGAAATGGTGGAGAGAGGGGAAGACAGGAAAATGGAGGGAGGGAAAGAATGTTTGGGGTTGTTGGGAACAACGGAAAGAGAGGATAATAGCGAGAGAAGGGGAAGACTTTCGGAGAAGTGGAAGACGATTAGTGGGCGAAAGGGATGGGGGGAGAAAACGGGATGGGAAGGTGACCTGTTGGGAGGGGAAAGAGCAGTGGAGGGGGGCTTTCGCTTTCTCGATTCCAACAATACGACGGCGAACGTTCGGGACGTGCTATGAATGAACAGGGAAATAGGGAAATATATAGATTTAATCTTTTGCGAAGTTTTGATTTAGACTATTTTTTGCCGGACGTCCTACATGTTTTGCTAGAGCCACACTATTACGGTAGAAACGATCACAGGGATAAGATTAAGGAAATAACTGCAGAACCGAAAGATATAAATGCCACTTTTTCCACGCTCAATAAGGGACCATAATAGTTCCAATAGATTCTTTCTAGGATACTGACTAGGTTAAATAGTTTTTTTAGTAGTGCTACATATCTTAACATGATTATTAGCTACTAACTTCGCATGTAATCTCTGGCATGATTTACTCTTGCATGATTTAGTACCCTGTATTGCTATTTTTCTGTCGCATTGATGATACTAACCAGTAGTTGTATCTTGAGTAGTGTACTGCATGATAGCATGTTCTTCTACGTATCACTATCCTACTTTCTGGTATTACTGCGCACTATTGTCCTGACTGCTAGGCCTACATTTGGCATCCGGGGCAACGTGCGCGGTTCTGATTTAAACTGGGATAAGGGCTTCATGCCTGGCGGGGAATAACTCCGTGCCACACACCCTAGAGGTGGCTTGCACCGTATTTCTTATATGTAGAAGTAGTTGAACATTTTCAAAAACACTTCTCTAAAACCGTCCCTCATATATACCACGATTTTAATGATTCTCGACCGCAGCGGAGAGAAGTAAACGAACGCTCGAATCAAAACTGAAAAACAACATGAAATAAGTGGTCACTTTTCGAAAAATGCAAATGAAAGCTAGCAAGAATTCAAAGGGAGTTACTTGGAGGAGATGAATGAGAGGCATTGGGGTAATTGAATGAAGTAGCACTGGGAAATATTCTGCACAGTGCAGGGTGGAATACAACCCAAGAGGCATTCCTTTGAAACACGTCCAAATTCCACGACATTCTTCGTCTCTCACCACGTTTACAGGCATTGGGGTATTAAACTCATATTTATATCTTTCGATTAATGAGTTTATAAATTTGAATGTAACCAAAACAGGTTTCGTCAAAAATGTCGTTAATAATAAAATAAACCATTAACTATTTCTTTTATTTTTTTAACATGAGAATCTCTATGAATATAAATTTCCACAATATCAGCAACAACAATCGTGGGAGAGATTCACGAATAGCTTTCCTATTCAAGCACATCCATGCGTTTGTTTTGGGAAAAGAATAGTGCGCATCCAATAACCTTGCTGAAGTCGTAATGGGTTAGTTCTAAGGATACGGTGCTACATACATTCAGCCAGGAATGTATTCGTCAACTTATCCTCAATATCAAGTACCTTATCTCTGCCGCCACAGGTACCTGGCATGCCATGAGAGAGCGGCTTATTTTGGAAGCCAGGAATGAAAACGCGGAATTTCTAATTTTTTTGACGCGCTGATTCGCGGAATGAGTTTTTTTAGTCACGGAGCACACAAGAAGGGCGCTAGAGAAAATTCTTAATGAGGACATTAGGGCGTGCCTCTCGATTTCTGAAAGGACCTCTGGAGGAGGCTTCACTTCCACTTAAGGCGGTACTTCGTCCGTCAAATAGGCTGTCAAAACTGCCATGTTCCCAGCCACATTTCACTATGACGTCCTGACCGATTTCTCTCCACCCAAAATCCACAGCCAAAAACTAACGGACAAACCCAACCCAGGGGAGGAGACGAAATGAGTTTTGTCCAGAATCGAATCGTCTTTCCTTATTGTTAGTCTCACAGTGGAGGGAAAAAAAGCTTCGGCTGGACAAAATGCTGTTTTTTTACGAATGAACGTAAACATTAGGGGTAAATGCAAACTATGACAAGGAAAAGTGAGCGAAGGGTGATTTACAAGTACAAAAGTCTTTGAGCATGCGCCGACCGGATGTACCATCAGTTCCTTGAATCTAAAAAAAAGGCTTCGTTCTTGAACTTTTACGATGCAATTTTGAGTGCTCTTGAATAATCCATATTGCCAGTTCTGTAACAAACGAAGCGTGGAGCGAAATGGTGTTAAGTGATTGCCAACGAGTGCTCATAAATGAACATACTCCGCTCGCTCCACATACACCACCACCTCCGCGCTCTTGATTCGCTTTTGGTTCTACTTTCGTTCGCCGTGACTGAGACGCACGTCTGTCAATAGCGGCGGCACTATTTCGAGGCGCGGAGGAGTGCGTCACGGCAGGGAAACGCCATTTCGAGGTCGTGTCGACCAGGGAGGAGGAGGAGGACGACGACGATGACGAGGATAAGAACATGTAGTAGTTGGGGACGAGTGAAAACGGTTGCGAAATAGGCTCTCGCTGCTGAAAAAAAGACAAATGAGGCGACGGAGGCAGGTGGGTTGTAGGGGGTGGGGAAGTGTGAGGAATAATATGGCGGGAAGTTGCATCGCCAGTAACCAAGTGCTGCATCTATGATTTCGAGAGTGTTTTATTCAAAGTGTGGAATTAAGCGCAGGTCAGTACAAATCAGCGCACACTAACGTCTACGCATTAATTGACATGCGCAAATGTTAGTCGGTGACCTTCCGGTAGCTGACATTTAGAATGCCCGCATTAGTTACACCCGAATGTTTTCCAAATAGCGAAATCATTCAAATAAGTAAATGCAATAAAAAGGCAATCTGTTTGTCATCCTAAAAATAAAAATAGTACACTCTCCATGCTTGAATCCTTTGATGAAAATATAAACACAACACAAAACTCTCGTATGCCATTGTAGAATTTCTTTTCAAGCGCACATCAAAAATGCTTCTGCTTTATTTTGAAGTCTTAAGTGTCTCAAATAAATATTAAGCAAGTGTGTCACGAGGTGATTGGCGCACTAGAGCGAATGGAAATCAGCCATTGTAAGACCAGGTACTTAATCTTGGGAAACCAGCAAATGAATTAAAAATGCGGCCTTCAAGAATATATGAGTAGACTGTAGAGGAAAAACGCATTCGAGAAAATGATGAAAAGAGAGAAATTTGGCGTCAGAATCCGCAAACTTTCAGCGAAAGAAGCTAGGGTTCCACATTTAAACGAGGAATCCTATGAATGTAATAATATGTTCGCGGACCACACAGAGTAGTACTCGCCAAATCAAACTCAAGTAGGGAATGGCGCTCTCGCTAAATTAGTGGTCATGTCGGTGTTCCGACGATGACTGTTCCCGCCAACTTTAAAGGGGATAATTCCAAAAACATAACATACAGGCTCATTTATTTTCAGTCTAAACTCTTGTTTAGTAACGTTATATATTACCTTTAGGTCACACTCAATTCCTCACTTTAACCAGAACTAGGTGAAGTTTTCTACACCCGCGTCTTAATCTACGTCCGTGATCTACATCTACATCTACGTGATACCATGCGAGCCACCACGAGGGTGTGTGGCAGGGGGTGAAGATAACCAAACATGCACTATTGGCATGCAACTAGGATATTTAATGGAGACATGCTAGATAATAGGGTCACATGCAGCTAGATGGTTAGTATCTACATAGTAAGGAAGGGATTATTGGTTGTTATTACATGCATCATGCACTACAGACTACTCTAACTATATTTCACCTACCTATCCCTTTGCTACGCTGCCTATTGTTCTCTCTTATAGTACGAGGGAAAAATGACATTTTAAATCTATCGGTACGACAATCTATCTCTCTAATTTTGTTAATATGATCAAACCTAGCATAATACGCAGGGGTTCTCAATATATATCTAACGTCATCTGTGAACAACTCTGTTTCGAATTTACTTAAAAGGTTTAACCTAAATTTTAGCTACGTTGTGATAGTAATTCCCATCCTAGTTCTTCTATAAACCTCGTAACAATAATACAATTATCATAACGGCCTTTAACAAACCTAGCAGATCTCCTTTGCACGCGCTCTAATTCTTTTATCATACCTTCCTCGTACGGATCCCATATACTAGCGGCATATTCTAAATGAGGCCTGACAAGTGTAAAATAGCTTCTTTCTCGTACTCTCTCATCGCATTTGCCTAGAACCCTTTTTACGAAACCTAATCTACGGTTTGCTACACTAGTTATTTCCCTGATGTGTTCCCCCATGACATGTCTTCAGTGATGGTGACGCCTAAGTATTTAATTGAATCTACGTTACATATTTTGTTTTCTTTGATGCAATAATTATTCCGGGGAAAGCCATTCTTTTTCCAAAAATTCATAATCGCGCATTTCTTCAAATTTAATTCTATTTAATTCCGTAATTAAATTTAATTCCGTAAAAAAAACGGAACGTGTCTTTTACCGACAAAGAACGGCCACCATCACTTCGAAAGCTATAGGGATGATACCTGTGGATCATACCTGCATTAGCACCTCGGAAAGCAGTTAAGAAGTGTAAGGGAAGTGCGTGTAATTTGGATCACATAACTTCGATTGACTTCAGTTCTCATTGCATTGCATTCTCCAAATCCGTTAACGCACAGCCAAGACGAATCATTTTCCTGACAAATTATACTCAATAACGATGATACTGATGCGCTAATTGTTTATAAGCGTAGCATTTAAAACATTTTTTTAAATTTTAGTACCATGTAATCTGGACCGGGGTCGGGCAATCCGTGTCGATTCGGTCTAACTAGTCGTGCAATATGGACCAAAACCCAAAATTTTGCTATGAAATGAGAAAACTGGCAAGTAAACATACCGCACCCCCTAAATAAATATATTTGCGCAGGATGTAATGAAAACCTCACTCGATCGAGTGCTCGAAACAGCTAATTTTATAATTTAAGGGCTATTGAGGAATTTTGAAGTCCCGCTAGCACCGGGCCAGAGTCCGCATAACGGATTTGGAAAAAAAATTGAATCCGATATCCTTAATATTCTTCCTCACTGGATGTTATTGGATGATGCGTTATCAATACAGAGCTCTGGCCCCTCGGCTTTTTACGTGGAACCAGTCCGGGACGAGAGGACAAGGATGAAAGTGAAATTATGCGTGTGACGTGCGAGGTCGGTAACTATGGAACGCTTCAATCGTGCAAAAACAAACACAGTCCTGCCAACACTATCTCAGGACGTAAATGGGTTATGAGAATGCTTCCCTTGCCCCTGAATATTCGTCCCTAAAGCAGTCGTTGGCATATTGGTATGCTCTACTTATCTGATCAATTACTACTCCTCTTGGCACATCCTCGCCCCTCCCGGCCGAATGGCCTTGCACAGCAGGTGGTTGTTAGCGGGCGGTCTCTCTCACACACAAGGACACGCGCCATTGAGTGATCTTTGGACTTTCCGGATGAAAGGGAAACGGGATGACGTCGTCACCTCTTCTTGAAAATGAATTATGATCCGCTCCACCGGTCCTCGCGGTTTCTCGCGAGCAGTCACAAGTTCACGGAAGTTTGACACGTTGGGCCACTTGAATAAAACGTGTACTTTATATGATACTAGCGGAAGGTACCCGTTGAAATTCAACGGGTGTGAAAAACATTGAACTTAATTTATAGTATCGATAGCAATCGAAATATATCGCGCACAATATATTTATTATGGGTTCTTTGGATTCTTCTATCTCAATTGATGCGTCTTGGGCCTATTTTCACCATATATCCATATGAGGTTCTTCTACAACAATGCTATCAGTCGTCAAGGGGACAGCGTACCAAAAACGCTGTATTTTCAGCAATTTTATGATTGTTTTCTTCAAACTTTAAAGTGAATCAGTAGAAAAACAAAAATTTATTGCAATTCTGAGGTTTGTTTATTTTTCTTTCCAATGGTCTTTGTTGCGAATTTGTATGACCATTATTACTTATGTAAATATGCAAAAGAAAAAAAGGTCTGCATGCCAGAAAAATGAACTTTACATGTATTTCTTATGGAAACGCTTTTACTCGTCTGGAGTCGAACCGGAGACCATTAGGGTAAACAAAAAGTAGACATAAACCTTCCCAGTGACATAAGGAATCAAGTTACAAAGTTTTCATCTACATCTACGTCATACCCTGCAAGCCACCCAAAGGGTGTGTGGCAGGGGGCGCTTCCACACCAGGCATGCATGAATGATACGGTAGAACACCGAAATTACATTGAAACCCGCGTACCACACATGCAAAGCGCCAATTAAAAATCTAATAACCAACAAACATTCTATCGTCAATCGTTCCAACATGCAAGGGATACAAAGAGTGCTACTACAGCTTCTAAATATCATGCATAAATAAGAACATCAATATTTACATCATGCATACATAAGAAAGAGGAGAATATAAAGAAAAAGATTTACTGTCTGCCTATTGACACTATTCCAACTATTCATGACGACGATCACAGCTGTTATGGTCCCGAATGGTACGCGGAAAAAATGACATTTTATACCTATCGGTTCTACAATCTAGCTCGCTAATTTTATTGCGTTTTACGTCATTCCGTGCAGTGGTTTGGTAGTTATAAGTGACCGCACATTCTCACTTTCTTTTTTATAAATAAGACGAACCGCAAAATCCTATATTTCCACGCAATTTTTTTCCAAATATTTAACACAAATTTTCGCGGAGCTGAATGCAAGATTGGGTCAAAATGGGGAAATAGGTATTTTTCTGCCTAACACAAATAAAATTGTAAATATATTTAATAGAAGCAAATACAGCGAGTGAAATTTATGGGGATAAAAGACAGGCAAAAATTCAGTTTAGATTTTGAATTATATAGGTAAACCTTCACGAAAACTAATTCAATAGTAACGGCAACGAAGTCGGTTTCTACGGTAGAAAAATGAGTTCATTAACATTACATTTGTCGATTAATATGCATATTGTATTTTCTATTTAACTTCTCTAATAGTTTAGATTGTCTCACGTGAAAGTATTATTTTTTAAGCAAGATAGACAATACGGTGTCATTAAGTATTTGGTTTAACTCACATTGTTGCAGAGAAACGTCCTTTATAGCAAAAAACGACAACTGTAGGCTGTTATCAGACGTAAGTGCCATTGAAGAAGTCACTGCCGAAGATTTAGGAACAAGTATAGCAATAGAGAAATACTAGATAAGGGCACAAGCTGCAGCAACTGCAAACGCCTTATCACTCCGTCTAATCCTAAGATAAACTCATTATCTAGGTCAAAGACGGTATTCAGACCCATGTCTTATTGGTACATGCTGACCTGACTATCAAAGTCGTTGTTTCATTAAGAGGCGATATTTTTGAACCCATTTCAATCATTAAAAGTAAACCCCATGACAATCATAAATAATTAATTTGGATTCCGTTGTCCTTTTTCCACTGCCGAGTGAAAATAGACGCAAAAGTAGGCAATTGTACCGACGCATGCCAGAAAACGAATTTCGGTAGGGAAAAGTTCATTAGTGGATGACTTAATCTTAACTAAGCACTGGGCTTGATTTAAGAGTTATTAAGATCCACCCAGAGAGATAAATACAACACTAATAACTCAGCGTATGTGCCTGATAATATCATTCATACACGAAGGGAAAAGCAATTTGATATACATCTCCACACAGGCATCTGAATGAAGCGAAACACTTATAAATGAAATTAATCTTACTCTCTGCAACAGTAAAGAAATGTCTAAGGACTAAATGCTCCCAAGATCACATCAGACAGAAAGCACCTCTCAGAGCACTGCGAGACATTTATCTTGAGGAATTCAAACACGAGGCAGAAGTAAATATTGAAAAACCGAACTCATACTAAAAGGAAGGATGCGAAATTTGAGCCATTAAAGTGGCTTTTTCTCCGCAAGAAAAGCGGGATAACGTTAAACAAAGGTTCGCCTACATTTGCCGGCGTCGATTGAATGGCGCGTGAAAACTTTTCCTGGAGTTTCAGTCCATAGATGTCATTTAAACCTCAAAGAAAACAGAGGAATTGGATTTCTCCGGAATCCCATCGCTCCCCGTCACCCCAAACAATGAGGGAATCGAGACCCGTCGTCAAATGAAACTGAAAGACAGAGGAACAGAAAGTGTAACCATATTGGATCGAATGTGTGAAGCGTATTTACAAAGTCCAAAATACACAAGAAAGTAATTGTAAGTAAAAGGCAAATAAATCACGAGCGAGACTAACTCGAAAAGGATAGGAGAGGTCAGCTTCATAATATTTTGTTGCAAATCACCTACTCAGTACTGAACCATACAACTTCTAGAAAATTACGACGGACACTTGTAACTTCCACATAGCAACGAAACTGGTAGCAGAGAGAAAAAAACAGGACACGCCAAGAGTTTTGGCGGCGACTAGAGAAAGCTGCCGAGAACAACGAAAGGAGAGGTAGCGATGAAGACTCGGACTAAGTAGGCTGCTTATTCTCTGTTTAAAGAACCAACGTGCCAAACATCGCTCGTAGTACCTCTGTACATCTACATTCGACATGCTACTTCGGGAAATGCCGCAGAGGCGTGTGACTGGAGGCTTTAGGACGCTAGTAATTAAAAGAGGATCGAATACATAGAAATATGAAAATGAATTGGGAGAGAAAGAGAACTTAAGTGGGAGAAAAGGGAACAAACACATACCAAGATTTTTTCAATTTAAAAATTAATTCAATACGAGGTAAAGATGGGTTACGCGATCGCCCGTTTTCGCGTAGTATGATCCAGAATAAGTCAGGATAATTTATTCCGTTTTATTTTTTATTGACGAATAGAAAATGGTTGATTAGAGTTGAGTGCCCCATCACATTACGCTGGCGCACAACGCTAACAAAGAGGCGAAAATTCGAGCATTGAATCGTATGATATCAACAAGATGTCACTTAAATATAGTACATATATCAAAGGTTAAAATTTACTTCATATTTTCGTCTTTCGAGTTTCTAATTTTCTGTATGCTACATACTAAAAAACTTGGATGCTGTAGGCAAAGGCGTAGGTAATTTGGGGGTGGCAATTGCCCGCCAATATTTTGATGGGTAAAAAAATTTTCGCAATGTCACAAACTCGGAAATACAAAGTTAACAGGGACATTTACGTTACTCTACTTGAGTTTTCTCGAAGGAAATTAATTAAAATGCTTAAAAGGAACATTAGAGAGAAAATAGACAATTTTATAAATACTTCTGCGATTCCAAACTGCACCCTCAAAGAGCTTGAAAATCTTCCTATCTACCCGGAACCCTGGTATTCTCTGCCCTCCCAATCAAATTTATTAAGTTACACCAATAGCCGAAGGATAACGGATTATCATTCAAAAAACCTTGGGAATACATTCAAGACGATAACCAGTAATAGATGCAATGAAAATTGCAATTGTTTTGCTAAGTTAGAATCGCTTTGCTATGTAAAATCTAATGAGCACACAGGGCTGGTAAAGCGTTCTACCAGGGCACAGAATTTGTAGGTGTCCCAGCAAGAAAGTAATATGGCAAAGTTGAAATACAAGTCCTGTCAAATCTAATGTCTACAAGTTTTCAACGAAAAATGTCGTTGTACCATGTTCACCCCAGAGGTGAAGGTGACACAAAGCCGACTCTTTTCTTTCTGAACTTACATATTTCATTATATTACTAATATTCAATCGTGAAACAATTAATAAATAGACTCAGTTTCCTCAGTAAAAATGTCATTGCAAAAAAAAAGAAAGGTGAGTTAAGGAGTCCAAAAAACCTCAAAAACTTTGCCGAATTCACCCCGATATACGATGCCACATTCGAATGTATTTCATAAGTGCTCTTTCGCGAGAAAATAAGGAATTCGCCTTCAGCGTTAGTGAAGAAAAGAAATTGACCGAATTTTTGGAATGTTCGTTAAATAGAAATAATGAGCACGTGTATTTCCAGGATGAATGACTGGACGAAAAGAAAAACGTATGGGAAATTTATCAGAACTAATCGTCTTACATTGTCTTATGATATGCGACGAAGCTCTGGTTACTCACATTTCCTTGAAAAAAATGTTCATTGAAGCCAAATTATCTTCGCGGCTTATCTTAAATGATGCTCATCAAAATATGATGATAAGCAGTTGATACCGCTTCCTTGAATCAACTATCAAGACCGATAATCCCAGAAAATAAAACGAGCACTGGTATGTTTATTTGTTCTAGAATTAGATCAAGTCTATATCAAAGATATTTTTAACAGAAGTACGATGAATCCAACCAGATCAAGACTTGACCTCGTTTCATTTTCAGTTGGGACATTTTTGCCTGGAAAGGTTGCATAATGGGCCATCGATATGTGCAATTGTTTGCACATTTACTTAACGTTAGGACTCTCTCCATTGGTCGTTAAAAATCATAAATAAACATGCACAAGTCGTTTTGAAAACCACAACCCGGTTGTTCTCCACCAACTTAATTAAGTCGTTTTTACATAAACTGGGATTCTCATTACTAGGACCGAATAATTCAACGCCATTCTACATTTACATACTACCCTGCGAGCCACCGCATGGGTGTGTGGCAGGGGGTGTTAGGACACCAGCCTCATTGAAAGAGATCAAGATAAATAGGCTACATACTTTGGATCTACTTCCACTGCCATTTGGGTCAAGAGAGAGAGAGAGCATATATAAGCAATGAGGGAGAAATTGAAAAACAGTGAGCGCAACACCAATGCAGAAACGTCCTAGGAAGGACAATTATTGGAGTCAGCCGCTAAGTAAACATGAAAAGGAGTTATTCATACTGAAAAAATAAACCACCAATACGAAAGCAGTCACCTTGATATCCCACCAGGAGTTTTAATCAACCATGCCACCCGAGAAAGCCACGGCACTTTAACTGATTGAAGGACTCGTTGCTTTACCAAGGCAGTCGGATTCTAATGAGGGATTGTTCATTCGGTTGCTAACTTCTCGCATCAAAACACACATTTCTCCCGCTTTCCTCCTTCTATAAGATCAAGGGTTCATATACAGAAAGCGACCGTTGTTAAGTGATCTATTTCAGAGCGAGTGGTAAGCATGAACAAGTACTTAAGATAAACCATGTCTCAGTCAAAAGCAATGACTTGAATGATTTACCAGGACGTGGGTTTATTGAGCTTATCGATTTTTGCTTCTGAACCTCCGTCTACTCTTATGAAAGAATATATTTCTTGTTCGCGCGACTCGGTTTGCTGTAACTTTCCAGATGGGCTCCGTCCACAGTCATTTTTCATCCCAGAGAAGATATAACGAAGGGAAGGATGGTGAAGTGATGAATTACTTAGTTCTCCACAAAAGATTTATTAAGTTCTCACGACCAGGGTATCATCGTATCGCAACATTATCCTAGCATATTAATATAACGTAATAAATCATTTGTGTGAAACTAAGTAATTCATAATTTCATTATGAAGGAATTCCATCAAGTTTCTGCCAATACCATTAATTCTGCGATGGATAGTTTCTAAATGTTAACCAGCAGTTGTCCCGTCAAAAATGACAAGCAAAATATCCATCCATGTAAGTCCAGAGAGTTTAGATTTACAATGCGTTTTGCTTGAATTATTTCACTAAATCATCACTAGCGGATCATTACTGTTAAAAAAACACTTTCTATAGAATTGCTTAATACTATGCATCTTAAAGTGGATCAGAGGGCAATGACCACTAACAAAAAAAGCTAAGATACGTAATAAATGGGAAGTCATATTCTAATTCATATTCTAGTCTAACTGCAACATTATTTTTTACTCATAACTCTCTCACTGACAATCAATCGGCAATTCTGCGATTTGACGATAAATTGGAGGAGGCAAATCACCAATTTAAATGTCCCACCCAAAGCTGGGGAGGAAATTAGTACAATAACGACTGTACTGATTGTATGTAGAGAAGACTAAATTATTGGACACACTCGGGTGCTTTAGAGTTTTTTGTAAACAATAATGAACGGAAACATTGATGAGATAACTAATCGAGGATCACCCAAGATATCGAGAAAAATATCAAGAAATCATTAAAGACTTCTTCTAATCTTCGGGTTGCTCACCGCCGATTATTGCATTATAGTACTCCACAGCACGGCATATAGCAATATATCAGCCACACGCAGCTCCGCAAATCCGTTATCAGAATATCGGATTCAGATATCACGGATGTCTCATTCGGATATCCGTCAAGGCAACGGCGATACCCATCACTCTAGCACGCGACGAAGTGCTTCATTCAGAACGTTCTCTCCCTCTCAGCGCAGCTCATACGAAACAGGAAGCGGAAGGGCTGGGGAGAGCTTTCCATTGGCTCAGTAGTGTTGCTCGTGATGCAGAAACACAGCGCACGTCCAAACAGATTTGGGACACGTTTATGCGCGCAAAGCAGGAAGCGATTATGAATTATTGCATGAGAACATTCGAAATAATAATACACCACTCAATAATTCGCCCTGTGGTCCTGCACGGCGCAGAAACATGGATATTGAATTAGAATGAAGAAAGAACACGGGATATGGAGAATCAAGCACAACAAGGAAATAAGAGATCTTTGCAAGGACCGTGACATAGTGGCATGCGCTAAAACGAGAAGAAATACATGGGCTGGCCACGTGATGCGAAGCGAGCAGGGTACACTACAGAAGGAGGTAGGCCTGGGAAGACAAGGGGGAAGAAGACCTCCTGGAAGACCGAGGCGAAGATGGTGGGATGGAGTGACTTCAGAAATCAACCGGCGAGGGGGACAGTGGGTGATGCAGCAGACAGAGAAAGATGAAGGTCACTTGTTGGTGAGACCAAATCCCAGCTTGGGTATAGATACCCATGGGAGTAAGATTAAGACTCCTGATATCTCCACATTTAAGCCGCTATGAAAGATAGGTTAGCGAGCCGCATTCGGCGAAGAATGAAATGCGGAAATCACGAACTACATATCATATTAGACATACATCTACATCTACGTAATACCCTGCGAGCCACCACGAGGGTGTGTGGCAGGGGTTGAAGATCACCAAACATGCACTATTGACATGCAACTAGGATATTTAAGGGAGGCATGCTAGATAATAGGGTCACATACAGCTAGATGGTAAGTATATACATAATAAAAAAGGGATTATTGGTTGCTATTACATGCATCATGCACTACAGACCATTCTAACTATTTATATTTCACACACCTATCCCCTTGCTACGCTGCCTATTGTTCTCTCTTATGGTACGCGGGAAAGATGACATTTTAAATGTATCGGTACGACAATCTATCTCTCTAATCTTGTTAATCTGATCAAACGTAGCGTAATACGCAGGAGTTCTTAATATATATCTAACGTCATCTGTGAAGAAATCGCTTTCGAATTTACTTAAAAGGTTTAACCTAAATTTTAACCTGCGTTCTGATAATAATTCCCATCCTAGTTCTTCTATTAAACTCGTAACACTTATACAATTATCATAACGGCCTTTAACAAACCTAGCGGATCTCCTTTGAACACGCTCTAATTCTTTTATCATACCCTCCTCGTACGGATCCCATATACTAATGGCATATCATACATAACATAAAATAAAATCATACATAAATGCATTTGAAAACAAAAAAACATCAATAATCGTATCGGTGATGACTGTATAGTGGTTGGTTTTCCGGGAATGCATAAAAAATCGATACAAAAACTGTTGAAATTCAAAACATCGAGTACAGGTCAGTGTTAGTTAATCAAAAAATCATCCTTTGCCAACGTTTCGAAATTTAATGAATTCCATCATAGGGCTACATGAGAAGAAAAATGTGATGAGGGCACAACAATCATATTTCGACACATCACCATCAATATAATTTACATAAGGGTTTAATGCATATTTAAAAGTTTTTTAAATGACATTATGGGTACATTATTTGTTTCAAACTGTGTTTTATGATTTATAATTTTTGTATTAAGTGTAATGGTAGGATACTGTAAAAACCTTTTTGCGATAATGGCATACATTTATTTATGAATAATAATGTTTAAATATTGTATTATGACTTAATTTTTGTGATAATTGTTATGGTTGTACGATATTTAAAATTTTTTGTGATAATTGCATATTTTCATTTAGGTGTGTATATTGATGTTTCATTGATGTTTAACGATTTATATTTCTTGTGATAACTTGTATATACTGTAAACTTTGATGCTCTGTTGTTCTCCAAAAAAATTGAATGTCGTTTTACTGAGTGTTGTATATATCCACCCATAGATGTCTCTTTTATTAGACTTTCGAGACAATGCACATCATGATGATGTTCATTAACTTTTATTATTATTTTTATTCAAAGTTCTATGACTGAGGCAGCTTGTACCGCAATATGTATTAGTAATGATTCACAACCCTTATATGAAAATTCTAGGGTAATTATCCTTTTGTAAATTATATTGATGTTGATGTGTCGAAATGTGATTGTTGTACCCTCACATTTTTTCTTCTTATGTAGCCCTGATGATGGAATTCTTTAAATTCCGAAACTTTGGAAAAAGAAGGTTTTTTGGTTAACTAACACTGACCTACACTCGATATTAGGAATTAGATTTATAAAGCAAGAGGTCGATAGAAGAATACTGTACTGCAAAAACTGCTAACTTACTGTATAATTAAAATCACATTTTTCAAGCACCCAGTTAGAACAAATTCCTTAGCTCTTTACAATACTTTTGGCCACAATAATTTAACTCGTACAGAATGCATCCCTCCGGAGGGTCACTTACCGTATCACCTGCGCACATCGATCCATTCATCCTGTTTCACGTACGCTTAAGTGCATTGGCGTGTTTTGATCCGCGATGAATTCCACACCTTGTATGGAAAGCTCCCACGTGTTTTTCTTTTTCGTAGCCCACGAGAAACGGAACCTGGAACGGAGGGACCGCACTCACGCTATGCTTCTGAGTGGATAGCAACCCCGAGGGAAGAAAAACCGGAACATAACGAAAAAGGGGGAAAGCACCCGGAAGCACTCACGTCGGGAAAGTGAAAAGGGCTGACTGAGTGAATGCTCCCAAATCACTCCCGTTCGGAAAAAGTCCGATCGCGTCTTTTCCCTCGAGACCATTGCACAGAATCTCCAGAGAGTCAGTAGAGGGTTTTGTGGATGGGAACTCGCCTGCACAACTATTCTATCCGCGAAGTCTTCACTGGTGTTCCGCCTGGTGGGATAATTGTTGGTCGATGGCACGATAGATACCTCCACCATCGTCATCAGAACACCACAGGGTCTAAAGACGATGGCGGAGGTAGCTATCGAAACGCCGGCCAACAATTATCTCACCCATTAGACCAAGAACAACATTGCATAAAGCCCTACGCAAGTAGTGTTACATTTTTTCACCAAAGAGATGACAAAAAAACCTGCCGAAAAACGGTCGAAGCGAAATTTCTCACCTCCAAGCAACGATCTCTCAAGCGATGTCATATTCTTCCGAAGAACTCGTTAACTATGACTCGTGGAATAGCTGGGATATTCCGCGAAGTTGCGCTTGAAACGACAAGATACATATTAACTAATTAGAGAGTAGTTCTCCCCCTTCCACACACCCTCGTGGTGGCTCGCAGGGTATCACATAGACGTAGATGTAGTAGTTGGTGATACGGAAATGCCTCAATCAGATCCGATGGAACTCCATGAATGAAAAACTCAAGTAAGCATCAGCCCATACTTACGCGTCGCGCAAACGACTTATAGATTTCGACGAGGTGATCTTTCAATTCCATTTTTTCAACGCGTACTAGTTAACTAGTAGACTAGCAAAGGCCTCACCTGGGGTACGCCGCTAGCCAATGGGACTCTTACGAAGGATTAGTTTCAGAAATAGATCGAACAGCAAGATTTGTTAAAAGTTGTTAGAATAAACTTAGCAATTTTACTGAGTCGTTGAAGGAATTGCGTTGGGAACCTATTTATAATGGATAGGGAAAATACAGGTTAAATTTTTTGGGCAAGTTTGAGGCAGGCCATTTCTTTGCCGGACGTTCCCTATATTTTGCCAGAGCCAACCTACGACTGTATAAACGATCACAGGCATAAGAATACGGAAAGAGACTGCAATACCGATAGATTTAAAATACCATTCTCTCCACGTACGATAAGGGACAATAACAGTAGCGATAGATCAGTTCCACTAAACTTGGATCATAACAAGGGTGAGTAGACTCTGTATTTGTTACTAACTTACCACCATCGCCCCGCATGAAATGTCCGGCATGATTTTGTTTTCTGCATGATTTAGAATCCAGTAGTATTATTTATAAGTTGCGTAAATAATACCATAGATATACTTGCTCTATGATGATACTGACTGGTAGTTGTATCTTACGATTATATTGCACATTAGCATGTTCGTATACGAAGCACTATCCTTTGTTTTGGTTTTACCGCGCATTGATTGATTAATTATTGGTCTGCGCCTAGCGGCCGGAGGAATTTGCGAGGTTCTGAATTGAACTGGGATAAGTGCTGCATGCCTGGTGTGGAATCACCCCGTAACCTGCACCCTAGTGATCGCTTGCGCGCTACTTCTTTCATTCCGATGTACATAACTCAACCATCAAAATCTACCCAACTGTTACAATAAGAAAATTGAATTAGAGTTTAGAGTTAGAATCACTGAATAAAATAAACGTCTCACCACAGATTGAAATACATAAAAAAGGCCGTTTTGATGTACGAAGCTGAAGCTTGTTTATTCTATTGTAACATGCTAAAAACACTCGTCGTCCTGCGTGCCCGTCTCACACGGCAAAGCGACAGTGCACACGGCTAGGCCATCAAATTCTATACTACTGGTGTAACCCAGATACGAATCTTACCCACATACGAAATCTCATTAACTAATGGACAGTGCAAAGTTTGCGAGTCCTGATTTTACCTATGAAGCGATTAATATGCTAGTCGTAAGCATACGTAGATGTAGTATAAATGACTTGCGGTATTCTAAATGTAGATGAAAGTTATATTAAACACGTTTTTTTATCTTTGGAGTTAGCAAGCAACCATTATAATGATATTAAATGTATCTGTATTGTCAAAATAAATCGGTAAAATCCTATATTTTTTCACTTCCATCTATGGATATCACTAATTAGAAGCCGCGTGTAACGTTTCACGAAAATCTGTGCATGAAAAACACTGCTCCGACTACCTCTATCTGAAGGACAAGTGTCATTACTTTTTTGACGCCACGGCACGTAACCCAGTTCTTACGTCCTTCCTCGTTTACACCGCCGAAGGTCTGCCTGGTGCGGTTTATTGGGGAAGCGGTGACGGTGACGTTTGTGGAGAGTGGATCACCAAGGCCTCGAGTCGCTCCTAAATTTCGCTCAGCAGGAAAGCACGGAAGACGGAAGGGAAAGTTTAGGGAGGACGCCACGTGAGATGGGCTGAACAGCGGAGGCGAGTGAAGTTTCCTGAAGGTGGAATGAAAGTGAGGAAAGAGGCGTTTCGGTTCGGAAGAACCAAGTACGTACATAGTAAGCATTTATCATCGACTAACTTGATCGATAGATAAATTCAAATTTTGAAGGTCTCCAGTGGTGGAAGGTCGACACTGTAATAATACAAACTTTGTTATTCCACATTTAATTACAGAATGTATATGCAACCGGTTTCGGCTCGGTCAGTAGCAGTGTAGAGTACCTGATATTGGCTCAACAGAAGATACCGGTAATATATATTTTGCAATTGAATGAGGAGGTATCTAAGTTTGTCTCATTACAACGACCGGTTGATAAATAATTATAATCACCAAGAGTAGTTGTAAGTAAGTAAATTCATTCTCGAAAACATCTCCAACGATACTTAGGAAACACCATATTTTAAAATTTTCAGGTGAGAGAAATTCAGCCGGTCATGGGCTCTATTCCAATATTGGTAGTTTTCACAACCCAGGGCTTATTCGTGAGATTGAACAAATATGTGCATCAAATTAGTTGTATTTCGGCAAAACTGTGAGCAATAGAACTGTGATCGTTTCAGTAATTTCCTTTAATATTTTAAAACATGACACAATGCTATGTGAAGAGGATACAAAACTAGACTTGGACTAAATTAATAGCCAATAAAACGCTATTTGTGGCATGTCTACATTAAGAAACACCGTGAAAGCCACCTCCGTGTCCTGTGGCACGGGGTGATTCCACTCTAGAATCGAGTCCCAATTTAAGAACACGTTTCGCCCGCTTCTCTGGGCGCTTAGCGAGGACGAGTTTCTCGATGGCACTCGGAAAGTAAATGTGCTCAGCACGCACAATTTCTTCAGATATTAGCTAGTGGACAAAAATAAATCCGATCATCGATCCTCAGATCACATGGTCCTCAGATATAGGTAATTATAAGACTCGTAAAGCAGGGAGGTTGGAGGATACCATCTGTCTGCATATACCAATTACCCTGCAAGCCACCACAAGGGTCTACATCTAAGAATTTTGGATCACGGAGTGACTTATCACCAACATGAACTACAGTGAAGAAATTTACTTTCGCCTACAAGCACCACATTATCGGTATGATACAAATGCTATAGAAACTACTATAATAACCTATAATGTAACTAGGTAAACGCGACACAAGAGTCGTACAGGGACAATGAAAAACATGGTGTTAGCACTATTCAGCAGATTTGGATACATGCATTAGGGTGCATATGAATACACTACACTATCTATGAACTAACCTAATACAAAATATTAACGTAGCATTCATGGTCTCTTATCGATGGCGGGAAAAATAATATTTTCAACCTTTCTATTCTAAAATCCATTTCCCTTGTTTTATTCTCCTTATCATTCATGCATGCCTGGTGCGAAAGCACCCCCTGCCACACACCCTTTGGGTGGCTTGCAGGGTATGACGTAGATGTAGATGTATCTGATCGACCGTAGTATGTTATGATAGGCTATTGGCCATTGACCAGGCCGTCCGGAAAACCAGTGTTCTGCTCAGATTTTTCCCGTTCATAAGCAAAAAAAGCCAGAACTCCCATCACCTCGTTTGATGAGCAATAAATGCGCGTCATCATCATCATTGTGATTCTGTCCTTGGACAGGTTTCAACGGCACTGCCTCCACAGCATTCTGTCCTGGGCCTCTCACTTCATCTCTTCATAGCTCCTTCCTTTTTTGATGTCCGTCAGCATTCCGTGCCTCCTCCTTCCTCTTCCTCTCTTCCCTTCTAAAATTCATTTCTGAACACTTCCTCCTTAAAATATGCCCAATCCAATTAGTCTTCCTCTTTTTAATTTCTCTCAAGATACTCCTTTCTTCTCCAATCCTCCTCAGCACCACATCATTCCCAACTCCATCTTTCCACCCAATTCTCTCCATTCGTCGCCACAGCCACATCTCAAAGCTTTCCAAGTACTTTCCCAGACTTAGTACTAAGTGCGCGTATCATTAGACAAATTCAGACAGCTTTGGATATTAAGTAGAAGAAAGGAAGCTTCGCTTCGAATGCGAAACTGTAGACATGTAAGACCGGACGAGGTTAGGAGGAGGCAAACTCAGAATCGCATAATTTGCGTAGTGCATTGGAGACGATAGCTCATGCACTTACATTTCTCAGCGACGCCGAGACAGTATGATATATTTTCTCTTCAGTTAACCACCAGTTAAAATTTTGACTATTGCGCTCCTTTGCTGTTAAACCTTGATGACGACAATAACAACAAAATAAAGGTCACTATGAATGCAGTTGTTAAATTCATTTGTGATCTAAAAAAATGGGACCATGTATGCGACTCTTATACTCGCTTAAACTGGCTCAAATATAAGGAGCGTCGTATCTATCTTTTGATGACTTTGGCTTTCAACATCCTAACCACTGGTAATCCACCCTACCTATATGACAGGTTTCTAAGAAAATCAGAGCTGCACAACATATCCACCAGAAACCCTGTCATTGACCTCCATATCCCTCAGCACCGCACCTCCCACTTGAATAAATCCTTTGTAGTAACCGCCTCTATACATTGAAATTTACTACCTGTTCATATAAGACACGTCAAAACGCTTAATGAATTTAAAAACAACGTATATAAGCTACTGCAAAAGGGTGTTCTTTCACGAAATAAGTATTGAGAAAAACTTAATGTTCAAGATCTTACGATATCTTTAAATATCTATGCATCATTGAACTTCCTATTCTTTGCATTGTGTAATGCTATATTTATCTATTTTCTGGTTGACTAATGAACTGTATCGATTCACTGTATAAAATTCAATACTTAACCTTATTTAGTTACATCTGTTAACCGTCCGCACTCAATGTTCTTGCCTATAACTGCTTTTTTTCTTTCTTTTTAAATGTAATTATTTTGTTTAATCATTATTCTTTCTCAACTATTGTGTTAATTTGTCATTATAATTGCTTCATGGGCCAGAGGCCCACGGAAATAAACGAAATAATAATAATAATCACGACCGGTGGAGCTACACTATATCGTGTCATGGATTAAGCAGCAGGAGTTACTGCTTATTCTATGGTCATACGCACAAAGATAAGAGTCACATTTTACATTCGAGGGTCGTTTTTGGATCTCCGAAAGTTCAAAATGTGGAAAATGATAACTAAAACTTAAAAACAACATATAAACATGCTTGAGCACGAAAATTATGTTTGTAGCATAAATAAAACATTTATGTTCAAAACTCTAAGAACATAAAATGACACAGAAACGATGACACGACTATATTGGTGACCACATATCAGCTGAAAAAAATATCCACTAACGGACCCTAGTTACGAATCAACAGTTATAGTTAATCGAATTTTGAGTCTCTTTTTTTGCCCTAGGTCGGCAGTTCTGAACGGTTTTTTTATTTAGCGTAACAACATACAACGCTGTAGCTCATATAAAGAAACTACTCTTCTGATTAGTATTTTTTTTAATTACTTCATGAGATAAACGCTGTTTTTCAACTTAATACGCGTACCCTAAATCACAAACTATGCAGGCTTTCGGGTTTGCCCAACCTAAGCAATCCGTAACGGGTCTTCGGGGTTATTATGTGCAAATGACTAAAGACTTCCGCGGCTGTCGTCCAGGAGAGAAAGAAAATTGCTCAAGGTGTAAAGATCCACAATCTGTAAATGCCAAATTTGATACATAACGCAACATCAATGTCACACGCGCCGACACGTACGTCAACATTGACCCGACGTTGGCCCCGCACTGAAAAAAAAGTGCATACGCTCTACTGCTAAAACGGATTGGTGCTTTAGTTTTGCTGAATCAGCAGATTTTATAGCTGTGGAGGTATGTAAGATACTGTACAGTCAGTCGCATTAAGCTGGGTACCTGTAGATTTACAGCAGACGGTGTTTAGATGCACAGCGAAATGATTTGGTTGGTAAGCTCATCCGGTGAGACTCGCTTCCAACTTGAGTCACGTGACTCGGCTCCGTCGCTTCTTGCGGACCTATGGTTGTCTCATTCCGCCATTGTTTCTTTCTAGTGCAGAATGAACCACGAGGTCAACATCGGGAGGTTCACCTCGGGTGATAACTTGAAGCCATAACAGAGATTTCAGGCGAAAATACCAAAGATACCGGTGGAATTGCTTTTCTCAAGTCTGGCGGATGCGACGTGTAGTACTGTTGCTGGATCAAACTGAGCTTTTTAATTATTTGCTCTTAGTCTATCAGTGTGTTGTGGTACTTCGTAGTGCTTCATGAGTGTTTTATTCGACGAAAAAGGAAGAGCTAGTGAGATCATTAGTGTGGTTTTGAGCGTCGTAAAGTGGTTATCACCTCTTCTTCATCTCGTTTTATCAGTGCTATGCCTCACAGCATTATAAAGTGCATAAATAGTTGTGTGTATGGACTGTTTTTGAGGGTAACGATTGCATTTTTAAAAATCATTGGACGTTAGTGCTATTTATTTGTGTTTTTAGATGATTACTCTACGAGATAAGAGCCCATTTTAAAGAATGTGTCGAGGAGGAAGCCTCGTAAACAATTTACAAGTGCATATTGGTTTTCGTGACTACTGCATCAAGTGACGTGCTTCAGAGTAATAAACTCGAGTATATTACTGTTTGTTGTCGTAGAAATGTGTCTTACATTGATATAAAGACGTACAATTGTTATCGTATTGAATTGTAATGATTTCGCTCAGGTAATGATTGTAATTGCGAATATGTTTACATCAAAGCGCTGATATGTTTACATTCTGCCGTAATTCTATTTCGTTTCGTTTTTGTTATGGTTGCAGAACGTTGTTATGGTTCACGCAGAAAAATGTTTTCTTCCAGTGCTTCAACAGTGTATCGCATCATATTTTATGTTTTATCTTGTAAGTGGATAAGTTAAATCAGTTTCGTTTTATTTTATGCTCAGAAAGGATTCATGAAGGGACAAATAGGTATCCAGAATAAATAGTGACAATTTTCGCTGTACCGTGTGCATGTTCGTTTTTCGTTTACAGAATGATGGTTAGTTTGTGAATGTGAGTATTTTTACATTTTCTGTGTAAATGGCAGATATTATCCATTAACTAGAGGCAAACATTTTCCATTTTGAGTGTTTTTATTTTGACGGAACGGTGAAAACCTCAAGAAAGTACTGTGATTGTTTGAATATAACTGATACCATAATTTTGTGCGAGAGGATGGAGTACGTTAAACTTTGATGTGGTGAAGCTGCAGTGTGTCCAATTGATTTTATGAACGATCTGTGCAAGTTTGTGGTGTATTACTACGTGTGGCAAAAATAAAGTTTATAACAAGCACGTATTCCCGATTTTTCTATACATTCAGCTTCATTGTTTCTAAGGCAGTCGCTACCTACAATTATGTACTCCGATACGATAGTGGCGATAATAGCATACTAGGTTAGTAGCTCAGTGGAAAGGCTCTAAGAATACTATTTTTTCGTATGCGAGTAAGATCTCTTAGTAGCTGACTAAGTTAGTCACCTACTAGCACCTTTTTGCGGAAATCTATGGATACGGCCGTACGGGTCTATGTTTGACGGTAAGTATCAACTGCGAAATGTTTTTTATTATTTCCTACTAGAACTCTTCCACGGAAGAAATTTTTAAGCAAAACGTATTAAATAAGTTAGTAGCATGCGTTAGGTAAAATATTTTTCATTCCAGTATTGAGATATTTTTCATTTCATGTGATTAAACTTGTTCAAAATTATCCAGTATGCAGCTAAGTGTAATGCTTTCAGATTTATTCGACATCGCATATACTACTTCCATTTTTGTGATGCACAGGAAAGTTATTTTTTCTGAAGTATTTTATGTATAAATACATACATATTCGTAATATACCGTAGACCAGCTAGAAATTTAACAGATTATCGGCAATATAGAGCTAGTGGCTAATCTGCCTAGCTGGTGTTATATGCGAAGCAATCGGTTAGCTACTCCATATGGCTGGAGAGCTATACCGTATTGCCGTCTTCCTAGAAATATCTATTTAGACGGATTAGATGGCTCTGCTAGAAATTTCTCTCTGTATAGCTACACGTCTAGCTGTCCCATATATTGCTAGATATTCTGGCTATACAGCTAGAATTATAGCTGTACAACCAGAGTTTTTTCTCAGTGCGAAATACGGTAAGTTCAACGTTCTGTACGACTTAATGACAGTCTACGTCTACGTAATACCCTGCGAGCCACCACGAGGGTGTGTGGCAGGGGGTGAAGATCACCAAATATGCACTATTGACATGCAACTAGGATATTTAATGGAGACATGCTAGATAATAGGGTCACATACAGCTAGATTGTTAGTATATACATAAAAAAGGGAATAATGGTTGCTATTACATGCATCATGCACTACAGACCATTCTAACTATTTATATTTCACACACCTATCCCCTTGCTACGCTGCCTATTGTTCTCTCTTATGGTACGCGGGAAAAATGACATTTTAAATGTATCGGTACGACAATCTATCTCTCTAATCTTGTTAATCTGATCAAACGTAGCGTAATACGCAGGAGTTCTTAATATATATCTAACGTCATCTGTGAAGAAATCGCTTTCGAATTTACTTAAAAGGTTTAACCTAAATTTTAACCTGCGTTCTGATAATAATTCCCATCCTAGTTCTCCTATTAAACTCGTAACACTTATACGATTATCATAACGGCCTTTAACAAATCTAGCGGATCTCCTTTGCACGCGCTCTAATTCTTTTATCATACCTTCCTCGCACGGATCCCATATACTAGCGGCATATTCTAATTCTAGTCCACGTACGACGTCGCATTAAAGGAAAATTGATACAGTGGTTGATCCCGTGCACACATCCCCTGCTCTTCTCCGCGCTCAAACACACGCCTTCCATATTTTAACCTCAAAGAAGATGTTTGAATGCACGTTTGCCTGTTTGTGTTTGTGCGTGCGGTGAAAGTGTGTCAGCGATTGGCGATCTCTTCCCTCCGCGGGTGCATTCCTCCGTCTCATCGACGTCACCGATGGGCCTCATTCCAATCGGCGTGAAAAACGTGCTCCACGGAATCCGTTGAAAACGGAACGGCGCACTCAGAAAGGCAAATTGCTCGTCGGTCCCAAAAACATTCTGTCTCGAACGCTGGAGTGTTGGGCTAACGAGGGAGGGGAAGAAGGGGAATGGGTTTCATGGACGGGATGAAAAAGGATCTACGTCTACGTAATACCCTGCGAGCCACCACGAGGGTGTGTGGCAGGGGGTGAAGATCACCAAATATGCACTATTGACATGCAACTAGGATATTTAATGGAGACATGCTAGATAATAGGGTCACATACAGCTAGATGGTTAGTATATACATAATAAAAAAGGGATTATTGGTTGCTATTACATGCATCATGCACTACAGACTATTCTAACTATTCATATTTCACACACCTATCCCCTTGCTACGCTGAATATTGTTCTCTCGTATGGTACGCGGGAAAAATGACATTTTAAATGTATCGGTACGACAATCTATCTCTCTAATCTTGTTAATCTGATCAAACGTAGCGTAATACGCAGGAGTTCTTAATATATATCTAACGTCATCTGTGAAGAAATCGGTTTCGAATTTACTTAAAAGGTTTAACCTAAATTTTAACCAGCGTTCTGAGAGTAATTCCCATCCTAGTTCTTCTAATAAACTCGTAACACTTATACAGTAACGAACCTTACCTTACGTTACGAACGAACCTTAGTAACACACGACAGATTATTGTAGCAAAAAAACAGTAACAAACCATGCTGGGTTGTAATTAATAAATCCTGGCTATCGAGGTGTGCCTTAATGATGTAACTATCATATGCTCTATAATTTTACATGATAGTGACGTTAATGATATTGGTCTATTATTACATGGCTGTTCCCTATCTCCGCTTTTATAAATAGGGGTCACGTTTGCTATCTTCCAGTCTTTGGGAACCGCGTGTTCTTCGAGGGATTTGTTAAATATTACTTGAAGATACGGAGCCATTTCGAGAGGTAATTATTTATACACAAGTGCTGGAATTTCATCAGGACCTGAGGACTGGTTCGGGCTAATGTTATTAGTAAGGATAGATGTTATTTAGTTAAGGGTCTATTTTTCTTAGTGTTAGCCTGAGGATCGTATGCCGAGGTGAAAAAGGAAATACTGGATGTAGTCAGGCCCCTGAAAGTGTAGAAAACCGGGAGGAGATTTTCTGCCTTTCATCAAAGCCCATCTTCTTCGGTTGAATACTCAGAAGAAAAATTCCCCCTGTGAACTGTCCGCGAAGAACGACCTCCTTTTTGAACGACGGTAGCTTTCCATTCGTTGTGTTTAACTTGTAAATTGTCCCGTTCATACCACTATCGTACCCTCGATGGTAACCTGAATTCGCTGAGTGAATGCAATTTTAAAAGGAGAAACTTTGTAATCGCCACTCGGTGACACCGTCAACCTTTTATGGTCCTCGAAAATTCACGATGATGGTCCACAATACCTCGCCGGATGCCGTTGAATATATATGAGGGATTGCAAGTTCGGACTACGGTGTTCCATATTTCCTAACTTTCTCTCTTTACAGCAATAAAGCGCTGATGACACGAGGGGAAATCAGAAATGATTACTTACGACTATGAAAAAAGTCAATGATTTAAGTGAAGTAGATGATGATGTTTTTATGAAAAAGCAAATAAAGGTGTCGTTTACATGTAATGACAATTCGAAATCCTCTAAACGCCACAAGCATGTGGAATTTTTTATATCGCTCGCCTTTTTTTTTCACTTGTTCGTCGCTACGCCCTGGAGAGGGTAACACCTAGCAACACTGAATAATCGATCGTAGAGTAATAATTGCGAGCAGGGTTGTCACGGTGGTCTTTACGATAATTGAGTGAAAGTGGCACATGCGGATCGCGCGCGCACGAGTGACAAGTAGCGGAATGGCGTGCCCTGGCGAAAAATTCGGTAACCTGCGAGCAGGTACCATTCTAGATGGCTCAGAAGGGAAAAGTAATGGCAGGTTCCACAATTATTTATTAAAGCGACCGGTTTCGATACAAGGTATCATCATCAGGCTTTATGATACGATATGTTTGGTGATCTTCACCCCCTGCCATACACCCTCGTGGTGGCTCGCAGGGTATTACGTAGATGTAGATGTAGATATGATGATGATATACCTTGCATCTAAACCGGTTGCCTTAATAAATAATTGTGAAACCTGCCATTGCTTTTCCTTTCTGAGCCATCATGAAGGAGTTCCATCATTTCCACTTTCGCCAGACACTATTGAATTTACCATTCTAGAGGTGTAGAAAAAGTTGCGGCTGAATATTTTGCACCAATTAGCAAGAGCATGTATCCAATATAGATACTGAATAACCACGCTCTGCTATTATTTTATTCGTAAAAAGGGTTCTAGGCAAATGCGATGAGAGAGTACGAGAAAGAAGCTATTTTACACTTGTCAGGCCTCATGCAGAATATGCCGCTAGTATATGGGATCCGTACGAGGAAGGTATGATAAAAGAATTAGAGCGCGTGCAAGGAGATCTGCTAGGTTTGTTAAATGCCGTTATGATAATTGTATAAGTGTTACGAGTTTAATAGAAGAACTAGGATGGGAATTACTATCAGAACGCAGGTTAAAATTTAGGTTAAACCTTTTGAGTAAATTCAAAACCGATTTGTTCACAGATGACGTTAGATATATATTAAGAACCCCTGCGTATTATGCTAGGTTTGACCATATTAACAAGATTAGAGAGATAGATTGTCGTACCGATAGATTTAAAATGTCATTTTTCCCGCGTACCATAAGAGGGAACAATAGGAAACGTAGCAAAAGGGATAGGTAGGTGAAATACAGTTAGAATAGTCTATAGTGCATGATGCATGTAATAACTACCAATAATCCCTTCCTTATTATGTAGATTTTAACCTGTACTATATTGTAGTAACTAATATTCTATTGTAATTACTACTGCAATTACTTGCAATAACTAATAATCTACTGTAGTATTTAATAAACTGTGACCCTATTTTCTAGCATGTCTACCTTATATATCCTACTTACATGGCAATAGTGCATGTTTGGTGATCTTCACCCCCTGCCACACACCCTCGTGGTGGCTCGCAGGGTACTACGTAGATGTAGATGTAGATGAATAAGTAACCTTTTAACACTTATAAATAGAAAGCCAAGCATTCACGTTTGACACTTTACATTATAATGATGAAAAACGAAATCAAATGCCCGTACTCGGATGAATTAATATCAGTAAGAAACGGCGATAGGAAATGCGAGAAACGAACCCACATCGAGAACCGAATCGAATCAATCAAATGTGAACGCCAAACTAAACAGCACACTGAAAGGACGATCATCGGATTTCGAACTGAGGCCGACGATGTTTAAAGGATGCAGCTATCGTAGGCCCTTCATCTAAGCAGAGTTCCGTAATCTTTCATGTCGCAGGGATAAACATCGAAAGATAAGGATCATCATCGATCGAGTCGAAATCGTAAGGCCATCACGAGTCTAAAATCGAAGTCTTTCTAGGGACGTCTATCGAATCGTTTCGCGAAATCGCACTTCACGAGTTCTGAGATTTTTCGACCAGGTTTTTAATTATCCACTGTATTTACGATACCTTTTTTAACCATCGGAGTTATAACATCAAAAAAGTCGGCGTAGAAAAGGAGATTTGGACTTAGGAGACAAAGATAAGATCCGAATCTTATCTCCGCGATAAACATTCTCATTTATTGTTCATGTCAACAATTATTGTAGGTTAAGTGGGATAGAGGGCAGCCCCCTAGTAACATCTGGTAAAAAAGGGGGTCAATACGTATTCCACAATCCCCAGACTACTGGAAAGTAGCAATCCGTCCCCCCCCCCCACCATCAACGACCTTAATCACCTACATCTCTCTACATCTGCTTAATTACCCGGCAAGCCACCGCAAGGGCATTCAGCATGGTAATTAAGTAACACAAGAGTAACACCAACATGAAGTACAGTGAAGAAATTAACTTTCACCATCAAGCACCAAAATATTGGTACACCACAAATACTACAGAAACTGATAAAAAAATCGAAAATGTTACTACGAAAACATGACACCAAAGTCATGCAGGGAACATGCAAAACATGGTGTTAGCGCCTGTGTGGTAGAATCCGCCATTGTGGGAACACTACTTCTACCCAGGAGGCGGTTCAAAAACGCGAGACCTTCGGTCAGCAAGGCTTGAGCGTCGCAGCCCTTGCTTCAGCTGAGTCGTCGTGGGCTGCTGTAGGGTTGTTATTGTTTCCCCACAACTAAGGCGATCACGTGATCCGTGACGCAGCGTCCCACCCGTCCTTAAGCATTAGGGTGGGACCGTAGTGGGAGCACTCTACTCTTGGAGGGGGGCAGAGGGGGGGGGGGGGCTTTGTGAGAGAATGGGCCGGGACGGAGCTTTGTACGGGACTCCCTTGTTCTTCTCGCGGTGAAAGCTTTCCTCGAGAAACGTCGAGGATGTGTTTCCCAACGCGAGAGTTCTCCACGGCAGGCGACTCCCTTCGTGAGTGTTTTCCCTTCTTTCCTTCACCTCCCCTCCCCACTTCCCCCACCCGGGTAGTTTTGGCGTGGACCTTTCCACGTCCGAGGGCAACAGCGACATTTTTCGAGAGGCATACGGCAGCGGCTTCGAGGCGGGAATATGCATCTCAAGATGGAAAGCTGCAAAATTTGAAGGCACTAACGAAATGCAAACTGAGCGTTAATGTGAATATAAGAAAAACTAGGATTTTAGGAAGAAATCCTCAGCAAAACTCACCGTTTCACTTAGGCAACAAAATCTTTTACCAAGGAAAGAATTAGGAGCGACCTGGGAAGCAGGATTACCAGTGATGGCAGAAGAGGTAGCTGAAGCAGAGATGGCAATCCATATCACGAACAGTCTACTATTTACAGCCAGCAACATATCGCGAAGGCATGAGTTTAAACCTTTTGATAATCTACGAGAAAATACATCTACATCTACATCATACCCTGGAAGCCACCCAAAGGGTGTGTGGCAGGGGATGACTCCACACCAGGCATGCATGAATCATACGGCAGAACACCGAAACTACATTGAAACTAGCGTACCACACATGCAACGCGCCCATTAAAATCAACTAACCAAGAACCATTCTTTCGTCAATCGTTCCAACATGCAGGGGATACAAAGACTACTACTACAGATTCAAAATATCATGTATAAATAAGAATATCAATATTTACATCATGCATAAATAAGAACGTAGAGAATATAAAGAGAAAGATCTCCTGTCTACCTATTGTTACTATTCGAACTATTTATGACGATGATCAAAGCTGTTATGTATTGCTGCTTATCAATCATGTATGCCTGGTGCGAAAGCACCCCCTGCCACACACCCTTTTGGTGGCTTGCAGGGTATGACGTAGATGTAGATGTATGGTCCCGAATGGTACGCGAAAAAAATGACATTTTATACCTATCAGTTCTACAATCTAGCTCTGTAATCTTATTGGCGCGATCTAATCTGCCGTAGTAAGAGGGGGTTAATAGTATGTTTTTTACGAGATACATGTGGTCTGGACCGCGTTGACTGCAAGGTGCTAACTACTTGCAGCTTGTTACCAAGGACGGATCGGGGTTAGATGGTCTGGAGCCGAGTGGAAGGCATAAACCAGAGGCTCAGTGATGTCTGCGGGAGCGAGGGAGCTGAGCTCTTGGACTTTAGCCGTTGCTGGATTCGTGTCGAGTGCCATTAAATCGCTCGGGTGTCCATTATACGTATGAGGCATCGCAGAAGGTAGCGTGCAGGATACTTGAGCATACCCAGCGAGTTTAGCATAGATGGTAGGCAAGAGAGTAGGTCAGTTAGTGGGAACGAATTCAGTGCATTTCCAGAAAGTCAGATAATAAAAAGTACACAAAGTTTAGTGTCTAGGAGAAGCTTAATAGATGACAATAAATTAGAAATATTTAGGGAAGCGAGTAGGTCAAATAGTGGGCCATTAAATAACTTGCCACTCACCAGGATAGCAAAGAATAACAAGTTGATCAGACAACACAGTATAGGTTTAGCGGGACGGAAGAAAGAACAGAAAAAGGAAAAACATAAATCAAAACAACACCCATGAATTTCCAAACTGTAACTTTCCCAATAATTTCGAAAACAGAAACCCCACAAATACAATAAGCAGACATATTAAAATAGAGGAATTTTCAGTAGTGGTAGTTAATTGTCGTAGTTTAAGAAGCAAGATACCTGAATTCCATCACCTTATAGAGAGTACTAATTGGTTAACAACTGGTTGGTTAACAAGCAATATTGCTGATAGTGAAATTTTCCCAGTAAATTTTAGGGTATACAGGAGAGATCGAGAGGGTCGACCGGGAGGGGGAGTATTTATCGCAGTTAAGAACACAATAGTCAGCAAAATAGAAGTGATTCCCGATAATATAATAGAAAGTGTATGGTTTTCCATTCAATGTGCAAATTCCAAAGTAATCTACGTTTGTGCTTACTATAGACCACCCCATTCCGATGCACACTCAGTATTAGAACTCGAGAAACAGATAAGGTCCAATAATTCCCATTGTAACGAACGACAGATTGGAGAACAACTAGCGGGAAATCCGAAAGCATTTTGGTCATATGTTAGCGAAGTACAGGGAACTAAAAAATCAACGGTTAATTCCTTGAAAAACTATAGAGGCGAAATAGTAACTTCCAGTTTTTCCAGTAAGTTCCAGGCAAATTTTTTAAATTACTTTTTTCAGAGTGTTTTTAATCAATCTATGCATAGGTTCCGCGAAACCATACCATACCGATTTCAACAACCAATGCCCCCGATCGATATATCTTGTAGCGGAATCGTATCCTTACTAAGTAACACTAGTCCGAACAAGTCCTCAGGTCCTGATGAAATTCCAGCTCGTGTTTATAAAGAATTAGCTCTCGAAATGGCTCCGTATCTTAAAGTAGTATTTAACAAATCCCTCGAAGAACACGCGGTTCCCAAAGACTGGAAGATAGCAAACGTGACCCCAATTTATAAAAGCGGAGATAGGGAACAGCCATGTAATTATAGACCAATATCATTAACGTCACTATCATGTAAAATTATAGAGCATATAATAGTTACATCAATAAAGGGACACCTCGACAGCCAGGATTTATTAATAACAAACCAGCATGAGTTCAGAAAAGGACGGTCTTGCGAAACTCAAAAAAGTCTTTATGTTCACGATATTTTAGTTTCCGGAGAAGGTAACGTACAGGTAGATGCAGCGTTTCTTGACTTTAGAAAAGCTTATAACAAGATTCCCCACTGTAAATTACTCGCGAAGTTAGCATCATACGGGATAGACAGTAATATAGTCGGCTGGATAGACCTCTTACATGAACGCGTCCAGAGGGTGGTATTAGATGGTGTCAGCTCAGGCGAAGTAAAAGTTACATCAGGTGTTTCCCAGGGAAGCGTGATAGGCCCAATCTGATACTATGGTGAATGTTAATTTCTTTACTGAGGTTGTTGTTGGTGATAAGTCACCCCCTGCCAAACACACTTGTGGTGACTTGCAGGGTAATAAGTAGATGTAGATGTAATCTTAGCGCTTAGAATGGAAATCTCACCTAATTCGGTGACAGGACTTTACGTGAAAGACACGTCAATCTCTCCTTCTCGTAACTAATACGCTAAACTTTAGACCCGTTGATGCATTTCTTGGAGTGTAAGCTCTGTTTTGCTTTGCTCTGACGCTGAGTTCATCCCTCCTCTCCCCGTTCCTCAAACGATATTTCCTTACCGTACGATACTCCTATCCCTACTAAGGGTCTAGCTAACTCAGCAGTCCATCGCCTCTCCTTGTAGCTAGTCCTCTAGATAAAGGGAGTAGGTACAATTTTATTTTTCCTATCGGCGAGACATTGCGCTGTGCAGGACTTCGAAACTTGTCACGGAATTCTCACGTGGAAAGAGACGGTGATTCCAACCTTGCAGAAATATGCGAGTCAATCCATATGGAGACTTTCTAGGTCAAGAGCGACTGGTTATGCCAGACAGAAATAATTACTGTTTCCTTTCCAACGCCCTAATTCTGCGTCCAAGGTCACTGTTCTTAATGGTACACTTGCATTTGTATGCACGCGTCTCGTTTTATATCATATTTACTTTTCTTGAACTAAACCTCCCCATGCTGCGATGCCTTTGCGACACCTTGGGTACATTTTAGTAAAGAAACTGTGTTGAAACTACACCCTCGCTCAATATTGTCTTCTGCCTGTTGTTCCGGGAACGTTTTCCATTCGATAGTGTTGGTAAGTTTTGCTATCATACCGTCAAATGCTTTACCCAGCTTTAAGCTCATTCTTGTGTAGTTTAAAAAAATGCGAATTGTTTGGATTTTTTATTTCATGAAGTTATGATAACAACTATTGTAGTTGCTTATTTAAATGGAAATGCTCCGAAGATCTGTTATATTTTTCTGGTCAAAATGCCTTGCATTATGCGAGAAACGTGCTTTCGTGGCTTGAAAAACAGACGTCAATTAAATTATTATTTTTCTGCAGCTCTTTCCTTGATTCGCCTCTCAGCTAAATGTTTTATTCCTAAAATGGCATTTACGTTAGCGCTCCTCATGATTGAAATCGTGCATTACATACTCGGGCCTCCTCAATTATTCTTCCCTTTCATTCTCTTACCGGTACCACTTTCCATTACCTGGCGTGTGTCCTATTACTACTGCTTCTTTTTTGCTGTGTTTTCATCTTATATACTTTTTCTCCACCTCTTCGTTGAACTTCAACGGCGACTCTCTACATCTATTAGGTATTCATTATTTTTCGTAAACACCGGTATTTAGTTTATTTTTTATAGTCTTTGCTCTCCAGCTTTCATTTTCCAGGTTTCTCTATCGTTTCAGGGCATATTTCAAATGATTATTTAAATGAAGCGCTTATATATTCCAAGACTTTGTGGTTGTTTTTGACGCCTATTCTCGCATAATTACTTATTGATTTATGTAAATCTGTTCACTACAACACTCTTTATTTCTGCCATCACTGGTGATTTCATTTATCAGGTTGTAAAAACTCCTGTGGCCCCAGATTTGACGGTAAACGTTTTATATCAGTACGGATATTAATCAATCTCGACGGAGTGAGTTAATTACATCTACGTATATTCTTATACATATACGTTCTAATTTCTAGCATGTCTACATTATATATCCTACTTACATGGCAATAGTGCATGTTTGGTGATCTTCACCCCCTGCCACACACCCTCGTGGTGGCTCGCAGGGTATTACGTAGATGTAGATGTACGTAATACACTGCGAGCCACCACGAGGGTGTGTGGCAGGGGGTGAAGATCACCAAGCATGCACTATTGACATGCAACTAGGATATTTAATGGAGACATGCTAGATAATAGGGTCACATACAGCTAGATGGTTAGTATATACATAATAAAAAAGGGATTATTGGTTGCTATTACATGCATCATGCACTACAGACTATTCTAACTATTTATATTTCACACACCTATCCCCTTGCTACGCTGTCTATTGTTCTCTCTTATGGTACGCGGAAAAAATGACATTTTAAATCTATCGGTACGACAATCTATCTCTCTAAACTTGTTAATCTGATCAAACGTAGCGTAATACGCAGGAGTTCTTAATATATATCTAACGTCATCTGTGAAGAAATCGGTTTCGAATTTACTTAAAAGGTTTAACCTAAATTTTAACCTGCGTTCTGATAATAATTCCAATCCTAGTTCTCCTATTAAACTCGTAACACTTATACGATTATCATAACGGCCGTTAACAAATCTAGCGGATCTGCTTAGCACACGCTCTCATTCATTTATCTTAACTTCCTCGCACGGATCCCATATACTAGCGGCATATTCTAATTCTAGTCCACGTACGACGTCGCATTAAGGGATAATTGATACAGTGGTTGATCTCGTGCACACATCCCCTGCTCTTCTCCTCGCTCAAACACACGACTTCCATATTTTAACCTCAAAGAAGATGTTTGAATGCACGTTTGCCTGTTTGTGTTTGTGCGTGCGGTGAAAGTGTGTCAGCGATTGGCGATCTCTTCCCTCCGCGGGTGCATTCCTCCGTCTCATCGACGTCACCGATGGGCCTCATTCCATTCGGCATGAAAAACGTGCTCCACGGAATCCGTTGAAAACGGAACGGCGCACTCAGAAAGGCAAATTGCTCGTCGGTCCCAAAAACATTGTCTCGAACGCTGGAGTGTTGGGCTAACGAGGGAGGGGAAGAAGGGGAATAGGTTTCATGGACGGGATGAAAAAGGATCTACGTCTACGTAATACCCTGCGAGCCACCACGAGGGTGTGTGGCAGGGGGTAAAGATCACCAAACATGCACTATTGACATGAAACTAGGATATTTAATGGAGACATGCTAGATAATATGGTCACATGCAGCTAGATGGTTAGTATCTACAGAATAAGAAAGGCTTTATTGGTTGTTATTACATGCATCATGTACTACATCTACATCTACGTAATACCCTGCGAGCCACCACGAGGGTGTGTGGCAGGGGGTGAAGATCACGAAACATGCAGTATTGCCATGTAAGTAGGATATATAATGTAGACATGCTAGAAAATAGGGTCATAGTTTATTAGTTACTACAGTAGATTATTAGTTAGACGAAGGTATGAAACGAGAGTTCCAAAAGTCATTTACTAATTTTCAAAAAATAAGTATCAACAGTAATACTGAGGTTTTGTGGAATACTTTCCTCAACGTTACACGATCAGTAGTTAGCAAATACATACCAAGTAAATGGAAAAGAGCCAATGCAGAGCCTAGGTGGTATAACGCGGAGGTTAGAAAAACATTAAAGCACCAAAGAACATGTCATGCTAGGTTAAAAAGGGCAAAAATTAACAAATCCTCCGAAGAACTATACACAGTCACCGAAAATTACAAAATATCTAAACTCTTAGCAAAAAAAGCGTGCCGAAGGGCGTTAGCTGATTTCAAAAGTAAATTACTGGGAGAACAATTGAACGATAATCCCAAGGCATTTTGGTCGTATGTTAGGGACACTCAAGGAAATAAATCAACAGTACACACGCTTAAGAATATCAAAGGGGAAAAGATAACCAACAGTCTACAAAAAGCCAATTCGTTAAACTCATTCTTCAAAAGCATTTTCAGTACTTATACACCACATCTTTTCGATCCGCAGCCAGTTCGTTCCCAAACATGTATGCCTGAAATTATTATAAATTGTCGCGGCATAGAACAGCAGCTAAAAAATATTAACCCCAACAAATCCCCCGGTCCAGATCAAATACCTGCTCGCGTATATAAAACAATGGCATCAGACATAGCGCCTTACTTAGAATTAATATTTACCAAATCTTTAGTAGATCATGTAGTGCCTAAGGACTGGAGAGTAGCAAATGTCACACCTATATTCAAAAGCGGCGACAGGGAAGACCCTAGTAACTATAGGCCTATTTCTCTCACATCCATTTCCTGTAAGGTATTTGAACACATAATCGTAAGCTCCATTATGAGTCATTTAGATAGGGAGGAATTGTTAATAAATAACCAACACGGATTTCGAAAGGGTAGATCTTGCGAAACCCAATTGGCCCTCTTCGTTCATGACATCTTGCTCCCGGGTGAAAATAATGTCCAAGTTGACGCGATATTCCTCGATTTTAGGAAAGCTTTTGATAAGGTACCTCACGTTAAGTTGCTCTCAAAACTAGAAGCATATGGAATAGATAAAAACATTATTAGTTGGATTAATCAATTCTTACATGGGCGGGAACAAAGGGTTGTCATAGACGGTATCATGTCAAACACAGTTAGCGTTACATCGGGTGTTCCTCAGGGAAGTGTAATTGGTCCACTTTTATTTCTCTTGTACATTAATGATATTAGTAACGTCGTTAAAAGTAAGCTTAGACTCTTCGCAGACGACGCGGTTGTGTATAGGGATATTAACAATTCCGAAGATAGCGACTCGTTAACAATCGACCTACTTGCTATTCATGCTTGGTGCGAAAAGTGGCAGATGGAACTAAACATAAAAAAGTGCGTAGCAGTCAGCTTTTGGAAAAAGAAAAATTGGCCAGTTAGGGCTTATAGAATTAAAAATACAGAAATTATTCACGCCGAGTCTGTTAAGTACTTAGGAGTCACAATTAGTCACGACCTATCTTGGGGAAAACATATTAGGAAAATATGCGGTCAAGCATATAGGAAGCTAGGCTTTATCAAGAGAGTACTCGGAAAATGTGATGAGAAAGTGAAAGAACGTTGTTATTTTTCAATCGTTAGGCCTCATCTGGAATATGCTGTTAGTGTATGGGATCCATACGAAACGGGGTTGATATCAGAGTTAGATCGCGCACAGCGAAGAGGAGCTAGGTTTGTGAAACGATGCTACGATAAGTTGGCTAGTGTGTCTGGACTGTTAGAAGAATTAGGATGGGAATCGCTATCACAGCGTAGATTAAATTATAGGCTTAACCTCCTAAATAAATTTCAGGAAAATCATTTTACTGACGACGTAAAGAACATACTATTAACCCCTTCGTACTACGGCAGATTAGATCGCGCCAATAAAATTAGAGAGCTAGATTGTAGAACCGATAGGTATAAAATGTCATTTTTTCCGCGTACCATTCGGAACCATAACAGCTGTGATCGTCGTCATGAATAGTTCGAGTATTGACAATAGGCAGGCAGTTAATCTTTCTCATTATATTCTCCTCTTTCTTATTTATGCATGATATATATATATGCGGTTGTGTATAGGGATATTAACAATTCCGAAGATAGCGACTCGTTAACAATCGACCTACTTGCTATTCATGCTTGGTGCGAAAAGTGGCAGATGGAACTAAACATAAAAAAGTGCGTAGCAGTCAGCTTTTGGAAAAAGAAAAATTGGCCATTTAGGGCATACAGAATTAAAAATACAGAAATTATTCACGCCGAGTCTGTTAAGTACTTAGGAGTCACAATTAGTCACGACCTATCTTGGGGAAAACATATTAGGGAAATATGCGGTCAAGCATATAGGAAGCTAGGCTTTATCAAGAGAGTACTCGGAAAATGTGATGAGAAAGTGAAAGAACGTTGTTATTTTTCAATCGTTAGGCCTCATCTGGAATATGCTGTTAGTGTATGGGATCCATACGAAACGGGCTTGATATCAGAGTTAGATCGCGTACAGCGAAGAGGAGCTAGGTTTGTGAAACGATGCTACGATAAGTTGGCTAGTGTGTCTGGACTGTTAGAAGAATTAGGATGGGAATCGCTATCACAGCGTAGATTAAATTATAGGCTTAACCTCCTAAATAAATTTCAGGAAAATCATTTTACTGACGACGTAAAAAACATACTATTAACCCCTTCGTACTACGGCAGATTAGATCGCGCCAATAAAATTAGAGAGCTAGATTGTAGAACCGATAGGTATAAAATGTCATTTTTTCCGCGTACCATTCGGGACCATAACAGCTGTGATCGTCGTCATGAATAGTTCGAGTATTGACAATAGGCAGGCAGTTAATCTTTCTCATTATATTCTCCTCTTTCTTATTTATGCATGATGTAAATAATGATGTTCTTATTTATGCATGATATTTTGAATCTGTAGTAGTAGTCTTTGTATCCCTTGCATGTTAGAACGATTGGAGATACAATGTTTCTTGGGTATTAGATTTGTAATTGGCGCTTTGCATGTGTGGTACGCGGGTTTTAGTGTAATGTCGGTGTTCTACCATATCATTCATGCATGCCTGGTGCGAAAGCACCCCCTGCCACACACCCTTTGGGTGGCTTGCAGGGTATGACGTAGATGTAGATGTAGATGTAGATGATGTAAATAATGATGTTCTTGTTTATGCATGATATTTTGAATCTGTAGTAGTAGTCTTTGTATCCCTTGCTTGTTGGAACGATTGGAGATGGAATGTTTCTTGGGAATTAGATATTTAATTGGCGCTTTCCATGTGTGGTGCGCGGGTTTTAATGTAATGTCGGTGTTCTGCCGTATCATTCATGCATGCCTGGTGCGAAAGCACCCCCTGCCACACACCCTTTGGGTGGCTTGCAGGGTATGACGTAGATGTAGATGTAGTTATTACAATAGAATATTAGTTACTACGGTATAGTACAGGTTAAAATCTACATAATAACAGACTACTACTTACTAGTACGCGGGAAAAATTACATTTTAAATCTATCGGTACGACAATCTATCTCTCTAATCTTGTTAAGATGATCAAACCTAGCATAATACGCAGGGGTTCTTAATATATATCTAACGTCATCTGTGAAAAAATCGGTTTCGATTTTATTCAAAAGGTTTAACCTAGATTTTAACCTGCGTTCTGATAGTAATTACCCATCCGAGTTCTTCTATTAAGCTCGTAACACTTATACATTTAACATAACGGCCTTTAACAAACCTAGCGGATCTTCTTTGCACGCGCTCTAATTCTTTTATCATACCTTCCTCATACGGATCCCATATACTAGCGGCATATTCTAAATGAGGCCTGACAAGTGTAAAATAGCTTTTCTCGTACTCTTTCAACGCATTTGCCTAGAACCCTTTTTACGAATCCTAATCTACGGTTTGCTACACTAGTTACTTCCCTGATGTGTTTCCCCCATTACATGTCTTCAAAGATGGTGACGCCTAAGTATTTAATAGATTCTACGTTACATATTTTCTTTTCTTTGATGCAATAATTACTCCAGGGAAAGCCATTCTTTTTCCAAAAGTTCATTATCGCGCATTTCTTCAAATTTAATTCTAGTTGCCAACTATCACACCAATCATCAATCGCATCTAAATCCTTAGCTAAAGACTGGATTTCCTCTTCATTTCTAATTTCCTTATACACAACTGCATCATCGGCAAGCGTATCAAAGGGATAGGTAGGTGAAATATAGTTTATAGTAAGTAGTCTGTAGTGCATGATGCATCTAGTTACAACCAATAATCTCTTTCTTACTATGTAGATACTAACCATCTATCTGCAAGTGACCCTACTTTCTAGCATGTCTCCCTTAAATATCCTAGTGCATGTCAATAGTGCAGGTTTGGTGATCTTCACCCCCTGCCACACACCCTCGTGGTGGCTCGCAGGGAATTTCGTAGATGTAGATGATCCCAAACACTGGCAGAGTATTCTACGTCGGGTAAGGGTGGAGTAGCTGATTTCTCTAACTTTATCGGCGCACTTTCTAAGTACCTAATTCTACGTGCTACCCCACGGGCCGCCGCATGGGGGTTTTGCAGGGGGTGGTAGGTCACCAACCGTGTAAGGATGTTAAGTTTTTGGAGGTGAAACTATGATACGTCATATGGGAGTGTGTTTGGAGGAGCTCACTTTGTATTGTGATCGCTTATTGTGTGCGGAAAGAACTAGTTTTTGTACCTATCAGTTCGGCAGAGTATCTCTCTAAATTTATCGCATGTGTCAGAGCTAGAGATGTAGCGAGACGTCATGATAATATTTTCTGTGTCGCTCTGAAACACAGCAGTCCTGAATATCTCAAGCAACCTAAGCTTAGCGAGTAACCTCCGAGTCCCAAGGTGCTCCCACCTTAATCACTCTAACAGTTGTGTAACACTATATGTTCGTTCGTGGCAGTTTTCAACCTAGCGTGCTGCTATTCTTAGTTTTTTGTTAATTTTTTTGGTTAAATCTTTATGACCAGGGTCCCAAATGCTCGCGGCGTATTCGAGGTGTGTCCTAACCAGAACGAAGTAGTATCTTTCTTTTACTTTTACATCCGAGTACTCTTTTTACAAATCCCAATTTACGATTAGCTTGACCAATTATTTCCCGAATATGTTTGCTCAACGAGAGGTCAGTTTAACTCCGAGGTAAGCTCATATCGAAATCATAATCGGAAGCACACGAGCGCACTTCAGTAAGCACTGATGCTGAATGGAACCATGAGTGTAGATGAATCCTTTGGTCATTAGCCGAGACAAAGAACTCAGAAGGGAAAAAAATCACTGCCGAATGTTTCGTTTATCGTTACAAAATTTTGTCAAATCGAACTAAATACGAAAAGCATAAGCTTTTTCCATTGGAAATTTCAAAAAATATATTTGAATCGTTATACCAAACACTTAGCAAATTTCAACATAAAATTTATTTAGAAACCTTAGATCAATGTGTATAACAAAAACCTAGAAACCGCAATGAAAAAATATTCCATACTTTTCCCGACGAATGCTTAGCGTAAATTCTTCTGGGGAGTTTCACTGCGTTTAATTGGCACGTATCTCCGTACCTTTCATCGGACGACTCATCCATCGTCATCAGGGTGAATATCGCGAGTTGATTTTTTCTCATACGTATCGCAAACTTATGTGAATTATCTACCAATACAAAAGTACCGTTTTTCGTAATTTCTCGAATGTAAAAAGACGTATCAATAATGTTCGCAGTACATTTTTAGCGACGCACTTTTTCCGTCTATCGCGTTATTTCTACAAGCGCAGCTGATAAGAAGCAAAAGAGCGTTGCAGGTCAAAAGAAAAACCACAGATGTCGGCGTTCTTATTTTCGCATTCTCGCAGATAACTTCTCACTGACAACGGACGAGTGATATCTTTTTCGCGTTTTCCTCGGTGGATGGAAAAATATCCCGATGCCCTTCTGCATATTTCTTGCCGAGTGAAGAGAGGAATGAAGTGACTCACCACAGGTATTCCCGGATTGGGTTCGAAAAGTTTTGTATACTCAAGATAGTAAAGGCAGCAAATATTTTTCAAATAATAACTTCCACAATTTGTACCACAAAAAAACTCACGATAAGGGTTTCGATGAGCGAAAGTCATTGTTATGTGGTAACCTTCTTCTCTTAAAATATTCGTTGACTTAGGAGTACCAAACATTTTTCAGAAAATTAAGTTTCATTTAGAATGTCTACTCAAGCATAAATTATTCGAGAGAAAAGTTTCCAGATCTGCCAGACGCAATGGGACTAGTACGATTCCAATGATCCTGATTTCTTGGCTGTTAGGCTTAGCAAGAGACGAGACGCAAATATTGAAAACGACACACATGACAGAAGCGGGACTCGATATCTTAAGATTCACTAGTATTGGACATCCTAGCTGCAAATACAGGCCTTGGCACTACAATAATCTTGGAAAATGATCTGAATTTTTATAACATTTTCTAAAATAAATTAATTGGCGCGCAGTATCCAAAATGACATTATCACTGTGATTCCAAGGGCACACGAAAACACTTAAAGTTAACCTGTCTTAAAACCTATTAAATACATTATATTTATCTCTTGGCTAACTACTGGTTTGTGACTATAATGTCCAGTATAATCCAATGAGTTGAGACTGAGAAATCAATGTCGAGAAATGAAGTTACTCGTAAAGACGCCCTTGATGGAGAAATGTCCGAATTCGTCGCTAATCAGCGCAGAAACAATTTTGCAATGAGTTTCATTCCTCCCCAGTTTGGTTGTGTACAAAGATTGTAGAAGTCAATGATTTTCTTTTTATAATCCAGTTATTTTTCATCAAGTAGTTAAATAACTCTACCACCCACGATATGCTAGTTTGAGGGCTAGATTACATAAAAAAGAATTCGCATAAAGCTAAATCATCCCAAATGTATGTCGTGCATAAGTTTCAAAATAATTTACACCAATACTTCAAGCGCCAATAAATTCAAGCATATTGAATTTTACTCATTTCTCATAATGGAATCCAGATAACTTCATTTTTACCTCAACAGGGCGAATACGTAATACTGACTTCAACAATGACCAATCTTGAACTGTCTATCTTCGAAGTATTCCAATCGCAAAATCGTTGCCAAAGACCACCAAGAAATGTTTTCCCAGATGAAAGGGTTAAAGAACGAAAATAATCACTATGGTCATAAACGAATGCGTCACCCTGACTAATGAAAGGTCATTATCGATTAAAAAGCTGGATTAACAAACACCAACCAAGCAGAATAACTCTTCACTCAATCAAGCTAAATTTTGGGGGAAGTTATTAATTTATCACCAGTGTTAATACTCAGTACCTATGCGTCCCAATCGTGAAAGGCGTAGGCATTACAATGGTGGGATCACGGGTCCTTCTTCAGCTATGTCGTTATCGTTATCCAAAACGCAAACTGATATAGCAGGATAATACTCAAAGTCAATACCCTGTGAAAGCACTCCGGAATTAAAACAAGTGGATCAAAACAACTGATAAAGGAATAAAATTGACAATAACCTTTTGTGCACTAATATGAGCAATTTAAAAATAGGAATAACGCGATCGCAAGCGCTACGGGGAACCGTGATCTTGCCTTAGAAAATTTTAAAGTTTATAATATTATGGGCAAACTTTAAGTTCAATTTCCCTTACTTAGTGAGGCAGTATGCCTCAGAGTGACAGACAGTCCTTTTCACAAATAAATCATATCCACATGAGGGTAGAATTTCAGAGTACTATGGAATGAAAAACCATGAAAAACTGTTCACATTACAAAATCTCACCGTTGGAACTGGAAACAATCCGCGGGTTGGAGGCATTGTGGATCTCTGTATGAACACAATAACATTTTCTACCACCAATTATGTTACTACGCTAATTTCCATTGGAGCAAAAACCTTATTTTTAAAGTCACTCTCCTTTGAAATTCAAGTTCGTTGTAGAGATGGCGCTGAAACAGAGCCCCAGTCGTATCACTTGGATAGTGCTACATGAACTGCAATAACGGCGCTTCACAATGAAGCAATCTTCCAGGAATGCATCTAATTTTATTTCTTTGGTGTTAATCTCTTTCTCCCCCAAACCATTGTGTTTATCGCACAACAGCAATAAAAAAGCACATTCCAGGGCTTGGGAAAGACAGGGAAAATGTTGGTACCTAAATTGCATAATCGAATCACGTTATGTCGGAAACTGTGGTTACGGCTCCCAAATAGTTGCGAGTATACCTTGAGGAACTAATTAAGATAATAAAATAAAGTTCATACGAAATTTTTAAAGTATTAGTATTTCGGAAGTTTTTTTTTTTAATTCTCCGGGCATGCCTCGTTTTCATTCCCTGTAGACTTAATTTTTTACAGATTACATTCATAGAGCAGAATGACAGAATTCCTTCGAAAATGCAATTCAGGGTATTTCAATTCAAACGATGAATCAGAGCAAAAACAAGCAAATCGCACTCGCTTATCTTCTACAATACTTCCCAAACTCGCTAATTTAAAATTACCAGCGTTCTTCTATAAATTTTTAAAAACACTTTGTCTCGGAATCAGAATATTCTACCGTTCTGGAGAAGCAGTTTCGAGCGTAAAACGACAGTGAAACTTTTAAAAACAAGAACGAGGCTTTATTTCAACGCTGATTTAACCCCTAGGCCAGAATTCTTGAGACAAAACAGCCCGAAAAAAGAAACCTTGTGGAACAATGCACATCCCAGCAGTGGAATATTTTTGTCTGATATCATATGGGAAGCCAGCAGGCGTCCCCGGGCAAGTAATGGTTTTACCCTCCGGCGTCAGCGACCAGCTCACCTCTCCACCGCTACAGCTCCGAAGAGAACACAGTGACAGTTGTGAGATAGAGGTAATTGTGTGATATCAGACGATTAAAAAAAATACGTCACCGGCTATTTCACTTACAGGCATATTATTAGGAAAATGAAAACTCTCCGAAAGCAACTAACATTTAGCAGTCATACTTTTGAAAAAAGAAAACACAATATTCACCCCAGATTTGTGCAGGCATCAGACAGAAGTAGTAAAAGGAAAGAAAAAAAGACGGAAAGAATAAAGAAAAAATATGATCGACCCGAAAAATAGCAAACAATCAGGACCTTCACGGGCATGTCTTGAACGTTCGGATGTACTTGGGGAAGAGCTTGAGACCCTATTACCAGTATACATACAGGTCAATATCAATAGGAAAATAAACTATGGTTACAATTTAATCACCGATAGATATGCATATTAAATAACTAAAACCATTCATCAACTTCCTATGATATGTGATTTGTTATCGTGCCCAAAAATTTTTGAGATACAAAATTTCAAGTGATAAATGAAAATTTCATCGTAATGAAATTCAAAATATTCATGAAAATACATTAAAGATCATCAAAGACTGTCCGCTTTATTTTTCTGCTATTTGTCATATTAAAAAAAATATAACGATGAAGTGCAGGTGCGAAGCTAAGGAAACCCAAGACGTGGTGTCATTTCGAATATAGCTAGAAAACATTCGCGATAAGAAACAGGTGATGGTTCATTCTTGATGATGAATGCAATTTTAGCTTCGTAAATATATACAGAAGCATAATCTAAAAAAGAATAAACACTCGTCAATACACGTTAATCTAAAGCTAAAATACCTGGCAATATTTTCCAAAGTTTTTACTACATGTTGAAAAAAGAATAAAAGAAATCCTGTTGCATATCTCAATTTCTTAACCAGACACATAAATGCTATTTAATTACATACCAACCAAGAAGTGGAAAAGTGTAATTAACGCATGGTCTCAATAATGAGAAAACAGGTACTGCAGAAGGAAAGCAGTTGAAATATTCACGCTATATAAACACGGGACTAATGCGGCAGCTCAATTAAAACCCACAAATTTGGCAAGCTTATTAGCACTTTAAACTTTGTTACTGTGACACAAATATCCATCAAAAACTGGAGAAAAGACCCACTTTCTAGAAGAACGTGATGAGGCCACTGTGTTCTAATTAGAACCAGTAGTCTTTTTCACTTCATCGATTAGGCCATATTGATCGTTCCGGAAACCACCGTAATCTAGGACGTCCTATGCTTTGTCGGTTGTTCGGCTCTCTCTTTTCTATCGAATTAAAAACACTTCATCAGACACATCTCTGGGGATAAATATTATTCGAGGAAGAGCTAGTGGGAAAATAGTGACCGTGAGCTCTATCACAATCAGTTAAGCAAGAAATCGACAGCGTTCCGAGAAGATTAAAGGGGAGACCGTTGATTGCGATCCGAAGAGTACCGAGAAAGAACGGTAGATGGGACTCCTTCCTCTCATCTTCTCTCTCGTCTCATTCTTACATTACAGTTCACATGCTCCTCGCGCAGTGGTCTCGGCTAGGCTTCCATTGCGAGGGCGCTGCACGATAAACCAATTAATTGCGTGGATGACTCAGGCGCAGCTAAGTGTATCATCGAATTTGGCGAGCACACGGTGGACCCATAGCGCCACTCCAATGGAGCCAGTTCATTTTTATTTTTGCCTACCACGATTACATGATCAAAAATCTACTCCTGACATGAGAACTGTATATACCTTCTACGGCTATATTTTTATTAACTACCAACTCAGGAAATGACCATGATTTAAGGGTTTTAAAGAACATTTTTAATACCAAAAATCTAAGCAAATACATTAAATACTTCAAAAGAGAGGGTGTTTATAGAAAAATAAAATAATACCAAATGAAGACGCCTATTAATTTGTTTGAATTGCGTTATTTTATGAGTTCATATGGGTTGAGTAGTAAGAAAATAACCTCCACCATTTCAAGCAGATTTTTTAGCAAGCGTCTTGATTATAATGACAACTATGCATTCGGCTCATAGGGCGAAAATAGCCACTAAGAATACACTCATCGAATGATTTGTATATGCACGCCTGTATTTGTAATGTCTATTTTACGCTAACCTCTTAATGACATAGCGTTTTGATGGCTTGATGTCAGCCAAGAGTCCGGGTTTTGTAAATTACATCATCATACTGCTGGTTCGTTCACGTGAATGTTATAGACGGGAGAACGCATTAACTTCGGAATTCCATACCAGGAAAATATTCAATCGGCGATTATAAAAGATGGACCTGAATGTTTTATTTATATATCCGAACGACCAGAGGCTGAGTTGTAGACGGCATTATTTATTATCAGCATTGATGAAATTAAATTATTCATAATTGGTTACAACTGTTTCATTTGGGCTTAAACCTAGCGGATTCCTGTATTCATTTTAGTTGACCACATTTTACACAGACTATGGAAGTAGTGTGATATTATGGAAACGTTTTGCAATCATTCCATTTAGTGGTGATCTAAACGGGAATAGTAAACCTCTCCTTACGCTCTCATACTTGAGCGAAAAACTTAATTATTATTAATTATTGAACTATGTTAATAAGGAAACACTTAAATTATTATGATATACGAAAATCTAATTTATCGACGGTTGATTTACTGCGACAATCTCACGATAGCTTTATGGGTTTTTTTTAGAAAGAGGGCGTCTTAGTGGGGATACGTACTTCACCAGTCCCAGTCAGCTGTTCATATGACTATCGGGTCTGCTTCCCAGAAAAGTTATTCCGCCACCTCGCACCGCGTGCGTGCATCGAGTCACGCATGCACCTCAAGAAAAAATCTCCAAAACTCACCCCACTTGAACTCCTCACCTCGGAATGAGGAACGACGCGACGCCTTATCGAGTCCAAATCATCATTTCTCTGCCTTCCTCCCTTACTCCATTGGCTAGACAACTTCTTCATCGAGTCTCTCTTATCGCTTCTCCTCCAATACTCCCCTCAAATTTCTATTCGAAACTCATTAAAGGATCGAAATAGAAACTCGCTCAAAGCATCCATTATATGCCGCCCCAAATTCGACTTCTTCTCCAGCGATTGTGGATTTAAATTCCCTCTGACTCCGCGGCAGTTAATTATTCATGGTAATTCCTCAGGTTACCTTTCTGCAAGCCATCACCACTGTTTACTCTTCAAACCTTCCAAAAACTATCCGAAAACCTTCTCCTCACTGTTTGTCTTTCAACGCAACTCACTGGACGCGTACTTAAACCTTTTTTCCTAAAGTGAGCTGCGTAAGCTTCAAAGCCGAGACCTTATTCCTGCAATCTGAGCGAACCGATAAAAAAACCTCATAATTGCAAAAAAAACAGTAGGTACTATGATTTTTTCTCAAGACGCTGAGAATGAGCATAATATTAACAAGAATACTTTTAAAAACCTAAATTCTAAGACAGAAATACAACGAATAAATTGTATGGACACCTTGTAGTTCCAAATACACATTCGAGTTAAAATGAAACATCAGAGACTCTTTTTGAATTCCCTCTTTTACGTCAAGCCTTTTGAGAAAACGAACAAAGGATTAACAGCAATTTTCATAATGTATGGCACACTGAAAAAAAATTTGCACATAAATTGAATTAAAGCACCAAATAGGTAACTGTAATATCTAAAAGAATGTTCATAAAAGCGAATGCATCAAATATTCAGGACGTTATTTAAAAAATAGTATTTCTCCATTGACGAAGGAAAAACAAGCAACTAAAACCCGTCCTATTTATAAGGCAGCTAATAACAGAGGAGATATTTAGCGTGCATTATAAATCAGCCAACAAGGTGAATGCAAATATAACAATCCCTTGTATAATAAAAAAAACTGGAGTGCAATTTTTCACCAAACTTTAATTCAAAAATAATTATTTAAAATTTCCTCAAAATGACATCAGAATCGAGGAGTGCATTGAAATGAAAGCGGCATCAATTACATTTGGCTCGAGAGGAAATTAAGATAAAGCAGTGAGGCAATTTCATCACATGCCTCATCCATTGCCCCCATTCTTGAGGCTCCCAGAGGAAAACCAAAGCATCAGAGAAGCAGTTGAAATTCTGCAACATATTGTACAATCAGAGGTCAGAGGACAGCGCCATATTACCGAACAATAATGAAAGCGGAACACAAGCAAACAAAACCTTGTAGTTAGGATGACAAAAACAAAAGAAGGACCAGGAAATATGGGCGATGAAAAAAGCAATTTCGGACACAGAGATTTCACTCATGATAGAAGCCATTTGTGCTATGGAGTTTCCAGAAAATGGAGCGGGAAATATTTTATACAGACCCCGCCACAAGGAACAAACTAGAGCATCATCATCCGCTGTCATCATCCCACCGATTTCCTTTCCCGATAAATCACTACTCCACTCTCCTTCCAACCTCTCGTTCCCACCAGAAGAATATTTTTAATGCTCCTCATAACTTGTACGATACGTTTCATCCTTCCTTGACGACTCTTCCTTTTCACTTCTTCTTCCACTCTTATTTTATATAGCCTATGATGCCGAACATTGTGAACAATATGTTTGCATTTTACATTTCGCATTCGACTAATCTTCGCCGGTTCGTTTCATTATCCGTCATTCTTTCCTAAGATAACTCTTCAATGGTAGCCGAAGCTCTTTGATCTACTGCAGTAACTATTCAGGCCACTCTGCCACATAAGATCAAGGGTTGCTCACCCCTTGAATAGGAAGCTCCACCTTGCCCAACGTTACCCTGCTCCTACGAAAAACGACAATATGACCTCGGCTTAACAATCCATCTGACGGACGGAGTATTGCACTTTCATCCGACCACCAAGTAAAGAGCGAATTACCATTCAAAAGCTTCCGACACCACTAAGACTTGGTCCTGGGCTCATCGGGCGAGAAGCCAGTAGATACTCGGGCTCCAGAGCAAATTCGAGAGCACAGTGACCAAAGGAGAAGGCCAATATGAGCACGTCCCATAAATGACGATCACGATACTTTGACCTGATGAACACCACAGGGGAGCAGGCGAAACTGTTCCCCGCGCCCTCGAAAAATACTGCGGAAACTCGACCACGCTGAGATCATGAGCTCGACTTTTCCCAAGCACGAAAACATTGGGCTCCATTGTTTTTATGTATCAGTTACTCACAGCCCATAGCGACAATTGTTTTCGTCTCCGAATAGCGCCTCTAATAAATAAAAGAAGAACTTCTTTCGCTTCTCCGATTGTGTCATACTCGCTATCGTCAAGGTCATTGCTTTAACCTCGCCTCCGGTCAATGAGTTTCCCAGCATCCTTCATCAAGCTTTCTCTCTCTCTCTCTCTCCAGCCGTACAATCGCTCGCGTTCCAACGATTATCTATATCGCCACTCACCGTCGCTTTCGACTTGCATTTTGTTCTATCACCAATGCAATGTATCAAACATCACCAGCTACAGCTGGATACGACCGGTCCTACTTTATTGCTCGCCAAATGGTACTGAATATCGTGTGTAATAATAATCACCCGAGCCAACCCCCTTCGAGGATATCTCATGTCCTTCACATCCAAATTTCTCCTCTTCTATTCCATTCATTTAGCAAACTCTTCCTTTTTCTGATGGGGTTCTCCTATTCTCCTTCTCAGACATCATCATTGTAAACAGTAACATTTGATCATTTACCGATTATACAATATCACTAAGGGAAATAATACCCCTCACTGAAAATCTCGTGAATCATGGAGATTAAATGAAAATAGAGAATTGCAACTCAAGGATTAGTAGTGAGGAGACTAAAGAGATTTCATGCAGATTCCAATTATAAAGCGTCTCCGCGATCAAACTCTTAGCATAACGCCACCTTGACACGATCAGCAATGCCAATTTAAATTTCAACCTTCCGCCTGAAGAAGATGGACTGAAAATTCGTTTCGTCTTCCGATTCGAATGAAAGCCTGAACTAGCCCGACGGTTATAATATATTTAATATTTAAGAGAGCAATGTTCATCGTCTAAAATACAAACAAATAGCTTACACTAATTGGCCTGGAACTAGAAATCGGAAATCAAAACTTTCAAGTAATGGTCCACTAATATTTTTATTATTTACGACCCGGGTTTCGTCACGTAATGACATCTTCAGGTACAAATATTATTCCACATGGGTATATATACAAAATCAGGTGCAGAGGAAGGAGGGGAAGGGAAGGGGGGGAGAAGGAAAAACCGTTGGAGTATGGTGTAATGGGTAAGGGGCAGGTAGGAAGGGGTCGGGGAGGGCGGGAGAACGTTGGGCTGATTGGAGAAAATACCGGGCGGCGGGAAGGGGCGGAGGATGAGGAGTGGGAGAGGAAAAATAGGAAGAACAAACATACATTTTTCATAGAAATTTAAAAAATACTATGTATACACAGGTCGACGGCGATTAGCAAGTCCAGGCTATTGATGAGAGTACAGTTCAAATGGAGCGGATGGCTCTTTGTTGATGCTGAATGATGGTTTTATTACTCGGAAAACCTTGAAGAGGTAAAAGATTATATACAATGTATTCACAAGTCACTGAGATTACCAGTCCGGGCTATTGATGCGGGTGAGTTTCAATTGGAGGGGAAAGCACTTGGGAAGTTTTTTTATGGCTACTGACGATCACTTACATGGAAAATCGTTGAGACTGGGAAGACCGTTAATGGGGGGGGGGAGGTGGAGTGAGAAGCACTGTTGTCACTGAGGAAATAGTTCATTTAGTATTATATTTGTACCTGAAGATGTCATTACGTGACGAAACCCGGGTCGTAAATAATAAAAATATTAGTGGACCATAACTTGAAAGTTTTGGTTTCCGATATGGAGAGGTTCCACAAAGTGAAGCCTGAATTTATTAGTTATATTTTGGAACTAGAAAATTAACATTATACTTGGAAATAGTATTTGTTTAATATGTTGCTTGATGAATGCTATTTGAAATTTTTTCTTGTAAAATAACAAATGAAGTTCAACCGATAACTTAGGAGGGAGCAAACAGAAGAAAAAAGGGCTAAAAACCCTTTAAACACATCAAATAATAAAGAGGTAACGGAGAACTATATTTCCATGGCTGAGATACCACAAATTAAAAACATAATTCTCTCAAGGCTGTCATGCTTAACGCAGATCCAAGATTACGAAAGATGCCCGAGTGAATAGATCATTCAGTTTTCTCCCTTCCTCAAAGATCAATCAAGGCGACTGTTACAATTCGATTGCACACCTTATTTGACCCCGGAACGACATCGCGGCTGGCATTTAATAATGGCCATCATAACGCCACCATTACCGGGAGATATACGAGTTCGTAGCGGCTAGAGCCACGTCCTTCGAATGCGATTATAGTTGAACAGCCACGTGATCATCACGGAGAGGAGAGGTTAGCTCCTTGAGCTCTGAGGGTTCCTTGAGGCTGTCTGAAAGGGATTCCCGCTTTATTTACGACGCACTATTGTGTGAAAATAATATCCCTCCTGTCGATTCAAGCGTGAAATGACATTTATTCGACACCAATCGGAATTCCCCCCGCCTCTTTTTCCCGGATATCGCGATACCAACCTGCAATCGTATTCACTGCCATTATCCTGCTTCGTGTACGGGCGTCAAATCAATTCAAAGGCAGTGAACAGAAATTCTTCCAGCTTTGCACAGCCAAGCCTTCACTCTAAAGAGACCAAAAACAATTGGAAGGATTTCATTCTCAATGCTCCAGCTTCACACAGCTTTGGGGCAACGCTTTAAATTTAAAAGGTAAAATTAACTCAGCATTTTCAAGTATTTTAATGTAAAGTTAGCAATAAATTTTCAACCCCATAAGGCATCTTCATTTTACTCTTCGTTCTCTCGGCAGATTTATACGGGATTTGTTCCGATTCCGGGAATTATAAACGTTCCACAGAATTTTGGTGGGGCAACGCCTGATTATTTAATTATGATGACACTTGGATTGAGAAAATAACACCACACGAGAAAACTTGTCCGCCCTGAGGTCTTTGTATACACGAAAACAAGGTGAGTTATAACCCCCTTCCCTCCCCCCACCGTGTAATGCACTCTGGCTAAGTCAACTTAATTCTTTCACAAGTTGTCCCCGAACAATTAAATTTCATGGAATTATAATATTTAAGTGAGAGCTTCCAGATTCCAGAGAAAGCTCTTTCACTGATAGGAGAATGGATAGCAGAGCGAATCAGAGATCAAGTAAGAACTAACTATCAAATGTTCCATTGGTACCATCTCACGCTTTAATTCGTCGTAAGATTTTATTCCCGGCCGAATCTCACGAAATCCGCCGTTTGTAAGTTTTATTAGGGTATTTTAATTCAAAATCAATCGCACGCGAGACGACTGAGCCATAAAAAAAGGTTCTACATCAGAGTATCTCTTATCTTACTTCCACTGACTAATGTTTCCCTCACAAATTTCCTTCATTTCGCAAATCCATCATTTTCCTCTGGGATGAAATTCTTCGCTTTGAATAATCCACTTAAGTACCCTTTTATCTTCAAATATTCCCAAGATATGTTAACTGTTTCATACCCTGAGGGTTATTAACTCCTATTTTTATACTGTTTTTGGCCCTTCTTTGGCGTGGAAGAAACTCACTTTATATATTTTCCTTGCCCAAATTTCTCCTCATCAATTCCAACATTTTCGTAAATCCTCCGCTTTCCTGATGAAATTCTTCGATTTGTTTTTCTCCATACTCCAGAACCCTTCCAAACGACTCTCCCCAGGTATGCGAACTATTCCATCTGTTCCATTTTATTCCCCGCCCATCTTAATATTCACCCAGCCAAACCCCCTCGGGGATATCTCATTTCCTTCCCATCTTTATCCAAATTTACCCTAATCCATTCCATCCATTTCGCAAAAGCTTCCTTTCCCCGATGGGGCTCTCCTATTCTCCTTCATAGTCATCATCATCGGCCATCGATAGAAATATGCAGCCAGCCGTTCTATTCTTCCGTAAGTCTTTATTTTGACGAGCCGCACAATTTGGCTGACGTGTTCCACCACGGGTCCTCCTCCTTGATAATTTGCCACATTGATATCACTATCACTCATTGCATTCAAGAGTCTATTTCGTTGCAGAATGTCTCAAAAGAGTTTGCCAATTTTGCACTCCCAATTTCTCAGGTAACAATCTCCATACTATTAGACCCGTTATTTCCAAATACCACTAACATTCAAGATTCCACGGATATTTTTACGCTCTCTGCGTGGAGAGTTAAGAGCATGTTAAGTGGAAAGTTCCGATGAAATTGTAAGTTACGCATTGTTAGGCATGTAAACGAATTACTGTGAGTTCTTTATTCGTGAGCCTTGCATACTTTCCTTTTCAACAGAGGCAATCAATCGACATCGGCCGAAGAAATAAATGAAAGTGTGTTATATTGATATTGTATAATTTCTAATAATTAGTAACATATTCATGAGTCACTCAATTTTCAAAACTAGGGAAAACATATTTCATAACTCTAGTTAACTGATGTATGTGAATTATATTTATATACATAAACAACATACTAAATATTTTTGACTAAAACTTTTATAATGTGTGGGATTCCATTTTTTCTTGCAATTTAAATTCCTTCTCATTGCTAAACCAATAACACTGATACTTTTCAACGTTATGTGACAACATATGAATTTTTTCTGTATTCTTTTTGATACAACGCCGTCAGAAGCCCACACACACGATCTCTTAAATATGATTTGAAGTCCCGTAAAAATTTGCAATGCGTGCCGCACAAAGGTAATCATGAGAACTGTAAAAGCAATGTCATTTTTATTATTCTAACAATAGAGGTATTTTTTCCAGTGCTCTATTTTATGTCTTCCTGTCTGAATATTCCAAAAATTCACCTACTGTTGGGGGGCATTTATTGATAGGGATGAGTCCGGAGTTTCTGGGGTATCAAGGAGGACAGATGACAGGAAGGTGAGACCCCCTCCGAAAGATAAGAGATGACAATGAATGGAATCGTCTTTCGTCCTATCTATCGATTACCTTGTCCCTTCGCGCTTTTACCAAATCGTCTCTCCATACATCTCCCACCCATTCTCTCTTACGCAGAAAAGAAGATGGCTGGATCATATCGCATCACGCTTAATAATGCGTTGTATCTCATCACCAACGGCCATTAATCCGAAGATTGGTTTCCGAAGCCATCCACTCGATATCTTATCCATATAACCACTTTATTCCTTCATAAGTCCTCAATTTCAACATAAACTGCCAGATTTATTCCATTCTTGGTCTTCCTCTCTCATCCTTACCATCAATTTATCTTTCCATTATTTATTTCAAGGGCCTGAGAAATTTCCCAACACTTTAATAACATATCTTTTCTCCCAAGTCATCCTCAGCGTCCCCCCCCATTTCTTCTCGCATGTCTATTTTTTTTCATTTGACCTTTAATTATTCTTCAATTTCTTCACATTTCTATTCCCTCAATTTATTCTTTTCTTCTGCTTTTATCTTCTAGTTTTCACAGCCATGATAGAGCATACTCGATACAAATGTTTCAATAAAGAGCTATCTTATGATTCAAGAAAAAATTGCAAGATGTTTGCATAATCTTGTATCTAAAATTCGCTTCTTGGCTTGAGATATACCGCTCACTAAATTTGATGAATAATTTGTTACTGGCGATCCAGATCGAATTATACCGTTAAGTGACATATCACACAGCTAGGTAACATAGTATCGAACTCCATATCTCATCAATCCCGGTCGATGTACTAAAATGTCTCACAACTTGGTCTCTACCAGAGGGTGACGTGAAAATGTCGAAACGAGTTGCACTTTTAATTTAGTACCACGAGCAATAAGTCATTAGAGAGAATATCTTAATATTTTTTACATAATTCAATATATTCACGGATCATTTTTCACTTTGTCGCATTTTTTTATGAGTTGGAACTAACCATACAGGCAGGACTAGAAATGCTAGAGTTAATATATATTTTAATGTCTTTTCTTTCACTAAAGCATGCCATGACTGGAGGTTTCGGTGTGATACTCGAAATTTAGACGAAAATACACAGACATATGCCATTTTCAAATATGGGACTCGGCGCGAGCCCTAAAAATTTGTAATCAATAATTATGGTAAAGAGCAATGTATAATTTCGTGATTAGAAGTAAACTGTGCATAAAAATCGAATTATTACGAAATACATGTCATGTGCCATAAGGCTGCGTGTTAAAATAGAAATCAATGGCCAAAGAACAGAATCGATAAGAGACCTTTTTTTAATTTATCTATAGTTGTCACTAATGAGAACGCGTATTTCATGTTTCACGAAAATCTGTACATAATCAAACATCGCTCCAACTACCTAAAATAAACCCATTGGAAAATTACAACTTAGTCTCCTTGATCAATAAGCGGGATTCCCACTACATATCCACTGAAAATGTCAATTTCTACAGCACAACCGAGGGTCCACTGGTTAAGAGTTTCGGCCACGGTAAGCACAGTCCCAAGCTCAAATCAATATCACGCAAGCCTAGGAGAATGATGGGAGCGAGATGGAAAGGAAGGGAGGGAAACCAGAAGTGAGGTTGCGGTGGGAAGGAAGCAAAGGAATCACACAACAAGACGGTGAAGAGACTTTGGGGACTGAATCTATGATGCAGTTAGGAGAGCAACGGAACTAGTGAGTAGATAAAAAAATGCCAGAGGAGTTTCTTGTTAAAAAAATACACATTTTTCACCTTCAGAAGGCAGAAACGTCAAAATTACATTAGGTTCTTTCGGCTCTTTTTTTGACTCCGCACGAGCCTTTACCCCAGATGTGCCGAAACGGAGTGTAAAAGCCAAAGTTCACGACCGAAGCGCCGCGTCACGTCGCGTCGGCCGCCCCGCACTGCAGACCTGAGTTGTGTTGGAGAGAAGCAGTCTCTCTCCAGGGATCTCTCGTCACCGCCGTCTTTTTAACGCCTCCGCGAAAGAATCTATCACCCGAAGGTAAGGCGAGACGACTGCTAGCGCAACTAGAGTCGTCAAAAAATATTCAACACGTGTTCCGAATGCTGCACGCTGCTAAAAAAATAGTCAACTGCTGAACATTGGTTTTATACTCCCCTTAATTCTATGTTGATTTATTTGATAATATAAACATAATATGAATAATAAAGAATAAAATGCACGAATGTCTAAAAATCGAGATATCCGAACTAAGGGAGACCAAAAGCGGAATAATTTTATTTTTACATAATATTGAATTTTGATACATTGAATTTTTTATACAAAACTGAAATTTTCCTCTATTAATTTCTCTCTCTACATTTTAAACTTGGCTAACTTATATTTATTGCATAGTTTTACTTCTTCATCGAGAGAGTTAAAATAGAAATCTAGTACAGTTTTTTTCAAACAAAACAAAGGTCATTTTCAAAGGCAATTTCAAAGGCATTTTCGAAGACAAAACAAGGTTCATTTTCAGGGTCACAGTTAAAATATTTTTGTAGAAATTATTTTTACCGTTCTGAGAATTCTGATGTAACTAATGATATGGCTGATTATTGGTAACACGCTGTCTACTTCCTAAAAACATAAAATCGCCTAGAGAGCTTACCAGAGACAAGTTTACAATATTTAATCTTTACCATTAAGAATCGTCCTCTGTGCAAGAAAAATTGCAGAAATTGCAGTGTGGACAGAGCATACCTTTAGGTTAACCTAAACATGCATTGGTAATTTTCCATACTATTCGTCAATCATTTAATTGTTTAAAGGGATCATTTTCTGCACAGCAAACAATGAGCAACGTGTAAGAGCGGTTCCGAAAACAGAATACACCAAATTTCTGGCTACGTCGTCTTTTGACGCGTTTTCGAAAGAGATTTAACCGAATATTAGACGATGCGACTGCGAAAACTTCACGAAATCGTCAAAAGAATGTTCAACACCGCATTCCGAATATTGCGAGGTGCTATGTAGTAATTACCTGAAAGTAACTATTGATAATAATTTCTTGCCTTTTTAGTTTGCCATCCCTCGGACGCAAATGTTCAAGAATGCAACTTAGATAACAGGTAATTCAGTGAAACAAAAAGCTGAGTTATTAATTTTCCTTAACTGATGCTCCATATGCGCATTTTTACTTCGAAAAATACCCAGTGAATAATTATACGTTTTGGGCAAAATTGTCCGTTTTCAGTGGCACCTAAAATGTGTTTGCTACGCAAAAATTGACCATTCTATGGATTCCGATAGAATACAACGATTATGAAAAATTAGATTACTTTCCTCTCAAACAACGTGCACAGTAAACCTATAATTGATAAGTTTAATCATTATTTGAAATAACACAATGTCTCCTGAGCAACAACTAATAGTTATAAAAACCGACAATCGAGAGAGCATGGCATACAATAAAGATTCATCAGTATAAGTGATAGTTACTTTTTATCCCATTACAACTATTTTCCAACGATTTTCTTGCTGTGAGAGATTGTCTTCTTTACCTGGAACAGAGAGCGATGCGTATGAGTGAGCTAAAAGGAAAGTCTCTCTGAATGTCGCACACCGTCTTTTCAACCCTTTGAAGAACGAAATTGTACGAATGTAAGACGAGACGAGTGCTAACTCAAGCTGTACTGGCTAAAAAATATGACATCGTTTGCCGAATTTTAAAAAGAAACTCGAATATGAAATGGCAAAGGAATGAATGGGAATGCGATAGTGCCGATCAACACTCCCACACAACTTTCCTTCTACTCCCAAAAATTCCAACCTATCTGCAAAGACGCAAATGACATCAGCTGTCGGTCGCCAACCCTAATTGCAAATTTCCGAATTTTGCGTATGGAAAGCAACAGTAAACCAAATACCAAATATTTTCCCTTAGGTTGAACACTAATAAACTTCACGAGGAATTATGGTCAATAAATACAAAAGGAATATTTTATGAATGAGAGGAAACATTTGAGAGGAAGGGAGTCACACTAATTTACTCATACTCCATGCGGGGTCGGAATACCAAATATGATATAATGTGAGTACTAATTAGAAAGCTACATTCGTTGGAAAAATTTTTATTTTCAGGCTTCCAGTACGAGTTATAATGATAAATTAACGCCACGGTTCAATGTTAGCACATCAACATATTCGCCTCCTTCGGTCGTGGTTGTCATAAAATTTGCTTCAACAGCAAATTGGCGTGAGAAATGACGCCACTCGAGCAAAAAGTCCTGGAACACGACGAAAAATTTTGTTTTCTCGACGAACTATTCTCGTGAGTTCAACTCGGGCTACCCATCGGGTTAATATCTCCACGATGATCGAAGTTCGTTACGAGACATTACCATCATCTCCAAGACATCAGGTGAATCCTATGAGGGGTTGGTTATGATGATATCAATATAGCACCCTGCGAGCCACCTCATACATGTGATATGTTATCAACGCAAGTATAAAATGTATCCTGCCCAGTGAGGGCGGGGGTTTCATGAAAATTAGATACATCTATACATATAAGAAGAGTCAGTTAAAGACTCGGGTGTGGCTCTTACTCAAGACGTTATTTGCTAATTACGTGGGCGTTTATGAATTAACGACAAATATTCCGACGCATATACATCGGCTAGTGATCATATAAATCTATGGTATAATAAGACCTGTTTTGGGGGAGACACGTTCAGGAAATCTACCTATAGACCTATCGTAAATTGGAATTTATTAAAAGACTACTGGAAAATTGTTATTTTTCTCTCGTGGTGTGTCACTTGCATCATATCGCTAGCATATGGGACCCCTATAAAGTAGGAATAGTCTCAAACATAGATCTAGCACAACGGAGAGGAGATAGATTAGTAAAAAGTCGTTAAAATGAACTTAGTAGAGTTACCACACTGTAAATGAGATTAGGATAGTGGTAACTTCTTCTGGGCTCTTGAAGACTAAGTATGGTTCAATAAAGGAGTGGTAATGCCTCATGTGGATATGTTGGCCATCATGAAGGCATTAACTCAGTCTGAATCCTAAAAACTCCATCATTCCCTGAACACCTTGAGTTTACATTAGAACGAACCATTCGAACGAATACGTGACAGTTATTTGACGAATTCGAGTGGCCTATTTTGTCGTTATTTTCGTTCTCTTGAGAAAGAGTCCGGAAGCAAATCAACGCCCGATGACGAAGAGGCCATGAGCTAGCGCCAAACAATTCCGCACAGTCAGGGAATCTCGGGAGAGAGCGAAGTCATTGACCATCTCTCGACGAAGTGTGACGAAACGCACTCATGCCGACCAGCCCTAAAAGGGAAGGGGGGTGGAGTGAGTTTAGGGCTGGCCTTTGGAAGCACGTATGCGAAATAACAACGAATATGGATGGATATGCTCACTTCCTTTCAATTGTTCTTGCCCATCGTCCTTCGCGAATGCGAGCTTTCATGGCTACCAGAGATAACTAAGTGGTGGAAAGATATAGAAATTTTTTTCTCCTTCGCCCATGGCAGACATTCTTTTCCTCGCTCTCCAAAAATCGTCCTACCGAAATGACACTCCTCCACTGACTCACCTGATAGTAATTAATTTCTCAGCTCGTGAAGGAAAATGATGGCTATGAAAACAACCCCCTGCTTATTAATTTTTTACGAAAAAAGAACATTAAAAATAACGCTTTTGCTGTGTGAATGCAATTCACTGAGATAAACATAGAGCGTAATTGTATGTAGCTAACTGAGAATCGATTAAACATAACATAGAAATCGATACCTCACCTCAGTGAGCCATTTCAAAGTATGAATGGAAGGTTTTTTTTTAAATGACTAGAATTAAAAGTTAAACTTTCAATTCATATGCACTAATTAGTAGGGATATCGTTACTTTATTAGCTTTCTAGTTGGCAACGGATGTCATTTGAATTTGAAACATTAGTTATAAGAAATATATGACAGTACTACATAGCTAAGTGAATAGCAAGTATACACATATCTTGAGAGGGTTTCGGAGATCATAAAAACATCGATTTTAGCCATGAAATTCAATAACTCATCATGACAGAGGGCAAGGCTACCTGAATCGGTTACCTTAACCAGTGCACAACAAATAATCACTGCCATATTCACTTAATGGATTTGGTTGCGCAGCCTGTTGATGAGACACGACCTTATGGACCGACACTAGCATGACGACCAAGCTCAGAAGGATTGGCTCAGAGGAAACGGTTCCACCACATTCTTCAATGGTCACACTATTTCGCTTCAAGTATTGTTGCTTTTGCTTCTAAATACAAAATAAACAATTGTAAATTTCAAAACTACCAAATCCTATAGAGGTTGTCCAGTTCCAATTATCTTGGTAGCGAAACATCCTCCAAGAAAGACCCAGATACCGAGAAAAAAGACCAATTCCATTCATTGGACAGTCCTTAAACCCATGAAAAATAAATAAGAAAATATAAAAAACAGGAGTTTTCATAAACGATGGAGGTTTCGGGAGAAATGTGTGGCACAGAGGGTAGACTGAAACCTGGAGACCACGCTAAACCTCTCTAAATGAAGTGCACCAAATAACCGTTGGAGTTGAATACCCTTCGTATCACATTCAAATATTGCACAAAAAAGTCTCGGCATGCCAATAAATAGAGCTCAACTACCGCCGGGATTCGAATCTGGGCTCTCCGGATGGGAATACAGCACCCAAGCTTCAACAACACCCGCATCCCTCAAGTAGACACACAATGCAGCAAATAGATACCACTTTATGCTCCAAAGAAGAAAAAGGCATCTTTCAGGAATATGAACGAAACGTAGAGTAAAACTGAAGTAAAAACAAAATGTATATATATACACATATATATATATATATATATATATATATATATATATATATATATATATATATATATATATATATATATATATATATATATATATATATATATATATATATATATATATATATATATATATACGTTCCCATCAAGATTAATTCAACTACTTTCGGCGCATTCATCACGTGTACCCAGCAATGAAAACGGGTTTCTATGAGGTTAAGGTAGTTTGAGCGAAATATCATTTTACTTATAAATCAATGAATTTATACTTATTTTAAACAAAAATATTTCATCCTTCTAATGACACCAAAAATTCAACCCCTTAGCACATTATTTTTGGAGATATTTGCCAAATAATACCAGCCCTTCTACATGGGAAATGGTACGTGTATGCACTCCTGGGAGACACTATTTACAGAATGAGGTATTTCCAACACTTAGATGTAGAAACTAACAACTAGTAGTTCGTATGCATTCCCAACTATATTTGAAAATTAATCATTTTTTCACCGCAATAGGTTCTTGGGTATCGCAAAAAACCTTCCGTTTTGAAGGAGTTTCAAACGTACCGCGCGAAAAAAATGAGTCAAGTTAAAGACTTATTTAGATATTTTGATTTAATTACTCGGGATTTCTGCCATATAAAACTATATCTTTGTACCATTAGTAATGCAATATTTAATTGATTGTCCTACAGCTGGTGAAATTAAAACGTATAATTCGAATATGATCTCCATTATGACAAGGGAACTATCTCGCTCGGACCACCTTACGCCTGAGGACATCGATTACGCGTTAAATTAATACACCAAGACTAAATCGATCTCATTCGAACGGATGAAGACATCTATTTTTATAATTCCGCAATCGGACGGTTCGAGCGTTTGTCATCTACATGCATAATTCGGAAGCGTCCGTCGGGTGGTTACGCCGTGACTGGTGACGATTGCTGAAATCTTATCGCTAGTGACTGAAACGCGGCATCCCGGAAAGTTTGAACAGACTCTTATGAAGCTCGTGGCTTTTCCCCCCGAGAAGAGCAAACACACACACATAGGAAGGAACGGAGAGGTTTCCCACCGCGCGAGAGAACGCAAGCACGGGAATCGTGGGAATCCCAAGGCCCTTCGAGGACTATGGACAGAGATATAAAATTCACCGCTTCCGCTTCTCAAGGGAGCGAAACGCAACATTTTAATTCGCCGATGATGAGGACGGACGGGGAAGCGTTTGACGAAAATATGACTTTAAATCGCGTAAACGATATGTTGAAAACGCATCGCAAGTTCTATTATTCGCAACACTGAGGAATCTACATACTACCCCGCCAGTCGCCACATGGGCGTGTGGCAGGGGGTGGTAGGTCACCAGCCGTGCAAAGATGTAAAATTTTTGGGGGTGTAATGATGACATGTATAATTATGGGAGTGTATTTCGAGGACCTCAGTTTTTATCGTGGTCGCTTACTGCGCGCGGAAAGAACGAGTTTTTGTACCTATCTGTTCGGCACAGTATCTCTCTTATTTTATCACATCTGTCAGACCAAGAAATGTTGTGAGGCGTCATGATAATATTCTATGTGTGTCGCTCTGAAACACACCAGTTCTGAATATCTCAAGCAACCTAAGCCTAGCGTGCTGCCTCCTTGTCTCTAGGGGCTCCCACCTTGATCCCTCTAACAGTTGTGTAACACTATATGCTCGTTCGTAGCAGTTTTTAACGAAGCGTGCTGCTTTTCTTTGTATTTTGTTCGTTTTTTTTGTTAAACCTTTATGACCAGGGTCCCAAATGCTCGCGGCGTATTCGAGGTGAAGCCTAACCAGGGCGAAGTAGCGTCTCTCTTTTACTTTTTCATCCGAGGACCTTCCTATTATACGCTTAACAAAACCTGGTTTATTAAATGCTGGGCCGCATATTTTTTGCACGTGTGTTCCCCACGATATATCTGAAGTTGAGGTGATTCCATGATATTTTACTGTATTTGAAGATTTTATGTTTACTCCACCCACAGTGTAGGTATGGCTTTTGTGAGATGATTTTCGCAGGAAGTGAACTGTGGTGCATTTAATAATATTTAGTTCTAGACCCCACTCCTGGCACCACGAATGAACGTTGTTTCGGTCAGATGACAGAACTTCAAAGTCCGCGTCTTCACTTATTTCACGGTAGATTACTGTTTCGTCTGCAAATAAAAAAAATGCAAATAATAATAACACTAAAAGTAGGAATGAAGTCACGTCGGACATTCAAAACCTCGGATAACACTGAATACTTATAAGAAAGCGATGAATTACTACAGACAAATATGTAGTTATGAAGTTTATCAGGAGCTGTACCGTAATGAAATTCACTTGCCTGTTCACAAATTTACTCTACCCTGTGTTTCTTGGGTATTTGCGACATAACCAAGTCTAGAAACAATAATCCACCGAACGAACGAAATGCTGTTTTCAGGGAAAAACAATTGTAATATCAATAAATTGAAAGCACTTTTTCGCTTTTGCGTGAATTTCAAATTATGTTCATTGAAGTACCAACGATGAGCCAATTGAAAAATCGATACAATTATACAAAATAACAGCCAAAGCTTAGTATACAGCATTTTTGTCGAGCTTCTTAGCAGATTACGGGATTAAAATGGTGCCGATTGACAAAATCAATTCAGCGATACACAATTACAATACACAAGCACAAATAGCACAGAGAGCAGTTGCTTGATGCAACAGGCAACAGACATATACCATGAGACCCCGAGTGAATGCATATTAAACGTTGGCGATACAAGCAGGAGTTTTATAATTAACGGTGCACCTGGATACTTATAAACATGGGGATTAGTACTTTAAACTTTGTCAATATCGAAACCTCATCAAAATAACGTTTGTGTTTCCAAGATGACTCATTAAAGTGTTCAGTCAAATTTATTTACAAATCATGACGAGGTTAGCATGAAATGAAAACTCGCATGGTTCAGCACAGATGAAGTATTTTGGCCTCAAATTATACAAACTTCGTTGAATCAGGGATTGGATGAACGATACTACACTTTACAGCATTATTGAGGAAGGTTATACCTATTTTCAAAAATATACCAGTATACCAAGACATATTTTTAAAAAGTCAACGCGCATGGTATTGTGCATACATCTTTGCCTGACATTAGGAGATTTAAAAATACAGAACTGGAAGACTGTTATTAAACGAAGTACAGACGTCTCTTCTAAAATAACAAATCTATCAACGACTGTGGCCTCTATTTATTCACCTCATATTTTATATTTTAAAAATACAATTGAATAACATTTGTAGTTGAAAAAATTACACGATCAAAAAATCGGATATTGGTGTTAATAAAATAAAACATTTCATATCGGAATTTCGGCCAAAAAGTACGCCGATACATCTTCATAAAGGGGACAAATACACTCGATGTACCGGTATATGGGTCCTATTCCTACCGATCAACAGGAGACAGGCGGTCGCTCCGTTGAGGACGTCAAGCGAGAGTTCAGCGGTAAAGGTTTGAACAGCCGTGCAAACGGACGGAGTCAGGACTGATTAATGGTCATAATCGTGGAGGGATAAATTAAAGAGGCGCTGAGAGAGCTTGGGGGGAGAAATAGATTATTTTTCCTTGTCCTTCAAACACTCCACGATTCAGAGGACGGCACGATGGAGTAACCAAAATGGCCTTTACCGCACTGTTTATAATGCAGCCACCGCTTCGCCGCGCGGGCCGAGCTCAAACGAGCCATTAGGGCAAGTTATTTACGATCGTGATGCAGCCGTAATCAAATGACACACGCGGCGTGAGGAGGATGCTATCGTCATGCACGCGATATGCAATCACCGTCCTCCACGTCACTGATTGAAATCTTGACGACCGTCTTCGCCAAATGCCCGGTATTTGAAGTAAGGCATCGTCAGCATGTCAAGAGCTATTCATGCAATTATGTGATTAAGGTTGGAGGGATTGTTTAGTTCAGCCAGAGTTTTAGACAATGAACCTCGACACGTGTGACCAACAATCAATCCATGCCGATTATGCCCATTAGAGAGCCATGCTGGCATCAGAGTACTTTCTATAACCCACATATAGTCCTCCATCAGGGTTTCAGGGGTTAAATATTCATTTTGATTCCAAACCTAGTTAAATGTTACACCACTTTAATATTCCCTGCTTTATTTAACTGAACACCGACCATGGTTTTGCCACAACGTAAATACCATTATCAAGGTGGTTCCTAAACTCGGAGAATTCTGGCGTGACTTCGTGGAAATTCATTTCCACTGATAGAAGAATACCACGAATTTTACACTGAGTGTTTATTTGGTAACTGAAGATGACGCCTATGCGTTGAAATAAGTCGAACATAATAAAAATTCAGTGGATAAATACTAGGTATTCCTCTCCTTATTAAAGATATTTTACACTTTAGTAGGAAGGCCTTTAAATAGAAAATACCTCGATGATGCCATAAAAAAACAAGGTCGCCTTTGAATAAAATAAACGATGCAATGTAGCGTGGTGTAAAATTTAACAATATTTAATGTTAACGTTTACCACGAAGTTACGCCTGAGACTTTCATAAAACATTTTGATGCGTATGAAAAGTTATATGCAAGCTTAGACTGACGGTGTTAATTGCCACTCTCAACCACTATTCCGTATAATCTTCCTTTTCCTTGGCTGGCGCCTTAACATCCCCGTGGCTCGCCCTCAAAATCCACTCGTAGGGTTAGTATATACATGCAGAAGAAGATATCCCTCACTTCTTCACCCGTAGATGGCTTAATTCACTTTGGCTTCCGTGGCAGTGGGGAAGGCACGTTGTCTACCAACCCTATCGTCGCGGTTTCGACAACGACGTTTTCATTTCAAAGCATACCACGCCGTACGCTCATTTCGATTGGTTCCGTTAGGACAGCAACTAAAATGTCGCTAATGGGCCGACATATCGACAATCCTGATAAGACAATAGAATAGGTTTTATTTTATAATCAACAGATTACTTAGAGCAAAAAACCAGCCCGGGAACGAACGCATTTTTGGCAAATAAATTGACCAAAGTCTGGCTTCCTAAATTTGCCTTAATTTCACTCCTAAAACTTGGTACCTGAAAATGACGCCTATGCGCTGAAATTATTTGAACAAAATAAAAATCCTGCGGACAAATACTTATACGGTATTCTACTATTTGAAATATTTACGGACGTTTTCGCTAAATGTCCGGTACTTACATGATTTTACAAGATACATCGTTTTCGAGAGGTAGTTTTGGTCCTGGCGCCCTAACACTCGCGCGTCAAACCGTAAAAATCTACTCACAGGGTTAGTATTTACATGCAGATGAAGATATTCCTCACTTCATTTTCCTTTGATGGCTTAATTCATGTTAGCCTCTGTGCCGCTGCGGTTTCTACCATTTACCTTTCATTCACAAACTTGCGTCGTAATTCTTCTCTTATACGTTCTCTCAATTTATCCTAGACAAAGAAGAACCACTCTTACATACTACACCATTGCGTTGGCATTCAATAAACTATCTCTGTTATCTGTCTTTCATAAAATTTGCATTTCACAACCCATCCTTCCAACTCTCACCGCAAAAAATTTTTAGAGTTCACCAACTCCAATACACTTAGGCCAAATTTATACATTCGGTCAAACACCATGAGAAGCTGTTTCAGAATTGAGCAGCTTTGTTCATTTTACTCCTAATGCGATCAATAAATAGGCGTCTTCGCCTCATTAAAGTCCAAACGCCGAGCTTAATGTATTTGTTCATAACACCTCCGCCCTCTCTTTTTGGCGCAGCAACGCCTCTCATGTATTAAAATGATAACTACGGGTCGCTCAATAATATGAATTCCACTGTGAAAGCAACGATAAAGATTCTATAGAGAAGGCACCTCTACGGTGCCATTGTGTAACTCACAGACATTCCATTATTTACCAAGGACATTTCACGTTCCACGTTTCACTGATATTCGCCTGTCTAAGAGCGACGTCGACGTATTTGTTGAGTGGGCCCGAAGTTATCTTAAACTGGGCCGAATGACTTCTTATCAACTTTAATCTCAATTTGAGCTTCAGCTCATACATTCAGTTTGAAAATCAAGAAAACAGCTGCCCAGAGTCGCTTAACTTTGGAAACTAATATTTTTCCTTCCATTCCAAGACATGAGTCTTTCAATTTATGAAAATTAAATTCTTTAAAAACTTGCCAATGTTCGAAGGTGCAACGGAAAATCTGAAGGTTTGATAATGAAACGAAAATTTGGGATGCGAAGTGAAATTTAAAGAAAGACTTTCACGGCAACGAGCAAATTATATAGTAGATAGAAATAGTAAGTGAAGCACAACAGATTTTCCACGCCCCAATTCTTAACATGAACCAAACCATGGACAGGACTTTTTAATTTGTTCCATCAAAAACGTCTTTTTAGTAGGCGAAACATACCGGAAAATTGATATTTATGGGATGGTGCCGAGATTCCAGCCAACTTATCTGCAGCAATTTCATTATACAGAAGAAAATAATATAATTCGGGAGAAAAAGGTTTCCTTGGTTCGTCCCTCGTCAATGCAAATTAAAATTAAATAAACAATGTCTTCTGCCACGAAAATGGACCGAATACACAAAAGTTTAACTGAAATATTTGTGCAATCATGGCGAACTCTGAGAACTGATGGATTGTTTTTCATACAGATGCTGCTTGTGCTATCGAGCATCTTCTAACTCATCTTAAAACCTTCAATTGAAAGAAACATCTGGCGATTACCTGGGACTTGAAATGTAGACTTGAAAGTATTTACTTCCGTAATCTTGAGCGCACGAAAAATGAAATGCTTCAAGATATGCTATCACGGAGTACCTCTTCTTCTTCTTCGGCGTTACGACCAGAACTTTGTAGTAAGTCAAAGTCATTCTAATATCGTCTTTCCATTAAGTTTCACGTCTCTCTATGGGCTTAATTTTTACCTGGGATTTCATTTATATTATATTCTGTCGATATTATCTCGCCATTCATGTCACGTGTCCGAAACATCAGATTCTTCGTGCCTGTATAAAAGCGGAATCATGTTCCTTCTTTTATCAACCCAGTTAATTTAACAATTCTCTTGACTCTCCATTCAATTACAACCTCCTGTGGTGCCCAAAGATTCTTCTGAGAATTTTGATTAAGAAAATATACAGTCAATCTTTGTCTTTTTGTGTCAACGTCCATGTCTCGCAACTCAAAACTGGCCCTATTGTACTTTGTTTGATTTCTAGTGTTTGATTGATAACTGTGTAGAATATTTGAAATTAATCTTTTATAAAGAGATTAAAACATCCCAGTCTCCCATTTAGTCATTTCTCCTTATGCAGGAAAAAATGTACTAATCTTGGCGTGATTCAAATTCGTCGTCGAAAACTCTCCCTTGGAATAGTTTTCCATTCATCTCAGACATGAAAGGAGTGTGTTTCATTGGTTTGGCCATTTCGAGAGAACGGAAGAGAGGCGAATAGATAAACAGGTATACGATAGGAGAGTGCGCGTTGCGAGAGGATGAGGTAGGCCGTGAAAATCATTGATGAATGTGGCGGAAGAGACTCGAAAGAGGAGAAATATTAGGAGCCATAAAAATAGGAGAGCAAGAATTAAGCAATGCATGAGTTTCAGGGAATCAAAGGTGGTTTGAAAGGACAGGGCATTACGGAGGAGATTATTAAAAGGAAACCGGTTTTGTAGGACTATAAGCAACAACTAATTCCTTTGCTTGGCTTGCCCCGAAAGGGAATGGCGTGATGGGGTATTCACGTACGTATGCATGTATTTCTAAGACCGCACTAACGAATCGAAAATGATGGTGAGCATATAATAACATTCTGGAGGGCGGATGCTTAAAAAGCGCCGGTTGCACAACCCCTCCAATTAACACCCCCATACTCCACTTGTCCGCGTGTCCACAGCGCAAGTACACCGTCCTCAGGTCGCCCTCGCAATTCACTCCGCAACCCGACGCCACTTTGACACGGACTCTCGAGCTGATACGAAGCCTTGGATTCACAAGTAGAGCGACGTGACAACTCGAAACTGAGACACTTTGATATCCGCCCGCCTTGCCGTCTGTTTCGAATAAGGCAGTTTATGCGCGTGATTGAACACTAAACTACAACTTCCAGAGTGATTCTCTTAAATCCACATCTTAACACGCTGACTGGCAGTAATATTACATGGATCTCTCACAGTAGTCTCACGAAAAAACTGTAATAAAAACTTTTAGAATAAAATTATAGATTTAATAGACCGGCCTTAAAAAATATTAAATTATTTGATCAAAGGAGTCTTACCTAACTGCTCGTTGTTTTCGGGTTTTCCCGCCGCGTACGTTGACATTGGCCGAAAACGGTTTCGGTAGCCATCCTACCGTCTTCAGGTCGAAGGTGTTCGACCTGAAGACGGTAGCAGGATGGCTACCGAAACCGTTGTCGGCCAATGTCAATGTACGCGGTGGGAAACCCCGAAAACAGTGAGCATTAATGGAAAACGCCGCGGAAACCTTCGCGAGAGAGTTTTACATAAGCTATACGACACCCTCAACCTCATATCTTCGCTCATCTATCTGCTATAAAATGTAATGTAACTCCATCAGAGTAAAAGTCAACATAATAATTGGGTTGCAAGGCAATCGAAACCTAGGTCGAAAATAAAAGTTTAAGCGTGGAATTTACCAAAAAAAATTTCTATTTCGCCATGTCTGCGGTAACCTTCCACAAAGTTACGCCTTCAACCATTAATTTTATTAATAATAATTGGAGCAGAATATCAATTTGCATAATTAGCCGTGCGGCTCGCAAGAAAGAGTAACATTTTAAAGTGTGATGGTTCCTTGCACTTTTCCTAAGATCTTGAGGGAGGGAAAAAGGAATTTTTAACAATACTATTAACTGCTATAAAAGAACGTATTTGTATATAAGAATTTAGGTATTTGAGATCACATCAAAAATGATAATTTTTACCTAAAGCAGCAGCAAATATCAGCATCATATAACCTGGAATAGCTTCAATCGTCTCAAAGATTGTGATTAGTTTCCAATTTCTGACATCGATACACAGTACAAGGAAGACCTTCGCTGCTCTACATATACGAAACGACAGATACGGTGTATTTCGAATACAAGTAAATACTTCAGCAAAATATTGCAACATATAGTAGTATATGAATAAGAAAAAATTTCGTTCAATTCATTCTGTTAGGAGTTCAAATGGAATTAAAAAAGACCCCGCTAATACATGATAGTTTTCTCCAAAAAATACTTACCCTAAAAAATTCACGCTTTCTCCACGTAGATAGAGCTTTTGTAAAAAAAATGTAAAGGAGATTTTTGAGCGAATAAGTTAAACCACAAAACTACATCAAATTATAGTAATAAAGTATAAAAATAAGTAATAAATGTATATTTTTTAAATTATGTAAAATTAAATTTCGTTTCTGTTTTCAAAAAGTATTTTTAGGGCGAGGAATACATTAAAATAATAAAAAAGTCACTCCCAAAGAAACTTTTCATTTATTACAAGTGAGTTCCTACGATGGAAATGAGTCACTAAAGTGAAACAAATAATTCCAAGGAAGATTAACAAGATCTATCTCTTATGATGGATGTATAGCAACTTGAAAAGCGTAAATTGACTTTCAGGTATAATATTACACTGAAAGCCGAGGGCAAAGTGCAAAGATGTGCATTAGAGATAATTTAAGATGAAGGAATCATCAGAACGCATCATAAAGGACGTCAGCTTTAGTCATCCAAAAAAATTAGAAAAATAAATGAAAATATGGCAGTGCGGAATAGGTGTTTTTCAAAATGCATTTTCAATTTATATGAGGAAAACTACAGAAAATAAAATGCATACTTTCAATCCAAGAAACCCCCACTTCGGTTTCCGAACACTTCTTCTCTTACCTGGTCTCCTTTTCCAACGGTCCAAGTTTCCGATCTACACAGTGCTAAATTGAATTTCATTAGTATGACGCACGACTACGTCTCGCGTTAGGATGAGGTCATTTGCAACCCCGAGGCGAACTACGAATTTCTGGTGCCCGTCGCATGAGGTTGCCGACCCCTTTCCCGGCGCAATACGGAGTGCTTTTCAAAAGGCAGGCGGCGCGAACCTGCTTTATCGAATTGCGGGCGTCACAGTCCGCGAGTTTTTCAATGACGTTCACGCTTCCGGACACGGTATGGGCACGATTAATGTTCTTCCAGCAACGTGGCCTGCATTCAGATCCGCCACTTCCGACAAGATTTACGAGACCCCATCTCCAACGCAATAGACGAGGGACAATTAAAACGAGAATATGTATGCGAGAACCAAAAAAATCTTTCAGATGCATAATTAAATTTTAAAACCATTATTAGCTGCTTTGAATAAATTATTATATTTTTAAATTTGATTCATTAGGGATCGGATCGCTGAGGAGGAAAAAAAGTGCTGAACCAGCATTCACTTGAAAGCAAAAACATCAATATGAAAGCAAAAAATTCAAGTCGAGGGTTCCGGTCAAGACAGAACGTCTTGGCAGTCGGGATGAATTTTCCGAGCAAAACTCTAGTCGCTCTTTGGACGCAATTCAGAGAGAACATGAATTACTGTATTCTGACCGACTGCTGGGATGGTCAACTATGAACCCCTCGGCGTTTTTGTTTAATGTTTTCAGCTCATTGCGACAATTAGTTTCTCTCCATCCTTCCTCCGCTTATAAAATAATCCCAATTAATACCAAATGACCCAGAAAGGTCGATAGTGAAATCAAGGGTGCTTGCCGGTCACCTCCACAAATAAACAATAGTAATTAATTTAGCTAAAAAACATCAATATGAAAGCAAAAAACTCGTGGCCAAAATTAATGCTCTCTACGTTAGTTCCTTCCTAAACGTAAGCCGATTTCAGACTAGAGTCAGAAAACACAAATTTTCACGCTATTCAGGAAAGAAAAGCCTTGTGATATTTTGGTGGAAGCTCGGACGTAGTTATTACGTGAGGCACTCGACAACTAAGCCCTTTATTCGACGCTCAGAATGGTTGGACTAGTGAATATAAAATTTGGGAAATGTTGAGAGGGACGTAAAGGAACCAGCGTCGGCTTCACGCTGCTCTTAGAGCTGTATTGCACCGCCCATGCGATGGAGAGAGTACTCAGTCCATAAAGGACTCCAAGTTAACTGAAAAACCCGCGCGACTTCCCTACGAGCTCAGTCACACGGTATGAAAAGCCTATCTAATCTAGCTTACACACCAATCTGGTCCACGAGCTGTTCAGAGTTGGTAATTTTACAAGATATCCTCCGACGAATTATTATGAGAACATAACAGGAATTGATGAACACAATGGAGTCAGAGAAGTCTCCAATCCGAATTCGTTTGATGGCATAGCGAGAATGTCAAGTGGTTCGGAACTCGCCGGGTCCAGCAGTATTTCTTCGATTTTGAAGAGATTTCTGAGACTGAAGAGTCTCCGTTTTCAAACGTCCACAACATTTACTCGTCGCCTTCTGTCAGCCAGGCACTTACAAATACAGGAAGTCACTTATACACAAAAAATATCGTACTGCCTACCTTTTTATTACAAACTCGTACTACACTTGTTTCGACTATCTTGCAGTCATCATAGATCATACTTATCCCAATTATGATTTTAGCCTTCCCCTCCTATCCTTCCTCCTTACCCCCACCACAACCACCTGTGTTTTGTCCAATTTTGTCCAAGTTTTGACACTGTGTTTTGGCCAATGTATCTCCTAATGCTAATGCTTATGTCCATTTCTGGTTATGTGTAAGATTAGTCGTACCTAATGATGACTGCAAGACAGTCGAAACACGTGTAGTACGAATTTGTAATAAAAGGTAGACAGTACGATATCTTTTGTGTATCATTGATAATGCTGTCCTACAATATCTCGCCTGAGAAAGTGGCATTTAGTGGAAGTCACATCTCCATTGATCCGTCCACTCGAATTTGGTAGACGGATGTTCCATTTTCCACACGGTAGGGTCACCAGATAAATCGAAAAAAATCAATCGATAATCGATTAGGCCTAATCGATTAACCGGTCATTAATAGCATTAATAGGATAGACGGATCAATTGTTCTATTAATCGACCTAGTCCTCTCTTTGATACATGCAGCGAACTCATAGTCATAATTTAGCATGTTCCCCAAGGAAAATTAATTATTCTCTTATAACACCATCACCCAATATTAAGCTGTATGAGGGAGAGAAAATCTGGAAACATTTGACAACTGCGATAATCGAATGGTAATCGTGCGTCCCAACCACAGAGATGTTCCACCGCAAATGGGATTCTTTGCTAACGCGAGGTGTGAGCATCAACGAAGTCACGAAGACGGAGCTCGCATGTTGGACACGAGATGTCGAGTGCAACCGCGAGCCAAGAAACACTCACTAGGAATCAACTTGCGTGACGATTCCATTCGTGGAAATCACATGCAATGAAGTGACTCAAATCGGTGACACTACGACACAGCCTTCCGTCCAAGTCAGACGCACCACTCGACTAAATCATAACTAGGGTTCCATCTCTGATGCTTTAAAACATCCTCTGATTAAGCATTATTTTGAGAAAAGCCAATATGACATTCAGAAAATAAATATTGCTCACTAATACAACCAAAATTAGTCACCGGGGTGGAGACAATTGTATTCATTGTAATTCATATGAAAATTGGAGACAGCTGTATTCATTGTAAAACACAGAAATGTATTCAAGAAATCAAGGAGTAGCGAGATTATTAATGTTTGGGGGTAATAAGATGCGCATACTAGATTTTTTCTAAGGGGGCAAAGCGTTGGCAGATTTGTCGTACGCCTATTCATCTACATCTACATACTACCCCGCAAGCCGCCTCAAAAGGCGTGTGGCGGGGGGTGTTAGGGCACCAGCCGTCAACAAAAAAAAAAAAACTAAGTTCCGCCTAGCATTTATTAAAGTCCTTAATTGTTCGGGGGAAAAACGAATTCCCATACCTATCCGTTCGGCAAAATATATCTCTTAATTTATCGATTCTGTCGGATCTGGAAATATAATATGGTTCTAATATGATGTTCTCCGTGTCGCTCTGAAAGATATTCATTCTCAATTGCTCAAGCAATCTAAGCCTAGCGCGTTGCCTCCGAGTCTCTAGCGGCTCCCACCCTAAATCGTTCAAAATCTGTGTAACGCTTTCTGTTCGGCCGTAGCAGTTTTTACGAATCGCGCCGCTTTCCTTTGTATTTTATTAAGTTCATGGACTAGGTCTTTCTCCGCCGGATCCCATATGCTCGCTGCATATTCAAGGTGTGGCCATTGAGCAAACTCAACGGCGCCACGTGACTCTTTTGATATGCCCCGCTTTTTTGGCGAAAATAAATGCATTTGATAGACTTTAATGAACAATCCTCCACAGACCAATCAGCACATTAATCCCAGCCATCAAGCTCAATTAGAGAAGTTCATGACAGGGAGAAAGTTACGAACTAAAAATCATGGTTCAAAATAAGAGCCAAAACTAACGAAAAACTTTTCCCAAAAAGGAATGTCAGGTAAACTATGACTAGAAGTAAAATTATGACCGGTTCCTACGGAAGTTTCCTTTGTGTTTCCAAGAGTTAACGTCCTCAGGGGATTATACGCGTCATACAGCACAATCAGTGATAGTTTGATACAGCGTTTGGAATAGTTTACGAAAACGTGAGAACAATACTGGACGTCACGGACGGTTTAGAGTGAATAATTGAGATGATGAAAGTTTAAGATTGCATTAATTCACTGGTTATTCAATTCTAAGATTGGTTGACTTCAGCCCTCCACCCTTCTCAATCTAATGCTAGTTCCCTTACCTCCTGGCATCTTTTCCTATGTATGTACTTTCCCCTTTATTTGGTCGATGAACTTATTCCTGGGTCTTCCTCTGGGGACTCTACCTCTGTTTTGCCTTCAATTATGTTCTTCACAAATCCATTATCTCAGGGCTGCTGCAAAATAAGGGGGAAAGCTAGGGTCTCTTCAGGGTAAGATTTCATATAACTGTATAATTATTTATGGTGCAAAATGAAATAGTTTATGAGTAGATACCACGAGAGAAAATCCGCTTCCATACCCCTTCTACCAACTCCTTGGCTATCGAATCAAATTCTTCGCATTTTGCTGAAATTTCTCCTCCAATTTCGAGAAGTATCCACGCCCCGTAAGGTAAAAGTCAGAATTATAATCTCGGCAGCCGAATCAACTTAACGATATAGCCGAATGTCGGGCCAGAAAGGCGAGATAAGGTGTATAAGTGATTGTAATAAATCTCGCGGCGACCCTCCGACGCGACGTGCCAACGCGGCCACAGGCAACAGCGGGAGCTTGGCCGGCGCGATGATCTTAACCCTGGATTCGAGAAATCTCTTGGCCAGTCCAGTGCGCGCGCCGAGAGGAAAATAAACAAGCGACAAGGCAGGAGGGGTTGCTGCCAGCCGCCTTTAAAAACAACCCTCCCCTCATCCCCCCCCCATTCGTACCCCTCCCACGCCAGCCACTGAATGGCGGAGGGGTCGTGGACTGAGTAAAGGTGCCGGGAAATATTAAACGTGGAGGACGATCACTGCACTGACACGAGGAAACGGGAGAAAGATGCACGGAAGAGTGCCTGCTGGCTGGTTATTTGGGGAAGAGACTGACAACCGCCCCGAAAATAACCCCGCATTATACCGAACTCTAAAATTAGACTCAATCTTTAATGTAAAGTCAAAACCGATATATTCCGTTAAAGTTTTCAATATCTTACGAACTCCAATATACTACGGTAGATCAGATTATGAGAATAAAATAAGGGAAAAAGACTGTAGAACAGATAGGTTTAAATGTTGTTTTCCCCGCCATCGATAAGAGATCATGAAGGCTGCGTTAAGATTTGAAGTAGGTTAGTTGACAGGTAGCGTAGCTGATTAATTCATATGTCCCCTAATGCATGTCTCGAAATCTGCCGATTAATGCTAATGAACACCATGTTTTGCATGTTTCCTACAAAACTCTCGTGTCACGTTTTTTTAGTTACATTATAGATTATTTTAGTAGTTTATGCAGCATTTGTAGTAAGCCGATAGTACGCTCCTTATTGGCAAAAGTAAATTTATTCATGGTAGTTCATGTTGGTGATAAGTCACCCCCTGCCTAACACCCTTGTGGTGGCTTGCAGGGCCATAAGTAATAGTAAAAAAAATTGACACGGGACAAAAAGAGAGATACGCTGCTGGACTAATAGGCAAGAAAATGTCCTAAGATGTCAACTTTTACTAAAACCACTTGATTTATTAAACATCGAAACCTGGGTCGTTGTTTAATAAATCAAGTGGTTTTAGTAAACCACTTTGACATCTTAAAATATTAAATTCTTACATTGTTGACATCTTAAAATTTTTTTAATGATGGAATACCACCAAGTGAGACTGACGAAAGTGAGTGATAAGAAAATATCCTCTTTTTCCACGCAACATAAATGAATGAAAATTGACGACAAGATAAGACTCTCCAGTAATAACGCAGATCCACTTTCGTCACCTCCTTTTTCCACATCCACTCCCCTCTGCATGACAAGTGTCCTAAACACCTCTTGTCAGACACCCCATGCGGTAGAATGTAGACGTAGTTAACTGAGATGATTAACTAGAGAGGGTTCGTGAGGAAAGGATTAAATGGAGAGAGGAAGAAAGGCGGAGAGAGAGTCCCGTCGTCGCCATTAGCACTTCGCTCACACTTGACGAATGGTGCCAATGGGTCTTAAGCTTAACGTCCAATTCAAACGACGAACTATACTTAAGGCGTTCTTCACGTGGCCCTGACGCAGGGATCGGTATTTAATTGTAAAAAAATTCTACCCTTGCCGGAATTCGAACCTGCGCCCTTAGGTAAGAGATGGGAAATGTCATACCAACCCGTCCTTTGATGATTTCTTATGTGAAATAGGGTGTTACAAAGAAATTGTTGGATATGAAAAGTGGTTAGCTGAAAAGAGAACGGCCAAAAAGGACGCAGTAAACCTATTTAAGTGTTACCGACATTAATTGTTTAGTTCTTAATAATTCAATTTACCATTTCCGACTGGGACGATGACCGTAACTTTGCAATCATATTTCACGACAATCAAGTCAGCATTACCAAATTTATAAAAACGGTCCAAGGGATACATCAGAGCAGTATATATTCCGAAATAGCCAATCAGAAGCCGCATTCCATGTGAAAACACATTCCACGTCCGTCAACCAATTTCAAATAATAATGCATTAACTAAACTGGCCAATAACTCCACGATAGTGTATTTGTCGTCTACTTCCTTCTTGCCATGGAATAACCCCTCGCCACACGCCCATTGATTGCAAAGTACCAAGTCGATGTACCTTGCTATTCATGCTTGGTGCGAAAAGTGGCAGATGGAACTTAACATAAAAAAGTGCGTAGCAGTCAGCTTTTGGAAAAAGAAAAATAGGCCAGGTAGGGCTTACAGAATTAATAATACGGAAATTATTGACGCCGAGTCTGATAAGTACTTAGGGGTAACAATTACTCACGACCTATCTTGGGGAAAACATATTAGGGAAATATGCGGTCAAGCATATAGGAAGCTAGGCTTTATCAAGAGAGTACTCGGAAAATGTGATGAGAAAGTGAAATAACGTTATTTTTCAATCGTTAGGCCTCATCTGGAATATGCTGTTAGTGTATGGGATCCATACGAAACGGGGTTGATATCAGAGTTAGATCGCGAACAGCGAAGAGGAGCTAGGTTTGTGAAACGATGCTACGATAAGTTGGCTAGTGTGTCTGGACTGTTAGAAGAATTAGGATGGGAATCGCTATCACAGCGTAGATTAAATTATAGGCTTAACCTCCTAAATAAATTTCAGGAAAATCATTTTACTGACGACGTAAAAATCATACTATTAACCCCTTCGTACTACGGCAGATTAGATCATGCCAATAAAATTAGAGAGCTAGATTGTAGAACCGATAGGTATAAAATGTCATTTTTTCCGCGTACCATTCGGGACCATGACAGCTGTGATCGTCGTCATGAATAGTTCGAGTATTGACAATAGGCAGGCTGTAAATCTTTCTCATTATATTCTCTACTCTCTTATTTATGCATGATGTAAATATTGATGTTCTTATTTATGCATGATATTTTGAATCTGTAGTGGTAGTCTTTGTATCCCTTGCATGTTGGAACGATTGAAGATAGAACGTTTCTTGGGTATTAGATTTTTAATTGGCGCTTTGCATGTGTGGTACGCGGGTTTTAATGTAATGTCGGTGTTCTACCATATCATTCATGCATGCCTGGTGCGAAAGCACCCCCTGCCACAAACCCTTTGGGTGGCTTGCAGGGTATGACATAGATGTAGATGTACCTTGAGGAAATGAATTTACCACTATTTGTCCTTTTTTTCCAATAACGACTAAAAGCCATGATCGGATTTACGGACCGGATTTACATGGTGGAATCAAGGCACTTTGACAAATGCTAGAATAACTTAAATGTTATTCCACACTTCATCATAAAGAGAGAAATAGCGGGCATGACCCATCATCATTGAACCTCTTACATGTGCTCATGTAAGAGGTTCACTAATGATGAGTGTAAACGTTCATACGGACAGATGAAGCTGAATTCGATCGGTGACGGGCCGACCCATAGATTTCTCGCCAATACCCGTAGCGTCTCCTAACAAGTCACCCTTGCCACCGAGGAACGCAACGCATCCTGCGAATACATTTTTTGCGGGGGATGAAGAAAAAAATAACGCTAAACTAAGGCCGCGTCCTCCCCCTTCCCATCATCCTCCCCCCACAGACGCGCGAGAGGTAAGCAAGCAAGCAAGCACGAGAGCAAACAGGCGCATGCGCGTGGGGCACTCACGTACGCACACGCCACGGCTTAATTCAGTGCGTGCTCGTTAACAGCCTTTGCCATTCAGCAAAAATAAACACATGCTCCTCCTCGCGGAGGCTCGCTCCTCCGACATCCAACCTCAAAAGAAGAGTGAGGAAGAAGGAAAAAAGCGAAGGGAGGTTTTTTTGGGAGGGGGAGGAGAGGAAACGCTGAGGGGGATGAGGAGAAGAAGATGAAGTGTGCGTTATCCCGTTCGCCCTTTTTAAAAGGCGGTCAGAGAGGCCGAGTGGTGAGGAGGACGATAAACACGAGGATTCTTCTGTAGACGAGGGAAGAGTGCGAGACTTAAGGTTTTCACGGGAGGAGAGATCATGGCGGGGGGAGATGGTAAAAGCCACCACATTCGAGGCCACGGACGGGAGGAATTTCGCCGATAAGAGATGGGTTCAAGCATACACGTGCCGAACTCGCAATGAAAATATCACTCACTTATATTGGGAATCAAAGATTTGATAACACAGAGCCGCGAGTGTTCAAACCGGTTAAGTAATCAAGGTGTCACATTCCACAATGGCATAGTAAAATAATACCGAAATATGATGTTGCCAAGTTAACTTACTGTCAGTGTTAGCCGAGAGAATGGATAAGTACCTATTACATTAAACTGTCGGTTACATGATGTGAGCGTAAACATAAGGAGAACAAAGTCGATTGTCAGAACGGGAAAGGCATTTAGCCAGAAATTTTAAAACCGAGACTATGAGGTTCAATGACCACATCAATAACGAATAAAAGCCATGCTCAACGGATTTACATCGTGGAATCAAGGCACTTTGACAAATGCTAAAATAACTCAAGTGTTACTCCACACTTCATCATTAAGAGGGAAATCTATTGCGACTTTTCTTGTCATCACAATAAAGACAAAAGAGGTTCATGGAAGATCATCGACTCAATAACCATTTAATGCCTTCCGGAAGCATCGTCAACGTATCCAAGCAAATCTGCATCTCTTAAGTTCTTTGTCACATTCACTTTTTTCCCTTCCCTCTCACGAAATCCATACAACCAAACCTTTTCTTCAATCTTCCATATCATTTTCTCTCCACCGCAGATTTAAAAACGCCGGTTACCTCCAAACGCGTCCTCTACTCCTATTTACAGGCTCCTTATCTCTACACACGGCCTTCGTTTCCGTTACAACTCTGATACGATCACTACAGATATACAGACCGCAAGCTTGACGCACGGGCAGAAATAACTACAGGTTCAAGAAGTGGGTCTTAGTTTTTTTTACTTCTCCGTTCGTCATGTTAGCCGGCCTACCGTCACATTTATTCGTCGCCCGTCCTCCTACCAACACGACTTAATCTGTTCCTTCTTATCTACCACCACAACACAATTCCGGACGATCACGGCCCATTCCCTTTTCACAACAAAACGCGCTTTTGTCTGCTTCCCAGACCAATCTATGCAATCAATCCAAGACCAATCCAAATCCAATCCAATCAATCAACCTTCTGCAACCTCATTTCAATTTATTTTCGATCCCCTTTCTCACCCACACACTTGACGCTTTCTAAATGTCTACATTTTCAAGTCTTTAAATGCTTCAACCTGTACATCTTCTCTGTTCTATGAAAAATTACGTTTTTCTCCGCTCCCTCGACCTCTGTCATTTCCTCCTTCCAACCTCGACCAACATATTTGTCGGCCTTCTTTCGAAGATGTTCGCTTTATCTATCCCTCTCCAACCAGGTACATCACTACGAGAAATTATACGCGGAATTCCATGAAAGATCTCCCTAAATGTAGGAATACCGCGGAGAGAAATGGCAAATAATAGACAAATTTGGCACGTCGAAACATATCCCCTACACCTGCCTAATGCTCTACACTTTCGCCTCACTCTTTTTCTCGCGAGTTCCCCGAGTGTGTACATCATCGAGAAAGAACATATATCGGTGGAAGCTGAAGGAATCCCAGACCGGTGAAATATTGAAAGGACAAATCGTGAATGAAGGACGATTTCTGCTCCTCCGCCATAGTGCTCTCGATCTCCAACAAGTTTCACCTTATCCTCCATAAAAATCACTTCTTTTCCATCGTCAAAACCCGGTACGTCACTAACATAATATATTGGCGACATTGGACGGAATATCTCTCTGATCGGAGTAATATTCGAGGGAGAGATACGCCGAGGAGATGGGCTGGCGTGGAGCAGTAAGCAGAAGCCAGCCCCGCCTACTCCCCGAACGAGGTTGACGGATTGTAGGGAAGACGATGGGGGAAAAAACACAAAACACCTCCACGCGTGTGCCCGACCAGTGCTCCGAGGTTGCCGGGTGAACAAGGGGTGGCAAGTGTGCCGAGGGGGGGGGGGTTTGGGGAGGCCAGGGGGAGAGGACGCCGCCACACCACCCGCCTTGAGCCGGGAGAACGACAAAACAAACTCGAACGACGCACTCACCTCAGTCTTCGTTATGCGGTGCCTCGCGAGCTTGACGACCGCGAAGTTCCCCTTGCCAATCGTCCGCTCGATGTCGTAGAATCCGACCCTTATGGGCGCCCTCTGTCTTTCCGCCATGACCATTCTCTTCGAGAACCTTCCCTTGCTGGCGATCCGGACTGCTCCGTCGTCACGATTACTCCCATCAAACGATCGACAAGGCCATCAAACAAGGGCCCCTCTCTCTCTCAGTAGATCCCGCTTTGGGGGCCTTCACAAACAGGGTTATGTCCACACTCAAACGGAGTAAATCGAGAGTAATCAAGGGCGAAGATGAGCCAATCGCCGGCCGGGATCCGCAGACAGACCGGTCACGTCAACATCAACAACAACAAAAACAAACAACAGTCACCGGCGCACTCTCTGCTGTCGGCCTGGGGGTGAACCTACCACCCTTCTGGTGGTTGGGAAGCGTTAATGGACGATCGGGATGACGAACCGAGGAGGGAAACAGGCGAGAACACTACCTCCGGCTTCGGCATGAGCCGTTCAAGTCACGCTTTCCCGTGCGACGGTGGGAATATTGACGGTGAAGCGGCAGCGCACGCCTCTAGTTTCCTTCTTCTTTCCTCCCAGACTGACATAAGATAGTCTCGGAGAGCGGAGTGGTCGAGGAGGCTTCGCCCGCGCCTCAAAGGCCGTCCTCGCGAGCGCTGACAGAACACGACCGTCGCCCGCCACGCACTTCAACACACACTGTAAGCCACGGTCGCCGCCTGCGCCGTGCCTGCATTTCTCTGACCTCGCTTGCCACACATCGACTGATCCCAGCCTTCGGCGTCTGGTCCCGTCCCTTCCTCCTCGTTCCCCCCCCCCCTCCCTGCCTACCCCCTCAACACTCCATTCCCTTCTCTCCCTACGGGCCCCACCACTTCTCACGCTCCCTCCCCTCCCTTTTACTTCCCCTCTCCCCCCTCCACTTCCGCCCCTCCCGCCGTACCTACCAATCCTTCCCCCTCCCACCGCCTCACCTTTCCGTCCTCTGCGCTCTCGGTGGGAGGGAGATAAAAAGAGAAAAATAATAATATGAAGTAATACACAAAACTCCCTCAATCTCTCCTCCTCGTTCCTTCCTCTCCCAACTATTCTCATTGGATAAACACCCTCCATTTATCCATTTAAACGAATGCATGTCCGCGAAACATTTTTTCCCCCATTCTGAAAAACCCTCGTTTTGAGTTTTTTTCTCTCGGCACCGGGAAAAAGGAGAAACAATATGTAAAAGTCTCTCAATCTCTCCATTCATTCCTTCCTCACTAAATACTCGGCATGGTTTAACTTCTCTCTTTCTCCATGACAGCAAATGGCTATATGTACTCACACAAATACATGATTTCTTTAACCATCAGCAACTCCAAGCGTTACATCATCTATAATCACACGAAACTTTACCTTTTCGATATTTCTAAAGATGATAAATTATCAAGATGAATGTGATAACATACGAGAAATACATATCAAGATTTAAAAAATTCACGCATTATATTGATGAAATGAGGTCTGTCATGCAATTATACTCTTGTGCGTTAACTTATGTCGCTCTGTGTCCCACTTACCTTTCCTCGACGATTATTCCGCGTGCTTTTCCTCAATTCATGCATTGAAACGAAGGTTTGAGCTTCACGTATTTTTATTCATCCTACCACTCAGCTCAAAGCTTACCTCCCCAATTTCTCGCAAAATTGACAAAATGAGAAAATATAAAAAAACGAACAGAAATATCTAAATTTCTTCCCTCGCAAAATATTCCCTTCGATTACAGTCTGCGTCTTCTCAGTAAAAACGGACGAATGCCTCTATGGCTACATATTTTCTCTTGATTCCAAAATCCACCACTCAACTTATCTCTATCTTAATGGAGAAGGAAGACGCATACAACAAAAAATTAAATGCAAGGTTTAGTTTACTTAAACTTCGCAATTTTTGACGAGCCCCATTTCCCTGACCGCAACTAAGTGTATGAAACAGTTTTTTCTCTTTAACGGTTGAATGTATATAATTATTATTTATTTACTCATTCATATATATCTGCGTGTTCCGGCAAGTACCACAATTCACCATATATATATATATATATATAATCGTTCATACATTCACTCAGACCGCTCAGCGGCAAATATATTCATATAAATGTTTATACAGAAAGATAGAAAGAAAGTGGATAGGAACACGTAAAATCCAAAGGTCCGTGGTTCGATTCCCGGTCCAGTCGAATTTTTTCTGCTTGGAATCGGCCATCATTTCATCTTCACACCACCATTGTGATTGTAAATTTTACGTGTTCCTATCCACTTTCTTTCTATCTTTCTGTATAAACATTTATATGAATATATATATATATATATATATATATATATATATATATATATATACGTTGATGGATTGGAGTCAACCATGCGGCGATGAACACACGATGTGGATAGGATGGAGGAGATAGACACACAAAAAAAGAGACGATCACACTTACATCGCTAGCTTTCGGAACTAGTCCGTCTTCAAGGCGTATCACGGAACAAAATCCGTTTTGTTCCTTGATACGCCTTGAAGACGGACTAGTTCCGAAAGCTAGCGATGTAAGTGTGATCGTCTCTTTTTTTTGTGTGTCTATCTCCTCCATCCTATCCACATCGTGTATATATATATATATATATATATTGTAAAATATGTCACAGGCGTGACTGGCAGTTACACATAGAAAACACAAAAAAGAAGAAAAACTCACAGATATATATATATTCAGCGGACACAACCGCCTTCGTCAGAAATAATGGAGTACCTACTTATTTCTGGCGAAGGCGGTTGTCTCCGCCGAATATATATATTTGTGAGTTTTTCTTATTTTTTGTGTTTTCTATGTGTAACTGCCAGTCACGCCTGTGACATTTATTACAATATTTGTGCAATACACGTGTTTTTCGTCGGGTGGACATATATATATATATATATATATATATATATATATATATATATATATATATATATATATATATATATATATATATATATATATATATATATATAAAACTGCACTTAGGATCACTTAAGTGACGAATATATAAAAGTTTGCCAGAGGAAGGCAGACGACAAACACAGAAAACAAAAAAATGATGAACACACAAATTTTCTTGATATTTCGGTGCCACTAGCACCTTGGTCGAAGGAGCGAACATCACCTTTCTTGATGTAGACATCTCCCTCAATAACCTTAAATTCCACACTTCTGTCCATCTCAAGCCTACCAACAATATCTCCATTTTAACAGCTGCCACCCCTCCCATACTAAACAATCCCTCCCCTTTTCCCTCTCCATCCGTGGTCACCGAATCTGCAACAACCCCGACTCCCTTGACATCGAGAAATCGAGCATTTATTTCAGGACGCAGATGTAGTCTTAGGAACAGAGAGCTGGCTTGTGGAGGATATAAGCGACAGCGAAGTTTTCCCGCCAGGATATAAAATCTACAGACGCGATCGACGCGATAGAACAGGTGGCGGAGTTTTTCTAGCGGTTAAATCACATTTACATAGCACCGGTCACGAAATAACCGACAATGTAATAGAAAGCGTATGGTGTACAATTAAACAACAAAACAATAGGAGAATACATGTTTGCTCTTTTTATAGACCTCCAAACTCCGAAGTAGATACTATTTACCAATTAGAAAATCAAATATCCGCATTTACTTTGAGAGATAGTAAAAGTGTAATAATTATTGGGGGAGATTTTAATCTCCCATGTATAAATTGGGATTCTTACACGGTAAAACCGAATTCGAGGAATAGAAAAATCAGTGAGATCTTACTCAACGTACTCTCAAATCACTCGCTATCCCAAGTAGTCGACAAGCCTACGAGAGGTAATAAAATATTAGACCTTTTAGCAGTAAGCCATCCTAAGTTGATAAAACATATCAATGTTCTCGACGGTATAAGTGATCACAGAGCAATTCTTGCAACCTTAAAGACAGAAGTGGAGTCAGCCGAAAAACCAAAACGCAATATTTATTTATTTGATAAATGTAACTTCTTTAAATTTGGCGAGATGCTTAATGATTCATACACGGACTACGTAGCTAAAACAGAGGATAAAAGCACCGATGTGTCATGGAAATACTTTTTAGAAATCTTACGCCAAGGAATCAATGAACACATTCCGCAAAAACTGAAAAGTGATAGCAAAGAACCTCGTTGGTACAATAACGATGTTAGGAGAGACCTTAGGAAACAGAGAAAACTGTACAACATGTTCAAAAAAACCATTACGTTTGATGAAAAATCGAAGGAACTAGAAGCAAAAGAGAGTTACCTTGCGCAACGCTCAAAAACCAAGAAAACTTTGCGTGCTGCACTGCGAAATTTCAAGAAAAAAATACTTGGAAAATTACTCGAAGAAAATCCTAAATCTTTTTGGTCATATGCGAGAGAACTTCAGGGAAAATCTTCTACCGTAGATTCGTTATTTGATAAAGATGGTAAACTTGTCACAGAAAATATTGATAAAGCTAATGTGTTAAACTCCCACTTTGAAAGTGTTTACACTACAGACGACACTGCGTGTAATTTAGACATTCCATACATTGAGGAACCGATGAAAGAAATAACAATTCAGCGCGATGGGATAACTAAACAGCTACAATCGATAAAAAGTAATAAATCTCCGGGTCCGGAGGGAATACCCGCGCGCGTCCTCAAGGAGTTAGCACCACAGATCGCACCGTTCTTAGAGATAATATTCAATAAGTCATTATCTGAAGGAAAGATACCAATGGACTGGAAAACTGCAAACGTTACACCGATATTTAAAAAGGGAAACAGGCATGACCCAGGAAACTATCGACCAATATCATTAACATCGATTACAGGCAAGATTCTCGAACATATCGTTGTTAGCAACATCATGACTTTTCTGGACAGTCGAAACCTCCTGCATAATTGTCAGCATGGGTTCCGGAAAGGTAGATCATGCGAAACACAGCTCGCGCTCTTTCTTCACGACGTTCTCAAATCTGGTGAATCGAGAAAACAAGTTGACGCACTATTTCTAGACTTTAAGAAAGCTTTCGACACGGTACCTCACAGAAAACTATTATACAAATTACAGTCATGCGGGTTAAACGAACAAGTAGTAAACTGGATACGTGACTTTCTGAGTGATCGTAAGCAAAAAGTAGTTCTTGACGGAATTAGCTCTGATATAGTTAAAGTGACATCAGGTGTCCCGCAAGGAAGCGTTATTGGCCCACTTTTGTTCATTATATATATAAACGACCTTTGCTCCCGAATTAGCAGTAAAATACGTTTATTTGCCGACGACGCTGTCATATACCGCGAAATTAGTGATCAATCTGACTTTGAAATTCTGTCATCGGACTTAAACAACGTTCATGCGTGGAGCAAAGAGTGGGGACTAGAACTTAATCTGAGCAAATGCACGGCGGTGCATTTCTTGCGTAGGTCGTCCAACTATCCCCATGTATATGTTGTGGATGGCGTTAGCATAAATGCGACAGATGAAGTGAAATACCTGGGAGTTACGATAACTTCGAACCTATCGTGGGGGACACATATAAGAAATATTTGTGGCAGAGCCCTGAAGAAGTTAGGATTTGTCAAGCGTGTTGTGGGAAGATTATCGGATGATAAAGTGAAAGAGAGGTGCTATTTCGCACTCGTCCGGCCACACCTTGAATATGCAGCGAGCATATGGGATCCGGCGGAGAAAGACCTAGTCCATGAACTTGATAAAATACAAAGGAAAGCTGCGCGATTCGTGAAAAACTGCTACGGCCGTACAGAAAGCGTTACACAGATTTTGAAAGATTTAGGGTGGGAGCCGCTAGAGACTCGGAGGCTACGCGCTAGGCTTAGATTGCTTGAGCAATTGAGAATGAATATCTTTCAGAGCGACACGGAGAACATCATATTAGAACCACATTATATTTCCAGGTCCGACCGAATCGATAAATTAAGGGAGATATTTTGCCGAACGGATAGGTATGGGAATTCGTTTTTCCCCCGAACAATTAAGGACTTTAATAAATGCTAGGCGGAACTTTGATTTTTTTTTGTTTTGTTGACGGCTGGTGTCCTAACACCCCCCGCCACACGCCTTTTGAGGCGGCTTGCGGGGTAGTATGTAGATGTAGATGTAGATGAGACCTTTTTCTCTCTAATCTCCACCAATCCCTCCTTCGCAGAGGCTACCCTGGGCGTCTTCTTCAGAAAAAAAATCCAACAACGACCCTCTTCTTCTAAATCTCTCTCTCTTAATAAGTGTCCTCGTGATCAAATCTCCCTCTGTACCACCTATTTCCCAGGAGTTCACTCCATCCGTCATATTATCAAAAACCTATACCCCATCCTCCCTGACAACCTTACCACCTCCAAAATTTTCCCCCGCTGTCCTTCTCTCACTTTTAGACGCCCCCCCAACCTCTCCACCCTCTTTAAAAATACTAAACCTATTTCTAAATCAATCTCCAGCACTTCTAAATCCCTTCCGACGCCTTGCAATCGCCCGCGTTGCAAAACTTGCGGCATCCTTATCACCCAGCCTCAGCCTGATAAATTCCTTGCTGTTCATCTTCCCTCCGTCCCCTCACTCTCTTGCGTTTCCCATAATGTTGTTTATATCCTCCTTTGTCAATTATGCCCTAGCTTTTACATTGGTTTGACCACGACTCCGCTTAACATCCGCATGAATGACCACCGCTCTAGTTGCAATGAACCACCTTCCATTTCTGTTTCCCTTCCTGTCGCCACCCACGTTTCTTCCCACAACTCCACCTTTAATAATATTTTTAAGGTTGGTATTCTCGCCTCCCTTCCCCCTACCTCCTCCCCACTCCAACTCAAAGATCTTGAGTCCTCTTGTATTTATTTTTTCCATGCTTTCTCTCCGCCAGGACTCAATAAATCCCACTAACTTCTTCTATCACCTCTGCTCATACTACTTCTTCCTTTCAAATTTCTTCCACTTCCCGCCCCCACCTTTCCTCTCCCTCCCCCTCCTCCCCTTCCCCTGTCCCTCCCCTCCCTCCCTGTCTTCTCAGTCTTCTACGCTCTTGCGACCAAGGTGCTAGTGGCACCGAAATATCAAGAAACTCTGTAAGTGAGTTCATTTTTTTGTTTCTCTGTGTTTATCGATTGCCTTCCTGTGGCCAACCGTTTTCACGGCACAAATGTCGTGTGCGCTGGTTAGGAGAGGGGTAGGAGGGGCGGCAGGTTAAGGGAGGGGGGAAGGGGAAGGGGTTTTTCCCGGCGGTTGAGGAACGGTTCTTGAAAAGGGGAATTTTTACCAGCTCGTGTCTTGGCCGGAGAGAGCGGAGAGGGTCGAAGTGGAATTCCGAAGTGAGGGGGGGGAGGGCAGGGGGTAAATGGAAAAGAACGGGAAGCGTGCAATCAATGTAATTTATTTAATCCGGGCGCGGCGTACGATTTTAGCAACCAGATTAAGGCCTGCTCCTTCTGGCGCACTTCAATTAACGCGTCCGGGGGAAGGGAGAGCAATATTGCCACCTCAAAGCACTTGTCAAAAGACAAGCCATGTTTCCGCACATGAGTAGGGACGGGGAAAGTGGAAGATGGGTCTTTACAGGTGCACCGATGATTATTGATTCTAATATTAAGGGGTGTAATGCATTCGCCCACATAAAAACAGGGACATAGTTTGCATTGTAAAACATAAACTAAGTTGTGGGAAGCGCAAGAGCCGGAGGCTTTGATGTCGTACGGCTTCTCTGTGTTGGGACTCTGAAACGAGGATAGGGGGCGAAACATATTGCACGTTTTGCACCGTGGTTTGTTGCATCTCTGTGTGGTGGGACGGGTAGTGTCATTCGATATACCCTCTAGCGAAGAATTGGAGCGGAGAAGATTGGCTAGTTTAGGTGGACGTCTGAAGCATACTGTGGGGCATTTGGGTAGGAGACTGGCTGTCGATCTGTTTGTATCTGCCACACAGAGAATGGATTAATGGAGCTTCCCTAGCCCCTTAATTCCCATTAACATATAAATATAATTCGTTACTATGTTCTCCAAACTCACTAACTCCCACTGTCACTCGGTGTAAGGGACTGCTGTATTAGGTTAATGCTAGGATATTACTTAGCGTTTTTGGAGAAACTCCGTGAACTAGAAAAGGCCAAATATACATCCCGAAACAGTTTAATTTTTTTTACTACATCTGACGCCTGAGAAACCTCGCAGTGACATTATACTAATTGAAACCAACCACTCAGGTCGCCGCAATTCTGAATGTATTTTTTAAGTTTTCACTATTTATTCTTAATGAAAATGTGTGTAGCTCTTATCCGTCAATTTATTATATAAAAGCATTATCAGAAACATTGAAGAGGGAAAAGAGGGATGCCTTGGGATGAATGCAAAGATCTAAAAAGCACGAAAGTACATAAGAATATATGAGGAATTAGCTGAAAAAGAACTACCAGAGAGTAAGGGAATGGGATAGGAAAGGGTGAAGGGCTGTAGACAACCAGACCAAAAATCTATAAATGAATGAATGAGATATATTTCCCTGGAATCTACAGCTCCTCGTTTTGCCTCCTCATCTCTCTCCTGGGGAAAAAGAATTAAATGATGAAAATGCAGTAACGCCACTTCCTAACTCGCTCTGTCCAACGAAACTTTTACACTCTTTAAATCATTTATTTCTCCAACGGAATGGATCGTGTTAATAAGTACATACTGTTAGTAATTGTAACTATGTTACCAAATATTTTTCACGGTTCGAATCAATGGTGTATTCACTCTCCTTTTCCCCGCATACAAGGATGCATACCGTCGCATTAAGCTCCATTTTAAATACCTGAATTTAAATATTGATCAGACGGCGATTACCACACCTGTACAACTTTGACGTACGGCAGAGACGGATCCTCGCGCCTGGCATTCGGGGGAACGTGCGCGGTTCTCATTTGAACTGGGATGAGTGCTGCATGCCTGGTGTGGAATCACCCCGTGCTACACACCCTAGTGATGGCTTGCACGGTATTTCATAGATGTATATGTACACTGAATTCGCACCTTACGCTAGTGTTTGGCGACATGCTCCTACCAAGGTTTGTGAATCAATATGCTTTTTACTTGACGTAAGCCACGTATTTAGATTTAAATTGGATTATGAAAGTAAAATCTCTGAGATAGACGGTAGAAACGGACAGGTTTAACACTTCATTGTTCCCCCCAACGATAAGAGACCATAATATCTGCTAATGGCACTTTCCTACATATTCATCTACATACTACCCTGCAAGCCATGTTAGGGTGTGTGATAAGGGATTGGGGGTTAAATAATGATGTGGATAGGTAGTGTAGCTAAATAGTTAATTTGCTCCCTAATGCTTGTTTCTTAATCTACCATGTAGAGTATATAACAGTCTTGCATTGCTCTTCCATAACCCTTGTATCTCGGTGCATTTATTTAGTTTCAATACGAATACTTTGTACAGCAATAAAAATAGTATCTCTAAAATTGGCAGCATTCCTATTGCGTAGTGCATGCTGGTGAAAATTCACCTCTTGATGGGAATTTGGTGGCATTTGCTAATGCATTAATATTCTCAGTTTCATAAATTTAATTAGGTGTTGTGTATAATGCAGTGCATGTTGGCGATAACTCACCCCCTGTTTCACACCACCGCAGTGGCCCATAGGGATTTGGTAGATGTATTTGTGGAAAAACCAAACATTTCTAGTTCTCTGCGCTTTGATCGTCGACCTGTTGCCATCGAAACCAAGTTGGAAATATATTTGCCCGGGGAAAATAATAAAAAACCATTCACGCTCCTTGAGGTTTCGTTGTCATGTAAGTAAAGGAGTTCACGGAACCACTGCGAATGATGGAAAGCCTCAGGTTATTCCGGCAACTGCATTGCATGAACCTTTGACGGGATTACAAACCAAATTGCAGGACTGTTGAGCATTCGAAGATCCAATTTCTTCGGCTGCCATTTTGCTCCGAGTTTCCGGATGCTCCCCTGCCAAACACCCTTGTGGTGGTTTGCAAGGTTATAAGTAGATGTAGATAAAGGATCTCCGACATCACAGGGTTTCCAATCCGGTTCCTGGGTTGGTTGGTTGGTTGACTGTTGCAGAATCAGAAGCAGCAATATATGCCATTTGGCTCATGTTTTGCACATAGCATTGAATATAAGACTACATTAAACTGTGGTGGCCTGGGAAATATACGTTGTCCGGTGAGGAAATGTTTATTCGGAGAGAGAAAACGTAGGGAAAATCCGGCGTGAACATTATCCTAATTACAATATCAGCCGCCTACATCTTCATAACACTCTGCAAGCCATTTCTAAGGTTTGTAGCAGGCAGTGAGCAATTACTAGCATATACTTCACTGCACTCCATTGAAATTAGTGAAGCTACTTGTAACATAACGACTATGCTGTAAGGTGATTTATTGGTTATTTATTATAATAATTAATTTTTTTAAAAGTTATTAGTTGTTTATTAATGAATTTAAGGTGTAGGCCGTGGCCCAACAATGGGTGACCAGGGACGCGGAACTAACATAAATATTGAAAGAGAAGAAGAGAGGGGGGGAGAGACGGTCACGAGTAAGGGGACGAGAGACATTTTGAGTGAGTGTTGCATAAAGTTTTCTTTGTAAGTGTAATAAGCGAAGTGATCTGTGAAGTAAAGCAAGTGCTGTGACTTATTATGAAATATTATGTGGTAAATACTGTGAAGTAAAACAAGTGTTGTGATTTATTTAGAAATATTACGAGGCAAATAAAGTGAATGTTACATACTACTAGTGATTCCTTAGTCTATTTCAACTCCCGCCTAATAACTATAGCAGTCAGTCGAATTCATAATACTAACCAGTAGTTGAATCTTAAATAGTAAACTACTTGGTAGCATATTCGTCAAAGTATCACTCTCCTAGTTTCTGGTCTGACCGCGCATTGTTATCCCGACTGCTTTTGGCCTGCACCTGGCATCCGCGCGAGGGTACGCGGTTCTGATTTGAGCTGGGATGAGTGCTGCATGCCTCATGTACGTTCACCCCGTACCACATACCCTAATGGTGGCTTGCACAGTATTCCATGGATATATATAATTCCCGTTCAAATATATGGAGAGTAAGAAAAGGATAATGTTCGGCCACGTAAGATAATTAGAAAACTGTTTTGGACCAATTGCCTTTAAAAATGCATGCACCTTCAAAAGTGGTGGTACACAGTACTTCGTAGGTGTTGATGAAAAGTGATAATAAATGGCTGCTGTCCAAGCAAGCCCAGGTCGGGCATATACCCATTAGAAAGTATGCTATCAGGAACATATATCGTCATTTTGATTACGAGTTGGATAGTCAAAACTCGTTAATTCAAAACCAGCATGGATTCCGGAAAGGAAAGTCTTGCGAAACCAAGCTAGCCCTCTTTCTCCAAGACATGCTTTCCTATGGAGAAAGGCTCATCGAGGTACACGCGATATTATTAGGTTTCAAAAAAGCATTCGATATAGTTCCGCTTTCGAAATTACTTCTTAAGCGGAAAGCCTATGGAATACATCACGACATAATGTTGGAATAAAGATTTCATAGGCAACCACAAATAGAGGATAGTTCAAGATGGCGTTAGTTTAGATAGAATGAAAGTGACATTAGGTATATCCCAGGGGAGCGTCATAGGTCCCCTATAATTCCTTCGGCATTTAATGACATCACCATCGAAAACTACAGCGCCGATTGACCTGAAATTTTTAATATACATATTAGGCGTACATGCGAACTTGAACTAAAGTCTGTCGGCTATAGGGCCTTAAGTGTCCCAATGATGGGCCCCTTTAACGAACTGGAATCAATGTAGAGGTTTCTTTTTGGCTTTTTTCAGATTTCTTGCAATCAAAATACAGGGGAGAAATTTCCACTACCGGATGGCAGAAAGTACGAACTATTTAATTCTTACAATCGATATTGTTATACGCTTCGTTTTAGCTTAGAAATACGTTTTCAGTTCCAAAATTATCAATTTTCCTCCGATTTCAACAATAGCATATTTCCTATGTAATTTGATTCATAACTCTTAACGGGAACTTTCTCACGGGCCTTTTATTGCTTATACTAAATTAAAGGATCATTATCAGCGAATTAGAGTGAAATTTCAGCCTGGGGTAATCGGCACCCCAACCTCTCCGTGTACGCTGAACGGTTTTCGAATTATAATTGAATTTCGCACGTCACATTGATTCCTATAGTTAAGGCCCATCGCTATTCGTTGTATATCGCTCACTACGTAAAAACGTTGACCTTGCTACATACCTATGGCATGTAGATCACTAACGGAGAAAGTTTGGCAGAAATTAATTTTTTAGATACATCGTAGGTATCGTTTTATGGAATGGAAATTGGCACGGAGGAAATAGGAATTAGAATCATTTAGAGAATCATTCAGCCATCAGTAAAGTAAAGCAACCATAAAGGCAAACTTATTTTAATGAGTTAAAAAAAATATTACCAAAATGTTTCATTAGGAGTGTGAGCTTTAATAAGTAAAAAAATGGATATAGTCATGGGGGAAGAGGAGCGACATATAGAGTTATTTAAAATATGGCCGAGGTGAAGAGAAGATGGAGAGATGATGGTTGATCTCTAAAGGAGAGATGATGCGGGAAATGAGTAAACACTGGGAAAAATGAATGGGAAAGAAACTTTATGAGATCAGTAAGTAAGAGGAAAGCGAATTGATTAGGAGCATTCTGAGAGAAGCCTGCCTCCTAAAATGAATATTAGAAGGAAATATAGAGGGAGAGGATGCAGATATACATCTACATCTACGTCATACCCTGCAAGCCACCCAAAGGGTGTGTGGCAGGGGGTGCTTTCGCACCAGGCATGCATGAATGATATGGTAGAACACCGACGTTACATTAAAACCCGCGTACCACACATGCAAAGCGCCAATTAAAAATCTAATACCCAAGAAACGTTCTACCTTCAATCGTTCCAACATGCAAGGGATACAAAGACCACCACTACAGATCCAAAACATCATGCATAAATAAGAACATCAATATTTACATCATGCATAAATAAGAGAGTAGAGAATATAATGAGAAAGATTTACAGCCTGCCTGTTGTCAATACTCGAACTATTCATGACGACGATCACAGCTGTTATGGTCCCGAATAGTACGCGGAAAAAATGACATTTTATACCTATCGGTTCTACAATCTAGCTCTCTAATTTTATTGACGCGATCTAATCTGCCGTAGTACGAAGGGGTTAATAGTATGTTTTTTACGTCGTCAGTGAAATGATTTTCCTGAAATTTATTTAGGAGGTTAAGCCTATAATTTAATCTACGCTGTGATAGCGATTCCCATCCTAATTCTTCTAACAGTCCAGACACACTAGCCAACTTATCGTAGCATCGTTTCACAAACCTAGCTCCTCTTCGCTGTACGCGATCTAACTCTGATATCAACCCCTGACCCCTTATCAACCCATATAAAATGAAGACGAACGCAATGGTGGGCAGGAGTAAAGAGTTGTCGGATGAGGCTCACGACAGAGAAGCATGGGTGGAATACCTAGTTCAAATACCTTAAATCCACCGGAGGACAGTTCTACTAAAGAGGAAGATGGTTTTAAGTACCTTACCCATTAAACCTTAATACAGTCCTATAGCTTAATACGGAGGGTTTGGATCCCAAATAGCTCTACTTCTTTCTATTTTGCATCGGAATGAATGAAATAATGAGTAATATAAGTTTCCAGGCTTCCCTGGCGAATGCTTAGACTGTAAAGCTCTTGGGTTTCCAACTGGGTGATGGTAGTGTGTGGTACCGACGTTTCGAATGCGTAGTCTCCCATCGTCTTCAGGGTGAACTACACCTTCGAAATGTCGGAACCACAAACTACCATCACCCGGTTGGAATCGCGAGAGCTTTACATTCTAAATAAGGAGTAGTTTTTCTGGTGATATTTTGCGCGTAGTTACATGGTAGAATGGATGAAACGAACCGGTAATTATATCTTACGACTGTATGGCATGTTCGTCTACGTAGCACTCTCCTAGTTTCCGGTTGGAGCGTGCATTGTTTACTTTAGTGTTTATTGGTCTGAATCTGAAAAAGTTTTATCACCAACTTCTAATAAACGCGTCGACCCGAAATTCACGTCACTTATTGTGCTAACCTTGCGTATTTGTGTAGCATTGTTTTTTCTACATCCATTGCATATTTCTACTTATTTGAATCGTAACATAGGCACTGCTCTGCAGTAATTTAAAATTATCATAGATAGAAATTTAAAAAGAGAAACAAATTTTACCACCAAACCTAACTTAGCATCACAAAAAACTCCCATAATGATGAACTTCTGCAACATTTTAGGCCCAGGGTATGCTACATTATAGATAAAATATAAAGTTGAAAATTAGATGTCCGACCATCATGTAGATATATCATAACTACTACCTTTAGTAAAATAACTCCTCCTTTTTAGGACAAAACTAAATTGCACGTGTTCACCAAAGCATTTCTTATGAAATTGTAACATAGTATTAGCACTTACCGGGCAACTATTTTCAACTCTCGATCATCTTTTTAGTTTTGATCTTGGTGACCACAACGACCGCAACACAGTGGTCGGCTGACTGATGTCATTTAGAATTTTATAAAGATCAACACCTTGATACGCAATTTTTCGACAAAAGTATAGGATCAATTAATATTGATTAATGAAATAACTAGACAATGTATTGTACAAGAGAATCGAAATGGTCAATTTCGATGAACAATAGAGATTCTATTTTTTTTAAATCGGGAATTTCTAGCAAGCCTGCTTGTATATACGTATATACGTATACATGTACGTAAGAAGTACCGGCAAGTTTTGCTGTTAATAAATCAAATTGGAATATTATACTCCAAATGACTGCGCTACAAAGTAAAATGTATTTTGAGCAACAAATCGCACCTAAAAAAATAAAAGTTGACCTTTTTTTAAAGATCATTCAAATTTATATCGGTCAATGTCGGTGGATGATTCATATTTTTTTTAGGTACTTAATAACATAGCCTACAACTTCGAAATAATTTTTTTCGCGGCACCGAAAAACTTTTCATTTATTGAAACTGTAGTTTATCAGGGAATTTGGGCAAACTGGATTGGATCAGGATTGCAATCAGATGCAAATTGGATCAGGATTTTACTCTCTTCATTTCAAAATATTGAAATTTAACTTTTGTATATTACGTCGAAAGTACCTACTTACCGAAAATAAATCCAATTCACGAAAATAAAATCTTTAAAATAGCCCGTTGTGTAGAAAACTCTAATAAGTATGTATTAATGATAGATGAAGTGGCTGCTTGGCACCGAGCATTTTTCGTAAGTTCAAATTCACTTTATATGTCACCAGATGTGTGATACACAGCAGTTGGCCTGGAATTACGATACAAAATTTTCAGCGTAGCGCGGACTGTCCGCGTCCTAGTGAAACGGGCCTAACGGTACCGCACAAAAACTCCGAGCAAAGACTATTTTTCTCGACATATTTCGATTTCGCACATACAGGGCCCACTGTGGGCCGGGAAACGTGCAAAGTTCTGATTTGGACTGGAACGAGTGTCGCATGCCTAGCGTGGAATCGTTAAATAAGTACATTTCGTGGAGCGAGTTATTATTTTTCCTGACGCACATAAGGATACACTTAAAAAACTTAAATTCTAACGACATAGTATTGCACCATTTGTTCACTACATATAGGTATACCTATACATACAGGTATTTTTCAACGCAATTCTGTCAGACTCGCTGTCAATAGCTAAATGTAGTTATTGAAAGCATTGTGTGGAGCGAGGAATTCTACGGATGCAAATAGAACTTTGGAAGAGCAAGTCTGAAAAAATTAGGAGGTTTGAAAGCTGGATTTGGAGGTGGGAGGCGAAGATTAATTGGACAATTAAATTTAAATAAAAACATGAAAAAGCATACAAAAAGTAGAAGAGGAGAGAACCATATATAGAAAAGATGTAGAAAATATATATATAGTTTCCTCTATATAGAAATGGACTAGATAGATAGGATACAGTCAGTCTCAATATTAGTTTGTCAAAAATATTTTGCACTTGAGCTAAATATCATAAAATCTTTATTAGGTACAAACCTTTCTAGTAATTTCAGGCATCATATAGCTCTTACATGATTTAGTACCTTGTGGAACTATTTATCTGTTGTAGTAATTATAATCAGTAGTCCTATCTTAAGTAGTGTACAGCATGGTAGCATATTCGTTCATGTAGCATTCTGCGAGTTTCTGGTCTGACCGCGTGCTGTTATCCTGACTGCTTTTGGCCTGCGTCTGGCATTCTGGAGGAACGTGCGCGGTCCGGAATTCAGCTTGGATGAGGGCTTCATGCCCGGTGTGAAATCACCCCGTGCCACACACCCCAGTGGTGGATTGCACGGTATTTCGTAGATATAGATGTGAATTTGAAGGCGAAGGTTGTTTAGAAAAGCCCCAGGAGAAAGGCCGAGAGATAAAGACACCAGCTAATATATGATGATAGTATGCAATATAAAATGCCAGGGATTTCGAGAACTTGGATAGGGTAGGGAAGGATGGAGGGCTGCAATCAACCAGTCTTAGAATTGAACGACGATGATCATATTTAATGAATGTGCCCGCAACTATTTATGACGACTCAAAAGTTTAGTTGAGTTGGTGCTGTAATTTATTTTCTAAAATTTCCCGAAGACAGTCACTACGTACATCTGTTTTCCGCGAAAATTTCGTTTACATACTGTGGACGAAATATGACATGGGTATTTGTTTGGAAAAAATAATGGTGAATGTAGGATTTTGTGGCCAGAGAAGTACAGAGGACGTGATTATCTGACGGTAGGCCTAAAATTAATAAAATGACATTTACTTCGTTGTGCGGCGAAAATTTCCACACCTTTCGCCTTACTTTCACCATCGTAATTCGAATCAGGATCCTAGCGGGAGAAAGCAAGTCCTGTATGCACAACGGAAACACGAGCTTCAGTTTGTAACTTTATTCGTAAAGTTTAACGATACCAAAACCCTATTAATACGTTAATTTTGAATGAATAGGGTAAACTTTGTTTTTCCACAATGAACTCGATGTGGAAAAACAAAGTTTACCCTTTTCATTCAAAATGTTTAGCAAATTCTACAAAGTATCGCCGGAAATCACCAACTTTAATTCGTTAATTCCGTACACATTGAAACTGGTTCCAGGTTACGATTCATTAAAATTTGTCATCATTAACTATTAAGTTATCCAGCTTCAATTACCGCCAAATTTATCCCGCAAATCATGGTGTACCATGCCGCAAATAATGTTTATTTCAACAGGCCAAGCCGCAGAGTCGGGACATAGGCAACACTGGGTCTACCTATCACTCTATACGTGGCGATCTAAAGGTTCCAATGAAGGTACCCTGGAGTCGTACGATCGAAAATTATGGATGAAGAGTAACAGAAAACGAACGTAAGCGAATAGAAGATAGAGACAAAGCCAAAAAGAAGAGACTGGGCATACGTTCAATTTTACATCCATTGGTGCCATATTAGTCCCGTGTACCCTGTACATTTCATGAAGCCAAAGGCACCGATTTGAGAAATGTCGCAACAAGGCTCTCAATATGCCATGATGAATAACGATCGACATCTTTCTTAAAAGATACCCAGGATCAGCGCGAGTGAAACAGAAAGAGGAAGGAAGAGAGCAAGATATATGTCACGTAGCATCCAGGGTTGCCCCAAATTAGCCCCGAGTACAATGACCATCTCTTCTAGCAGTGTGGCAGATGGATCTAAACATAAAAATGTGCGTAACAGTCAGCTTTGGGAAAAAGAAAAATAGGCCAGGTAGGGCTTACAGAATTAATAATACGGAAATTATTAACGCCGAGTCTGTCAAGTACTTAGGGGTCACAATTACTCACGACATGTCTTGGGGAAAACATATTCGGGAAATATGTGGTCAAGCATATAGGAAGCTAGGCTTCATCAAGAGAGAACTCGGAAAATGTGATGAGAAAGTGAAAGAACGTAATTTTTCAATCGTTAGGCCTCATCTGAAATATGCTGTTAGTGTATGGGATCCATATGAAGCGGGGTTAATATCAGAATTAGAGAGGAGCTAGGTTTGTGAAACGATGCTACGATAAGTTTGCTAGTGTGTCTGGATTGTTAGAAGAATTAGGATGGGAATCACTATCACAGCGTAGATTAAATTATAGGCTTAATCTCCTAACTAAATTTCAGGAAAAACATTTCTCTGACGACGTGAAAAACATGCTATTAACCCCCTCGTACTACGGCAGATTAGATCGCGCCATTAAATTCGAGAGCTAGATTGTAGAACCGATAGGTATAAAATGTCATTTTTTCCGCGTACTATTCGGGACCATAACAGCTGTGATCGTCGTCATGAATAGTTCGAGTATTGACAATAGGCAGGCTGTAAATCTTTCTCATTATATTCTCTACTCTCTTATTTATGCATGATGTAAATATTGATGTTCTTATTTATGCATGATGTTTTGAATCTGTAGTAGTAGTCAATTAAATACTTAGGCGTCACCATCACTGAAAACATGTCATATAGGAAACACATGAGGGAAATAACTAGTGTAGCAAACCGTAGATTAGGATTCGTAAAAAGGGTTCTAGGCAAATGCGATGAGAGAGTACGAGAAAGAAGCTATTTTACACTTGTCAAGCCTCATTTAGAATACGCCGCTAGTATATGGGATCCGTACAAGGAAGGTATGATAAAAGAATTAGAGCCCGTGCAAAGGAGATCTGCTAGGTTTGTTAAAGGCCGTTATGATAATTGTAGAAGTGTTACGAGCTTAATAGAAGAACTAGGATGGGAATTACTATCAGAACGCAGGTTAAAATTTAGGTTAAACCTTTTGAGTAAATTCAAAACCGATTTGTTCACAGATGACGTTAGATATATATTGAGAACCCCTGCGTATTTTGCTAGGTTTGATCATCTTCACAAAATTAGAGAGATAGATCGTCGTACCGATAGATTTAAAATGTCATTTTTCCCTCGTACTATAAGAGAGAACAATAGGCAGCGTAGCAAAGGGATAGGTAGGTGAAATATAGTTAGAGTAGTCTGTAGTGCATGATGCATGTGATAACAACCGATAATCGCTTCCTTATTATGTAGATACTAACCATCTAGCTCCATGTGACCCTATTATCTAGCATATCTCCCTTAAATATCCTACTTAATGGCAATAGTGCATATTTGGTGATCTTCACCCCCTGCCACACACCCTCGTGGTGACTCGCAGGGTATCACGTAGATGTAGATGTAGTACTCCTTGTACCCCTTGCATGTTGGAACGATTGACGATAGAAAGTTTCTTGGTTAGTAGATTTTAATGGGCACGTTTCATGTGTGGTACGGTGGTTCCAATGTAGTTTCGGTGTTCTGCCGTATTATTGATGCATGCCTGGTGTGGAAGCACCCCTTGCCACATACCCTTTGGGTGGCTTGCAGGGTATGAGGTAGATGTAGATGCAGCCGAGTGGCGAAATGTTGCAAAACGGGTCTCTTTATCACTTGATGAATAACGATCGAAGGCTTACTTTAAAGCCACCCAGGGTTCGCAAGATCGAAAGGGATGGTAAGTAACTGCGAGAGAGAGAGAGAGAGAGAATGAGAGAGACGGAGCGTGCGCGAATGTCGGTGCGTGCGTGATCGCACACGCCACCCCACACTCACAAACTACGGGCACAATACTTGCCTTTTGATTTATTTCGGAGCACGGGCCGGCCGGCGGTCGGCGCACGCGCAGTGTGTCCGTCTGTGTGTGTGTGCGTGTGAGGGAGGGAGGGGGAGGGGCGGGGGGGGGGCCTTATGGATGCGTCTCCTCTCCTCTCCCTCCCTCCTCTCTCTCTCTCTCTGACGCAAATACGATGACGCAAAAGGGATGGGAAGAAGAGACGGAGGGGAGCGGGGCTGCGTGGGGAACCATGGGAGAGGGGAGTTGGGGTTTGTGGGCATGGAAGGGGGAGAGAGGGGAAGATGCTGGAGAGAGATCTGAGGGGAAGAAAACACACGGGGATTATGGGGGGAGGGGTGGGGAGGGAGCGAAGCGTGGGCAGAGAGAGAGTGGGGGGGGGGGGTTGGCTCTGGAGGGGAAGAAGGAATGAGAAGGGGGGATGTATTTACTCGCGATCTAGAGTGAGTGAGTGAGAAGTAGGCAGCCAGAGCGGCGCGAAGATTCCCTTCGTACTACGGCAGATTAGATCGCGCCAATAAAATTAGAGAGCTAGATTGTAGAACCGATAGGTATAAAATGTCATTTTTTCCGCGTACCATTCGGGACCATAACAGCTGTGATCGTCGTCATGAATAGTTCGAGTATTGACAATAGGCAGGCAGTTAATCTTTCTCATTATATTCTCCTCTTTCTTATTTATGCATGATGTAAATAATGATGTTCTTATTTATGCATGATATTTTGAATCTGTAGTAGTAGTCTTTGTATCCCTTGCATGTTAGAACGATTGGAGATACAATGTTTCTTGGGTATTAGATTTGTAATTGGCGCTTTGCATGTGTGGTACGCGGGTTTTTAATGTAATGTCGGTGTTCTACCATATCATTCATGCATGCCTGGTGCGAAAGCACCCCCTGCCACACACCCTTTGGGTGGCTTGCAGGGTATGACGTAGATGTAGATGTAGATGTAGAAGATTTCACGGCATGCGTATGAGTGGGTGTGCAATGGATGCTTCGGTTTCGATCGCCAAAAGCGAGAGAGCGACAGGTTAAGCTTGCATTGATAATTCGTTGTATGGGGAGGAGAGCGGCTACTGTGGTATATCTTATTATATATAATAAAACCAAGTAGAGCTTTATGCCGTAGCTTTCCAATCACTCACATTGTGTAGTGTAATCGTTAACTTCCTCGTAGCATTTTCATTAGCAATACCTTGCACTAACTTACCACCTAACTAACCCGTGCATCACTCATTTTACAATTCTGTTGCTCTGGTTTAAATAGAGTCCTTAGTCAATTTAGGATATCTACATCCTCAGTGGTAGACTAATTGCATATCTCACTCTATTTTAATTATCTATATCGTTGTAATCCTTGTATTTATTTTGAGTACTCAATCTCCCGGCGCGGTTAAAATCCTACTAGTCTAATTTTACACACTTTTTCTACCCTTTATATAGTTCATACTCCGTTGTATTCTTTCAATATATTTTACAAATTATTTTTATATATGTAGACTATACCTTTATCACACAGTTGTCTAAACAATTCTAGTATATACACAGTTAATACTTTTGTATTTACTTATTTTACTTTGATTTTCTTATATTCTATTTAGGTTTATTCAGGTTAAACGTACCTAGCTTTAAGAAAGGCTATCTAATCCTTACTTTTTTAGTCCCTAACTAATATATTACTACTGCTTTATAGCTTAATGCTTTAACCGCGTGTAGAAGCTAGCGTTTCGCTAGTTAGTCGCTTCACACTCGTAAACAATTCACTAGTGTCATAACTGCCCGTCCCACCCCCATAACAACCTTGAAGTGAAAGTTCGTTACCCCCGCGGTCAGTCCATTGTCCAACCTACCTCAGCAGGGAATAAATCCGTTAGGCTTATCTGAGGAAAAAAAGAATCTTTAGACTAGGATGACTCCCTTTAGGTCTGCTCATAACCTCTTCAAGAGATCACCTGATTGCGAGTCCTTACGGTCTCGGATCGCTGAGCTTGAGAGGACGGTACATCTACATCTACGTCATACCCTGCAAGCCACCCAAGGGGTGTGTGGCAGGGGGTGCTTTCGCACCAGGCATGCATGAATGATATGGTAGAACGCCGACATTACATTAAAACCCGCGTGCCACACATGCAAAGCGCAAATTAAAAATCTAATACCCAAGAAACGTTCTACCTTCAATCGTTCCAACATGCAAGGGATACAAAGACCACCACTACAGATCCAAAACATCATGCATAAATAAGAACATCAATATTTACATCATGCATAAATAAGAGAGTAGAGAATATAATGAGAAAGATTTACTGCCTGCCTATTGTCAATACTCGAACTATTCATGACGACGATCACAGCTGTTATGGTCCCGAATGGTACGCGGAAAAAATGACATTTTATACCTATCGGTTCTACAATCTAGCTCTCTAATTTTATTGACGCGATCTAATCTGCCGTAGTACGAAGGGGTTAATAGTATGATTTTTACGTCGTCAGTGAAATGATTTTCCTGAAATTTATTTAGGAGGTTAAACCTATAATTTAATCTACGCTGTGATAGCGATTCCCATCCTAATTCTTCTAACAGTCCAGACACACTAGCCAACTTATCGTAGCATCGTTTCACAAACCTAGCTCCTCTTCGCTGTTCGCGATCTAACTCTGGTATCAACCCCGTTTCGTATGGATCCCATACACTAACAGCATATTCCAGACGAGGCCTAACGATTGAAAAATAACAACGTTCTTTCGCTTTCTCATCACATTTTCCGAGTACTCTCTTGATAAAGCCTCGCTTCCTATATGCTTGACCGCATATTTCCCTAATATGTTTTCCCCAAGATAGGTCGTGAGTAATTGTGACCCCTAAGCACTAAACAGACTCGGCGTCAATAATTTCCGTATTATTAATTCTGTAAGCCCTACCTGGCCGATTTTTCTTTTTCCAAAATCTGACTGCTACGCACTTTTTTATGTTTAGTTCCATCTGCCACTTTTCGCAACAAGCGTGAATAGCAAGAAGGTCGATTGTTAACGAGTCGCTATCTTCGGAATTGTTAATATCCCTATACACAACCGCGTCGTCTGCGAAGAGTCTAAGCTTACTTTTAACGACGTTGCTAATATCATTTATGTACAAGAGAAATAAAAGTGGACCAATTACACTTCCCTGAGGAACACCCGATGTAACGCTAACTGTGTTTGACATGATACCGTCTATGACAACCCTTTGTTCCCGCCCATGTAAGAATTGATTAATCCAACTAATAATGTTTTTATCTATTCCATATGCTTCTAGTTTTGAGAGCAACTTAACGTGAGGTACCTTATCGAAAGCTTACTTAAAATCGAGGAATATCGCGTCAACTTGAAAATTATTTTCACCCGAGAGCAAGATGTCATGAACGAAGAGGGCCAATTGGGTTTCGCAAGATCTACCCTTTCGAAATCCGTGTTGGTTATTTATTAATAATTCCTCCCGATCTAAATGACTCATAATGGAGCTTACGATTATGTGTTCAAATACCTTACAGGAAATGGATGTGAGAGAAATAGGCCTATAGTAACTAGGGCCTTCCCTGTCGCCGCTTTTGAATATAGGTGTGACATTTGCTACTCTCCAGTCTTTAGGCACTACGTGATCTACTAAAGATTTGGTAAATATTAATTCTAAGTAAGGCGCTATGTCTGATGCCAATGTTTTATATACGCGAGCACGTATTTGGTCTGGACCGGGGGATTTGTTGGGGTTGATATTTTTTAGCTAATGATCTGTGCCGCGACAATTTACAATAATTTCAGGCATACATATTTGGGAACGAACTTGCTGCGGATCGAAAATATGTGGTGTACAAGTATGAAAATGCTTTCGAAGAATGAGTTTAACGAATTGGCTTTGTGTAGACCGTTGGTTAGCTTTTCCCCTTTGATGTTCTTAAGCGTGTGTACTGTTGACTGTATCTTGAGTGCCCCTAACATACGACCAAAATGTCTTAGGATTATCGTTCAATTGTTCTCCCAGTAATTCACTTTTGAAATCAGCTAACGCCCTTCGGCACGCCTTTTTTGCTAAGAGTTTAGATATTTTGTAATTTTCGGTGACTGTGTATAGTTCTTCGGAGGATTTGTTAATTTTTGCCCTTTTTAACCTAGCATGACATGTTCTCTGGTGCTTTAATGTTTTCCTAACCTCCGCGTTATACCACCTAGGCTCTGCATTCACTCTTTTCCATTTACTTGGTATGTATTTGCTAACTACTGATCGTGTAACGTTGAGGAAAGTTTTCCACAAAACCTCAGTATTACTGTTGATACTTATTTTTTGAAAATTAGTAAATGACTTTTGCAACTCTCGTTTCATACCTTCGTAGTCAGCCTTATTAAACAAGTAGATTTTTCTTTGTGGATTATGTTTCTTGATCATGCTCACGGAAAAATTAGCTTTAACTATCTTGTGGTCGCTTATTCCCTTATCCGTACCTATGTTTACAGCCATGTGTGGAATATTTGTCGCTAAAAGATCAAGTGTATTTTTCCCTCTAGTTGGAGCAGTGACTAATTGATGTAGTGAGTGAGATGTGAATGTATACAGGAGTGACTCACAAAGGTCTTTGTCTTTCCCCCCAGTGATAAAACTGTAAGTGTCCCAGTCTATGGACGGAAGATTGAAATACCCACCGACAGTCGTTTTTTTGAGTGGAAACGCAACGGAAAACGGTAGACGAGCTCCGTGTTTTGGTGGACCGGTTGAATGCAAGTCCTGGTAGGTTGCGGCGGAATGAGGGCTCGAAGCGCTCCCAACGCGTCAGGGCCAGGAAAAACTCGGACACTGTCGCGGAATGCAGGGTGGAGGACCTTTCTCTGACCTCCGGGGGAGTTTCCCTCCGCTTCTTCAGAGTCATGGGCAGTGACATCCCGGCGTAGCCGTGGGGTCACCCTCTGAAAACGGGGAACGGCAAGTGCGGAGGCTTAGCCGATCCCCGTCAGAAATAGGTCCGATGTTCTGGCGGAGGCTAGGACATCGGAGCTAGCGCTGGGAGGTGGGTTGCCGAGAGGGAGCGACGAGGGAGGGGAGGGAATCTTAGTGATAGGTAGTTCGAATGTCCGGCGTATAGCGGCTCCACTGCATGTAAAGGCCCGCAAGGAGAGAGGAGATGCACGGGTCACCTGCTGGTGTATACCGGGAGGAATGGTGCCACAGGCGACGAAGGCGATGAAGACGGCGCGGCGGTCGGGGACAAGGGCTGCTCTAAGTTGGATGTGGTAGCCCATATTGGGACCAATGACGCTGTGGATATGGGATCAGAGGAGATTTTAGACTCTGTGAGAGATCTATGCTCCGAGTTCCACCGTATTCACGGAGGGTCGAGTCGCAATATGAGGCTTACCATATGCAGCTTGGTACCCAGGACGAATCGGGGTTCGATTGCTTGGAGCCGACTGGAAGGCATTAACCCGAGACTCCGTGAAGTCTGTGGGAGCGAGGGAGCGGAGTTATTTGATATCAGGCCGGTGCTGATTTCGTGTCGGGTGCCACTAAATCGTTCAGGTGTACACAAGTTGGCTAGTGTGTCTGGACTGTTAGACGAATTAGGATGGAAATCGATATCACAGCGTAGATTAAATTAAAGGCTTAACCTCCTAACTAAATTTCAGGAAAATCTGATAGTAATTCCCATCCTAACTCTTCTATTGAATTCGTAACACTTATAAAATTATCATAACGGCCTTTAACAAATCTAGCGGATCTCCTTTGCACACGCTCTAATTCTTTTATCAAACCTTCCTCGTAAGGATCGCATATACTAGCGGCATATTCTAAATGAGGCCTGTCAAGTGTAAAATAGCCTCTTTCTCGTACTCTCTCATCGCATTTGCCTAGAACCCTTTTTACGAATCCTAATCTACGGTTTGCTAAACTAGTTATTTCCCTGATGTGTTTCTCCCATGACATGTCTTCAGTGATGGTGACGCCTAAGTATTTAATTGAATCTACGTTACATATTTTGTTTTCTTTGATGCAATAATTATTCCGGGAAAAGCCATTCTTTTTCCAAAAGTTCATTATCTCAGTTAAGAACACATTAGTCAGCAAAATAGAAGTGATTCCCGATAATATAATACAAAGCGTATGGTGTTCCATTCAATGTGCTAATTCCAAAGTTATATACGTTTGTGCCTACTATAGACCTCCCCTTTACGATGCACACTCAGTATTAGAACTCGAGAAACAGATCAGGTCCATTAATTCCCATAGTAACGAACGACAGATTATTGTTGGTGGAGATTTCAAAACACCATGGATAGATTGGAAAACATGTAGTCATAAGTCTAGGGGTAGGGACAAAGAAATCTGCGAGTCATTGCTTAACTTGTTCGCATCATACGCACTACATCAAATAGTAAATTTGCCTAATAGAGGGGAGAATGTTCTCGATTTACTTGCGACAAACATCCCTGAAAATATTAATAAAGTTGAAAATGTCTATGGAATAGGCGACTACAAGGTAGTGCACGAAAAATTTTCCCTCAATTTTGAAAGAATTTTAAATTAAAAAGAAAGATTTACCTTTTTAGTAAAGCAGATTTTTAACGGATTTAGGCGTGACTTTAAGACTTCTTTTGAAAAATTCTTGAACATCAGCAAAAATAGTGATCCAGACAATACATGAAAAGAGTTCCTCCAACTTACGCGGTCACTAGTCTACAGATTATACGTCATAAGTATAAGAGTGAGAATAGGAAACCAAGGTGGTACAACGCGGCATCTACATCTACAACTACATCTACGTAATACCGTGCGAGCCACCACGAGGGTGTGTGGCAGGGGGTGAAGATCACCAAACATGCACTATTGACATTCAACTAGGATATTTAATGGAGACATGCTAGATAATAGGGTTACATGCAGCCTGAATGTTAGTATCTACATAATAAGAAAGGGATTATTGGTTTTTATTACATGCATCATTTACTACAGACTAAGCTAACTATACATCTACATCTACGTAATACCCTGCGAGCCACAACGAGGGTGTGTGGCTGGAGGTGAAGAGCACCAAACATGCACTATTGGCATGCAACTAGGATATTTAATGGAGACATGCTAGATAATATGGTCACATGCAGCCTGAATGTTAGTATCTACATAATAAGAAAGGGATTAATGGTTTTATTGCATGCATCATTCACTACAGACTAATATAACTATACATCTACATCTACGTAATACCCTGCGAGCCACCACGAGGGTGTGTGGCAGGGGGTGAAGATCACCAAACATGCGCTATTGACATGCAACTAGGATATTTAATGGAGACATGCTAGATAATATGGTCACATGCAGCTAGATGGTTAGTATCTACATAATATGAAATGGTTATTGGTTGTTATTACATGCATCATGCACTACAGACTACTCTAACTATATTTCACCTACCTATCCCTTTGCTACGCTGCCTAATGTTCTCTCTTATAGTACGAGGGAAAAATGATATTTTAAATCTATCGGTACGACAATCTATCACTCTAATCTTGTTAAGATGATCAAACCTAGCATAATACGCAGGGGTTCTCAATATATATCTAACGTCATCTGTGAACAAATCGGTTTCGATTTTATTCAAAAGGTTTAACCTAAATTTTAACCTGCGTTCTGATAGTAATTCCCATCCGAGTTCTTCTATTAAGCTCGTAACACTTACACATTTATCATAACGGCCTTTAACAAACCTAGCGGATCTCCTTTGCACACGCTCTAATTCTTTTATCAAACCTTCCTCGTACGAATCCCATATACTAGCGGCATATTCAAAATATATGAGGCCTGACCAGTGTAAAATAGCTTCTTTCTCGTACTCTCTCATAGCATTTCCTAGAACCCTTTTTACGAATCCTAATCTACGGTTGCTACACTAGTTATTTTCCTGATGTGTTGACCCGATGACATGTCTTCAGTGATGGTGACGCCTAAGTATTTAATAGATTCGACGTTAGGTATTATCTTTTCTTAGATGCAATAATTATTCCGGGGAAAGCCATTCTTTTTCCATAAGTTAATTATCGCGCATTTCTTCCAATTCTAGCTGCCAACTATCACACCAATCATCAATCGCATTTAAATCCTTAGCTAAAGACTGGATGTCCTCTTCATTTCTAATTTCCTTATACACTACTACATCATCGGCAAAAAGACGGAGCTTGCTATTTTTACTACTGTATTCAGGTCATTTACGTAGAGAAGACATAAAATTGGGCCTATCACGCTTCCCTGGGGAACTCCCGATGTAACTTTTACTTCGTCTGAACTGACACTATCTAGAACCACCCTTTGAATGCGTTGACGTAAGAAGTCTCCCATCCAGCCTACTATATTTCTGTCTATCCGTATGATGCTAAATTCGCGAGTAACTTACAGTGGGGAACCTTGTCAAACGCTTTGAACGCGTTCATGTAAGAAGTCTCCTATCCAGCCTACTATATTACTGTCTATCCCGTATGATGCTAACTTCGCGAGTAACTTACAGTGGGGAACCTTGTCAAACGCTTTGAACGCGCTCATGTTAGAAGTCTCCTATCCAGTCTACTATATTACTGTCTATACCGTATGATGCTAACTTCGCGAGTAACTTACAGTGGGGAACCTTGTCAAACGCTTTTCTAAAGTCAAGAAAAGCTGCATCTACCTGTACGTTACCTTCTCCGGAAACTAAAATATCGTGAACAAAAAGACCTAATTGAGTTTCGCAAGACCGTCCTTTTCTGAACCCATGCTGGTTTGTTATTAATAAATCCTGGCTGTCGAGGTGTCCCATTATTGATGTAACTATTATATGCTCTATAATTTTACATGATAGTGACGTTAATGATATTGGTCTATAATTACATGGCTGTTACCTATCTTCGCTTTTAAAAATTGGGGTCACGTTTGCTATCTTGCAGTCTTTGTGAACCGCGTGTTCTTCGAGGGATTTATTAAATATTACTTTAAGAAACGGAGCCATTTCGAGAGGCTTCATTAACACGTGCTGGAATTTCATCAGGACCTGAGGACTTGTGCGGGCTAATGTTATTTATTAAGAATGCGATTCCACTACAAGATATATCAATCGGGGGCATTGGTTGCTGAAATCGGTCTGGTATGGTTTCGTGCAAACTATGCATAGATTGATTTAAAACGCTTTGAAAAAAATAATTTAAAAAATTAGCCTTATCTAAACTGGAATTTACTATTTCGCCTCTTACGTTTTTCAATGAAATAACCGTTTTCTTCTTAGTTCCCTGTACTCCCCTACATCTACATCTACGTAATACCCTGCGAGCCACCACGAGGGGCAGCCCTAACATCTGATCATCCCTTACATCTGACCAAAATGCTTTCGGATTTCCCTCTAGTTTTTCTCCGAGTACTTTTCTCTAGAATTCACTAAAATATTCCGACGAAGTAAACGATACCTTACGAACACCGATATACAATGATAGACCAGTTCATGAGAATCAAATTCGGTCATCGGACTGCAGAACAGACAGATTTAAAATGTTTTTCCCGCGATCGATAAGAGATCATTAAGACTGCTAATAGGCTTTCATCTACGTCTACATCTACGTCATACCCTGCAAGCCAGCAGGATGTGTAGCAGGGGGTGCTTCCACACCAGGCAGGCAAGCATGATATGGTAGAACACCGAAATTACATTGAAACCCGCGTGCCACACATGCGAAGCCCTGATTACAAATCTACTAAGTAAGAAACATTCTATCGTCAATCGTTCCAACATGCAAGGGATACAAAGACTACTGCTACAGATTCAAAATATCAGGCTTTAGGCTTTGAAGTAGGTCAGACGATAGGTCGTCTAGCTTATTACTTGACTTGATCCCTCACTCTTCATCTACATCCACATCTACGAAATACCGTGCAAGCCATCACTAGGGTGTGTGGCATGGGGTGATTCCACATCAGGCATGAGGCCCTCATCACAGTTTAAATCAAAACTACGCCCAATCCCCCGAATGATAGGCGCAGACCAAAAGCAGTCAGGACAACGGTACGCATTCTACATCTGCATCTACAAACCACCCCGCGAGCCGCCGCATGGGCTTGTGGCAGGGGGTGTTAGGAGGTCACCAGCCGTGTAAAGGTGTAAGATGAAGTCAGACCACGAACCAGGAGAGTGATGCGTGGAAGAACATGCTACAATGCAGTACACATCTCAAGATACAACTAATGGTTAGTATTATTAATGCGACAGATAAATAGCACTACAAGGTACTAAATAATGCAAGAGCACATCATGCCGGAGATTGCATGCGAGGTTTGTGGCTAATAATCATGCTAAGATATTTAGCACTACTGGAAAAAACTATGAAACCTATTCAGTATCCCCTAACTGATCTATCGCAACTATTAAGGTAATTTATTGTTCGAGAAAAAATGAAAATGAAATGAAAAAAATGAAAAAATTCACAGATGACGTTAGATATATATTAAGAACCCCTGCGTATTATGCTAGGTTTGACCATATTAACACAATTAGAGAGATAGATTGTCGTACCGATAGATTTAAAATGTCATTTTTCCCGCGTACCATAAGAGAGAACAATAGGCAACGTAGCAAAAGGGATAGGTAGGTGAAACATAGAATAGTTTGTAGTGCATGATGCATGTAATAACTACCAATAATCCCTTCCTTATTATGTAGATTTTAACCTGTACTATACCGTAGTAACTAATATTCTATTGTAATAACTACTGCAATTACTTGCAATAACTAATAATCTACTGTAGTAACTAATAAACTATGACCCTATTTTCTAGCATGTCTACATTATATATCCTACTTACATGGCAATAGTGCATGTTTGGTGATCTTCACCCCCTGCCACACACCCTCGTGGTGGCTCGCAGGGTATTACGTAGATGTAGATGTAGATGAAAATGATATTTGAAATCTATCGGTTCTGCAGCCTTTTTCCTTAATCTTCTTAATCAAGATACTTGTTTCTTAATCAGTCCACAAGTACTTACATCACAACATCCCTGCATGACTCTTGAATCTCGTTATGCAATTGCTATACACATAAATATAATTAGTTTCTGTAGCGATGGTTGTATACCTAAAGGTTAGTGCATATTGGGGACATTTACTTTTACATTATAGTGTAAGTTGAAGAAAACTCACCCCCTGCCAAACGTCCTCGAGGTGGTTTGCGGGGTAATTTGTAGATGCAGATGACTAAGAATCTTGTAGTGCTATTCATAGACAGCATTCATGATGCTAACCGCAAGTTGTGTCTCAGCGAAAGGGGTGGGAACCTCTATCCGATTGAAGGGAAAAATGTAGATTATTATCCCTTTCGTGTATTAATGATATCACCAACGTCGTTACGAGTAAAATTCGCCTTTTCGCGGACGACGCAGAGAGATACGCAGACGATATAGTGAGTTTCTTAAGTAACCGCGAACAGAGGGTAGTTCTAAATGGCGTCAGTTCATATACCATTAAAGTCACATCCAGTGTACCCCAGGGAAGTGTCATTGGTCTCTTATTATTCCTTTCGTATATTAATGATATCACCACCGTCGTTACGAGTAAAATTCGTCTTTCGGCGGACGACGCAGTATTGTACAGGGATATTAACACAGTCTGATAGAATTGCGTTGAAGAAAAACCTAGAAGCTCTAAATGAATGGTGCGACACTTGGCAGTTAGAATTTAATTTTAAAAAGTGCGTTGTTATGAATTTTTGGAGGAAGAGTGTCTTAACGAACGAAACGAACACAATTAATCAAGCCAAACAAATAAATGTAGAGTCAGTTAAGCACTTAGGAGTTATATTTAAATTATATAGATAGGAGATATATTTAAAATGTCATTTTTTCCACGTATAATAAGGGACCATAAATTTGCGATAGATAAGTCTAGGATACTGACTAGTTTAAATAGGTTTTTTCGGCAATGATAAATATCTTAACATGAATTTTAGATACTAACTTCGCATGCAATCTATTGCATGAAATTCTCTTGCACTAGTGAGGGTCAAGTATTTGTTATATTTATTTTGCTATAGCCAACTTATTATGGTAGGAACGATCATAGGAATAAGATTAAGGAAATAGATTGCAGAATCGATAGATTCAAAATGTCATTTCTCCCACGCACAATAAGGGACCATAATAGTTGCGATAGATCAGTTCTAAGATACTGACTAGGTTAAATAAGTTTTTTCAGCAGTGCTAAATTTATTAACATGGATTTTAGATACTAACCTCGCATGCACTCTCCGGCATGATGTACTCTCATGTTTTAGTACCTTGTAGTGCTATTTATATGTCGCATTAATAATACTAACCAGTAGTTGTATCTTGAGTAGTGTACTGCATGGTAGCATGTTCTTCTATGTATCACTCACCTGGTTTGTGGTCTGACTACGTACCGCTGACTGTTTTTGGCCTGCGCCTGGCATTCTGGGGAACGCGCGCGGTTCTGATTTGAATTGGGATGAGTGCCGTGTGCCTGGTGTGGAACCTCCCCGTGCCACACACCCAAGTGGGGGCTTGCATGGTACTTCGTAGATGTTGATGAAAGCGCTCCATATTAGCATGTCCGTCTACCAAGTACTCTCTAACTAACTAACCCTGCATGAAATTTCTGGCATGATACAGCTCCTGCATGATTTCGTTCTTTGTAGTACAATTTACCAGTTACATAAAGAATGAAAACCAGTAGTTGTATATTTCGTAGCGTCGTCGTAGCGCAGCACTTTCCTCGTTTCTTGTCTGACCACGTATTGGCGTCCTGATTTCTTCCGGTGTGCACCTAGCAGTTGCGGTATCGTTCCTGGGTTTGATTTTAACTGGGACGCGCGCTGTATACATAGCGTGGAATTACTCCGTGCCACACACCCAAGTGGAGCTTGCATGGTACTTCGTAGATGTGCATTGTAAACATGGGTTGCCCCATCATCATTGTTTGTTAACTCCCAAGATTGGTTGACTGCAGCCCTCCACCCTTCCCGATCTTATGGTCGTTCCCTTACCTCAAGGTATCTCTTCCTATGTACTTTCCTCTTCATTTGTTCCATGAAGTTACTCCTGGGGCGTCTCTGGGGGCTTTTCCCTCTATTTTACCTTCAATTATGTTCTTCACAAACCCATTGTGTTTCAGGCCGTGTCCAATCCTTCTCGTTCTTATTTTCTGTGTGGTGTTCCATATGGTCATTTCCTCTTCTCCTCATCTGTTCACTTCGTCATTTCTTATGTTGACCCATACATTGTTTTAATGAAGTACTTACTTGCCTCTAATTTTATGCTGTTAATTGCTAGTCTCTTCTTCTGGTAGAGTGCCTCCTATACTTTGGACATAATACTTATTTGCGGTATTTCATTCACCCTATCAATATGAGTCTTTCTTTTCTGGGAATCCTATGTTCCGTATCGCAAACTTCTCCACTCATTTCAGTTGTTGCCGCCGAAATCCAACACTTCATCCTACACTGTATATTTTAAATTTATCAAGATTTTTATTACTTTGTTGGTGGAAGTCTCCTCTGAAAAAAATGCCACCTCTGCTTCGGATGCGCAATACTTTCCCACTTCTGCCGTCAGCACCGAATAAACGAAGTAACTCGCTAAGTTAATGTTAATGCTCAGGCACACCAAAATTAAATTGTCATGTAAACTCACTGCACCCTTATCGTGCCACCTACGCTGGCGTCATTCATCATGTCAGCATCTCCGGAGCCATTATTTTTCCACGCGCGCAAGGATCCCTCGGAGCTTTACCTTCCTCCTCTCTACCCCTTCCTCCGCTTTCTATTCCCTGCTCTCGCACATCTGAAGTGACCCGTGGGATGTCTTGTCTACCCTGCGAAAGAGGAGAGAAAATCCTTACGAGACCCACAAAAAATGGCGGTGTTTTCCCTCTGCAGCAGGGGGGAGGTGAAAGGTGAGGGGGGAGGAAGAGGGGGAAACGGACGGAGCAAGGAAAAGAAAATCCTTTCAACAACATCTCTCCACCTTTGGAGACGACTCAGGGATTTCGAGGAGCTAGGGTGCGGGGGTCCGTGGTCCCTGAGGGTTCGTGGTTTCTGCCTAGATCCTTCTCGCAAGAGTGAAGTCAGTTTGGCGCGAGGAAGGGGCGTGGAGGAGAGATGTGGAGATTCCAGGGAACAATGCCTCCTCGATGGACTAAAACATTTTTAAAATGGAAAGTCGAAGTTACGACTTCAGCTCATTCAGCCGTATGCCTACATTGCAAATGAAACACGTATAAAGGAGGTTTATTTTCTGTCCTATTGATCGTGGAGATACAGGCGCATCGCCGAACAAAAGTACGATTGCCTTTATTATTTTTCTTATTTTTTTGACTCATCTTTTGTAGCTGAATTATTTTGGAATACTGGTATTCACCACGTTCTCCAAAAAATTATCACACGGTTATGAATGTCCTACATGATTATTCTGTCATACATTAAACCTTTCTAACAATATGGAATATTGTTACGTTGACTGCCTTCTGCATTTGAATATGTGCTGTATTTAATTTTGCAAGGCGATCATGAACTTCTATTGGTATTTCTCCATTAACGGGCAAAAGTATCGTAGATATCAATAAAACCTCATTAACGCGTAATCCCTGAACACGAATGTCATGTTAACTTGAATCAAAATAAGCTTAGGTCCCAGCAAGAATGTATGGAGCCTTACAGAGTAGGCATGGCATCAGGACTGGATCGCACGGAGCGACGCGACGGTCCGCTAGATTTGCAGTAGGGTTGGGCAAACTCGTTCATTTTTGGGAACTGGTTCATTGTTGACAGGTTCTTTTTGGGACCCGTTCCGTTTTATTCGTTCACCGTTCTTTTTTTATAGATGATCATTAATTCAAATGTTTAATATGTACTTAGTATTTATAAAAAATAAAATAAGACACAAGAAATAATTTGTATGCTGTAATAATCGCCTTCTACAATATTGAATAAATGAAAATTAAAATTAAATCACCAGCTTTCAAAAAATAAATCAAAAGAGGGTTTATTGATTCACCATAAGGAATTTATTCCTGAAGCGAGAGGCCCAAGGAGAAACAAAGTATCATATAAATAAGATCATGAAGATATTGGAAAAAATAGAAAATATGATGGAACTTAGATTGCCATACGGACTGCTTTCGTTGCTGCAACCTAGCCCATAGGAAGTTTAGTCCTTCAAAGGAAAACACCCAAAAATTCAATTTTTGGTTGCTCTATAACATTTTCAAAAATAATTTTTTGTGACATAGGACAAGAAGCATTCAGTAAAAAGAGTGCATTTGCGAAAACCCAGGAACCACGGAGTAAAACGAGGAACTGTTAACTGTACATTAACTCTTTGAACCTTTACTTCAATTTTAAGGACGGAAAGTAATTTACAAATATGGTAAAAAGAAGAAAAATAAAACAAAGTTCAAATAAATATTTCTCACAAACGTATTATAAATATTCCTCAATTAATGTGGAATAGATTTTCAATACTGAATCCAAAAAATTACAATAATACTTGCTATTAGAGCCATATTTGTTCGACTCTGGCAATACGTGCATACAATTTTTCAGTTGATTAAATTGGTCTCAGCTGAGAGCGTGGCCGAACGAAGCGAGCCGACTCGCGCTACAATAAAGATAACAAAGTATTACTCGTCAGTACGCAAGAATTCACAGAAGAATTTTTGGGGTTCTCCCTCCCGCCTGACCCCTTCTCATCCTGCTCCGCAAAGTGACATTAGTGTCGGAAACCGTGTTGCAATATTGTAAAAAGAATTTTTTATTATCTGTATTAGTTTGGTTTATTTTCAAACTATGCATTTTACTTGAAAAAGTTTGTCCAGCCAGATCGGCCGCAAGGACCACTAGGCGGGGAGGCGAACCTAAAGTCACGACATGATGGCGCGATATCTCGTCGATATACAAAATTCAACGAAGAGAATGGGACTAAATAAAGTAGTCGTTACGTTATCGTTCACCATTCGTTATCCCATAATTACCAGCGCATTACTTTATATCAAAATAATGACATTTTTTTCAAAAGTCGAAAACGATTGATCAAAGGATTTCTGGTGAACTTAGGCCCTTTGTGTGTACAAAAAATAGCGATCTGAAATATTGAATAGTATTCTTTAGTTTTGGGAACTAAAATAAGTTCAACTGTTTCAGCATTAACTTTGTAAAATTGTTTCCATAATGTTCAGAAATTAACAAAAGCTTTGTAATTTTTACGTAGGATAAATTCCAATGCGGATATTCCAATGAATACTCTATGTAAAACTTTCAAAGCTTTTCTTAATTCCTGTAAGTTACTAAAATAAGCGTTTTACGCTAAAAATTATTCAACATTTCCAAATTTTGTTGTTTTTCAGATTATTTTAACTTAAGGATCAATGTGTAAACTTAAGACGTATATTGATATTTTTAAGATTAATTTTCTCGAATTTAGAGGAGGAAGACGTAAACTCTTCATTTGTCCGAGGACCTAAAGGATCAAGTGACCGAAAGGAACGAGTGACCGAAAGGAACGAGGGACCGAAAGGAACGAGTGACCAATAGGAACGAAAGGACAGGTCGTTCCGTAGAAGTCGGTACTCGGTCCTTCCGTTCAATCCATTGACCCGTTCCTTCGGACCCGTTCGTTCGCGATCGACCCACTTCTAATTAATAGACGCTATGATGTTGTTTTTCCCGCGATCGATAAGAGTCCACAATGGGTCCGTCATGACTTTAAAGTAGGCTATTTGACAGGTAGAGAATCTGATTAATTCATACACGCCCTAATGTATTTTTCTAAATCTCCCTAGAAGAGCTAATACCATGTTTTGCATGTTCCCTGCATAACTCTTGTGTCACGTTCACATAGCTCTATTATAAATTATTTTAGTCGTTTCTGTAGAATTTATGGCATACGGAGAGTGGGGTGTTTATTGGTGAAAGTAAATTTCTTCTCTCTAGTTCATGGTGTTGAGAAGTCACCCCCTGCCAGCCACCATTGTGATGGCTTGCAAGGTCACAAGTATATGTAGATTATTTTTCTTATCTTTTTTTCATTCATCTTTTGTGGATGGATTATTCTGGGATACTGGTATTTACCACGTACTCCAAAAAATTATTACATGATTATGAATGTCCTACAGAATTATTCTGTCATACTATAAATCCTTTCCAACACTATGGAATTTTGTTACGATGACTGCCTTCTGCCTTTGAATATATGTATGCTGTATTTCATTTTTCCAGGCGATCATGAAGTTATATTGGTATTACTCCAGTGAAGGGCAAAACTATCGGAGATACGGTACATCTACGAAATACCGTACAAGCCACCACTAGGGTATGTGGCTCGGGGTGATTCCACACCAGGCACTCATCCCAGTTTAAATCAGAACCGCGCACGTTCCCCGAATGCCAGGCGCAGGCCAAAAGCAGTCAGGACATCAGTGCGCAGTCAGACCAGAACCCAGGAGAGTGATACGTCGAAGAACATGCTACCATGCAGTACATTACTCGAAAACCTCATTAACGCGTAATCTCTGAATGTGAATGTCACCTTAACTTGAATTGAAATAAAATTTGTCCCAAGCACGAATAATTGGACCCTTACAAAGTAGGTATGACATCGGGACTAGACCACACGGAGCCACGATACACTAGATTTATGAATAGATGTTATCAGAAGCGTCGTTAGTCAAGACTTTAAATGGATTGGAATTGGAATCGCTCGCACAGCGTAGATAAAACAATTGGCTCCAAATTGAATACTAGGCCTCTAACGTCTCTCATGATGTTAAGAACATCTTATAATATTCGTGCCACTCGATCTCGTTGGGAGGCTCGAACACATGAAAAAGAAAATAGAGATAACTATTGCGCGGCCAAAAGGTTTAAAACGACATTTATCCGCTCATAATTTTCTCACCTCAGGAGAAAGGCACGTCCAGGTAGACGCGATATTTTCAGGTGTTAAAAAGGCCTACGATAAAATTCCGCTTTCGAAATTGCTGGTAGAGTGGAAAGCCTATGGAAATTATCACGACATGGTAGGTTGGATTAAAGGTTTCTTTGATAACTGCGAACCTAATGTAGTTCTAGATGGTGTTAGTTCTGATATAGAGAAAGTAACATAAGGTGTACCAAGTCATGTGAAGGCTCGGACAATTTGCTTAAATTTTGGGAAAAACTTTTTTTCCCAGCCCCGAAAGATACGGTAATTTTAGGATTTTTTCAACTAAAGGTCCAAAAAAACCAGAATTTTTTCACCGCCAGACTAGGATTAATGTTTTAATGTAAAATGAATGTAAAAGTACTACGAGGAATAATATGAAAAGGAAAATTCAATTTTAATTATCATGATCACATAAGTAAATTGCAGCCGTTTTAAACGGCCATGGAATATGATGATCTCACCACTAACATTGAAATTAACCCCAATTAAATTCTCGGATTAATGATCAACCATATAAATCAGTTAGCAATTATAACAAGTCGACGACGGCATGTTCTATCGATGAACGTGTTTGGTCAACACAATCATCCTAGAAGCGATGTTACTTAAGCAAAAAAATTACCCATGTATTCAATCAATAAGTGTATTGACAAATAAAAAGATAGCAATTCAAAAATAAAAGAATGTAAAATAAGCTCAAGGCTTCATTAGTATGATATATACATACATATTACGGCCATTATAGGTGACTGTAATAACACTGATTTGGCAGCAGCAGATCATCGTTAGGTATATCTCGCGACATACGAGATAAATAATAAAGATCTCATTATTTGTAAAACAAATACATACTGGCGATATTGAGGTAATTTTTCTCTCGATTTTAATCCCTTGAAACCCAATGCTATAAGATTCAATCCAAATTCTCCTCTTAGGCACGGACGCTGATGTAGTTATAGGAACAGAAGGCTGGTTGTCGAGTGAAATTTCGTATAGCGAGATCTTTCCTAAATCATATGCAATGTATAGAAAAGACCGATTAGTGAGAGGAGGAGGAGGTGTGTTTATAGCTGTAAAAGATGAGATCGTAAGTAGAGCCGAAATATTTCCAGAAAATGATGTAGAAAGTGTGATGAAGTAGTGGTGTGGCATCAAGTGCTCGTCGAAAAGAATTTTTATATGCACATTTTACAGGCCACCCAATTCGAGTTTAAACACAGATTTGCAGTTAGAAAAAACAGGTGAAGCATTTCATTAATAAAAAATGAATGTAATATTATTATCGGTGGTGATTTCAACATTCCCTCATAGATTGGAAGACGTATAGTTTAAAAATGGCGGAAAAGAAAAGGAGTTGTGCGACACTCTTCTCTATACTATTACATCAAACTCTTTGCATCAATTAGTAACAACACCCACGAGAGAAAGAATGTTTTAGACCATTTGGCAACAAATATACCTAAAAGCGTCCCTAATGTTAGAATAGTGAATGGAATTAGTGACCAAAAGCAGTTAGCGCTAGATTTCATATAAATATTGACAAAAGGGTTGCCACAAAAAGGAAAGTCTACTTACACCACAGGGCGGATTTCGATTGCTTGAAACAGGAACTGTCGATCTCTTATATTAAGTTAAGTGATCTAAGCCAAAACCATACTGCAAATGACGCATGGAATACTTTTAGTAACATCACGCGACTAGGCATTAATAACGCCATACCAAGTAAACTGAAAAAAGTCAACACGGAACCTAGGTGGTATAAATCAGACGTCTGGAAATCTCTCATGCGACAACGAAACTTGCACGCGAAAATGAAGAACGCGCATCAGGATCTACCCGACGAGGAACTTAAGAAAATTTATGATAAATATAAGAGAGCTAAAAGAACACTAAAAACGGCCTTAAGAAATGCAATACTGGAATAATTCAAGAGTAAAATATCAGGTGAATTTTTTGAAGATAACCCAATGGCATTTTGGTCTTACGTGAGGGAGGTTCAAGGTAATAAATCTACAGAAACATCACTAAGAAACGGGCAAGGAGAAAGAGTTAGTGAGAGGTTAGAAAAAGCAAATATCCTTTACACATTTTTTCAAAGTGTCTGCACATCATACCCTCAGAATAACGCCACCACATTGCCTTGCTTATACAAAAATCAAATGCAAGCTAAAATTATTTCTTGTCCCGGCATAGAAAGTCACCTAAAATCTATTGACCCCAAGAAATTATCTGGTCACGACGTAAATTCCCGCCCGCGTTTATAAAACATTATCGTCAGAAATAGCAACGTAATCGAAATTAATATAAGGATAATCTCCTGCAGAACATCGTGTCTCTTACGATTGGGAAATCGCGAACGTTACTCCTATCTTTAAGAGCGGCGATAAGGAGGATCCCAGTAACTATAGACCTATCTCCCTCACGTCCATCTCATGCAATGTATTAAAATATATTATCGTCAGCACAATCATGGGGTATCTACATAGTCAGAAATTGTAAATTCAAAACCAGCATGGATTCCAAAACGGTAGATTCAATGAAACCCAGCTAGCCCTTTTTTTCACGATGTTCTTTCCTGTGGAGAAAGGCTCATCCTGATAAACGCATTTTTTTAGATTTCAAAAAAGCTTTCCATTAAGTTCCGCATTCAAAATAATTGCTAAGCTAAAAGCCTATGAAGTAGGTTCATCAAGATAAAATATGCTGGATTGAACATTTCTTAAGTATCCGCGAACAGAGGGTATTTCTAGATGACGTCAGTTCAGGTACAGTTAAAGTCACATCCGGTGTACCCCAGGGAAGTGTCATTGGTTCCTTATTATTCCTTTCGTATATTAATGATATCACCACCGTCGTTACAAGTAAAATTCGTCTTTCGGCGGACGACGCAGTATTGTACAGGGATATTAACACAGTCTGATAGAATTGCGTTGAAGAAAGACCTAGAAGCTCTAAATGAATGGTGCGACACTTGGCCGTTAGAGTTAAATTTTAAAAAGTGCATTGTTATGAATTTGTGGAGGAAGAGTAGCTTAACCAAAGAGACGTACACAATTAATCAAGCCAAACTAATAAATGTAGAATCAGTTAAGTACTTAGGAATGACCCTTACTCAGAACTTGTCGTGGGGGAAGTTTCTGTCTGATTTGAACTGGGATGAGTGCTGCATGCCTGGTGTAGAATCACCCCGTGCCACATACCCAAGTGGTGGCTTCCACGGTATTCGGTAGATGTAGATGGATTCTACGGTCTATTCCTATGAAATAACCGATATGATGTAGAGCATATTTTTATAAGTTTCACTCGCCATGCTGTCTTTGACGAAATCGGCGGATTCCTTTCGATGATTGTGAATGATACTTTAATTTTCACGAAGTCCTCAGCATATAATGTTTTGTAATGCTTTCATGCTTGTGTTGCTGCTGCTGTAACATGACCTTGTAGGGACTGGACAGTTCAAGTTTTCATTTGTCAAACATCGACTTTTGACTTCGGAAAACGATTATCTAGAGGTCGACTTTTTATATTCCAAGTCAATGAAAAGTCGAAAAAAGTCCTCGAATTTTGACTTTTGGACGACAACTTTTCCGATCGATTGCTTTTAAAAAAGTTCATTTTTTCTATAAAATACTTTAAGCGCCTAAAAACACAATTCAATTATTTTCTAAAAGTCTAAGAGACGCCAGAAGGAGGGAAAGTGTAGCCATTTATAAATTGGAGAAGTCCTTTTTCTCAGGAAGTCATAAAATGACACACGGAATTTAAGTGGAATAAGTTTCCAAAAACTAGTCTGACTTTCAGCATTGCATTTCAGAGACTTAGTGGATCCATTAGAAAACTACGAAAAAATACGAAGCATAACTCATGCTATATATTTTTAAAATATGTGTCGTGTAACGAGTGGGATTTACATGGGTCACGTAAATGCACAATCTGATGTATGTACCAACCTGCATTTCAAATTGCGACGTGTAAAGTCGTAAACTGCAAAAACACTCTCGTTAGTGTAACCGACCTCTTGCAAAAACTACGATGGGAATCGTTTCAGACCGTCGATTGAAAATTAGACTCAATCTTTTGAGTAAGTTCAAAACCGATTTATTTTCAGAAGAAGTTATCAATATCTTACGAGCTCCTACATACTAAGGTAGATCAGATCATGAGAATAAAATAAGGGAAATAGATAGTAGAACAGAGCAATTTTGAATGTCATTTTTTCCGCAAATGATATGAGACTAGAATTAAGTGAGTAAGATAGGGTCAGTGAGTTATTAAGTAGATATAGCATGCTACCCAAGCTCTGCATAATTGTAAACTTAGCACTCATTTGGTTTTCGGCTTGACCTTATGACAATATTGAAATTATTTCTAATTTTTATTTTCCATACCATTTTTCAGTAATAAAGAAATAATACTTTTGATTCCTTCGTACTAACTGAAAATAATACATTTACAATGGCAAATTACACAATTTTATGGCTTCTATACTCCCATTTGTTGTCGTTCCGCACATCCCGCTCGCCTATTTTCGTTTAATCTATGTGCATCCGCTCCTTTACTCTTTCAGCGTCATGTTGTTAATTGAGGCACGCCAAGGGAGATGTATCCACGTTTCCCTTCTTTCCCAGTGTTCATTTCACGAATCCTCAGAATGAATATTGAAGTGGAATACATCCCAAAAAAGTACTTTTGCCAAAGTGCAACTTAGAATTCAACTTGGATCAACATTGGAATCTTGTCAAGCAACGGAGTTGATAGCACGACAGCGACCGCATTTCCACATTCAGATAAGCGTCGAAAAACCACTCGCGGTGTATCCCTCTGTTCTCGCAATACTCCCTCATTCAACTCCCGAAAACTCCCCTTCCATGTTTTCACACTTGGGACAGCACAACACCAGAACACCGCCGGGTTTGCATAAACATTAGCTCTTAAATGGGGAACTTTAAAACAGGAAATGCCATCCCTCACGGCCAGAGCCTCCGTAACATCGAAAAAAAACGTCGACTTTAAAGGGAACGATGCACTCAGCGTACAGTTTTCCAACGCCTAACCGATGTAGATTTCATCGCAGTCATTTTTTTATCTTCACCATTTTATGAGCCCGCTGTAACGAGGAACGAGCGTTTTTTTAACCCAAGTCCGGCCGTACTTAACGCCCTTAATTTCAATGTTACAAGTTAGTTAGTTGTTTGTTATTTTCAAGCCTCCCCGGTCTAACTGCGAGAGCACTAAGCAGGATTTGAAAGTGATAATTCTTGCGGCTCCAAACCTGTTTTTAAAAACTTGCGTTTGTATTGACACTGGAAGCGAGTCCAGGCGCAGATTAAGGACATCCAGTTGGGTTCATTGGGCACGGGCACTGATTTTCATTCCGGTCTGGTAGACGATTGTAACCGGAAGCAGAAAGACCAGTAAAGGTGACGTGGATTGAGTTTCAAAATTGGGCAACTTTCCACCCGTGACAAAAAGTTCATTTTTCAATTAATTTACCATATTTCTCCTCAAATCATGTATAACACTCGCCTAGTTGCACAATCAAATTTATTGAACATAAATGGTCATTTTACGTCTTCCATTTTTTTAGCACACTTTATGATCCTCTGATAAAAATGTCATACCTCTACAGTAGGTACGTAAAGGTATGAGTGATAATCCAAATGCCATTATCGCAAGGAGTCATCGATTCAAAGATTGGTTTGCTACAGCTGTTTCCTCCATTTTCTTTACCGATAACCGCAAGCTTCCTACTTAATTTGCCATTCCTCACAATTTGATTTATAACGTCTTTTTTCCCATCACACCCAACCCTCTCTTTTATGACAATCGATAACGTATTGACGCAAAATACTATTTAAAAATGTCGATAAGGCTAGGTGCTCAGATATTAAAGATTGGCCAATGTTAAATGCAGGAATTTTTATCAACAGGAGCCCAACCGTTTAGATTAAGATATAAAAGGCTTTGTAATTTTAGCTATAGACGTCTTTTGAAAGAATAAAACATCTAAGCTACTCCCACTTAACGCGGCTAGGTTTAAAAATAAAACATCTGAGAAAATCGGGGTTTTGGAATCGATCAACGAATGAACTTCCCGAAATAGGAATATTTTTCATATTTAGTTTTGGCAACTAACTCAGTCCGGAGATACGAGCTGTGGCGCTTTCATAACGCAATGTATCATAGACTACTTCTGCTGCTGCGAGAAAAAAATTGTTACATCTGTTTCATGGGGCGAGCATCCACCGGTATAAGTGTATTCCAAAATATTTCCAAAATTTTCAGTCGGGGAATTGATTGATTTCCCATCCGTCAAATAGAAAACAGGTCTCAAGATATGAAGTTTTCGTGATACGAACCGCGATCAAGAACAAATGAAGTTCGAAAGTCATGGTTCACTTACAATTCTGGAGATTAGAATGATACTTAATGATGACACTTAAGTCATCATGCTACCTCATCGCATCAGTTGATACGACCGCTCAGATTAAGCAAAAAAGATTGGCACAATGGGTAATAGATTGAAATACTTCTATTTCCCTCGCATGCTTTGTGATGGATTAATAATTGCGGATAAGAAATCGTCAAACTACAAGTAACATAATTACAAATGCCTAATACGATTTTCGTGTCCAAATTTGGCACAACTAATACACCAAACATTTCTTTATAACTCAGAAAGTGTGTGAGCTATCCGAGCGAGTTTTATGTATTTTCAAAGAACTACGAAACTAGTAACTTTAACGGAGTCACCCGCTAGTGTGCTATTTCACACACATTTGTGTGAAATTCACTGAGAAAATATCATTCACCTGGACTGGGAATCGAACCCAGATACCTCGATGTCGCGCCGAGTGCTCTAACCAATTAAGCTATCCAGGCTTCCTCTTCCACTGTGAACTTCATGGGGGCTTTAAGGAACAAGATGTCCTCACAGGTACCGTGCATATAATGCCAGAGGTACCCGTATGAGAGCGCTAAGCGCTACAGTGCACTAGTGGCCCTCCATAGGGATATACAGTACCTCTACAGTGCACGGGGTAAAGCCCAACTTTAAACACAAAGGTGTTTAATTCGTCGAGGTCGAGAGATCTGGGTTCGATTCCCAGTCCAAGCGAATTCCCATTCCCTCTGTGAATTTCACACAAGTGTGTGGAGTTTGTACGAAAATAAATACAGGGAACTAAATGGCCATCTTGGAATTGACAATGACAATAAAAAGACGATGGATGCCAAATATGAGCGTAGATAGCCGGTCGTCAACAGAGTAAAAATATTGTAACTCGACGAAAAATCGTGAGAGGAGTTCGCGAGATGGTTTATTTGAAAGCGCTCAGTTAGTTGTATTTCACTCCAGGTTAAGGCTCCGAGCCCGCTCCGACTTCACTTTCTGGTCCTCTGGTCCTTGCTCTTCCGACATCTCTCTTTCCTGAAGGCTAGATGAAATTATTTTATGCTCCTCAGTCCGTTTTAAAAACGTGGCTGTTTAAAAATATTTTTCATTTAAATAATAATTTTCTGAGTTTTAGTCTTGTGTGATCATATCTGAAATGGAAAATAGATAAACCTATCTACCAATAGAATTGTACAGCTCAGCAGATAATAGGAATGAATCCATCAATAATATCGCATTCGATGACAGTCTTTTCCATTTTGTGCTCCGCTTTTTCCCCTGGTGCTAACTTTTTGTTCCTCGCTTATTCCCCTGCTGCTAACTTTTTCATAATTTATCATTATTTATTATTATATTATATTATCTTTCGGTTGGATCGTGCGTGCGGAGTAGTCGAGTAGTTGCAGGCATGGTAGTAATACTACCATGGACTAAGGGACCCAAGTAAAACGGCCTTATGCATGCGAGCAGATAGTGACTCCGCCTGTGCCACGTAGGACGGAATACACTTTATGTTCTCCAGCAGCGAGCCCTTGCATTATATACGTATTCTTGTTGCATATTATTGAATTTTCATCCATTTATGAGCCATATTAAACGTTTTAAGTCTCATCTAGCTCATCGAGCAGTTAGTTTAAAATCGATTGCAAAATTTGTACCGAACAGTCAAACAGACAGACAAGAAAGCGAGTTAATAAAGACGTGGTAAAATGGTCCTCCTAACCCTCCCCTGCCATACGTCCAAGTGGCGGGTCTTTGGGTACGAAGGAGGCGTGATTGGCGAATGAATTGGGGAAGTTCTCGATGACCCCTTGGCTCTTGCATCACTGAATGGAATCCACTTGATCGCGACGGAACGGGCGTTGGAGAGAGCGTTGGCCAGACTCCACGACGACACGGAGACACAGGGTACCTACTTCAGCATTCCTACGAGAAATTGGTATGAACATGTACTTTCCGACGATAGCTTTAATTGAGAATTGAGCTCATTAGACTTCGAAGAAAAATAAAAATGGAAAAGGGAAAGCAGCAGACATCGATGTATAGAAAAAGAAATGCGTTCTACTTTTTTTTGCAGCATCCCGCCGAAATTATCAAGGCTCTTATTCAAGTTAATCTGCTCATTCCATAAGGAGTGTTACCCTATATTTTTTAAAAGTCTTAATAGACCTGGAATTTTGTACAGAATAACTAACACAACCCGCATTAATTGGTCAACAACCAATATTTAAACATACCATTGAAGATAGTAATGGCGAAACTTAAAAGTTCGCAGTCAAAATTCGTCCAAACATACTTTGCTAAACTCGGGTGCCATGTCTTATCCATTTGTATCCATAACTTTGTGGTATTTATAGCTCTAATACAAATTGTTATATTTTGAATTCTTTTATCGAAAAAGGGAAGTTTATTACTTTTTATATTAATTATTAAATATTACTGTAAAAATTTCAATTTATACTTTTCACATAAAATAATATCTCATCGCGTGTTAATTATTCTTGGGCGATGACAGTCCATACATAATGCCTGTCAAACAAAATGTCTCGGCGTATTACCTTCGATACGTGGGTCATAGGTTCGCCTTAACAAAGGTAAGATGAAGACAAAGAAATACCCCCGTAAAAAATGATTCCAAGACCTGAATTAAGTGAGGAGCTGGCTAGCATGTTAGTCTCCCTATCAATTAGAATTCTCGGAACAAGCCGTCCTAATAAGAAGCCGAACCTCCCTAATTTACACATGGGTCATTCCACCACAATTCGACCAGAAAATTGGCAAAATTGACCCTTGAGGTAACCGATTTCGACCAAATTTGGCAAATCGTCTTCATTTTATTACAAAATGAAAACCCCAAAGCCATTTTGTAATCCATTCAACGGTTTACGAGATATTGCAATGTTGTAAAACAATAATTTTACAAAAGCGTTGTCGCATTTGACTGCATATCTCCGGAAATAAGGAAGATAAAAATGCATGCAATGACTTATTTTAAAGGTATGAAATTGAGAAAGATAATTAATTGATTATTACATAAATTTTAAACAATTAAATAAAGTTTATAACAAATTCAAATGTTCAAATTGATTTTTGACGATGTAGCTATGCCTTCGATTTTCCTCATTTTTTAATATGTTGTAGATACAACCCTCCTCTACAATTTAAAAAAATTTGGTAGGGGTAATATTTCATTTAAGAAAGAAAAAAATTTTTGAGTGAAGGCGTAACGCTGGTCTCCCGCCGCGGCGGCGTCCGGCTCTCGCGCCGAACGTTCAGTAGTCGGCTCTCCAGATCTCATCAGCGCGCTTCCTTTTCCATCTTCTTTTTAACAATTTTAACTCTATACCGACCCTTTGATTCCCTTTACCCATGTCATTCGCTATTTGCTTCCCACTGAAGTGACCGTCGCTTTAGAATCTAGGATTAGCGACAACATGCTTAACAGCGGGGGCGACCGTGGGCCCACCAGCGGCCGTGCTCGGAGAACAATAGACAAACCTCGCCCCGTCTTAGACCTCCAATGCTACTTTCCTCTCTTCCCCTATCTCATTCACCTCGCATACCCTTTATTATGTTCCTCCTAGTCCGTCACTCGGGCACTTTCTTTGAAATGTTGCATAGAAATGCCATTCAGCATCACCGTCGAAATCTTCTTAGTGATGCAATTGATTCATCATGTTGTAGCGGTTCTTCTATTGAGCCACAGCACCGTCGGAATAGTAAATTATTCTACTTAGATAATGTACTCTTCTTCGAAGAAAAGTTATCAGTTTCCCTTGAAAGGTATAGAATGCACTCACGTTATGTTCCATACACTTCAGTGGGAAGCAAATAGCGAATGACATGGGTAAAGGGAATCAAAGGGTCGGTATAGAGTTAAAATTGTTAAAAAGAAGATGGAAAAGGAAGCGCGCTGATGAGATCTGGAGAGCCGACTACTGAACGTTCGGCGCGAGAGCCGGACGCCGCCACGGCGGGAGACCAGCGTTACGCCTTCACTCAAAAATTTTTTTCTTTCTTAAATGAAATATTACCCCTACCAAATTTTTTTAAATTGTAGAGGAGGGTTGTATCTACAACATATTAAAAAATGAGGAAAATCGAAGGCATAGCTACATCGTCAAAAATCAATTTGAACATTTGAATTTGTTATAAACTTTATTTAATTGTTTAAAATTTATGTAATAATCAATTAATTATCTTTCTCAATTTCATACCTTTAAAATAAGTCATTGCATGCATTTTTATCTTCCTTATTTCCGGAGATATGCCGTCAAATGCGACGACGCTTTTGTAAAATTATTGTTTTACAACATTGCAATATCTCGTAAACCGTTGAATGGATTACAAAATGGCTTTGGGGTTTTCATTTTGTAATAAAATGAAGACGATTTGCCAAATTTGGTCGAAATCGGTTACCCCAAGGGCAATCACCTGGTCGAATTGTGGTGGAATGACCCACATACATTAGAGCACTGAAGCTTAACAGATCCCTTAAAACTTAAAAATGTCTGCGTTATGGTTTCCTCGATTGTCGGGGTCAGGAGCGTCTTTATCTACAGCAACATTTGAGCAACAGTGCATGAGAAATATAAAATGTCAAAATGCTAATTAATTATAATTCATGGAAAGGATTAAATCCAGAATTCAGGATAAGAATCAGTGAAAAAAACCGCATCACCATAGCAGCCATGTTAAAAAAGTACAAGAAACTCCGTTATTTGGTTCCCTGGAAACCAAAGACAATGAAGGCTCTTATGAGATGAAGATAAGATAGGCGCCGGAAATATATTCCGCGGGTTTAATATTCACTCTTTCAATCTTGAGACGTGCGTTAAGACTCCGCAATGCGTCACTAAGAGATAGGAAACTTTAACTACGTAAGTAAAAGATCAAAATAATCTCACAAGAGCCAGAATGGAAGATTTATAGAGTACAATTGTTGTGCAACAAAAGTTGCATTCGACAATAAGACGTGGAAAACAGGAACAAAGACGTGATTCGACTATATCTGCAGAAGCCAAGGATTTCACTAAAGTGAAACGCCATCGTGTGAGAGAGTAGACTCACACGAAGAAAATGATAAATTTATATAGATGGGCACAAAAGGCAAGTACTTATTGAATAGAAAAGTTAAAAGTTCAATAAAAAACAGTTCATTTGGATTCAATGCAATTTTTTACATGACTCAAGAGTTGACAAAATGATAGGTAACATGAAATGATAACTTACAAAATGAGAAGGCGCACTGATCAATTATGCGGCTCATACAAAGCTTACAGCAGCAACTATGCACCGCAGAAACAAGAGACATTTGAAAACCCGAATTAGAATATGTACGAAAAAGTTACTATGGTATTGATACTAATTTGAAACACCCAACGGCAAACGTAAATAAATAAACTATTTTTTTAACAGACGTATATGTATGAGAATGGAAATCATTATCACATGATTTCTTTAAATCCTTCCTAAAAGAATAGTTTCAATTAAATATGTTAGTATCTTATAAAATAACGCAAACCGCTAGATTAATATTACTTGTTACGTATATTATGTTTTTCCCCTACCTTACTCTAGCGATGTTTGATTTAATAACTTCATTTAAGCATTCGCATTTAGTATGCGTGTTAATGTACGGAGATGAAGCTTGGCCTAATTGAGACAAAGAACAGAGAAAATTACGAGCAATAATGGAATTATGGTGTTATCAAAGAATAATGAAGGTCAAACGGACGCAGAAATTCAGTAGTAATGGACTTCAATGAAGAGCGGTGAAGATATGAAGCTCGATGAAGACAAAAAGATGGAATAAAAAAATATTGGAAACATCCTTAGGAGTAAAATCCCTCTGAAAAGGGGAAAAATGACTGTCAATAACGAATAGTATTGTAGTAGTAGAAGAATTTTAAGTGTATGGGCGCGTCGACATCTAATGGTCATTTCACACTAAGCAAATCTTAATGTTTTGCTTTAATAACTATCCAGAGTGTAACTATGAAGTGTAAAGAAACAGCCCAAAAATATAAAGCAGTGTAAGTCATATTAAACTATCAAAAAGTAAGTATGTCTACTCGCTTGCTGACGTGTAAAAAAAAAAAAAAAAAAAAAAAAAAAAAAATCTCCTGGTGAATATCGAGTAACGAAAATATCGGTATTTACATCTATGAAATACCTTGCAAGTCACCACTAGGGTGTGTGGTACGGGGTGATTTCTCACCTGGCATGCTGCACTCATCCCAGTTTAAATCAGAACCGCGCACATTCCTCCGGATGCCAGGCGCAGGCCAAAAGCATTCAGAACAACAGTGCGTAGTCAGACCAGAAACTAGGAGAGTGGTATGTAGAAGAACATGCTACCATGCAGAACACTACTCAAGATACAACTACTAGTTAATATTATTAATACGATAGATATATAGCACTACGCAGTACTTAATCATGCAAGAGTATATCATTCCGGAGATTGCATGCTATGTTAGAAGCTAATAATCGTGATAAGATATTTAGTACTACTGCAAAACCCTACCATATCTAGTCAGAGTCACATTATCATGGAACTTCTCTATCGCAACTATTATGGTCCCTTAGTGTTCGTGAATAAAATGACATTTTAAATCTATTGGTTCTGCAGTCAATTTCCATTATCATATTTCTGTGATCGTTCCACCATAATAGTTTGGCTCTAGCAAAATATTTGGAACGCCCGGCAAAAAATAGTCTACATCAAACTTTCATAAAAGATTGAACCTATTTTCTTCCTTTCGAATGGATAGAGGTTCCCACCCCTTTCGCTGAGATACAACTTCCGGTTAGCATAAGAATGATGTCTATAATTAGCACTACAAGATTCTAAATCATCTGCATATTACCCTGCAGGCCACCTCGAGGGTATTTGGCAGGGGGTGAGTTATCTCCAACATGCACTATCAATTCTGGAGTCTTTCATTACCTGAATCTTATGATCGTTTCCACCATAATAGTTTTGCTCTAGCAAAATATGTCGAACTGGTACTGGGAACTCTCACGTCAAAAGATGTCTCACGGAGAGATATCAGTCGCTCCGATCCGACGAGTTCGTGTCTCTGATTCCGCGAAGAGGAAGGAGTGAGTAGGACACCAGTGAGTTGCTCTCCAGCATGAATACGTCATCTGTCCTATGACCTACTAGCAATAGTAAGTATTTTAAAATAAGCTCAAAACACGAGTTACGCGGCAGGAATAGGCAGCGGAGACTCAGAAACGGTATCATAACGATTTCAAATTTTATTCGAAGAGGACGGTGGCTTGAAGATCAGGAAGTAGGGAGTCAGAATGTACCGCCGGCCCAAGAGGAAGCGTGCTCGTGGCGAAAGAGGCCAAGGTCCTCCTCACAGACTGTCCGCAGCGCCAAGGATGAATGGATGGTGAATGGGCCTTTCTTAATCATAACCGATTTAAAATGTGATCTAGGGAGGGACGTGCCCTCACACGTCACGTGTGGTTCACTCGGGCCATCATGGAGCAGAAACCGAATGCCACTCACGAAAATAAAAGGAGTGTTAAATTATTGTAACGCACGTACGAGAAAGCGATATTTCGAAGAAATCTAAACAGTAACTATTGAATTAATGATACAGAATAATTCATCCTCTGAGTGATTTTGATGAATTCCCTTCATTCAGGGACCCAAAACCATTCATGTGGACACCATAATGAGCTCTATTTAAAAACTTTCTCATACTTTTTGGGCTGGCAAACTGGACTTAGTGAGGAACGAAAATAAGTCATGTCACAATTCGAGCGTATCTCATTTACGGCGAGAGCGGATGTAAAATCAAATTTAGGTACTCGCCAATTGACGATTCGAAGACATTTAATAATTTGTAAATGTTGTCGATATGAGGACTGCCCTAGGAAACGCTATTCTCTGCTTGGTTAAGAATTACTAGGGACATTCGTCGAAAGGTACATTTAACGAAACTAGTTATTGAGCAGTTCAAAAATAGGACTTGCGTTTGCAACATCTTGGCTAGAAAGAGACCACTAACGTGGATGTCACTAGGTAGCGAGGTAATTAGATACCGCGGAAGTGACAGCTATATTCTAGATGCCGATGTTCTCTCAACAAGTTGTTAACGAGTGAGAGAAAATCACTGTCAGGAGAGCCTTTTTATAGCCTGAGGAGATATTGTTGCAACCGTTGAAACATTTTTGTTAATTGAGAGTTTCTCGATTTTTTTAATTTCATTTTTCTTTTGTTTCTCTCTGATAATTTCGAGTTTGTTTTCGTGTCTATGTATAATTTATAACACTGTATTGTTGAGTAGGTTTGAGTGTGGTCTGAGATTGTATTTGCTCAAGGAGTTACTTTTCAATTAACCTGGCCAAATTATAGAACCTGAAAAAGTTTCCCGTGTCTTGTTTTGATAGGTAATGGGCCCAGTACGCTTCTACCTTGTGCTGGGAACCTGAGAGAGTTTTCAATGTCTTATTTTGATATTTATTGTAGATATATTCGGGGTAACATTATCCTTCGAATAAATTTTCACGCCTTTTTTCCATTCAGAGTATTTTTTACGCTCTTGCTCGTTCGAAACTCCGAGCTGTGAACTTCCTGCGTGCAATGGTTTCGGAGGAAGGGGTTCTCGAATGTCATCCGTTCCCTGCTACATAAAAGGCGACAGGCGCGAGCGAAGAGGGCACATGCCGTCGCGTAAGTTGTAGATGGGATACCATGCCTCCGCAACTCGTTCCTCGAATGTTTTTTTTCGCTGAGGCCTCCGCCGCAACGGCACATCTCCGTGGCGGGTGGTCTCCCGGCCGAGTCGCTCTCGGCGCCTCTATTTTTTTCTTTCGCTACGCGTGTGTCACTTCACCCGCACCACCTCTCGGCCCGGAACAACATTGCCTCCTGCTGCCTTCCCCTTCGTTTGCTTCTTTTCCCTTCCGCCCCTCCGACAAGCCGTGATTTGAAAGAATAAAACACATGCGTGCTGCGAGGGGAAACAACTCGCTCCCAAGTTGTTTTCTTTTGCCGGGGGTGTCGCTGGCGGCCGAAGCACGTGGTACAATATAGCAGCGAAGTGAGTGAAGACGACTTGATTATTAATTGTAACTCCCCACCACTTAGGGAGCGGAGTTGGAATGCTTCTCCGCGCCTGAATAGCAGATAAGAGAGATGCGTTTTAAACAAGTTTTCACGATCCGCTTACACTCTCCGAGAGGCACAGAACCCCGCAGGAGGGCAGGAGGAAGGCCTCAACTGATCGTATTTTTCCGGGACCACACCTCTTTTATTGAAAACTTCCTGAGTTGATTTCAAGAGTTAGGCTTTTTAAAAAAATATTTTTACGGAAAATAATCAATAAGGGAACAGGGTTAGTGTGATAGCTAGAATATTGACTTATCACCGTGAGGGTTAGGGTTTGGACTCCGGCAGGGGCAAAGGTCTATTATATGTTTCATTTGAAATGCCGATCCTAATCTAAGTGCTGCTCGGAAAGCACTTCGACGACAGTGCTCCGTCCATCGGGTGGGAGGTTAATCTGTACCCCCTTTGCTGCCTTTGCCTATGGTGGTTCCAACGCTAAGTGACTTAACAAAATTATATCGTTATAGGTAACTGCTTAAACCAATTTCTGACTATTTATTTTAAATATTAATATACACAAACATGCCCTAAGAGGTGATAATCCTAACCAAGCGGGATTCGAACCTGCGGCCTACGGATTGGACTGTCAAGGACTTCAACCTGCCGCCCCTTGCCGCCAGCTCATATTACTACTACCTATAGAAAAAATGTCCGTGTTTTGACATACACGGCTAAATCATTATTTTTTAAAGAATAGCTATTTTTTCGTGAATAGAACTTGAATTCAAGGCAACTCTGAGAAAAGTTATGAGTATAAAGCTATTCTACAGCGTATTATAGTCTATTTTTAAGTTACTTTTGATGGGGTTGACTCGCAGATAATACTGAACAACTTTTAAATTAGGCATGCCAATGGAATTGGCGAAGTACACCGTAGTTACATAGAAGGAATCAAAAGCTAAGGTGAAGATAGATGGAGAGTCAAGAGAATCTAGTTACGTCAAACCTGATATAACACAGGATGATTCACTATCGGCACCACTCACGAATCTTGTATCAGACACTACTGCTGGGAATGGGAAACTGAGAGTAGAAATGGTATTAATAAGTATTTTTCCATCACCTATTCAGGTGCGGAGAAATTTCCCACACCTGAATCCTGTTTTGTGAATGTGTGGCGTGGGTCTGATTTCTGAGATTTTCTACCAGATAGCATCTATTTGCATGTAGTTTTATCTTTATTCAACTTCGAGCCACAGTTCAAAAAAAACATATTTTGACTTACATCATTCTTGTTCTCTAAGCCACAAATATAGACTTACCGGGCAATATAACTCATAGAACAGTCCAAATAGCAATATATGCATAATGACTACAGGAAATTGAATATTCATGAACTAAAATTAGTTCATGAATATTCAAAGAGATGGAAATTTTGAAGTTTAAATATAAACTACATCCACATCGACATACTACCCTGCGAGCCGCCGCATGGGCGTTTGGCAGGGGGTATCAAGACACTAGACTTGTAAAGGTGTAAAAAAAACTGAGATTTTGGATGGTAAAATGTGAGTATATTATGGGAGTGTTGTAAGAGTAACGCTGGTTTTATTATTGTCACTTATTGTGCGAGGAAAGAAGGAAGTGTACTTATCTAAATTTTTGTAACTAAAATTCTATGCAATTTATCTCTTTTATTTTATCGCTTTTGTTGGAACTAGAGATAGTGTGTGGCGCCAAAATGATATTCTCCCTGTTGCTCTGAACTTGTTCTGAATTTCTCAGGCAAAATAAGTCTGACGCGCAGCCTCCGAGTCTCTAACGGCTCCCAACCTAATCCCTTTAAATGCTGAAAAACACTACATGTTCGCTCGTGGCAGTTTTTAAAGAATCGTACTGCTTTTCTTTGTATTCTGTTAATTTTTTTGGTTAAATCTTTATGACCAGGGTCCATAATGCTCGCGGCTTATTCGAGGTGTGGCCTAACCAGAGCGAAGAGGCACCTTTCTTTTACTTTGTCGTCAGATAACCTTCCTATTTTACGCTTGATACATCCTAATTTTTTTAATGCTGTGCTGTATTCGTTTTGTGTGAGTGTTGTCCATGATATATATGATGTTAACGTAATTCCAAGGTATTTGATATTTTCTGAGGACTTTATACTTACTTTATGCTTTCTCCACCCACAGTGTGAATATGGCGTTGGTGTGATGAGTTTCGCAAGAAGTGTACTGTGGTGCATTTACTAAGGTCTAGTTCTAGCCCCCACTCCTGGCACCACGTATGAATGTTGCTTAGGTCCGATGATATACCATATGAGTTCACATCTCTAATTTCCCGGTAGATGACCGTATCGTCTATGTATAATCTTAATTTACTGCTAGCTCGAGAACTTAGGTCAATTACATAAATAATGCATAAGAGAGGGCCGATTACGCTTCCCAGTGGAACACCCGATGTGAATTTAACCATATTTACCATATCAGAGCTATTACTACCAATAACTACTCTTTGTTGATAATCACTGAAAAAATTCCGTATCCAATTCACCATTTTTTCATTTACTGCGCATCATTGCACTTTGTATTTGAGTTATTTAGTGCGGAACCTTGTGGAATGATTTTTTGAAATCGTGGAATATCGTGTGAACTTGTTTTTTTTGGATTCGCCTGATTTTAGGATGTTGTTAAGGAAGGGCGGAAGCTGTGTTGAGCTGGATCTACCCTTCTGGAAGTCGTGCTGACTCCCACGTGAGAAGTTACGATTATCCAGGAGTGTCATAATATTGCTAACAAAAATTCGTTCGAGGATCTTGTATGAAAGTGATGTTAACCATATCCGCCGGTAATTTCCTGGGTCATATCTGTTTCCTTTGATAAATATCGGTTTGAAGTTGGCCATTTTCCAGTTTTGAGGCACCTTGCATTCGGATAATGATGAGCTTCATATAATTTCTATGAATGGTGCAACCTGTGGCGCTAACTTCGCTAACTCCTTGAGAACGCGTGAAGGTATTCATTCTGGACCTGGGGACTTGTCGTCCCTTCTGAATACAGCTTCGAAGTAATGGTTTAATAGGTTGGCTTTGCGATACCTACTGTTTGTGACTGCGTTGCTGTTTTTAATCCAATAAAGACTTCACAGTCGAAGATTTGCCCAGGAGCTCTTTCGTATAAGACCAGGATGACTTGCGGTTATCATAATAATAATTCACTTAGGATTTTTTCTTGAAGTTTCGTAGAGTAGTCCACATTATTTTCTTCGTTTTTCACCATTTAGTAACACAAATTTTGCTCGCCGCAAGTTCCGCCGTCGTGTTACCAGAAATAATAGAATTTATACATAAGTTTTGTAATTGCCTGTCTTCTGAGATCCCCCATTACTTTGTGACTACCAACGAGGTTCTTTACTCTCACGTTTGAATTTTTGTGGAATGTGTTCATCAATTCCTCAACGTACAATTTCCAAAAATATCGCCATAATACTGCTATTCCATCGTATATTGTTGTAGATAATGAAATTCGTGAGAGAAGCTTCTAACGTCACTCCAAATTTGATGAAATCGCTTTATTCAAATAAGTTGACTTTACGTTTATGTTTTACAGCGGAATATACTGCTATTTTCAAGGTCGTAAAATTACTTTATGATCACTAATGCCTTCGTGGGTATCGACGTGTTTAATCATTATAGAGTGAGTGACAGCTAAATGATCCAATAGTTTATTACCTCTCGCAGGTTTGTTAACTTCTTGGGGAAGGGATTGGTGTGAAACTGTATTGAGTAAGACCTCGCGTGTATCAAGCGTTATTGGACTTGTTTATACGCTATTTATTTTCCAATTTATAGCCGGGAGGTTAAAATCTCCACCGATCTTTATTACGCTTTCGTTATCTCTCAAGGTAAATGATGATATTTAAGTTTCTTATTTGTACAAAACGTCAAATTTGGAATACCAGGGTCTGTAAAATGAACAAATATGTATATTTCTTTTGTTTTTCTGTTTAATTGTACACCAAACGCTCCCTATTTCATTGTCGTCTAAAATGTGTGCGGAACTATTCAAATATGGTTTGTCTGCCAAGAATACTCCACCCTACCAGGTCAACCAAGTCTATAGATTTTATATCCCGATGGAAAAAAACTTCGCATTTGCTAATATCCTCTGCAAGCCTCTCTGTTCCAATTACTATATCCACGTTTTCAAATGTACGCTGAACTTCGGCACGTTTATTCGTTACGCTACGAAAATTTACTACTACTAAATTCATATCGCATTTAGCTCGATGCATGTAGGCTCGCTATTTTCTGTGATTCTGTGTGCAATCTCTTTGATGTTCTCTAAAACTACTGAGAAATGAGTTTTTCTTTATGATACGCCGTTATTTTGAGAACGCCGTTTGGTATTATTTCAGTGATGTGAGTTACATTTACTTATCTGAATCTCACCTAATTTTCGGAAATTCATTAAAACAATATTCATGGTTCTATGAAGACAGCAAAATAAATTTAAAGGTATAATAAAAAGTACACAATTAGGAGCTTACAATGTTAGTGGATTGAGGTATATTGGGTAAATCCAAGCGTAAATTATGCAATGAGATGAAATTACTCTATATTCGGGAATATACAACAAAGGGAATGTCTTAAGGTGAAATATGTCTATAGAATCTCAAAAAACTGCTAGTCTCTAACATTCTGCGCAAGTAATGCAAACTAAAAAGCTAAAAAAATGGCGATTAGAAAGGTGGTGACATACGCCAGCGAGAAATTGACGTCAACACAGTGAAGCACAGGAAGACTCAAAACTTTTTAAAGAAAAATACTCAGAAGAGTTTTTGAACCTCTTCATTAGGTTCAAAATAAATAAGTAATTAATTTAGAAGAAGATCAGAATTAAATGAATTGATTAAAGAAAAAAGATAGCATCAGAAAGTCCTAAATGATCGTAGGTTGGGCCATTTAAGGTAGTTCGAGCGAAATATCATTTTACTTAGAAATCAATGAATTTGTCTCACTTTAAAGAAAAATATCTCATCTATCCAATGACATCAAAAACCAAACCTCTTACCGCATTACTTTCGGAGATATTTGCCAAAATATACCAGCCCTTTTATATGAGAAATGATACGTGTATGCACTCCAGAGAGACGTTATTTAGAAAAATGAGGCACTTCTAACACTTAGATGTCGTAAAAAAACTAACAGTGTGTAGTTTATATGTTTTCTCAACTATTTTTTAGTATTAATCATATTTTCACCACAGTAGGTTCTTGGGTATCACAAAAAACCTTCACTCTTTGAACGAGTTTCAAACGCACCGCGCGAAAAAAATAAGTCAAGTTAAAAACTTATTTAGATATTTTCATTTAATTACTTACAATTTCTGCCACATAAAACTATATTATTGAACCATTAACGATGCAATATTTAATTGATGTGCCCTGCAGCTGGTGAAATTAAATCGTATAATTTGAATATGGTCTCTATTATGTCTAGGGAACTATCTCGATCGGACTACCTTAACACGAATGGCAGAGATAGGGTCAGCAAAGAAAGTTTATCAGTGCATACCTCATAGAAATGGATTTAGTGAGAGACAGATTGAGAAGGAAACTCGAATTTTAAGATAATTTTTGAAGATTGAATATTACTGGACGGAGATATCTAACGTTAGAAAAAGATGGCCTGGGAATCCACGAAATTTCTTTAAGAATCAAAATGAATAGGAAAAAATATTTGTTTTGATTCACACCGTAGTAGTTTAGCCTCCGAAATATATAGTAAATGCCGACGTCGGGTTTCTCTCTTGACCTTTCCTTCTCTCCACATGAAAGCCTTACCGTAACTACAGAACTTTCCAAAGTGGCAAAGGCAACCTTAGAAGTTTCCGGCCTCCCAAAAACCGACCTAAAATGGTTCAAGTGATATTGAATAGTTTTATGAGAAATTACTAATAATTTAGGACATGCAAGTGAATATGATAAGTATTTTTGTCATACACGTGTTTTGATAGAAAATATTTGTCAAATTAAATCTAATGATAATATATGCTTATGGAATAACATACTTATGGAATAACATAATACAATATAATGTGAAACAAGTGCAATAGTTTTGATTTCCTTCGATTTCAACCCATACCGCTTTTTTTAAACGCTGTCCCGGGATTATTAGGAAACATCACTACCTTCATTATGTATGTTGACAGTAATTTCAAGAACGTGGGTAAGGCAGAAAGAGCACCATATGCCAATATCTTTACAAATTGCCCTTCATAACAATTGATATTTGACCTTGAATTTATAATTCGAGTACAGCAGTATAGGCGGTATACTTGACACTGATTGCACTCAGCTTAAAGTCGCAAAAAAACAAGCTTCTCTTTTTTCATGACCATAGATATTTTATTGCAGTTGTATGGGTGATTCACAGAGAATGAGTCAAAACCCAATTGCTTAAGGGTGTATTCCGAGGACAGCTATCTCGAGATACCAGATCAAGCATTAGTACTCATCTAGTAATCAGGTGAGGAGATAATTACTAAAAATTAAGTGGCACGTGACACTTGGACACATGCGTCGCGCAAGTCTTCAAGAATGAACACATACCTCTGTGGACTGAGGGGAGATGAAAAAAGTGGGCTTTCAGTTTTTTTCAAAGACCATAACTTTAATGCTTCAGTAAGTTCTCTCCATCAAAATCCAATGAATACTGAGAAGGCTTCGGTTAAATTGCCCCACGTTTTTCACTCCAGACGTTTGGCTCTAAGTCCATTACGGCACTGCTTCAACACCTAATACCCCTGCTATGTTTACGCTGATTAACTAGGGTTCTAAGCAGTAGTTTAGGTACTTCAAGGTGATTAAAATTATTTAGAACACATACAAAGAGAAAAAAAATGTCTTTTTTTTGCGGAAATGGGCGCAAATATGGTTAAAGTTCAAGTATACCCAGGAATATGTTCATGGACCAAATAAAGAAGAAAGTATATAGGAAGAGATACCTGGATATAAGGGAATTGGCATTAAATAGAGAAGGGTGGAGGACTGGATTTAACCAATCTTAGGATTGAACGACCAATGATGATGGTTCAGGTGGTAGAAAGAGCACCTAATGCCAAGATCTCTACAAATTGCTCTTTATGACACTTGATCTTTGACCTTGAATTAATGATTCGAGCACTCCAGTGCAGGCGGTACACGTGTCACTGATTGCAGTCGGCTAGAAGTCGCAAAAAACAATCTGCTCTTTTTGCAAAGACCTTTCACAAAATAATAATCACTCTATAGCATATTTAACTAAAAGAAAATGGAATTTTAAAAAATTGCAAACAATATATGTAATTTTAGCATGTAAGCGCCAAATGCTACTTCAAATAAGCAACTGCGAATGAAATAGTGAAAAAGGAACACGGATTTTAGCCGGGAAAAATCGAGTAAATCTAGGCGTCTGAAAACGCCTAAAAACATTATAAATCATACTCGAGCACCAACTGAAAATTCTGGGAACGTATATAATAATTTAAAACTAAATTTTTATGGTATGGTATGGTCTTTCTCAACAGTAAAGGAAAGTATGGATCCTGACTCTATTTTAGTGCGGTCACAATGTTAAACTGCCCGCTTTTATAAAAAAATTACCTGCCTATATATTTGCTTGAAAATTATTGGTTGCTGTTTTATGCAAGGACTCAAGATACAACCAAGTTTAAAGTTCGAATAAGTTTCCTCTTCATGACAGCGGTTCTCGAGAGCACTCGAGAGCACAGTAACGGGAGGAAAACATGGAACTTAAAACGCGTTTTCCTCAAAAGTCCCTTTCGATGAACCTGTCCCACAATTAGACTGAGCCTTCGATGAGTTAAAATTACGTCGGAGTAAATGAAAGTTTACTGAACGTCGAAAACTAATGTTTGACTAGTAAGTTACGAGAGCTGAAAACTCTCGAGAGTGACCATTGAGATTATAAATTGTTACCTAAATTCCCAGTATGGGTGGCTGTTCGCATCACGATTATAAGTGGTTCCGGACATGTAAGGATTAAGTTTAAATGCCAAAATTCAAAGACAAAATACGGGTCAGAGTTGACCCATAGTGTTCATCAAGACTTGCTGAGTGGTTTGATCCTCGGATTATTTCGTGGAAATAATTGGACGACGACTGACGTGCAATTTAGCCCTCATTAGGCGCTCAGTGAAATACATACATTTGGATTCTGCGTGGCGTCTGCCCCCTCACTGAAGGAGCGGCATGAAAGTATGTCATCGCAGCGATGTGGCCATCGGGTGTCATTAAATAAAGATCACTTGCCAAAGTTCTGGCAGGGGAAAACAACCTCAATTACCAGTAATAAGAAAACACTGACAGGCCACATAAACCCGTCAATTGAATGACTGCGCGAAGAGTCAAAACAGCGTTAAGCATTAAATTGGTCCCCGGAGACTAGGCAGCGAATGCAAATTGGAGCAGTGCATTAGCGCAAAAAGGATCTCTCTTCCTCTCACACGCCATTCTCCAAAAGCGGACGTTGGAAATTTTAGAAGTCGCTGCCGTTCAATATTTTCCCCGTCCTTCTCTCTCTCGTTTTCGCGTGAATCAGGAGCTCCAAAATTAAGATTTTAGGTCTACAAAAACGACCCCTCCTCGGACAATTTCACTCGTCACTCCCGTAGAGGGCAACGCCCCCTCGAGAGGCTGCCTCGTCTCCCCCTCCCCCCCCCCGTTGTATCCCCCCCACTATATGGGATGATGCCACACCACCTGTGAGAGAGGGTAGAGAGGGCGCCATCGGTCCACTCTGCCACTTATTTTACTCGCCGTCCTCGTAGGGGTGGAGTTGAGGCGGAGGGTGGTGGGAGGGGGGTGCGAAGCGGAATGGAGCGTGAGACGACGGGAAGAGAAGCCCTTTAGAGCGTGGAGAGACCTCCACTGCCCCTCCCCTTGCCAAAAGTGCCAACGCCAATATTTTCGCGTGGGAGAGAAGTCAACGTTTGGAACGTGGGACTTATATATCGATATATCGATTTTCGATGTGGCGGACATATCGCGTCGCGATATCGATTCTCGTGTACATGCGACAGCATGAATCGTCCTATCGGGCAATGTGCGACAGCACGCTGCATATCAAATTTCCTGCCTTATTGGATACCATGCGTATATTAATATCGCCCGATCTTCGATAACATTATGTTTATCGATATCGTTTCACATATGATATAATGCGATAAAAAATACGTTTCAAATATAAAAATATGCAGCTTGAATTTATATTTTCAATATGATGCGTCACCTTGATCAAAAAACCAAAAATAGTTCTGTCAGGAGGGTATGTACGGAACAAAGTACGAGAGTAGCCGAAGCGAAATAGCGATGTAAGTACAGGAGGGTACGGAGGAAATAACTAAAACAACGTCAGCTATAAAGGCTGGGAATTAAAGTATTTTAATCTGTTAATACTCTGAAGGGGAACAGAGTGATGAGATTATGCCAGGATTTACAAGATACCCTGTCACATTATGCAGCAAATTATGGAATGCCTTATCTAGTGAAATACATACTAGTAGATCCAAAAATAACGGAATATTTAGGCAAAGACGTTTCAATTACCTGTTTCAAAAACAAGGAGATGCTATCTAGTGAAGGCCTTAAAAATTTTCATTGTGATTACGTTCAAAGTAAATGAAATTTTGTAAATGTAAGATCTGCCATATATACATATGTTATATATTGATTATCCATTACGTCTGAAATTGACTGGACCTATTTGTAAATATTAAATAAAATATAAACTATTCACGTTTTCACTCCTATAAAAATAAAAATCCTATGAATTGTAAAAATACACCACGAACTTGTCTCATGGCATATTTGTACATATTTTCGTTTGGTATTAGTTTATGCATCGTCTTGTTTTCATAATGAGTTGCCTGTATAATATTTTTTTAATGTTTGCATTACCTTTACAAAATTATTATTTACTAAAATATGAATACCCGCTTAATATTGTAAATGTATCACTATGCGGACGATTATGCTTATGTTAATTTAGTGAATACTCAAATGAGGCTGGGTAGCCTCAGAGTATATTTTCAATATTGTTGAAAAAATGTAATGTAAATATGAAGTAAAATATTTTCTCTCTCTCTCTCTCATATCAAAATCTGTCAGGCGAAATGCAACGCGATACCTACCATTAGGCGATAACACGGGATATGTTACGATATGTGATATGGAACAAGTAGTGTCTTTTGTGATGCAACGTGTACATCGGACTGCGATGTTGACGCTCGAATGTCTCGAAGCCATCCCGTCCGTAGGCGCGTTCCTCGTCCTCCCCATCAACCCCTACCCCTCCGCCCCCATCGGCCAAAACACTCAGAGGTAGTCTACGTCGATGGAAGGACAAAGATAGATTATGAGTCGCCAGCTCTCTCTCTTTTGGCGGGGACCCGACCAATGGGGGAGAGGAGAGAATGACCGTCGCTCCATCAATTTCAGTCCCCGTCAGTGGACGAGCGGTCGTCCGCGACCACTTTTGCATCTCCTCATATCCCTCTTATCTTCGCCCCTATTCGCTCACTTTTATTTCACCCCTTCCTCCCCAAAACTACTCCTCTCCGTGTATCCTCCAAACCGGAGGGCTGCACGGACTGGGCTGACAATGGCCAATTTGGCCTACGGGCTCCATTAAGGTAGTTTGAGCGAAATATCATTTTACTTAGACATCAATGAATTTGGTCTCATTTTAAAGAAAAATATATCACCCTTCCATTGACAACAAAAATTCATCCCCTTAGCAATACGAGTGTTATTCCCCCTTGAGAATGACACGGAAGTGTTGAAACCGGTCGGGTTTTACCAATTAAAATTTGTGTGGAATATACAAAGTGATTTTATTTCATCTCATTAACAGCGTGTAGTTTGAATGTTTTCTCAAATATTTTTGAAGATTAATCATATTGTCACCGCAGTAAATTCTTCGGGATCACAATAAACCTTCCGTTTCGACGGAGTTTCAAACGCAGGAGCACACTATTTTCCGAGATATTTACCAGAAAATACCAGCCCTTTTACATGGAAAATAGTACGTGTATGCACTCCAGAGAGACCCTATTTAACAAATGAGGCATTTCCTACACTTCGATCTCGTAAAAAATCAACAGATGTAGTTTGTATGTTTTCTCAACTATTTTTGAAGATTAATCATATTGTCACCACAGTAAATTATTCGGGATCACAATAAACCTTCCGTTTGGACGGAGTTTCAAACGCACCGCGCGAAAAAAATGAGTCAATCCAAAGACTTATTTAGATATTTTCATGTAATTACTTACAAAATATGTCACATAAAACTGTATTATTTCACCATTAATAGTGCAGTCTTTTATTCGTGTGTCCCACAGCTGGTGAAATTAAAACGTATAATTCGAATATGGTCTCTATTATGACTACGGAACTGTCTCGCTCGGACTACCCTAAACGGGTAAACCACTCATACTTATCCGAGGTAGCACAACGAGTCGGGGCAGGCCGACATTCCGGGGTTATCGTGGAAAATTTTATAATATATCAACCACGAGGAAGCTTACGAGACAGAAAAAAATGTAGCACATAGAACTGAGTTGCCTTGCAATGTGCTAAAAATACTAATGGTTGGATTTCCACTCTTTTCAATATTACTTTAGGTTCATATGGTCTTTTCTTTCATTTACGGTTATTGTACACCTCGACGGGGACACCAATTCCCGCTCAGTCACCGAAATTAAACACCACAGAGCATGGATCGAATTCGGAAATAAGTAATCCATTTATTTCTCCAGAAAGCGGCTGCTCCTGTCTACGAGCGGCAGACATCAAGAGAGTATTGACGTCGGAGGTCGATGAAGTTACCTTTAAGTTAACTACCACCATAGCTTTTTCTATATAATTTGCAAATGTGCATGGAACGAAAGTTTAGATCAAATCACAACCTTTTTTAATGTTATTCTCGACGACCATAGATTTGTCTCAAAGAACAGCAAAGTAGCATCATCACACGATTGTTTTGCTTTGCAGCCATATCATGGACGTCAATAATATAAAAGATTGTGGAAATTACCGTGCTTAGGATTCTACTACGGTCCCACAGACAAATAATTCCCATGAAGAAAGGTCTGACACTGTAAATGCCTTCTTTAAATATTGGCTCGGGATTCGGGTGGCCCGACCATGCCTGTTTCCGCGGCCGGGCCGTACCCTCTACTCTTCACTGGTAATGAAAAGGCCAAGATTTGAACCCCGTAGTCCCATGAACCGGAGCAGAGGACAAAAAATTGTTATTTCAAGGCTCCTAGGCCGCCCTAACTCGAGCCCGTTTCACGACTTGATAGTTGCTAGAAAGCTGAACCGACTGAAGCAATACAGTCAGGTACATCGAAATAAAATCCCAAGGGATGCGCACGTTTACCAATACTAAATTTTCTTCACGAATATTTCTTACGACTGGGAGTGAATGTGTTTTTCTGTGATATTTTGCTAATGTTCGAGAGGGTTCTCGGGTGAGTAAATCAAGCGCATTTCCATCGAATTGGGCCCGGGCGTGGCTCAAGGGTTAGCAGGCTGGCCTGATTCTGGCCGAACTGAAGAAACCCGTGCAGTAAGTCCCTTACTCCACCAACTTCATGCCCTGTCCTGGTCTCCACCCTTCGCCAATCTGCTCCTCCCTTCGTCCTCGCCTCCTCATCCCTCACCCGCGCGATATTTTCGTCTCGCTTGACGCAACACGGAAAGACGCAGGCCATATTATCTGCGCGTACGAAAAGAACGCCATCTTCCGAGAGTCGGATCTCATTCCGAAATTCCTCGCGAGGTTTACCCCCGCATCAACCGCGTCCCCAGGGGAGGGAAGAGGGGGAGGGGTAAGGGAGGAGAGTGGGGGAAGGGGTCGGCGAGATAGCATTCAACACCGACGGCGACGCGGCTTTCAAAAATAAGGGAGTGAATATTTTTATACTTTATTTTTTTTTGTCCGCGGGAGGGAGTGCAGAAGTTCCCTCGTCTCCCCCTTTTTTTTCCCAACCCACGCTGTCTATTTCCAGTCACTTCGCGAATTTGACTAGCATTTTTTGACGGCTAAGAGACCGGTCCGTGGCAAAAAATAAAAGTTACCGTAAGAACTAGATGGTATAAGGGCGTTTACGAGAAAAAATTTTTCGTGGTCACTGGCAATCTGTTAGCTTTAAATGGCTTTATAATATGTATCAAATCATCAGGCTTTACGCTGTGGAACCACATAACGGATGAAAAAAATTCACTAAGTAAAATTGCATTAAATTTTATTAAGTCTGACCCAGATTTCGAAAATTGACTTTGTGAAGTTTAAGCCTGGGTGGGAATAAATAAAATATATTGAAATTTTTTCATTGATCTAATAAAAAATGCTACCCGCATATCGTCAAACTGTTACCGAAATCAGAGGTGGTTGAGTAACGCACTATTTCTTGTAAGCGGCACTTTCCAAATAAGCGACAACAATTGGGGTAGTTTGAGCGAAATATCATTTTACCTAGAAATCAATGAATTTGGCCTCATTTTAAACTTAAATATATCACCCTTCCATTGACATAAAAAATTCAACCCCTTATCCCATTACTTTCCGAGATATTTGCCAAAAAATACCAGCCCTTTTATACGGGAAATGCTACGTGTATGCACTCCACAGAGTTCTTATTTTGAAAAGGAGACATTTCATACACTTCGATCTCATAAAAAAATCAAGTGTGTAGTTTGGGTGTTTTCTCAACTATTTTTGAAAATTAATCATATTGTCACCGCAGTAAATTCTTCGGGATCACAATAAACCTTCCGTTTTGATGCAGTTTCAAACGTATTGTGTGAAAAAAATTAGTCAAGTCGAAGACTAATTTAAATATTTTCATCTGATTACTTACAATTTCTATCATGTACAACTATTTCATTGCACCATTAATAATACAATATTCAATCCGCGTGTCTCACAGTTGGTGAAGTCAAAACGTTTATATCGAATATGGTCTCTATGATGATTAGGGAACTATCTCGCTCGCACTACCGTAAATGACAAATACTAGCGCCGGGTTTTGAGACCCCATTCGCGTTACTAGCATTTTACCACAGCTATCCATTACAAGGGTAAGAATTAATATGTTAACGCTCGGTTGGCGCCGGCCTTGGTAGGTATCTTTTTCTGCACGGGTAAATTTACCATGGTTTACGATAGGTATTTCAAGCCGTTGGAAATCAGGTAGCAGCAATGGTCAAGAGATCAATCGTCATCATCTTCAAGTGACCACTAGGTCATGAGATACAAATAAGTTGCAAAATAAAGGTAGTAAATAACGATTGACTTATGGAGATAAAAGGTAGATGCGAATGAGGGGATAAATTACTTACATTTTTTGCTATAGTAAGAATCTTCTTATGCGAACCGGATATTATAATCTCGGGTTTCGGTGTTTCCACCGGCAAATGACTATAATATAATTTAATTCATATTCTGGCTCTCTATGGCAAAACATTTTCTCTAATTGATAGACACAACTAATTTTTACATTCCCACGCCATGATATTCTCAAATAGGACTTGAAATGACATAACGTTTATTTCGAGAATAAGTAAAAGATGGGAAGAAATAGTATTTTTCCTATCTAATATAAAAACCGTTTTCGAGAAAAACTGTTAATTAGAATCGAAAGGGAATCGAATAAAAATAAAATCTGGGCCATTAACATATTTTTTAAAGTGAATTCCTGCAGTAATTGGAGTTAAAATGAGATGATTTAAAAGACAGGGCCCTCAAGTTGGCACAAATGGCTTCAAAAGGGTTCCTTTAAAATACTTTAGCGGCACAATCTGTATACTATGTTCATTGACTTATTTGAATAGCTAATGTGCTTCCTCAATAGAAGTACTCTTGCTTTCAAATGAAACGATAAAGTTTAGTATGTATCTATGTTTTGCCTAGTACAGTCGCGATGGAACCAATAATATTTTCTCTAGATTTCGACCAATCACGTAAACGTTAAGTCACCTTGCGATCTTCGTTTTTTTAATTAGTGCCATCTTTACCTCCTTGCGGCTACAATTGATTTTCCGGCAATGAAACACAAACGAAAATGTCCCGTAAGTTGTTTAGGTCACCTGATACGATCAATTGGTTAGAAATTATAGAAGACTTGCGTTACGATATGAATCATCTATATCCACATAATACCCTGCGATCCGCAGCATAGGCGTGTAGCAGGGGGTGTTAGGTTACCAGCTGTGAAAAGGTGTAAGTTTTTGGAGATGAAATGGGGACATATATCATAGGAGTGTAGCTATTGGAGCTCAATTTTCATTGTGGTCGCTTATTGTTCGCGGAAAGAACGAGTTTTTGTACCTATATGTTCGGCAGTGTATCTCTCTTATTTTATCGCAGCTGTCAGACCTAGAGATGTAGTGAGGAGTCATGATAATATTCTATATGTAGCTCTCAAAAATATCTGTTCTGAATTTATCAAGCAACCTATGCTTAGCGTGTAGCCTCCGAGTCCCTAGGGGCTCCCACCTTAATCCCTATAGAAGTTGTGAGACACTATATGCACGCTAGTGGCAGTTTTCAACGAAGCGTGCAGCTTTCCTTTGTATTTTATTAATTTTTTTGGTTAAATCTATTTGACCAGGGTCCCAAATGCTCGCGGATTATTGGAGATGTGGCCTAGCCAGAGCGTAGTAGTGTCTCTCTTTGACTTTTTCATCCGAGGACCTTCCTATTATACGTTAAACAAAACCTAGTTTCTTTAATGCTGCGCCACATATGTTCTGCATGTGTATTCCCCACGATATATCAGAAGTTAAGGCAATTCCAAGATATTTTACTTTATCGGAAGATTTTATGTTTACTCCACCCACAGTATATGTATGGCATTTTTGTGATGACTTTCGTAGGATACTTCTTCCTCCAATCTAGTGGTCGTGAGAAAACCGTCTAGGATGACTCAAATCGTGCAAGACTCCGTCTTCGGTATCAAGTACCAAGGAGCACACTAGGTCTCGTGACGGATCAAGTATCGAGGGAAACGGGCTTTGCGGTGGCAACCAATCCCCTCCCGCCAATGCCCCAATGTTGCCGACCGGAAATAAAAAGAAAACGCACTACCTGCGCGCGATATAATTATACGCGCGCCGTCCGACTCGGGATTAATTTTAACTACGGACGCAATGACGGAGAGTTTTGCGTCAGCACTGCAGCGTATTGGAACCAAAGACACCCACATCACTTTACCGATTGGGTGTGCTAAATTTAAATATTTCGCGCGTAACGGAGATTTTCGTAATTTCACCTCGAGCAGCGCCCCTTTGCTTTTTGTCTACTTCCTCCCTTGAGCAACGCCCACTCGACTGCTAGAGAGCAACTAAACGCTCATTTTTCTTCTCGTGCAACCGCAAGGATATTTAATTTGAATACCTAAAAAAAGTAGATTAAATAATTTAGCTAGGAAGATAGAGTGATAGTGATATTATAACTATCCAAGACATTTTTTCTACTAAGTATTACCATGAGTAACATTTTTCGAGTATCCTTTGGCTAAAATACTGATCAGATATTTCATTATATAGTCAAATGATTGATGCAACCTCTTAAACTTTCTACATATTTTCCAAATGACAGCTAACTTGTACGGGTTAAGCCTAAAGAAGAGTAGTTTTACCGCAATTAAAGTTTGTCAGTTCTGTATATTTTTTTATTATGAAGATTGCAATAAATAGCAATTAATCGAGAATTCGATTAAATAACAACCACTTAAAACTATGCTCGCAACCACTTTCGTGATGTCGCGTAACTTTGAAGCATTTGTTTTTTCAGCGCAGTCTTAGAGCACGAACACAATAAATGAGGCTCTCTACTCGGGAAATGCATTCATTTCTCGTGGGACCACAGCAGGCCCTTTGTTATACTCTCAGACATGGTGAACAGATTTGCGGCTTTTGCATGCTGGAGTCCCGGCACATAGAGGAACATCCTAATGAACTCACTCTTAGGGTTTTGAAATGTTAGTGAAACTCTTATGAAATACTCTTTTACAGTACAGCAACAGATTGACAAATGCAAAGGGAAGAGAGCACCCACATCTACATATTATCCCAAGGGTCACCTAAAGGGTGTACGGCAGGGGGTGAGTTATCACCAAAATGCACCTCACTGTACCCGAACAAAGTGAATGAAACCACGATTATTGGTGCAGTAGCAGAAACCTGTAAATGTTGGTCAGGGGGGCGAAATCGCACCAACAAGCACCACTCTATAGGTATGGCACCAACGTTAGAGAAACTATTTGTATTAATGTGTTCTGCATACATACGTACCCATCACGCCGTTCCCTTTCGGGGTAGGAACGGTCAAAATGTTTCACTCATTAATACATAATTGTACACCTAACTCTACTTCAATAATTTCCTCCGTACTGACATATCCTTGCAAACCTCTTTTGCCTCATTTACCCCCATACACTGTTTCATACACGCCTTCCTGTTTTTAAAACTCCTAATATTCCTCCTCCTAAGAATTTCCTCAACCACATTCAACCACAACTTTCTCGGCCTACCTCTACCTCTCACACCATTCATTCTACACTCACATATCTGTTTCGTTATTCGACTCTCATCCATTCTCTCAACATGGCCAAACCAACGAAGCACACTCCTTTCATACACGTCTATTACTGGATCATTTAACCCACATTCATTCATGATCCACTCATTCCTGACCCTAACCATCCTACTTTTGCCGCAAATACTCCTCAGATAACTCATACCCACGGCGTTTAGTCTACTCTTATGTCTATCCTGACATACCCATGTTTCACTACCATATAGCAAAGTGGGAAGAAGTACACTTTTGTACACGGCGATTTTCGCTTCCTTAAACAAGCACTCATTCCTTGATATGCTCCACATGCTACCTATAACTTTCCTTCCAGCATTCGCACGTCTCTTTATCTCCTCATCTATTCTTCCATCTTTCGCATACATCTTACCTAAGTACACAAAATCATCCACCTGTTCAATTACTTCACCATTCGCCCTCATCACACAGTTATTCTCCCCATTCTCCTTATCAAAAACTACTACTTTTGTCTTGCACGCATTTAACTTCAATTCAATGGAGAGAATGTGTTCTGAAACCACATAAATATACAGTGACACAAGAGGTACACACGTAACGCGCGAATTTCAGCTAATGTTGGCTGTTAGACATGAATACAAGCATAAATAATACAAGTTCCTTTGTAACTATGTGGCATTCCATATTTCAAAAAACTTAATTACAACATCTACAACACCACGTATTTAAAAAACACACGACCCGGGTTCCATCGCTTAAGCGTCATCTTCAGGTTGGTAAACCCGGTAAAAACAACTGAAGAAGGCGCTTAAGCATTGAAACCCGGGTCGTGTTTTTTTTTAAATATGTGGTGTTGTAAAAGTTATCATTAATTTTTTTGAAAAGTTTTTGAAAGAATAGAAGCATTGGGGAGCATTTCAACTCAATAGTTACGCTACTTTAATAAACCTGGCGATGAATAAACCGTTTTCGTTTCACTGACTTGTATTTCTACGGTCTCCCTGCGAAATTAGAGAAGTTTTTCATCTTTCAGACACACGTAGCGAGTTGCACGAAAGAACTCGGGAAAGCAATCCATCCTGGGCGAAGTGATGTCGGAGGCTACTCGGGTTACATCGCCTGACTTCCCCAGTTTGGCGCCACGCGCAGCGTAATTGCTGTGAGTATGGGTGAGTACTTTCTCCGCTGATGGCGTAGGCCTTGTCAGAGAGAAAAAGTAGAAATATTCGAGTTTGAAATTCTCCAACGTCAAAAGGCGGCAATCGAATTTAATGCAGTAATTTGTATCTGAAATCTTTATTACTCATCCGTTTACTCGTATGTATCATAAGTTGATTGACGCATAAAATGCAATTTTACTAAATTTTATTTGAAAATATGTAGTCTCAGTTTTCGGCGCGTAAAATCTCAACGAACATGTTTGAGCACTTGATATTTTGATACTTTTCACCCTGTTAACGCTCGATTTTAAATTGAAACAATTTCATTTATTCATTGCGGTTTGAAGAAAAGAATTTGATTTCATTACAAAAAAATCCATAACTTGTAGATAAAACAGTGAAACTCTGCTGACTTCAAAGCAAATCGTTCGATCGAGACGTGAAAGAACAGCGTTATGTCCTCTAGATGGCCAGAATTATATGTAATCAGAGGATAAAATTATATATCTGGTATTATTAATAAATATATTAATTACTCAATTATTACTCATTTTATTGCTCAATTGGTTTAAAAGTTACCAATCCAACCGTAAAAATATGGTTAACATACAATCTGCGGTATCTCAATCTTATTGTACCCCATCAGGGGTCCCACAGGGATCTCACTTTGGTCCACTACTGTTTCTTATATTTGTAAATGATATAAGTCAAGTTATCAGCCCTCTCCATCACTCAATGTACGCTGATGAAATAAAAATTTACCAAATTATCAAGTTACATGAGGACTGTATAACCCTTTATGATTGCCTGGATAGAATAAATAATTGGTCCATTAAAAACAAAATGACGCTAAATGTTAGAAAATGTTCCGCTATATCCTTTCAACATAAAAAAGAACCACCGTATCACAGTCATTCTGTTGCCCAGGAAATAGTTCCTCGTATTGACAGGGTATGTGATCTTGGTGTCACTTTTGTTTCATCACTTTCATTTGATATACATATTGAAAGCATTGTCAATAAAAGCATCAAAATGTTGGGCTTCATTTATCCCTTCACAAAGAACTTCTGCAATCTAAATTCCCTGAAAATTCTATTTTGTGCTCTTGTTCGACCTATGCTAGAATATAACACCACGATTTGAAGTCTCTCCTATAAAAACCACCGGAACTCTATAGAGAGAGTTCAACACAAATACCTTAAATTAGAATACAGGAAACTTAGACACCATTCTTATGATATACCTTATGATAGTTCTATACAATTGCTCAATATAACTACCCTACTCCATAGGAGAGATGTCACTGACTTAACATTCTTACATAAGCTTTGTAACAATCGTGTTGACTGTCCTGTTCTTCCTGAGCCTTTATGTTACCAAAAACCAATAGACAATACTCGTGAAAGAAAGATTATCAATGTTAAATTTAGTACAAGTAATTTCTCTTACTTCATTGGTGTTAATAGAATGAGGAGATTATATAATGAACAGCCAAGCAACATTGACCTGCCAACTATGTCATTATCCTCTTTTAAAAAGGCCTGAAATGCTGCTCTACTATGGAAAAAAAGTAATCTTTTTTCTCCTTGTGAACCTTACTCATTTTCTCTTTTCTCCTTGTGAAGTCACAAACTGTGCCTCACTGGTGTAAATGATATTTTCATTATTCTACTAATGTCCAAAATCTGCAAACATGTAAACAATGATAAAAGATCGTAGGCTTTCCCGGCGAATAATATTAGTAAAGTTTTCTCGAGTTTGGCACCGGGTAAGGCTATTAAAGGCCAACGTTTCGACGGGAAACTCTCTCATCGTCATCAGGGCTAAGACTGATTACCGAGTTAGGTCCATGCCGGGTTTTTTTTATACTTGAGACCCATTGTTGACTGGCCAATTCAAAATTCGCTCACGGCGGTTGGAATTTGAATTGTCTCCGCGACCGTTGTATTTTATCGAGTAACGGTCTCCATATTTGGCTGATGTTCTGCCCCGAGTCTCGATTATGCTTTTTCTCCTCCAGACTGATTTCGATTGCCTCTTTCATTGATCAACCCCAGTATCCATAGGACCGGCAGAGGATTTTGGCGCCGTTAAAATTGATGGAGTGCGCATGATCGAGACTATGCTCCGTCACGGCCGATTTTTCGGGTTGAAAAAGTCTTATGTGCCTCTTGTGTTCTTTAATTCTGGCTTCCACCGTACGTGGTGTCTCTCCAACGTAGGCAAGATCAACAATGGCTCTCAAGTATAAAAACCCGGCATGAACCCGAGAAAACTTTACTAATGTAAACAATGTCCATTATCTTTAAATATGTAAAATAACAAATTTCAAGAAGTTAGTGTATTGAATTAGTGCATAAAAATATCCTTTTATGTATAATATAATGTAAAAATTTATGCTATGTCACATTGTAAAAAGGACTTATGTCTGTGAATAAAAAGATATTATTAAAAATATTGATATAATTAAAATATTATTACTGCTAGCTATGCACGTGCCGCACTCAAGCGTGGGAAAGGGAGACAAAGAGAAGTGCCCGCGTTTGGCAGGCACTCGCCTTTCGAGGGCATTATTTAAGACAGATTGAGCGAAATATCATTTTACCCAGAAATCAATGAAATTGGTCTCATTTTAAAGAAAAGTATCTCACCCTTCTTATGACAAAAAATTCAACCCCTTATTACATTACTTTCGGAGTTATTTGCCTAAAAATACCAGCCCTATTACATGGGAAATGGTACGTGTATGCACTCCAGAGTGACATTATTTACAAAATGAGGAATTTATAACACTTAAGATGTCGTAGAGAAACTAACAGCGTGTAGTTTGTACGTTTTCTCAACTATTTTTGAAAATTAATCATATTGTCACCGCAATAAGTTCTTGGGTGTCACAAAATACCTTCCGTTTTGAAGGAGTTTCAAACGCACTGCGCGAAAAAAATGAGTCAAGTTAAAGACTTATTTAGATATTTTCATTTGATTACTTACAATTTCTGTCACATAAAACTATATTATTGCACCATTAATAATGCAATATTTAATTCATGTGCCCTAAAGCTGGTGGAATTAAGACATACAATTCGAATACGGTCTCTATTATGACTAGAGAACTATCTCGCTCGGACTACCTTATAAGGCCACTGACACGATAAATGTCGGTATCTGTTCGGAAAGTAATAAAAAGTTAATTTCCAATCACTTCCCATAAGCATTAACATATTTTTGTCAGCAGGCAGTGCATGATATGAGAGCGCAGTGATTGGCCAGTTATTTAACAAGGCCATCGACGACAAAAGCATGTGCCAACATCGAATGTCATATCTAGAAAATATTTCACCGCAAATTATCTATCAGGATACACTACTCAACTTACTCTATTAAAACATCCTGGCACGCAAGTGTACAAGCACACCTCTGTAATATACATCCGATTAGCTCAAAAAACCAAGAGATGACGTGAAATGCACTCAAAATGCGAGACGCTGGCATAAAAGTAGACCGTAATAATAGAACTTAAAGACTGATGAGCCCGCGATAAATCTCAAAGGACGGAAGAGGAAGGGGCAAGAAAGTAGGGCTGCGGTGGTCTATTGTGGGATTGAAATCTAATAATGGTAAGACTTAAAGAGAATGTCCATTTAGACCCCGTATATCTTGAAACCACGTCACAGCTCCATGCCACGTGTTAAGTTAGAGAAAACATTCTGTACCTAGCCATGCAGAATGCAAGATCGCGAAAATTCAGCTAAAACGCTTTAGTTTCAATATTGGACTAGCATAGGATAAGCCTAGCACGCCGTAACTGGAAGTATTAAAACGACGTTGTTAAAAATCTGCCATTTGGAGTGAATTTTGATGATAGGGCTAGAAACCTCGGGTTAATTGGGGAATCATGGTAGAAGTGTAATTCTCTGCCCCGATTGAGATGCAGGAGACAGCAGTCTGCCTATACGCGTGAAATATTTACTTATTTTTCTGGAGAAATTGAGAAAACAAATTTAAATAGTGGCAAATGAGTCACCATTAACATCGACCCGTAGACCTCTGTAAAGTAATAGCAAATAGGGTTGTCGTGAATCAGGAATGACTGTTAATAGACATTTTAGATGTAGATAGTTTTAATTTATTAATATTACTTAAATTTATGTAAATTTCTGGAGCCACTATGGGTGTACATGATGAAAACAGCAGAAAATAATAACAAGAGGGTAAAAGTGCTTATCCCATAGATGGCTCTCATATCATCGCCCAATGGCCAAATACAGAAAAAAATTAAAGGATCAGTTCCATGTTACGAATTGCGGTAAGTTATTTAATTATTGCAAAGAACAACATATACATATAATAATAATTGACGCTTAATATAGGCTCGACGATTACTTCTGGAACATCAATAAAACACCAGAACTAGAGGAATGGTTTAGTGAGTGACTCAGGATGCTCCTCGAAGTATGAGATGCCTTTGAAGAGGCATTTAGTTTCAATTAGTAACGTTACGAGAGAGAAATAAGTATGTACGTCACTGCCAGCTTCCTTTATAGCTGAGACGTCGCGGCGGTTGGCTGAAGAAAGACGTCTGCGGGCACAGACCGGATATTAGATCAATTAAGAACGGGCCGCGGCCAGTTATCAGATGACGCACTTAATTAAGACTTTCAGTCATGTAGGTCGCGGGAATGGACGGTGGCATTGTAACTGCTGGACGTGAATCAGCTTTTTTGTCACGTTTATCATAAGTGGCTGTATCAAGAGGCAAGTGCAAACAAGCCATGGACGAGAACTAGCTCAGCGATTACGGCTATCTGGCGGTAAACAATCCTGCACGTTGAACGTCACCTATCCTCAATCACGGGAGGGCCTGAATTAACCCAAAACAACAAGAGATGCAAATGCGTATTATAAGCTCTCCACGGTGGCCACTATTTGATGATTTTCTTGACATCCGTACATATCAAAGTTCACTTCTTGTTGGCTAAATTTCACAATACCAGCATAGCAAACGAGATAGGAAGCCATGGAAATATGACGTTAACGTCAAATGCTAAAAGCCAAATGGGCAGAAAGAATAACCAATGACTTCGTAGAGGTGGGAGGAAAAGTTGAAAACACAAGAGAAGATGAGTCGCCCTTATCTGATACGTTCTCGGGCGCAAAAGTTCATTGAAAATACTCATTAAAGTATCAGATAGGTTTAAGAATGAACAATGAAGACCTAGGATGGAATACGTCACGCAGAGTTACTTTACGTTATGAGGGTTGACAAACTGAAAAAAATATGACTGCTGAATCATTACTTTGACGTTGTACGGAAGACTATCGAAGGAATGCAATCTTCAGATTGATAACCACTGACGAGTAATAACCCACCTTAGAATATCTTCGGTATATTGACATTCGATTTGATTGCAATGGATTATCTCTGGAGGGAAAATATACAAACGAAAGGAGGGAAATACTGAACACATGAACGTCAGAAATACGAAAGCAGTCAATATAATACCCTATACAGCAACAGCTATACATGCTGTTTTTGCGCATAGGACTGCCTGTACGAGGAAAACATATTAATTAGCATGCACTTTAAATGCTTTCTACACAAAACACTGCGAGCCGCCGCATGGGCGTGTGGCAGGGGGTGTTGGGTCACCAGCCGTGTAAAGGTGTAAGTTTTTGTAGATGGAATGGTGACATATATTATAGGAGTGTATTTAGTGGAGCTCAATTTTTATTGTGGTCGCTTATTGTTCGCGGAAAGAACGAGTTTTTTTACCAATCTGTTCGGCAGTGTATCTCTCTTATTTTATCGCATCTGTCAGACCTAGAGGTGTAGTGAGGAGTCATGATAATATTCTCTATGTCGCTCTGAAAAGTATCAGTTCTGAATTATAAAGAATGACAGTAATGGACGTATCCACTTCGATAAAATTTTTACTCGACCTAGGTTTCGATGTAGTACATCATCATCAGGTGTACTACATCGAAACCTACGTCGAGTAAAAATTTTATCGAAGTGGATACGTGCATTAATTTCATTCTTTGTGATGGAATCCTTCCACCACATCAAGCCTGAAGAGGACCTTCCTATTATACGTTTAAAAAAACTTAGTTTCTTTTATGCTGCGCCACCTATGTTCTGTATGTGTAATCCCCACGATATATCAGAAGTTAGGTCCCCTTTGGTGCAAGCTTAGGCAAAAAATACTATTATTGGTATGGAATACTAAGTTTAAAATGAGAGAGTTTATCCATTGACCAAATTGAAGATTTCATGAGGGGATCAAGTAAGTACGGTTGCTTTAAGTAGGCAAGTGTTTCTCATCACTTGGGCCCGGATTAGAATTCTAAAAATGGCGAAGGCTGTTCGGCAGTACCCTGATCCCTACTTGGACGCTAAGTGGATGGCCACTTCGTGCGTCGGATGGTACGACAAACTGCCGTTCCCTCGGCGCCTTCCGTTCAGGGTACACTAATGCTGATGCCAAATTACCCATGTCCCTTCCTTCATTCTCAATGGACAACGTTTGCCCGCTACAAGTAACCAACTCTCTTCTTCAATGTGCCGCAAAATTACTTCAACTGTCAGTCAACTATTAAAATAAAATCCAACGATTCCTTGACTTGAGGAGAATAAGGAGATGAACTCCACAGCTTTATAAGGGAGAAATTCAGTGATACGGTTAAAGGAATCTGGCACTCCTAATCGGTAAGAAAATCCGGAAAATGAATGTAGAATTCAACCCGGATTTTCAAGGAAGAAACAAGGAATTCTACACGTTTCCTATCATAAGCTGATTCAGGAGGATGACTACTCTGACTAAATGAAAATTCTACAATGGCAAGGAGAGGAAATATTATCCAACCTGATTTTACCAACGCGTTACGAAATGCGGATCCATATATGTAATTTTGAAAAAGGATAACTTGGAATGAAGGCCGAGTACACGTAAACCAAGGATAAAACTTATTGTTAGGTGGGCATGCACTTTATTTGGTGGCAACTACATCAGTAATAGAATATCACTGCGGTCACACAACTATGATACTGCGGTCACATTCCGCCTTCGTACAAGTATTGGCTGTCCATCTTCAATTGGTTGTAATTGGAAAAAGCTGGGACCGATGTCGGAATTGTGAGTTTCAAACAGAGTTTAATTTGGCGACATAAAAATGAGATAAAATACATTTAAAATGCTGAGACCTGGAATGAACTGAGGATAAGACAAGCGAATGATTGGTGGACTTACGACAGCGCGATTTTCAGCGGCGCTCGACGAATTAATGTGCCAGACACTCGTGATTTTTTCATGGAATACATGAATGAAAACTACACTTACATCCTAGATCGGTCTCCAGATATTATGCATTGATGGAGTAATTATTCACTTCCAAGCTAGGGTTCCTACATGTCAATGGGCCCTTCTTCGGATCGAAGAGGCCTCAGCTCTGGAATAAAAATGAGGCGTAAAAACATCTCCGGTGCTTTAACTCGCGTGGCGTTTTATTTGCCAGTGGTAATTGTGGATTTCGTGAAAGGGCGCAGTCAATTGATTAGCAGAGGCGTTCCCTACTCCGTCCATCTATCGTCCCCTAATCGACGGAAACACCGAAGACAGGTCTTCATTTATCACGCGGGCGATCTATACAACAAGTCCTCGCTTCTGGTGAATTCCGCACCGAAATACTGATCAGAAGAGAATGCCACTGGCACGAAAAAAATTACACTGGTCTCACCAAGTTACTCCATAAGATTTGAGCGAAAATATGATAGTCAATGTGAAAATAATTCAAATAGAGTGACTTTGACAAGTAAATGAAATTAAAGAATAATCCGAATTGTCAATAGAAGCATAGGAAATGAGACTGTAATGCATACATTTTGGTCACACAGCTGGTCATCAGCAGGGAGCTTGTGGTTTTAAACTCGTAGTCACGCACGTTTAAACCCCTAGCTCCTTGCAGATGGTTGAACGGATGACCGAAATGTACAAGAGTCTAATGTCCTTTGCCTCAGTAGACGATTTGCATTACTATCAAATTAGATTGAGAAAATGCATTATTGTCATACATGGGCACGCACGCGAGGATGCAAAGATATGATACCAAACTGAGGAAATTCGTCATGAAAAGCCGTAGTAATACTCAAGAGGGACTCGAACGTGGATTTTTCATCAATAATCATGGTTTGTCTGCCATTTAAGCAACCAAACAAAACAAAGTACATCCGGTCGGGAATAATGATTTTTTTCCAAACGCACGACATTTATAAAGAAAAACGATCAGCTCTGAACTTCAGTTTTGTCATCTTTACTCATTTATTCCTTCATAATTCCACATGTATGCATTAACCCTCATACTTCGAAAGGTGCATTTCATACTTTTCCTCGATGAGCAATTTTTATCATTAGTGTCCGTTAAATATTGCTATCATGAGGCTTTCATGAATCGCTATGATACCGATAGGTTTACCTCGTCAGCCGCGCATTGTTTTCAATGAGCAACTTTCCTCCCAAACAATGTCATGTCATCTTCACAGGTGATACTCTTTCCATTTGATCTTAAGAGTGTGTGTTACATGCTCTCCATTAAATAAAGCAATTGGGTAATGAGCTTATAAAGCCAGCAATACTATATAAGATAGCTATATTCAATTTTCTTTGAATTCTTTAATACTATAGAGTAGTCTTGTTTGATATTCTCTTTCGACTGTAATCAATTGGCCAAGAAATAGAAAAAGAGGCTAATTATATTTAATGAAATGTCGCATAAATTTTTGTAGCTTTAGTCAGACCGTATCGCCGTGTTACTTAGATCCTCCTCGAGAGGCATGAACGTGTCTTATTCACCGCGGACAAAAACAGTTCACAATCGAAGGGGAGAAGTGGTTACTCCTTCCGTCCATATACCCCTTCAAAATTTCCCCCAATACTTTCGCTTGCCCCCATTCCAAATGGCCTCGATCATCAAGTTATTTGCGGGTATCATAAATTGAAATAAACAAATCCTAACGGTAAGGAGTGAGTCACGTGAGGAGATGTGGTTCTCGATATAGATGTTCCACAGCAATGATGAAAAGAAAATATCGGAACATCGCGAATTTGTGGAAATCCAAGGAACAGAGTGGCGTGACGTGCACATAAAATTTTTTTTACGGCGCATAGATTCACCGTTCACTTTTCAAATGCCCAAAACTTTACATGCTTTGATTATTCTGCGGAAATAATTTCTTCGGATTCGGAAAAAAATTGTTGAGCTTAGAGCCTAAACCACGGAAACATACACTGATTGACTGCTGCATTTTTATTTCCCAAGTCAGCTAGTTTCCTAAGTTTTCCGTGAGGAAAATGAAATTTTCAAGATTGTACCGAATTTAGAGGTTGATTTTTGATATGGATAAATGGGTTTCTAAAATATCCTCGCCGTGGCTATTTATGCGAGAGAAAACGTGTATATCCTCCGCAGTGATGAAAAGAAACATTGGAACATGCGATTTGTGGAAATATAAGGAACAAATTGGAGAGAAATCCACAAGAGATGTTGAATGATTGTATTTCTTAGACTGTGTTTGAGACATCAAAAACCAATAGTTAAAAATTGGGTAATGGGGGTAATACTTTAAGTCTTATTTCGTCAGCAAGGGTCATTGTGAACCTCTTGATAGCCAGTTAAATCACAGCAAATTAGTGTTAGTCATGTAGAATAAAATAATTATATTAACAGTATATTTATTTTTGATCGGGAATTCTATGCTGAGTTCTATGTAACAGGAACATTTCTATTAGATTATTAAAATGGAATTCCTGGAAAAACATATAAATAGTACACTTTGTTCGGATCGTCACACCGAGTGTTTTCTAAGCCTCAGCTTACAGTCTTTCACATACGTAAGCGTACTCATTCATCGCATTCCACCAGGAAGTGCCATACACAAAGATGAAGACCGCATTCATTGCGTTGGGGCGGATTTTTTTCTTCAGTTAAGAGGTACGCGCGCGCACTATGACGGGCCGATCCTTATAAAATAAATGCAGTTTCATAATGCTCAAGAAGAGACAACTGTAGGCGCATTTGGGGCTTTCTCTACATGGAAAACGTGACGATAAACATTACCCAAATACCCAACAAGCGGCATGTTTTGATGCAAGCTTAGGCGAAACATTACATAAGAGAGAGTAATTGGAAATTAATAGTTTCAAAGCGAAAGAGGTCAAACATAGGTCAATGTCGCGTTTATGTGGTTTAAAGCGAATTAAAATGATTACAAAAAAAACTTGACACGGGATTCAGACCTCTTTTTTTGTGAAAATCATCGCAGCATTATTTCGCTTCAAATTCGGTAAAATCAATTAGAAATTTCCCAGTTATGTCTAAGGCAAAGATAATTCACGAATTTTCTCAGGAGGTAGCGATTATCCGTTCAATACCACGGGAATTTTAAAAAGCAGGCGCTGAAGAGCTACGAAATCTTAGGGTATTGTGTGTCGAATCTATATTAAGTACAACGTTCTGTTCATTTATTGGGAATGTTAAATTTCTTTTCAACTAAGGAAAATGCTGCCAATGAAATCAAAATAAATTTTGTTTAAAAGTTAGTCTTATTTTTAACATCTTCAATCCCAGTCGAAAGAGAAGTCTGGATTCGCACAACCACTTATCGTCGTCGGTACTCAGAGCGAAGGCAGCAAACAAACGACATGTCGTTGAAAGCCATTCTAATGGTTTAGGAATTTTTCCCGGATATCCAAGACTTCAAGGATGGTAGTTAACCATCCTAGTGCATGTGCCTTTATTTCTTGACAAAGCAGGCGCCTCATACCGACCAACGGCTTAAAATTACCACCGCGTAGGACGATTAAAACGACCCCATGCGCTCTGGCGAGGAAACTGCGTCACGGACCTCCAGCAACCAGTCCCGATGTTGCATCAGACACCTTTTATTTTTTCGGCTTCAGCTGATCTGTTTTCCACGAGGAGAGCTGGCCATCTCGAGTGACGTGGTACCGTACACGAATGCGAAGGGAAAGCCAAAGTTAAGGTTTCCTTTGTAGAAAAAAACATCGAAAAACATCGCCAACAACGAAGCCCCAGGTAGAGAAAGAGGCAATACTTAAAAGCATTTACTCCCACGATATAGTCGTCATGCAGTTCGAAAGACGACGCGAGCCCGCCAGTTAAGAGCTGCCGAGAGCCAATACGTAAGTGAATTGACGTCACTGTCGATCTCATTTGGGGGAAGCAGCCAGGACGTGGGTATTGGGAGGAGGGGAGGGACCAGAGAGTGGTGAAGGGCGGGAGAGTCGCCGGTGCCTGCCGACAACGAGAAGCACTGAAAGCGAGGCGGCTTGCCGGCACATACTATAATGGTAGTAAATCTACTACAACGCGAAGGAGAATGAGGAAGAAAAAAGGGCGTAATTGACCCATTGGATCTTAGAGCGGCATTATCTATTTTGTTTGCATACTATTCGCGCTAAACTCGCACACACTCCGTATTATAGCAAATAAGTATTTTGAGTATTCATACACGTATACAATGCCGGTATCACGTTCGAGCAAATGCCATTAATACGTTACTAGGGCTTCAGCCATCAGCCCAAACGTAGAAATCGTAGCCCAGCAGACCAGTTGCGAGTTCTTTCTGTTGGCTGACGTGGAATGTGGGCTTTGTTCCGTAAGAGGCGGAGGGGGGTGGGTGCAGGTCGACGAATTTAAGAATTTTCTAACAGTAAAGGTGAATAAAAGGCCTGAAATGATAAAACCGTTTGGCCACAAAAAAATCTCTCGTAATGCATCGGCTAATGGTGAGTTTTCACATCCAATTTATGTATAACATTGACAATATAGTCTTTCCTGAGCGTGGAAATATTTTACACGGGCCGATCAAGCAAATGTACGAAAGGCTCGGGCAGGGCCCGAGCGGCCCTTCATCCTCGTGTATGACGCGCGGCGTCTTATATATTTGAACTTAAACGATCATAACTGCTCTTGATTACACATTTCTTATAATTAACTCCTTTTTACATACCCGTCTTGGACAGATAATATTCTACCCAGGCGGGGCTCGAACCCACGACCCTCGTGTTAGCAGGTGAGGACTTGACCCCGCCGCCACCGAATTCTTTCGTACAAAGAAAATGATACCGCGTACTGTGATTGCATAGGAAGCGGGAGAGGTTGGATTGAGCGCCTTCGTCAATATACCTTCATGATGGAGAACATGTCTTTTTCATAACGCAAATGATGCCATAGTTCGCCCGTTTGAGAGCCGTGAGACCGACATAGACGCATGTGGCCAGCGCCCGACTCCCGAGAATTTCCATACTTAACTAACTTTCTACGCCGTAAGCAGTCCAGCCCCCTTTCCCAGAACGTTGTCCCTTCTCCATGCATGGCGGGGAAGGGTGCACGCTGGACCGAGGAGAAACAGTCTTTCACAAACATCCCCGAAAATGACGCGCACCCGATTTGGACTTTATGTGGCAGTATTAGCTGCTTTTGCTCGCCATAAGGTTAAAAATGTGAACAAGAGGTTTCTATTTCAATTACGATTTCCCCAACGCACAAGAATAAGTGAAAAATTCATCAATACCAACTATTGATCAAGGGTAGCCACCGAGTCTAGAACGATCTAATTTTCTGGAGAAAAACGTGCGCCTAAGAAATTTGACCGACAAATTACGTCCTACGAGAGGAGAGGAGAAGTACTAAAACCCACAATTGCCAGTCCCCGCCCCAGCTTTGGGCTGTTGAACCTTATTTTGTGGATGATTTATGGACTGATGAGTATGCTAAGAACCCATTACAATTTGTTTTATCAAGAGATTATCTTCAGATGAAGCTTGAAAGCTCTTTCATATGTTCGTTGTGCCAGTACAGCAGTCAAGAGAACAATGTTTTGTCTTACAATATTAGTCCTTTAATTAAATAAAGTCAGTTTATGGGCTTCACTATTCAAAGTATTCATGGGCTTCCCAGTTTCCAAATCCAATTAATAGTTTCAACACTAGAGAGAGATAATGTCCCTACTCCATTGCCATGGGAAATAAATGTACCTATGTATTTTGATTTCTCAGCCATAAAACCAAATATTTCATCATGAATAGTAAATTTGATTCATGGAACAAAAGTCTGGGGTCATTGACAAGTGTTGATGAGAGACAAAAATAACTGCTATCAACAACCAAGGAACCCATTGTATGCAAAAGATTAAATACACTTCAAGATAATACTTATCGCTATCATAAACAGCATCACACTTAGTTGTTAGTTCTAAGGAAATCCAGTCCCCTTTTCTACTTTTCATATTTCAAACAATTTTTTGCACAGACTTCAACGAGAAACAAGGTCCAATGCCAAAATAATATGAAGTGAGTGAGCAAATGTAAGGAATCCTACAAATTTATGCCTTACATGAATCACAGCAGTCAGTCATCATAGGGTAACCACAAACACACTAAGTTCATATAGTGCTAGTCTTAATTGAACAAACTAGTTAATTATGCCATGTATGGGATTAGAGGATGAACATTTTCCGTGAAATATAAAAATGCTTTCCAATAAGTTGATTTCTGTACAAGAACATGAGCTCTGTCATCTTACAGATTTAGCTAAATTCTGGAAAAGAACAGTTTCCTATTATTAGACACTTCTTTCACTTGAGTCCAACAGTTCACTTCCTGCGAAAGTCATCAAACAAAAGCCATACCTACACCGTGGGTGGAGTAAACATAAAGTCTTCAATACAGTAAAATATCTAGGAATTACCTTGGTTTCAGATACATCGCGGGGAACACACATACAAAACATATGCAGCATAGCATTAAAGAAACTAGGTTTTGTTAAGTGTATAATAGGAAGGTCCTCAAATGAAAAAGTAAAAGAGATGCTACTTCGCTCTGGCTAGGTCACATCTCGAATAGGTTGTGAGCATTTGGGACCCTGGTCATAAAGATTTAACCAAAAAAATTAACAAAATACAAAGAAAAGCAGCACACTTCATTAAAAACTGCTACGAACAAACATATAGTGTTACACAACTGACAGAGAGATTAAGGTGGGAGCCCCTGGAGACTCGAAGGCTGCACACTGGGCTTAGGCTGCATGAGATATTCAGAACTGGTGTTTCAGAGCGACACAGAGAATATTATCATGACGTCTCACTACATTTCTAGGTCTGACAGAAGCGATAAAATAAGAGAGATACACTGCCAAACAGGTAGGTACAAGACCTTGCTCTTTCCGTGCACAATATGCGACCACAATAAAAACTGAGCTCCTCCAAATACACCCTCATGGGACATGTCACCATTTCACCTCCAAAACTTTTTACATCTTTACATGGCTGGTGACCTACCACACACCCATGCGGCGGCTCGAGGGGTAGTATGTAGATGTAGATCATACACTACATAAGTTAGCAGATTTTATTTATGCACATTAGTGAGGACAGATGACAATTGCTAAGCAGGATTGTTGTTTATTATTATCACCATTAAACCTTCAGTTGGCATGTGAAATTTTGGCTCTAGTTTAGATGCTGGTTACACTTATGGTCAAAATTCAATTTTTGGCGGCAAGTAAAATGTTCCACTTTTGGATTAAAGATTTTGCAAACGATTGAAACGAGAACACATTCAAAGATTTTGCTCTTTACAGCCAGTATAAATATGTTTTATGTACATGGGATATATTACCACAATTATTGGTGGAACACAACGCTGAGTAATTGAAAATAATCATGAAAAATTTTAATGAGAATATCCATCCTTGAGAATACCGACCACAAATGTGTCCCAGGTGATCTTGCAGGTCACGGATGGGTCAGGGTTATGAAGTCTTTCAAAAATTATGAGTTCATATATCTCCAAAGCATGAAGTTCCCATCAATGATTGCTATATGATAACATGTTAGGACTGAGCCCTATATTATGAGCATTGCAAAGGTGTCTGACTAAGTTGCTTCTATAGTCATAATTGTCAAAAAAAGCACTAAAATGTCTTTGGTCCTGGTATTAAGACTTTATTATTAAGGCAATCACACGTGCACTGAACACTCATACAAAATGTGCTTGCCAGGTTGCCTGTCCCCAAAGCACCCACTGTTTTTCTGTGGGGTTCTGCTCTCATGGTACTACTGCCATGCCATTTTCACTTACCTCCTGATAATATGACCATTTCTCATCAAAAAAATAAAGCAGAGCTCTATCTTTGGAATATTGCTACTTTGTCATCAAATGGCTCAACTTGAAATTTTGAAACTTTAACCACTTGGCAGAACCTTAAGATATTTGTCAACAATTCCTGCATCATTTTTAGTGACTAAAGCAATATTTCTTAGCCACAAAGGCAACTTTTCTGACCCCAACTCATTGAAATCTGAAAATAAAGTGTTAAACAATCACCCCCAATGCGCATGCTTCACTTGGAATTGCTGAACTAAACACCATTCCATTCAAGTGGCTCTTAATATAGGTCCATGTCTGTGGGAGGAGTTGTGATACAAAGACTGGACATTGATGCCTCACGAGCACGGAATCCCCACCTTTGCCTTTAGTATATACATAGGAGTTATGCTATTTCTATTCACCTGATGATGATGCTCATGCATTGAAACCCAGGTCATTTTTAAAGGGTTATTATGCAGTGTAAAACCAACAATAATCCCGGAAATATGACAATGTCTCATCAGATTATGAAAAAAGTAAATATGTACATACTTCCATGCTCTGTCATTTATTAGACATTCCCACACATAGGATGATGCACATGGCACTCGCATTCACACATTCTCACAGCAAGTGACAATGACTGTAAAAACCCACTTGTCATGTCACCCACGGCAAAAGCAAAGGCATCCTGATGAGGCATCAGTGTTAACTCAAAGAAAGGAACCGCTGGAAATGCAGCAATTCCTCAATATCTGGGGTACCTACGCTACTGACTGCAGGGAGTACAGTGCAACTAAGAAACTGGCACCTCCTCCCCCAATCAAGGGAAAGGACAATACTCAAAACTGTGACAGTAATGTCCCAAATACTGTAGGATATGTCAAGATAAACATTACTGAAGAAAAGTTTCAGCCGAACTATTAGTGCCACTCAAAGAAAAAGGAAAAACATGGAATACAGTGGTGACCCACTCACCCCCTGATGGGTCAAAAAACAGGTATTTTTCATGAACTTTTTCCCCAAAACTTGAGAAGTAATTATCTGAGATTTTATGTGGACCACGGCTCTAAAGTGCTCTAAATGATAAGACAATATCTTACCTTCTAAACTACGACATTATTACTATGAGAAAAGGAATATCCATGCCTAATGTTGAGCTCTGGTAGTTTACCTATCTGGCAACCTGAAAGTTAAAGTGTACTGCAGCTGGTACAGATTTCAGGGTTCCATAAAAAGATGCAAACTATGAGAAAAGAATAATCATTCATTATTCTGAATTTATTATTTTGTTGGAAGTTGCCCCAAAATGAAAATAAAAAAATAATACATTAAATTCAAAATTCTTATTTATAGAACTCATGTTCAGACTCGTCTTTCTTAATGTTATTCTTGTACCCTTTTTCAAAGTCCTTCGCAAGAACTATGTAGCGATTCTCCCTGACTGCATGCATTCCAGCCTGAAAAAGAAAAAAATAAATCAACAATGTGTAATTGTAAGCTTTCCAGCTAATCTTCTGGTTGAAATATCTCTTGGATTTCCCACCAGGTAAGGTTCTCCTTTCCTCCACAGATAAACTTACCCTGATGAATACCCAGGTGTTCAACCACATCAATGGTAATAAAATCTAAAATAATGTTAAAGTTCATCATTAAGTAGCTACATTAAATCTGCTCCATGCTACAGCTTCTTGTGATTAAGTCAATAAGCTGTATCATTCTTAATTTTTCTTCAATTATTTTCAATAACCATTCCTTTGTTGTAAGATCTTGTCCTTTCTCGGCGAATAATATGAATAAAAAATTCTCGGGCTTCTAGCCGAGTAAGATTGTTTGTTGCTAACGTTTCGACGGATAACACTTCCATCTGCTGCTGACTGCAGGGAGTAACTTCCTTAAACACATGAATGAACAACATCCAAACATTCAATTCACGATGGAGATAGAGAAAAACAACAGTTTACCCTTCCTTGATATTTTAATCCAACGAAAGGAGGACGGTACGTTAGGTCACCGAGTTTATCGGAAGCCAACGCACACAGACCTGTACCTTAATGGCCTAAGTCACCACCATCCATCTCAAAAAAGAGCTGTTATCTCTACCCTCCTGCACCGTGCAAACATTATAGCAGACAAGGAAAGCCTCCCACAAGAAATAGAACACCTACAGGAAACATTCCGCAGAAATGGGTATACGGAGAGAGAGATTTTGCTGGCCCTGAATAGAGCTAGGGCCGAGTGCAAGGAGAGCCGCGTTGAAAGTTTTCTCGATCCTGATGTGTCTCCAAGGGAGAAGAAACCCGTCGCAAGAGCTTGTCTTCCTTATGTTTCAACCGTCGCCGGGAAAATCTCTAGGATTCTAGCCAAACGGAATATACTAACCATCCACAAACCACCGAAAAAACTGCGTGGGGATTTAGTGCATGTGAAGGACGAATTGGGACTCACCTGGAGTTTACCGTATCCCATGTCAATGCGGGAAAGTATATATTGGAGAGACCGGACGCACGATAGAGACCCGAATAAAAGAGCACAGGAGGTGCATTAGACTTTTCCACCCAGAGAAATCTGCCCTGGCTGAGCACAGCTTATCAGAAGATCATATCATCTCCTTTGATGAAGCTCAAGTGGTCTCTAAGACACATATGTATTGGGATCGTCTCCTTAAAGAGGCCATTGAGATCAGGCTGGAAAAGAACACCTTAAATCGCGACTCTGGGTACTTACTAAGCAGGGAATGGAGACCGTTAATTCAAAAAATAACGGAAAGAAGGAGACAACAATGCCCCCCAGATTAAGCGGCTATATATACGCAGGAAGGAAGGCCTGCATCTCATTACTGCTCTGAGGACGATGGAAGTGTTATCTGTCGAAACGTTAGCAACAAAAAATCTTACTCGGCTAGAAGCCCGAGAATTTTTTATTCATTCCTTTGTTACTGGCATACCAGTGGGAAAGATTTCGATTAAACATTGTCATCATGATTATAAGACACACCAATAAACAATGCCATCATCAAGACAAAGAGAAAAAACTGACACGTCAACGGAACAATGTGTGTACTAAATGGCTATCAGGAGCAGCATACACTTCACAAATAGGCATTAACCAGACCATGAGAGTATGATCTTCCATGTGAATCACGAGCCTACTTCAAGACTGACCAGGTAAAGTTAATGTACCACACTGAAAACCCAATGCACAGCTACATTACATTAAGAAATACTTAATTGGGCCAGTTTTGTCACCATAACTTGTCTCATTCAGTTTCTCATCTTTTATGCACAATCTCTCGCATACCATGGCAGATATAGAGAATTTTGATGAAAAAGTTTTACAGGTGATTCCTATAAAGTCCTCAAAATTTGAGAGATTTCATGATATTCGATGGAATTCCATGAATTTTTCCTGTTTCCCCTTGGAACACAACCTTCTTTTCAGCCAATATATCTAATGTGCCATATGGTTATTTGCTTTGTATACGGGACACTTGCCTTTCCTAATGTAATTACTCTGAGTGTACCGAATCAATGAAAAAGTGAGACCATTCAAACCTTCCTTGGTATGGATTGGCAATAAATTTGGAGGGACCAGAATGAGGAAGTAATGTCAAGTGTACTTACAAGAGCTTAATCCTGCATTAGCCCGAGCTAAAACATAGACAGATGTTAACCACACCACCACCTGAAGACTTACTAAAATTAGACTCTTTGTACATTCCTCTGCCCTTATGATTAGGAAACACTTATTCCTTTGGAAAGCAAATGTGATACATAGTTCTAAAGGCTGACACGTTTAATTTATGGATGAGCAAGTCAATGTTATTTTACCTCTTGACAGATGGCATTGATATCTGCTCCTGAAATACGGTCTGGGCGTGCCACATAGTCTTCAAGATCCACTTCATCACTAAGATTCATTTTTGTAGTAATAGTTGAGAAAATTAGACGTTTTTGTCTTCTATCAGGGAGGGGGAATTCGATCTTCCTGTCAAGTCGTCCAGGTCGAAGAAGAGCTGGGTCCAATGTATCAGCACGATTTGTGGCCATTATAACCTAAAAAACACACAAGATCAATTGTAATAACTTAAGTTTTCCTCATGGTAGAAACATTTTAAGGAAAATCACTTTACCCAAAAAAGAGTTACAATGAACTACTGGTTGCCTCATCAATTTAACATGATGAATATTAAGTGCTCATCATAAAAAACTAACCTTAACATTAGTGGTTTGATCAAATCCATCCATCTGATTCAACAATTCCAAAAGGATTCGCTGAACTTCTCGATCGGCACCAGTTTGGGCATCAAATCTCTTGGTCGCAATAGCATCAATCTCATCAATAAATATAATGGCAGGAGCATTTTCTTTTGCCAGTCTGAATACATCGCGTACCATTCTTGGACCTTCACCAAGATACTTTTGCACAAATTCAGATCCCACTACTCTGATGAAGGCAGCTGAAAGATGAAGACAAGAAAATAAGATAAAATCATCGATATGTGTTAGGATAAATTCTAATTATCATTACTTTGCAAAAATTATCTAACTACTTTAAAAGGCATTTGTATGGTGGCTCAGTTTCATTATCCCTGAAGTGCAATGAACAATAAAAGAAAGACAAAGTCCAGGCACATAAGTATAAGTCCTAAGCAAAGTAATTATGTACCTTAAACAGTTAAAGAGCTAAGGCAGTAGGCTACATCACAGCCATTGAAACTAAAAAGCTGAGTTCATTATACTCATTAAAACAAACTGTACATGCATCAACATCATGGGCTAACATCTTTCTGATATGGATTCAAGGAAAACATATAATCATGAAACTTCCCCAAATACAGCTGCACACAACACAATTTAAAATTAACACACTGGCACAATATTCACAAAACTGCCTAATGCAGGATGTGATTCACTAATGTGTTGTTGTGCTCGGCGGTCATTCTCAAATTTTTTGCCTGAGGGACTATTACCTAACTCTGGGCATTAAATAGCAACTTGCCTTGGCCGAAAATAGTGACCTTATTGATTACGGAACACAGGGTAGAAATGTTGGTGGTCGTTATCCCAAAAATGACGCTGTATGGCAAATTCTTCGATCAAGTCTGTACAAATACCCCTGAATTTGGATCAGTCAATGAAATGTTCCTATGCAGAATAGTGGACCTAAGAATGAAATGTCATCAACAAAAAGTAAACAACACTAGACGAATAAGTATCTCTTAGCGACAGCCATCGTGAAAGTAAATAAACCCTGACTTACAATCTAATGAAGGGGAATGAATATGTTTATCAATTATTATCACCTGAATGAAGTATTGTATCATTTTTATAATATCGTAATAGCTACTTTCGTGAGTTACGCTAGCGAGAAAGAGAGTGACAAAGCTGTGAAAGAGTATTTGCTCAATGCAGTCGAGAAATGATGAGAGAGGTCGTATCTCTTGTGTGCAGAAAACGTGTTACCTATACACTGTGCAGAGGATTGTCCCTTAAAATAGTGCATAATTTGTTTGAGCTTGATAATATTATGTGCATTTTAGTGATAAGCAAGCGAGGAAACGAAGCGACGTGTGTCCAAAAATTGTGCTTAGTGTTCCATTGATATGTTTTGATAGTCACCACACAGGAATCATTTGAAAGAGGGTATCAAATGCTCAGAAAGTTGGCACACATAGTTAGTATACATCTTGTCTGCTTAATTTTGCTCATAGGGATTTTACATAAGAGTACTTTGTTTGAAAGCGACGCCTATGTGAAATGAGATTGTTTGTTCTTAGGAGTGACAAATGAGCAGTAGTGTTAATTAAATTATGAAAGGTGATAAATAATTAAATTAACTGTTTGTTTATCTCTTTGTATGACTGTCTTGTGTCTGATACAAGTAGTGCCAATCAAATCAACGCTAGCATGTAAGCCACTTCCCAGCCGTACACTGATTCATCAGACAAGTACTCCCGAATCTTTGCGATGAACGACTTTTGCAACTCTGCAATACATTTAAAAACACTTTGCAATACGTTACATAATAAATGTTTGTTTTTGTCTAATTATTCTTCACTGTAAGTTTGAATATTATTGTAATATTTGCCTGACGAGATCTGGGAAATGTCACCTCGTCATAAATAGACAAGTCTCAGGAATTCACGTCAATTTACAATGCAGTACGATTTAATTAATATATTTGAATGTGCCTAATAATAAAGGATTGAGTTTTTGTTGCATTATTCTTCACCATTGTATTGAATATTGCTGTGCCTACCAAGTGAGACATCCGGAATTACACCTCATCATTAATACATAAGTCTCAGAAATTCACTTGACATTTAACTCAAAAATATTTTAATAGCATTTAATAATGTGCCTATTAATAAAGTTTTGAGTTTTTGTTGCATTATTTTTCCTTATTACATTGAATATTGCTCTTGTCTACCTACTTAGCGAGATCTCCGAAATGGCCTTTTGTGGCCTAGTCTCAGAGATGAGCATGATTTGCACGTCGGAAATATTTTTCAGAACTTTTCAAATGTTCCTGATATTAAGCGTTTGCATTTAAGGTATTATTCTTCACCATTACTTAGAATATAGTTGTTTTATGTACCCAGCAATATCTCCAAAATGATCCCTCATCAGAAATACTCTCGAATCTCAGCAATGCACATCATATGCAACTTGGAAATATTTTAAAAACATTTTTCCATATGCATAATGATAAATTTTAGCATTTTTGTCATTATATTTTCAACATTACTTTGAATATTGTTGTTATATGCACCTAGCAAGATCTCCAAATGAACCCTCGTCATAGTGCACCAGAGTTTAAGCAATGCACATGTATTGTAACTCGGAAACACTTTTAAAATATCTCACAATGTACCTAATAATAAATGCTTATATTGTGTCACATTATTCTTCACACAAGTGTAGATTTTTATTATATACCTTGCAAGATCTCAGAATTATACCCTGTGCAATTCCGCCATCATAGTCGCTATTTCCATAAAGACCCCTCTTGAGGGGGTCTTTATTTCGGGTCTCTATTATTGTGACTCTGCTCTTGATAAAGACGGCGTTATGAGTAACGTAATCGCTCGGGTCGCTATGAGAACTTGGGGTAGAAATAATAGCAACTTTCACCTCATAGCGATGTCACTAAAAGTTAGGTAATAGCCTCCCTAGTCTAATCAAGACCTAACAGAAAAAATACACCAATTTAAATATTGGATTTTAGTTCTCGGCACAAATTCATCATGCTTTTTATTTATTTACTTTTAATTGTTGTGTAAGAATTGAGTTGTGAATGCCATCTCCAAAATGCAACTATTTTTTGCATTCACCTAGTTGTAGACAGTATTACTTCCGATGGAATTCTTTTGACTAAAGATAATGATCACTCCACAAGTTAACTCGTAGGGTAACTCTTTATGTTTTGTGACACAACTTACACAGGATCTTGGATGCCTATCACTCTGATTATAAGCTTTTATATGCAATATTTTCAATTCTGTTGAGACAAACAAAATTCATAAAGGAGGTAGTCAAAGTAGAATCAGTAATCCATGAAATAAATCCTCGATGGATAGCATCTAGCAATATTTACCATCAGAGAATACAATGATGAATGATCTTCACCAGGGTACCTCCATTTTACTTCCCCCAATTCCTATCCCAAGATGGGATGGATAACGCCATCGAGACCCTCAGATTTGACAATAGTAGCTTTTTGTTGGCTAGCTCATTCTCACCTCTGAACATCAAAGTTATCTTTTTTCAATACATACTGCAAATGAGTCCTAAGCATTTAGTGTAGGCACTACTGAATACCTTAGAAAGAAAAAAAATGAAGGTGTTTCTTTCACTGAGTTGTCAATTTATCTTTAATCAACTTACAAGATTGGAACCCAGCTGCATCATTTGCATTGATGTGAGTTGTAAATGAATCTACAATAAGAACCACGAAGCAGACAGAAGAAAAAAACTAGTCATAACTCTGTTACAATCCTTGCCAATGAAAATAATCTATTCCACAAGGGAAGTATTTTGATAGCTTTATAAATAAGATTGAAAGTTACATTCATTAACAAGTATTTACCACAGAGTGACAAAAATATGTACTTCCAGACATTACTGAAGCTCAAAATTAACAGTGGAACTTATGTACAATTAGTTGGCTATTAAACTCTTCAATAGGCTTGATGATTAAACATCCACAAAGTTTCTTAAGGAACTGTAGTAGTTGTCCATATATTTTTTCAGCAAAATACACACTAAAACACTTCAATTACCAAAAAACTACCCAAAAGATGTACTTTTCAATGTATTCTGGAACTCAACCCTATCTCCATAAAAGCTACCTCCGATGAGAATCCATATAACACAGCATAATTGTGCATATTTGGCCAAGTTTCACTGTGGTAGTATAATTGGTTTTCTTACAATTAGGGAACAATGGTGTGACTGGTAAAATATCCTGGGTACAGTGCATCACTAAACATAAAGAAGAGCACAAAATGGAGCAATAAAAAGAACAAAGCCAAAGAAAATCACATCAAGCTCAGAATACGTGTCTGATGGGAAAATGGCTCTTGTAAATGAAAGGAATTCCATAGGTGCAAATTCAGGGTACAATAGGGTGCATAATTGTATTGTAGTGAAGGCAGTCAAGGGTCAATTCTTGCAAAACATAAAAAATGAAATATAAAGAGAATTAAATCTGCAGAAAGGAAAAAAATCAAATACCTACATACTAATAATGGTGAGTCATCTTTTAAAAATGGGTTTTGATATTTTATGGAAAAAATGTGGAACATCATTGCTTAGTGAGAGTGAGTTTGAGGAAAATGCACCCACCAGTAGTATGATGAGCCACAGCTTTGGCCAACATAGTTTTCCCACAGCCAGGGGGTCCGTACATGAGCACACCACGAGGAGGATCGATACCAATTTGCTTATAAAGTTCAAAATGCGTCAGTGGTAACTCCACAGCTTCTCTGATTTCTTGCTTTTGCATATCCATTCCTCCAATGTCAGCATATTGGACATCTGGCTTTTCATCTGCAATGCATACGGAGGAAATTTCATTAAAACACAAATAAAAGTCATTCTGTACCACAGCATGGCTACAATGTTAAGGTTAAAGCAGGATACAGGATTCAGTAGTACAGTAATTGGAAATTAGGTCTTCTGAACAAGATTATTTTTCTTGTTTAGCACCTAAGTGACATGCCACATACAATGTACATAAAATACTTGTCCTCTGGCAAATAAATAAATGAAAAAAATTAGATAAAGGGCATATTTAAAGGGCTTCTTAGGATAGAAGAAATTGTATGAGGCAAGAATTCAATTTGAGAGTTTAACTAGACTTATTGCTTCCAAGCTCTGCACAAATGCCTGCTCTGCTGCAAACAGTGCATATTTTTTAAAATGTTACACAGGAGCACAGATTCCATACTAAATCCCATATAAAATGGCCTCATCCCATATAAAATGGATTTTTTGCATATACGAAAAGTTACAGGTATTTCCATATCACTAGAAATATGAGATATATGTTTTGTATGATAGGACCATATTCATAGACTTTTATGCCAAGTGAAATCTCCTTACAATGAGCTATTGGTCCTCTAATAGCTTGGACCATATTGCAATTTCGACTCTATAACTCACATCGTAATGACACAGTATCAGTTACCCTCACAGAAGGCTTTGGGCTTGATACATTGCAATAATGTGAAATACTTGGAAAATTTATTAACATGGAATAATTTATGAAAAACCAGCTGATGTGACTGACCTGCTTGTAGCATGGAGATAGATGAGTCTGCTTCTGGTGGGAGAACATCCACCAAAGCATTGCTGTGCTTGTGAAGAGCAACACTTGCAGAGGTCTTAAGCAGTTCACGATCAATGGTTGACAAGATCCTGACATAGTAATTTGAGCCTGAAAATAAAAAAATTGAAATAATTACTGAGGGTGAAACTTAGGGACTTTCTTACCAAATATATGTCAACAATTTTTCTTTTCACCACTCTTGGTATGAAAATCCAGAGAACAGGAAATCAACACATACTTAGTGGGCCACCGATACAGGGAACTGCACCAATATTTTAAGACTCCTAATATTCCTCCTCCTAAGAATTTCCTCAACCACATTCAACCACAACTTTCTCGGCCTACCTCTACCTCTCGCACCATTCATTTCACTCTTATATATCTGTTTCGTTATTCAACTCTCATTGATTCTCTCTACATGGCCAAACCAACGAAGCACACTACTTTCATATATGTCCATTACTGGAGCATCTAGCCCACATTCATTTACAACCCACTCATTCCTGACCCTATCCATCCTTCTCTTGCCACAGACACTCCTCAGATAACTTATACCCACGATGTTTAGTCTACTGTTTATCCTGACATACCCATGTTTCATACCATAGAACAAAGTGGGGAGAAGTACACTTTTGTACATGATGATTTTCGCTTCCTTAGACAAGTACTCATTCCTTGATATGCTCCACAAGCTACCTACTACTTTCCTTACAGCATTTGCACATCTCTTTACCTCCTCATCTATCGGCCCATCTTTTACGAACATCTTACCTCAATAGACAAAATCATTCACTGGCTCAATTACTTCACCATTCGCCCTCATCACACAGCTTTTCTCCCCATTCTCCTTATAAAAAACTACTGCCTTAGTCTCGCACAGAATTACCCTCAATTCCATTCTCTCTGTTAATTCAAAAAACTTGCCGAGGAGCTTCTGTAATCCTTGTTGGGTCATTGAGATCAAAACAGCAGCATACACATATAGTAGAACACATTTACATTTCCAACTAAATCACCGTCGTTTTCACTACATGCATCTCTAACATATTTATCCATCAATACATTAAACAGCTATGGTGACATGACACATCCTTGCTTTACACCCTGTTTTATTGCAAACCAATCACTCAGAACCCCGTTAACTCTCACGCTTGCCTTACTATTATCATACATCGCCATCATAACATTCAATAACTGTCCATTCACTCCATAGTCCTTCAAAACCTTCCGTAACTTCATCCTATTTATCCTGTCATATGCCTTCTCTAAATGAACAAATGCACAATACACTTTCTTTCGGATGCCTAAACATTTTTCTACCACTTGCTGAAGCGTGAAAAGGTGGTCACTACATCCTCTCCCAGGCATAAACCCACACTGCACACCCCATATTCTGTCAGAAGTAATACTCCTCACTCTTTCAATTAAAATTTTACTGAACACTTTTCCCGGAAGGCTCAATAAACTAATGGCCCGATAATTATTACATTTGGTCTTTCCTCCCTTCCCTTTGTGCAATGCAACAATGTTTGCATTCTTCCAATCCACTGGAACAACTAAGCCTGTAAGCATAAATTACATAGTTCACACAGCCGACACATGAGTAAGTTACACCCACACTTCAACATTTCACTGGATATCCCATCTATGCCTGCAGCCTTCCCATTTTTCAGTACTCTCAATGATTCTCATTCTTCTCCTCATTCTTATGACCTCATTCTTAATGATCTCCTTTTCCATCATCACATTCTCATATACTACTTTGCAATGCTCCTCCTCAGCGCCTATATCATTACTGTATAATTCGTCAAAATACTCCCTCCAGCAGTTCCTGATATTGCTTTCATCCCATACGATCTCTCCACTTTTGTTCCTTACTGCATTTATTCCCCTGCCTTCACCAATCTTAGCCCTTTTTATCCACTTCCAAAACAGCTTTAGTTGCCATCAAAATCACTCAGCATCTTGCTAGCTTCATCCACACGCATTCTTTCCTTGCTCTCTTTCACAACGATTTTGCATTCATTCTTTTTCTTTCTGTAAATCTCACATGCCTTCGAATGCTCTTCCTCAGGTTTGGCAGAAATCATATTCTTGTACGCCTCTTTCTTTTCCCTGACTGCAATTTTCACCTCTTCATTCCACTAAGCATCACCTTTCACTCTTCCTACCACTCCTTTTCCACATACACTTTCAGCACATTCTACAATCACTCCTTTTAAACACTCCCACGCATCATTCACATTCTCGTTTCTGATATACTTGTCCCATTTTCTCTGCTTCAAGGATAGAGCATCCTCAAGCATGCAACCATACTGCATTCTTACCTCACTGTCCAGCAACCTCTCCACTTTTACTCTTAACTGCTTACGAGCAACATTCTTCCTTCACACCCACTTTCTCCCCAGATTCACTTTGGAGAGAAACAAATAGTTTTCTGTTCCACATTCAGCACCCCTTGTCACTCTCGTGTCCCACACTAACTACCTCAATCTCTCATCATACACAACGATTAATCATGCTTTTACTATCGCCCCTTTGCCAAGTATACATGTGTATTCTCTTATGTTTAAACCATGTATTCGACACAAACAATCCTTTTTCCAAGCATACCCTCACCAAGTTTTCATCATTATCATTCACTGGTTCAATTTTTCCCAAAACTCATCTTTCATACTGTCACTCTCTCCATCCACTGGTGCATAGCACACCACAATCACATCTCTCCTAATACCTACTTTCATGTGAACCCAGAGCAATCTAGGGGATACTAACTCATACTTCCTTACCAGTAACTAAGCTCTCTCATTAAGAATCAGTCCTACACTTTGACTGCCGCGTACATAATGGCACACTCCTGATCACAGTGCCAGACCACCACCATCTATAGTAACAACATCCTGCCCCTACCGCTTACTTTCACATACACACAGAACATCCATTTGTCTCACTTTCATTTCATTCAACAACTCATGCTCCAATCCATATACTCCTCTCACATTCCAAGTACCGATAGTCCAGGTTGTATTGCTGATACAATTATAAATTCAGAGTAATTAATTTATGATTCACATCCTAATAAGTGATTAATTTTAGTCTTTCCAAGTCTTCTGAATAGGTCAACGAATTATTCCTTCATTTCTCATTCAACAGCTAACGAGAACTGAAGAATAACTTGAGGATTAAAGAACGATAAGTATTGCATGTGAGATCTCATGAGGCTCCATCATTCCCGTCGCTCTTTCAGTCCACCTCCTTGCCTCAAGGTAACATTCTATTCATTTGTTTCCAAAGGAAGCACCTCATGCTTTGGCTTTTTGGACAAGGATCCTTCATCATCACTGATTGGACAAGTTGTCTCCCAACACAGGCTTTGTCTACCAGCAAAAACTATCTCAAAATGCCTCCTCTTGGCAGAATTAGTTTGAATTCTGTGCCCGCTTCCTTAGCCATGATTACTTTGTATTCTCCTTCTACTTACACCAAATTTTGGGCATTTAGCTATAGTAATTGTGGAAATAACTTCAATAAAAGAAATTCTTGCAATATGTTTTGAGAAAATTTTATAACTTTCTTATGGAAACAGCAAAGTTATGGAGCCAAAAGCAAAAAATTAGGTAACTCTTAAATATTTTTTAACGTATAAGAACACAGTGAGAAATTAATCATAAAAAGAGATACGAAGATGGGGACCAGTGATGGGCATCCTGGTATTAGAGAAAGTAGTATTCTATCACCTTGGATGGGCATTTCCTCTGCGCACCATCTAGTTGTTGCGAATGAGGCATCTTGAGATTGCCTAACTTCGCAGACCTCTTCCTGATTCACTAATGAGCCAACAGACACCCAAAACAACCCCACTGGATGGAAAAAGCTCAAAAACACCACTCTAACTTGCCCTTTCCCGGCTGAGAAAGAAACCACAAATACTACACTGTTTAGTTCACTTTCGGAAGAATAAGGCTGTTCCTCCCACCAGGAAGGAGAGAAATTGTTAAATTTCTTCCTTTATGACCAGAATAATACGAAAAGAGAAATTGAGACGAAATCTATGAGAACATAGAAAGGTGTCAGATGTAGGTAGTGATGAGAGAGGCATCTCTCAAAAGCCCTGGTTAAGTGCAGCTAAATTACTTCATTTACGTGCTAATTTTTCATCTTTAGGTGCTCTTTCATTTAAGCTTTACTCATTTATTTCCAGAGGTACCCAGTAATGTAAGAGAGTCCACCCATGAGCAATTACCTACACCTTACGAACCACTGATTAGCAACATAATTGCACAAAGTTTTTAATGATTAATATCTTTTTATCACAGCAAATAATAAATTTAATACTATTCTAGCTTCCAGAGCAGACGACTAGTCGTACAGTAGCAGTACAGTAGCGAACGACTATTATTTAAATTCACGTATAGGCTGAAATAAAATAACAAAGACAATTAAGTCACTAAATAACAAAGACAATTAAGTCACTCAAAAAGTATTTTAATTAACAAATAGCAAATACAGTACAAGGCCATTATTATGAGGGTGGCTTATAGTGAGGGGGCTGTTAAAGCGAGTGATTTTTTGGCCATTGTTGGTCACAATGTTAAAAGTATACAGAGTTTGGTCGCTATTACAAGTGGCTTTTTTCGCTGGACCACTATAACGAGTCCATTTCGGCATGAATGTAGTCTGAGTTGCATGACACGCAGGGGTCATTTGCAGCTTGTGAGACTGAGATAGGAATGCAAAGTTTCAGTTAATTGCGGCAACCTATCACTCGGAAACATAAATCTAACCTGAGTGAACGAACTCTGGAGTTAGTTTTGTTATGAGCTCGCCTGTTTGGTTTTAGCACCTTACAGGTTCTCAAGGGGGAGAATTAGGAAAAGGTGAAAGAAAAAAATACAAATAAAAGTTGGCCGGAAGCATGGTGTAACTTTGTCAACCCTGTACACGATTAAAAAAAAAACAGAAGATAGCCAATGCCGATGAACTTGGAATTGCTGCGAGGAGTAGTAAAAAACTGCGACCTGCCAAAAATATTTCCTTAGATTAAGAGCTGTTTAATGGTTCACCAAGCATCGAAGTTAAGGACTTCCCATCAGCGGCCCAATTCCACTCCGAAGATAGTTTTGTTATTGGCACTCCTGTTTCGTTTCAGCGTCTCCCAGGTTTTCAAGGGGGAGAATTAGGAAAGCAGGGAGTAGTAGAAAGGGGGAATAATAAGAGAAGGGTTTATGTGAATGTCATTCCAGCCTAATATGCAGCCGTAAGTGCTTCGCTACAGTTGGTTTGATACGCTTGATCCTGCTTTCCCAAATTTTGCTGTTTTTGTACTAAGAGAGTTGTTAATATGGGTAAGATAAGGAAGTCTTTGGGTTTGGATGAGAAATTTCAAATTATAGAGGAGTGTGAAAGAAAAAACACAAATACAACAGAAGTCGGCCGGAAGCATGATGTAAGTTCGTCGACCATGTTCATGATATTAAAAAACAAAGACAAGATAACTGCTGCCTATAAACTTGTTGCGGAGAGTAGTAAAAAACTGGGACCAGCTGAGTATGCTTCCTTAGAATCAGTGCTATTTGAATGGTTCACCCAGCAACGAAGTTTAGAACTTCCTATCAGCGGTCCAATTCTAAAAGTGAAAGCGAAAGACTTTGATCTGCGGATGAATATAGAAGATTTTAAGGCTACCGATGTGTGGCTAAAGCGATTAAAAGGAAGAAGAGGGATTTCTCTTCATTACATCAGTGGCGAAAGTGCTCATGTGAGCGCTCAAGCTATGGAGGATTGGATGCCAATTCAAAATTCGATATTGGCTAGGTATGAGGCAAAGGTAATTATTATTGAGGAAAATTTGGTAGAAGCTCTGGTGTTAAACTCCCTCATTTTCTGAAGTACACTCATGGAACTTATATATAAATTGTTTCCACTGATTTAGGACGTATACAATGAAGATGAGACGGTCCTATTTTATAATCTACAGCCGGAAAAAACCGCAGAGGTGGAAAACGAAGCAGGGAAAGAGTTGCAGTTCTCATCTACACAAATATGGATGGAACTGACAAAATGAAGCCTTTTGTAACCGGTAAGTCGGCACATCCTCAGTCATTCAGCAGCCAACGAACTATTCCCTGCACCTATGAGTCCAATACCAGAGCATGGATGACATCACAGATATTTACGCAGTGGCTTCAGGCATTTGACGCCAGAATTGGCAGACGAAATAGAAAAGTTGTGCTGTTTGTTGATTGCTGTCCACTCATCCCATCATAAAACTGACAAATGTGGAACTCGTGTTTTCCCCCCCAACTGTACCAGCAGGCTACAGCCCCTTGACCAGGGCATAATTGGGGTGGTAAAACACCACTTTCGAGCAATGTTTGTTAACGTGTTAAAGTGGAAATTAATAACCGGTGAAAAAAACTACAATGGAATATATTAGAAGCAATCCATGGGCTGGCCACATTGTGGAAAAAATCACTCCGGAGACAATAAGTTCATGTTTTCCGCATGCAGGATTCAAGCGAGACGAAAGTGAACCACAAGAAGAAGCTGACGGTGCTGAGGTGGTCCCCGACAGCTGGAAGGTTGTGTCCAGCACTATGAAAGTTGACTGTTCGTTTGACGACTATGTTGTGGTAGACAAAGACATTACTGTCTACAGTTCACTGACCGACAGTGAGATGGTTGAAAACCAAAATGATAATGGCAGTGAAGTGTCTGATGATGATAGTGTTGAAAAACCTAGTGAAGTTCCAAGTGGTGAATCTCTTGTGTAAGCATTAGGCGTACTAAATTCATTCTACATGGCTTAAAGTGCTTCAGTGAATGAAAGGCTTTCAAGCTTGAGGAAGACTTCGTCACAAAACAATGTGCAAAGAACTTGAAATAAACTACAATTGACTGATTTTTTGCAAATGATTGCTATTTTTATCTTATGATTGAATGTGAAATAATGTTTATCCCTGAAAAAATTCATATTTGCCAGATTCCAAAATGTTTTATTTTTGCCAACTGGTGAATGAAAATTTAGTGAGCATTGTTAATTGTCTTATTGTTTTTGTTGCACACAGGAGTAAAGTGTTGTATTCATATAAGTTTTGCGTGATCGCATTCAAATTAGAATTGAGGCTTTTTATGAATATGTGTTCGCAATCTGCGCAAGATAACATTTTATGAAACACAATTTTTACGGATGACTTTATAATATCCATTTACACCAGTACATCCCTCCTCGAATAAACAGGCCCACCATGCCTCAAATAAACAGGCCTGAGATTAATGATTAATTTCTTTTCATTTACACCCCATATTAAACATTTGGCAGCATCCAGATTTCGCCGATGTACTAAATGTGCATTGATATCCCAATGCGCCGTACGAGAGTATATCAACTCAGAATAACAAAGGGTAAGTGACCTATAGGTGGGGAAAGGATTCATCTGTGCTTGAGTGGAAGGTCAGTGTGGGGGAAAGACTACAGCGCAAGCTTCATGGCATCCCTTATTGATGCATTCTCAACTTCCTTCAACTACTGCCTCACTCCTTTACGAGGAATCAGCGAAGTCCGTGTTCACAAGACTATTGTTAGGACGATTGTTCCTGCACTACATGCTTTTACACTTCTAATACTTTACAGGCTTAAACTTTGTGCTGCCCTGCCCTTCATTGCTTGCGTGAAAAGCAAGATGGGGACAGGAAATCTCGCTATAGAAATTTGTTCATAGGTCGTCAGAATTCACAATAAATCTGATGGATTGCTGGCCAATGAAAAACTAGTTTTCGTGATTCGATGTTGTAAAGGTAGCGCTATGTTGCAAGTTATTTCAAACATACGTAATGATTGCCTTGTAGAAGAGATGTGAACTTTAGGCCTAAATTAAACATTTTCACCTCATTACTTGGTCAATTGGTGGATGGTATGGCGCACCATTATACATAACCTGGAATGATCCTTATACTCTTTCAATTCATACCATTCACATGTTAATATTTTCGACATAATTGTAATAACCATGTAAAGCGTGAACCAGTCTCGTTTATTCATCTACACTCTCCCACAATAGAGGCATTTCCATTCCTTTTCAAGGCTTAGTTCACTCAGTTTGCAAGCTCTTATATCCACCCTTGTCAACACCTGACACTTTTTCTCGAGATCTCCTCTGGTGACAGATGGAGGTACACCATTCCATGATAAGCAGAGCCTCTAATTTTCTTCCTTCTCTCGGCTCATATTACGCTTTGGGTGATTACTTGACACTATCCAAGATCTTCTGATCCCAAGACTAAAAAAGGCGTCTTGTAAAAGGCAACTGATCCTAGTGTTGGTAATTCCTAACCTGTCAGTGATATAAACAACTGATTGGCTTTTTTTGTGATTTACTCTTCAACTATGCCAGGACTCCAGGAGGTTACTTTGCCTGCCAGTAAGTTAAGTGAAAATAAAAATGTCCCCAGTGATTCCTCCCTCGCAAAGATTGATTAGAAACAATAGAAGTGTCATATTAGGGTAGTTGACAGGTGGTCCTGCTTTGAGTTGAACCATTGAGGAGCCAAAACCCTTTCAATCAAGATAGGAATGTTCTCTCAGCAAAATTCATCCACATGGGACTCAATGTGCCAGAAGGAGATGGGTTGTAACCCGAGATATCACTCCCTCTTGTCTTTATCTTCCTCTCATCTAACCTGGATGAGCTATGCTTTGACCCTAATGGCCTCCACAAGTAAGGGCCTCTAGTAATAAGAGGCTGTGAGATAGGGGAGGCACACGAAATTTGAGTCAGAGCACTTGTGATACCTATGTATTCTGAATGCTTTGGAAAGCAAATGACTATCGTCCCTTGTCATGAAATAGAGTAACCCTGAACCCTTCTCATTTATCTAATTAATAATTGTTACATTTCTGGTTTTCTTCCTATGACACTGGCCCTGCATTGATGTGAAATAGCATCTCTAGGACTACATTTTACAGCTGTCTGGGCATCCATTCACTCTTCGATTTCCACCTACAGTTTTTAAGGATTATTTTCTGTATTGTGAACGAAATGAATGTGGCGTCAAAAGTGTGACATATCTTTTACAACTCTTCAGCACGATTGTTAATGGTTCTATCTCTAGATGGCCACTATACATTCTGTTGAGACCCATTTCTGTTTTGCACTTGTGATTCCCCATTACCTTACTGTGATCACCAGTTTTTGTAAAATACATAGCATTACTTACAACTTTCTCTTTCTATATTCTCCTCCAATATGTCAACCCCTTCTGTGTGGGACCTGCGAACATTTTTTACACCAAAGGTCTGCACACACTGATGCAGGACAAAATTACTCAGCGGGATACCACAACACGCAAACCGACGCGAATCCCACCCGGTAAAACGTGGTACCGCTGCGAATAAAATCCAGTTCGCTGCATGCAGCGTATCTTCCGTCCCGCAACTCTAGTCTAGAGTGAATTTTCCCGCTTTTGCGTCCTACGCCAGTGTGTGCAGACCTTATACCTTAACTACGATATGAATTATTAATCTGGTGATAGTCAGTTGGGAATTTCCACCCGAATGATCTTGCATTGCATGGAAAATGCTACTTACAAATAAGTGGGAAACTTTTACAAATGCTAATTACAAATAAGTGGGAACAATTTTACTCCGGCAAACTTAGTAATTTCGTCAGTATTTCGACGTATTTACGAAAACAATGCACCAAATACCCATTCGTTCAGTTTTGCCAGAACTTGATGCAAGGATTCAAGGCGTTAGCATTGTAATAATGATTGGACCACTATAATGAGGGAGTGTTATAACGAGCGATTATCAAATTATAAGCGAACTCGCTATAGTGGCCTTCTACTGTATATCCTAAGCTTATTGAGGTAGATAAAAAATACATATTGATAGCCTGTACCCAAAATTTCTGAGACAAATATGATGTGATAAATGAAATTTGATTTGAATATTTATATATTTGGAATCGGAATTGACTTTAGGTGATCGATTCTCGATACTGACTCTAATCCTAAGAATCAGTGGAATCGAGAATCGACACTTGGATTCGACTTAGCCTTAGTTCATTTCCTCCAGAAATACCCTTCATATTCCCCTCAAGGCTGAAGAGATTGTTGTCGGCAGCACTCCAAAATACTATAGTAGAGTGTCGATTATCCAATTGGTGGATAATTCGCTTATCATCCTGCAACACCTCCCTCCCCTACTCTTCCTATCCACCCCTTCTTCTACAGCCTCCCCAACTACTACCACTTAATGTTCACCAGGCATTGCTTTCAAGGGATGTTTAAAGTTTTTTTATCGCACATAGAGATAAATATAGCTGCATACAATAAAATTACTTTACTGCAGTAGTCTAAAAATCAATTGCAATTAATACTTACTTTTAGCCCCATGATTCGAAAGCAATTACTACGTTAAATCTCAAATGTACATGGCAGTAAGGTCAAATTAGCATATTGATCAGTACATAAATGTCCACCTACAGCACATGAATGGAAAATAGAAGGGCTTCAATTTTTCCTTCAAGTAGCATTCAAATTCTACCATAAAACCACATTGCATTTAGTTAATTACAGAGCACATCACTGCCAGCAAGAATAAAAAAAAAACACATTGGTTTTCTAGAAAAAGACTCTTGACATTATATAACTACAGGGGAAAAATCAGAAATAATATGAATTAAGCGGTATGATATCCTACAGAAAGAACTTTAACACTTAAAGAAAAATTCACCTGAACTATTTTCTGGGCATGCAATTAACGAAACAAATTAATGAAGCAAACTCAAAACATTAGAAATAGTAGTGAGTCTGGATAGGGTGTTTATTTTCATGTTGTCTGCACCTTGGCAGAGTCGATTGCTCCATAGGTATACACAGCAAAAGCTGCCTGAGCTTAATTCGGCCAGAGGCTAAATGACTTGATATAAGACATTTACATATTACTAGACATAAAAAGCCCCTTCCTGGATGAGCTAAAAACTAAAGTTTTTTCATTTGAGGACTTATTTCAAGAAGTTGATGAAACCATTCAACTTGGCAGTTTGCAGGACCCAAAGCAATTGAAATCGTAGTCTCCAATGTGTTAAATCACGGGAACATCTGGATGGCCATAATGTATTCTGCCTGATAAAATAATGCTCCAAAGCGCCATACACAAAAAAGTGGAAAGTAGAAAATTTAACCGTATGAGAAAAAATTTTATGGCCATCTCTTATCCACCACCTTAAATTAGATCGGCTAAGACTCAAATGCAGAGTATTATCCTTCCTTATCTAGAGCACAGACGGTCTTTCTCGTCCATTGTTAACTAGTCATTCTCGTCCATTTCAACGTCCATCGTGAGGAAATGATAATTTACATAATTAAGCTATAAAGAGAATTCTAATAATAGCAAAGCATTGAATTAGATAATTTTTAAACTACCCTAACATATGGCTAAGATTCTCACCCGTTGTGCTTCCAACTATCCCAGTATTCTGGTCAACAGCCTCAAGAAATTGCCCAATCACTAGCGGTACACTCTGAATACGCTTGACCTCTTCTTGGGCATGCAAATACTCTTTCTTTAAGTTCCTCTGTTCATCTTTGATGTACTCTTCTTGAACAGCCAAAAATTCTAACTGGCGCTGCAATTTCTGATGGTGAGAACGAAATCGTGTCAATTCATCATCGGAACGTACCATGTCGGTTCAACGAAAATCCATGTAATTACCTTATATTTAGTGTATAAATCTTCTAAATCTAGCTCTTCATTTGAGGTTGTGGTAGTGCCGAGGGTAGGGCGACTCTCAGGGCTACTTTCTTCCTACAAAAACGGATAGTCAACACTTCAAGTAACAGAGCCTCAAACAAGATTTTGCCAGTGAATCTTTTACACAGTTAAACAACAAAACCATCATAAACTTTGAATTCAAAGCGTCAGCTTCAAAATTACACTACATCCGAAAACGAAAATTCACATCTTTAACTGAAATTTCACCTTACTTTTTCGGGTATAGCGACCACCACTTCTTCCATCTTAACTTTCTTGTCAGTCATGAACAAACGAACATCGGCAATCTGAAGGATCTGAAGAATTGAAGAAAGAAAACACAAAAAGATGAAGGGGACGAAGCGTGTGTATTCCTTTCTGTTTACGTTTCCTATGTTTTTGTTGATGTTGTGTTGAAAAGAAGAAATGGTACCGTACAGTGAGTTTTGTTCTTTTAATTCCATGAATTATAAGAAGGTAATGTAGTATTCAGGTGTATATGGAAAAGAAAGTGTCTCTAGTTTAGCAATAAAATGGAAACCCAATGAATACAAAGTTTCAAATGATAATAGTTGAGGTCTCATATGTGGTATCATGGATGACATATGTGAAAGCGAAGCTCTTCTGCCTCGGAATTTGAGTTCTCGCCATAAACCATGTCGAGGAGATGGTGGTTCGACTACTGACGAAGAGGATTCTTCCGGGCGTAATCATGACTGGTGGGATGATACCAGTTCAGGATCTAGTTGTAGCTCATATTCATGCTCAGATTCCGACTATGAAGAGCACAAGTAACTACCGTTAACAGTTTTGAGTCAGTGTATGAGTGAATGCACTATGTAGGCATAATAAACTTAATTTTTTCATTAGGTCAGACATCGAGTGGGAAACGTCAGTAGATTCAACAGGCGGTGTTTTTTATGTGGAATCTAATGTACCATTGGTTCCTAACCTGAAAGTTTCTGACGATACGGCTTCTAAGAGTGCAGCCTCTTCTAAAACAAAAATCCCTGGAGGTAATTAATAACCCATTAGTAGATTAATTTTCTGCTTAGCTACTTCTTTCATGCAATAAAGACCTAAGGGAGTGTAGTTGTCTGCACGGGCTGGGTGGCTGAATTCTTAGCTCAGGCAGTCTTTTTGCTGTGTAAGTAGCTCTTCTGGGATCGGAGTTGTGAAATTTTAGTATCAAACAGCCCCTCATTCTAGTAAGCCGGCATTGTCATCTCTGATAATGTGTTCCATTATTTTTCCCTTGAACATTATGTTATCCACCTGCAAAAATTTTGTTTACTATTATTGAATGATTAAATTTTACTTGGTTTGGCGCAGGTTTGATTAGGTACTCTATCTTTGCTTATTCTAATAAAAATCACAGTGGGATCATGTTCATAATTTTGGTGAAATAATACTCATTCCAAAAGCCTATTCACCCTAAAGAAAGTTTATAGGGAGCTAGCCAGTCCTAACATTAGTAAGGAATCCATATATACAGTACATTAGCAGTTCGCTTTGGTGGAATGCAAATTTCTATGATAAAATTTTGCAATTCCATCTGCCAAAGCAGAGGTTGTGTGTAATGTGTCATGAATACCATGTATCAGTTCGTGTACCCTGTTTGTTTTTCAGGGGTAAAAATATGATATCAAGTAACTAACTCTACACTTTGCCTTGTTACTTTACCTTCTCTTTCTCTAATTACATATTGTAACCGATATTTGTGAGATATTCCAGTAATTTTGTTGTCTTATTGCTGTGCATAGTCTTAAACCATTGTGTTAACTGAATAAAAGTTGTGCACAAATGTATTATTTGTTGTTTAACTTCTTTAACCAACAAACAGGTCGGCTAGTTGGACTCATTTCGTACAAGAGGAGGGCAAATAAGAAATTAAGGGGCTGGTTCAGGGAAGGGTGGCATTCATCCAATTCTAGATCTGAAAATTCCACCAGAAATGCAAGCACTCGGGGTAATCGCCAAACCAGTAATGTGTGGCCCAATCGTGGATCTGTCCAAAGTAGTGGAGGAGGAAACAAGGTGACATTTCGTGACTCCCAAGAGGGGGAAGCTAGGGAAGTTGGCTTACATGTTGATCCTGGCCGAAGGAATTTGGGGAGGCGTGCAACTTTGTGTGAGACATTACTGGGAATAGTGCCAGGTGTTTTTTCCTCATCCTCTTCCACTACAAGTGAAAATGATGGAGAGCTACAAGGACTTGTGGATGATCGCATAATGGTGGCTGGTTTTGTGCCTGATGGAGAAGCCATCAAAAATAGGAGTATAAAAATTGGTAATTACTAAGATAATTCTTGTAAGCATATATGTTAGTTCTAAGTAATACTAATAATAATTTTTCATATTTATTGCTATTGGCTAATCTGTCTTAAGAACACATAGCTATAAAAAGTTTTTGCCATTTGTCATATATAAAAGAAAGATTATTTTTAAAAGCTCCATAGTGGTCTTTTCTCTTTGGATGAGTGCTCAGTGCTGTTAGGATGTGCTTTGGTGACTTATTCAGATTCATTTTGTTTCCTCTTGGATGCAAAGCACCTCAATAAAATTGGTTAATTTTCCCTTGAAACAAAATTATACATTTTTATTAATTTGTGTCCAACATATCTTTAAGTATTATCTATTTGTCATTCACATGTTAAGTCTTTAACCCATTAATTTTGGCTAACATATCTCTGCAATTTTGCAGATGATTGGGGGATATTGAAATTTATGTTTAAGAGCCTTATTCTTAACGGAATTGTGACCGCGCATTATGCCAGAATTTCGACCCAGCATGCTGTTTCCATGGTAATTGCGACCCAGTCAGTATTCGGTATTCTGAATATTTATAATGGCCACTGGAAGTCGAAATTTAAAGGGCGGTCGCAATTCGGTATTCTGAACAGTGAATAGTGACCGGCCGGGTCACAATTATATAGCGCGATCACAGAGACTGGGCAATTCTGAATAGCGACGGCTAGTTCTCATGAACTCAGCAGAATATCCGCATTTTGTAATGATTTCAAGCATTTTTCAGTGTTTAAATGAAAAACTTTCAATTAATTAAGGGCCCAAAATCGCTTCTATGGCGCCATAATGATGTGTTATTGAGATCACAATCGTTTATATGCGAATTAGATGCGTGTTGTACAAAAATGTAACTAAATCTATTATTTTCCTCTGGCCACTGTATAATATTACTTTGAAAAGTAATTATTTCATTCTCTTATGAAATTCGCTTGCAAGGGGCAAGTATAACATCGCTAGTTATATAAGTAAATAGCTACAATCCTTGGATCTCGGCTAAATGCTAGATATTTACAAGCACATATGTACGCACAACAAATACACAAGGGTTGAATTTCAAGGAGTACTCCAATTCAGATGAGCTTGCTGTGCTAACCACGTATTTTAATGATAACGGTGAGTAAAAACAACATATAACAAGTACAATGAAGCCCTGCGAGACGTATGAAAGTCACTAAAAATAACATTACCCGTAATGTCATATGAATCATATAGTGTCATCCAATACAAACACTTTTGGGCGTTACTAAATAGCCAATCTCTTACAGTTAAAAATGCAGTATATTAGTTTCTCTCCTATTCTAAATGAGGCCGAAGATAAAAACTTTCTATGCCCACCTCTCACTCTCATTGAGGTCTAGTGGTCATCCCATTATAAGCTTTAACAATATGCAGTGAGACTGTTGAGACCTCCCAGCTCATTACTACCAGCACAAAACATTATCACTGAGTGGAATAATGTACATTGCAATACTGGTAGTCCTCTATTGAAGGAAAACTGACATTTGCATGTATAACAGTGCCTGCGGATAAAGTGTATACGTCGATGCTACGAAAGGTATTCAATAAGGGACACTGCTTTCCCAAAACTGACACAGGAAAGGATCACTTAATATGTTATTTAATCATAAGGATAGCAGGCATAATTAACATTTTAAAAACATAAATTTAAATGCAAATCTCACACCATCAATGGACGCACGCTTGCATGTTTACCTTGATGTTTACATTAGCCGTTCCACAATATTAATTTCGTCTGTCATTTATCAGAAAAATGACTTTGTGCATTAATGCATATTTTACAGCTTATAATACGTAATAAGTATTAAAGTTATACTTTAATGTATTTATGAGTTGAAGAAAGTCCTACATTACAATAGGGAATTAATATTTCATCAAAGGGAGAGAGAAATAACGACAAGCTTGCATCTCATTGGCTGCTGAATTTTAAGTTGAATATGACTGAAGAAGTTGTCATACAGGAAGGGGCAGGCTTTATTTAGCGACTCTGAACTGGGCAATATATTGCCCACCTCCATTCAGAATACCGATCCGTGCTGTTCTGAGCCTTGGAATAGCGCGAGCTTCATATAGCGACCCAGATTCAGAATAAGGCCCTAACTCTCACATTTGTCCCTTCTCATGTCCCTCCTCAAGTTTCACTTAACCAACCTTTGGAAGAGTTGAAGATTCTCTAAATGGTGTCATTTATTCAGGGTGTGGTAACCACCTTCTACTCCAACTCTCCATGCTTGATGACATAATTGAAAAACAATTCCTTCAAACCACTTCCATTACTTCCCCAGCTCTTAACAGCCCCACATACCACTCGAAATTATGGTTTTACTCTTTCTTATAATGGAGGGAACTCCTTTGTTAAGAATTTAGAGCCATTTTTGTGATAACATGCGAGCTCAGATAAGAACTATCTTTCTGGAATACCCAATAATGTCACTCTGAAAACAAACAAAGGAAGAGACTTTTGAGCCTCAAGCTTAATGCCGATGAAATTAAAGTCTGAATCTCAGATACTTGTTTGTGAGAACAAGATTCTTTAATCATGGTGACCACATATGACACAGCCCAGAGGAGAAATGTTCAGAGCCACGTGCCCTACAACACCATCCTTACCAACTCAACAAATCTCATGGGAGAGGGAATGTCGTGTGACTTTTCAATTTTCAACAACACAACTGTTGCCAATCATGGATTTACATATCCCTGCCAAAGTAACCGATTTTACCCCAATAACATTGTTGCTACCCTTACACCTTTCAAAGAAATTCCATAACTGGAATAATTATTTTCCCTCAAAACTAACCAATTCCATCCCAAACAACAATGTTGCAACTCTAACAACTACTCTCCCAGCCCCTACTAATGGTGTTGGTGACTGACTATTTTTATTGTCGTACAATAGTTGGGTGGCTGAAAACTATGTAACTGTCACCTGGGGGATGTTCTGGCTATTACACTATTGCCCCCACAGCTGATTAACTGTGGAGTGACATTACTTTTATTGTCATACAATAGTTGGGTGACTAAAACTATGTAACTGTCACCTGGGGGATATACTGGCCACTGAATCTCTGTAGTTATAGCCGAAATGACTTTTATCACAGTTATAACACCAGGAGTGCTACAAACCTATGTCAGGACTAGACATGCTGCACTAGGACGGAAAAATATGGGCCTTATACTATTTAACAAGTTACCAGTTGAAATGAAAAACTGTGAATCGATAAGTGCATTCAAATATGCACTCAATCAATATTTAAAAATAAATATTTTGTACTCAGTTGAGGAATTTATGCAGCAATTATAACAATTATAACTTGTATTAATATTGTCTTGTCTTGGCCTTTATTTGTATGTAAAAACAAATCGTTGGACAGTTTATTATAGTATTTGTATTAAAATATGTATATATATATTTTATTTTTGTATTTGATAAAATATTTTTTGTATTTGTAAATGACGAATCCTATACCTACACATGTTTGTATGGTCTTTGGAGAATAAATTCTATTCTATTACGCTATTGCCCCTACACCTGATTAACTGTGGAAAGAAATTACTGGGAAATTCATTGATCTGCTCTTCTTGTAGTGATGCTCCAAAAATCCCATCAATTACTTTTCACTAAGCGCCTCTTCATAATGGACAATTTGTTTTCTTTGTATCAATTTTTGATATTTCACTACTACGTTGCCATGCTACTACAATGCCATTCTCTGATCACCAAATCATATCATCAAATATTGTTAAAAAATTTCTGTAAAAAATTACATACTACCTTTCCTACACTACAAGTCCCAGTACCAACCCAATCTAGGGATTTCACTCCTAAAATAATATTCCAGAACCGGCTTTCCTCTTCCTTATTTTTCATTAAAACTGCATTTTGAACATTCCTTGACACTACAAAATGCCCATTTATACTTTCTGTTTTCAGATAAATTTCATTTCTGGGCCAATGAACATGTTCAATTTAGGGCTGTGTACCATCCCACCCTAGCACTCCTGTTTACTTAAAAATTCCATTAACATGTTGGTTGGTGGGGGGGAAGGAAGGGGGGAGACAAGGGAATATGTGAGAAGTGAAATTAGTGAGTATTTTTATACTGGAGCTTTAGCAATCCTGAAAAACTTGCATTATCTACTCTAAAACTACCTACTTGCCACATGTGTGTGTGTGTGTATCTGGTGCTATTCCATGGTATCATTCTCATTTTCATCCATTACCTGGATTTTATACAAAAATATTATTGCTGGTATGGCAGAAATAGAAGTTTATCCTTATTTTTACTCTAAATACTCAATGTGATGGCATTGCCCAACTCTTTAATTCTTATATATATGATGGCATTGCCTTTTCTGGACTGATTTGAATATGTATGTGACTTAAGGGAATATTTTTGTGCATTTGAGTTTGACATAATATTTGTCACTCCTCTATGTACTTATATGTATATTTCATTGGTTTACCCTTTGATTTCTGATCTTACAATAAATTTATCATATAAATCAGTTACATGCTTTTTGTATAATTTAGTACACCAGGGTTGAAATTCGCTATGCAAAAATCATTTGACTTGATCAGGATTCGAACCTGGATCTCCCAATTGCTGGTCAGGTGTGTTAGCCAGTTACACCACCAAGCCATCTTTCTTCAAGGCAAATTTCGAGGGGGGTTTATGTGAACTAGATGTTCAATTTCGTTGTTTTAATAACGACAATGTTGGGTTTATCCACTGCGACAGTGGCTTTGTAAGCACAACTTCGTCTCATGTGCTACAATGTAGACTTGAGGCCTGAACATCTAGTTCACATAAACCCCCCTCGAAATTCGCCTTGAAGGAAGATGGCTTGGTGGTCTAACTGGCTAACACACCTGACTGGCCATTGGGAGATCCGGGTTCGAATCCCGGTCAAGTCAAATGAATTTTTCATAGCGAATTTTAACCCTGGTGTATATGCACCCATGCAAGTGACTTCGTACCACATCATTTGTCAAATGCAAATTTTGGAAATTTGTATAATTTAGTGTTGAACTAAGAATTATTAGCTTCAAATTTGACATTTATGTTTCAGGGGATTGGCTGAGAAAGATCGATGGAACAGAAGTTACTTTCAAGACTATTGATCGCTTCCTTTCTAGTATTATTTCCTCATGTACGGTAAGGAAATGATAATTGATTTTTAAATTTTCATTTGTCTGGTGTGAGTATGTTTAAAGTAACTTTGTGATTTATTTTTGTGGCATTTATTGGAAATAATTGGCTAATTAGGTTGAAATATACATCTGGAATCAAGCTGAATGAAATTACAGCTTTAAATCAGCAAAATGTATCCAATTTTCCTGTCGTATAGATATTTGATGATTTTTTAAATTTTGCCTAAAACATAATGACAATAAGTAATACTGCTACAAATTTTGTTAAAGAAGCACATAGGTACTTCACCTTAATTTTTTTATCTGTGATCAATGGATTGTGCATTTAAAGGTATGTTATTGTAATGTAATATTTGTCTTCACTCTTCCTTTTGTCTAGTTAAAGCTCACTCTTCAAAGAGTTGCTGGTTGTGATGTTACAGCTGATTTACCTCATGGAATCAAGTCAAAGGTATGATAATAGGATATATGTGTATCTAATGCTTTTCTTGGCAAAATTTCTCTGGTTTATAGTTAATCTAGATGTACATAGTTTTATGGAGTCAATATGCAGAAGTATTGACCCTGAAAATGATATATTATATAGAGACTTGACACGAAAGGAAGAGGAGGAGTGAAGTCAAAAGTAGGTTTTCTTTGGCTGAAAAAAGGGAGAAATTTCTTAAGTGATACCTGAGTAAATATGGTAATCTTTAATCAAAATGCAGACCCATAATTTTATCCCACCATCTCCTAGAACACTCCTATTTGGTACTTTCATATAATTAGGTCCAGAGGCAAATTCTGTCTATGCCGTGTGAGTAAATCATATATTCTCTCACCTCCAGATCGTACAAAAAAGTAGCTAGAAACCAAGAAACTCATCTGTTATTTGTAGACTTAAAAAAAGCATGTGACAGTATTCTTCTGGTGAAACTTTGGCATGCATTAGAAAAGATGAACATAAGTATGGAAATTGTTGGAGCCATCAAACCTTATATAGCCAATCAGTCACAGAAATCAAAGTTGGAAACCAATTAACTTATTAGAGGATTTATATCAACTAAAGGACTACGGGATGGTGCCTTTCACCAATTGTATTCATTATATAATATATTTGAGCAACTTTAGAAAACTGGAAAAGCAAATTCAAATCAATGCAAATACCATTAATAGAAAACAATATACGTACCGTATGCTTTGTTGATGATAGTTAGTTATCGCCAAGGATTATGATTACTTAACCCTTTCGCGCCTAGCGTCGGGTATTGCCGACGTGAAGTTTCCTATGCAAATGAACGAAAGTCGGCTAGGGCCGACGGAGAAAAACCAACGCAAAAGACTTAATGTTGGGTATAGCCGATGCAAGGGAAGGGAAGTGACCGATACGGTAGCAATAATCCTCGGTATGCAGTGAGCCCTTGCGACCCAGCTTTGGGACAGCCCAGACCCTTTCCTCGGCAAGTGAGCTCGACCCTCCACATCATTAGTACCCCTCCTTGCTGCATGAATCCGTGGTTTATTGTATTTGCAGTGGTTTTTTGTGGCAATTATTTTTTTCACTCCACAAAATTTTTAACTTTATGAAGTGAATTATTTGTTTTTTTTTTGAGTCTTAGCAAATTTCAAATGAAATTCTAGCATTGATAGTAACGGGAGTTCTTGTGTGGTACTCTTAATAGTTTGATCTCTAAATAGAACTCTAAATTTGTTCATATTAATGCTAGAATTTTGTTTAAAATTGTAAAACGCTCAGAATAACATAGGAAATTCATTTAAAGGTACATATAAGTTTTTGAAGTACACACCAAAGGATTATTTTTAAAAACACCGCTAATGCAACAAACTTACAGTGACCTCCTGCTGAGAGAGGGGCTGCTAAGGGTTGGGGGGTCGAGCCGAGTGCCCGGGAGAAGGGCACGGTGTCCTGTTGAGTGGGGTTCCAAAATGGGCAAAAGGCATACCTGAGCGATTTGTCACCGCGAGAGAGCTCCGTAGAGAGGAGTACAGAAATTCTCATGCTGCTCATAGTAGGGAAAGCATTTCCCTTCAAAAGACTTTGGTGCGAATTGGTTAAACCATAAGACACAGAAGCTTATCGAGGAATTTGAAAAAATGTCATCTAGAAATTAATATAGGCAAGACAATATTTGTGTGTCAAAAACAGAACATAAATATCTCATCCTTGAAAATGGAGAAGCAATAAATTGATTTAATTTAAAAAAATTCTGGGAATGTAAGTTTCACTAGGAGGAACAATGAATGCCATGGTTAAAGAGAGAAAAAAATGAAAAAAAAGAACAGCAATATCCTTATTAAACTGTGTGCTTTGGGGGCAGAACATCTTGAGAGAAAATAAAAAATGTGTCTACAAAACACTGGGTAAAGTATTACAACATACAGCTGTGGAGTATAGGTGATAAAAAAAGAGAACTGAAAAAATACTGAATGCTGCAGAAATGGATTATTGGATACGCACAGCAGGAAATCCGAGAATACAGAGTGCAATAAATATTAGAATGAGAGAAAATATGGGAATGACAAGCAAACAAACAAGATGAGATGATGAAAAACCAGCTAGTACGGTATGGCTTCATACAGTAGATGGACAAGGGTAAGCTCCAAAAAGAGACCCTACATTGGGAATCACACAGCAAAAGAAAACCAGGCAGGCCAAGAAGAAGAGGAATGGCATAAAAAAAGAGCTTGATTGGATTTGGAGGAAGATTTGTGGAAGGACAAAGATTGGCAATCAGTAGACGCTGGACAGCACTGTAAACCAATAATAATATATATTATGCCTTGTCTTATCTGTGATGAATTCTGCACCATTCAAAACCTTCCTTATGAATGAATAATTCCCTCCTTCTGCAACTCCAGGTAGTGATCCTTACATGTAATATGGTGTCTTATAGTGCTAGCCCTTGACTTAATGCAAAAATGCAACCCTTCTGATGGCATTCTCCCCTGTGGATTGGCTCAATTTCTATTTTTTCTAATGGGAAAATGTATGTGACAATGTTTACAGTTTGGTACATGAGCTGGTGTGTGCAAGATGAGAAGTTTGCTTTTGGAGTAGAATTATTCAATATGCCCAAAAACCCTTCTTTTGCTAAATGCAGGCCATTCATCATTTGAGGAAATGATGAGTAATATACCCTTCTGGAGATTTTTCCGCTGTGATAAAATTATGGTTGTGAACTGAACAAATTTGAGATAACTTAAAATCTTTTGATGGAAGATGTTATTATTTGTCAAGTTTTTGCCGCATCTTATTACGAGAAAAGAGCTCATGAAATTTTTCCAGCCTTACACTTCAGTATTCAGCCAGGTCAAGGTGTTCAGACTACTAATTTTGCAAAGATTATATATACCTTGTGGGATTTTAATAATATAGAATCTTGGTATTTATGGAATCAAAGTTGAAATAGCTCACTGTAACAGTGGAACATTTACAAGTGTAATTATAACACCCCAAGTTGATTTGGTTCTTTCCTAGCAAAAAATATTAATTAAGTCTTCCCTGGTTTTCCACCAGGTTAGGCGATTGTTGACTGATGTTTCAATGGCTACCTCTGCCATTGTCCTCAGGGCATGACAGTTTGAAAACTCTTTAAGAATGTAGAATTTTCCTACTGATATGACCTAAGGACGATGACAGAGGTAGCTGAAATGTCAGCTAACAAATGCCTAACCGGTTGGAAAACCCTTCATTACTATGTATAATGGTCTTAAGTTGATGAATGGTCCTTGTGAATATGTGTTTTGCACTATTATCAATCTTTCATTTTTTTTTACTTCAAGCCATTAGAACAGTCAAAACTGGTCCGCACTCTTATTGGATCTGGAGCAGATGATATCAGGTCAATCATGATGGGTCTACCTGTGGGTTTGCTTTATCTGGCATTCCCCTCAAGAGAAAGAGGACAGGATGGGAACTCTGGTGGTGAAGAAGATGAATTCAGTGACATCATTTACTGCTACCCTCCAGGCTCTCAATCAAATGCTCTGACTCCCATACGTGGCAGTTTCCTTACCTTAAATCAGCTGATACCTCAAGTTACCCAGTCAGCTCCTGTCAGGTTAGTACCTTCTTCCCTGAAGCTTTAGTGGATTTATTGATGGTCAGGGGATTATAATATAACCTATCATCCTACTAGGTGCCTGTGATGGGCACCTGGAGTAGCTAAAGCTATCTGTCAGTTATCTGGCACCTTTTTTTTATTTCAAAGCCAAGTAATAGAATATTTTCATTTATTTGAGAGCATTCATCTAACTATTTGTTATAAAATTTTGATGTAAGCTAATTATAGGTAGTTGATAAGGTTTGCTTGCTATATTTTTGAATATTTATATATTTTCAAATGACATGGAAATCTCTTCTCATTTATTCAGCTCAACTATAATGCTTAAGGGGCAAAAAACTCATGTGGTATATGCTCCAGAGGGATCTGAACTCCTCTTAGTTGCTGCTCCTGATAATTGGTAGGCATAACATTGATATTTTAATTTGCTATTGATAGAAATATTAATTAAATGCAAGCATTACTTAGGAATCTCATTGATACCCTTATTTGCAGTTGTTCCATTCCTGAGGCAATATTGCTGACTGAGGAGCTGTTGCGTGCCTTGCGTTTCAGTTGCCAAACACTTCACAGGTATACCTTAAATCTATAGGCTACTGTTTCAGGCTGCAAGGAAGGGTGTTTTTTTTCTTGCCTTTGGGCTTATTATTCCTGCATGTTGCTAAAAATATCATTTTCTCTGCAAGCTTTTGAAGTGGCTTGTGCTTCATATTTTTCTGCTGGCTTTTAAAGAAAGCTGCTTTTCCTCTAGCGGGTCTGATGTTCTTGCCATTCACATTCTTTAATTTGTATTCTCTTAATAGAATGTTTTTACAATGGGGCTAGCTTGTACTTGATTCACCTGCTCATTGCCATTTTACTTCTGTTGAGATATTATGATAATGTGAGCTCTGTAAAAGCATACTTGTCTGACAGATAGCAATGCTTTCTTCCAGGGCATTTTCTGACTCTTCTAACAAACATGGACTGGATCGCCACCTGGACATATTTTTCACCAGAGTTCTAATTGGAGGATTTTGGAGCAATACAAAGTTATCCAATGTTTGCACAGAGCTAACATCAAAAGCTAAAATCTTTTCACCTCATCTCTTTGAAGATATTTTGCCAGCCAGCCACTTCCTTTCCTTGCCGCATGATGTACAGGTACATGATTTATCTTTTTTAGACTTTTATTGATAAAATCAGTTAGCATGAAAAGTATGTGGATGGTTACTTAACCATTTGTGTATGTATTGTATTTTATTTTATGATTCATGTGAAAATAATAAATTATATTTTTATGCATTTATTTCACTAAATGGATTGAATTTGTGTTTTTATTCATATCATGGCCTTTCACTACAAGTGCCTATATGTAATACTTTCATGTAGTTGTCAAGACTTCTGACAATTAATTAATAGAACAGATTAATTGTTTTTATTCTGGAGAAAATTGATTGCAGCATGAGAGAAATTAAGCTAGATGTACAGGAGAGTGCCAATTATCCATACTAATGAAAGGGAAGCCGAATTGGTTAAAAGAAAATGATGAATGTTCTGTTCATGATCAATTGTGTGGTAGTTGTGGCCTTGATTTCATTACTATGTGATCTATAAGTCTTTGGTGCGTATTGAGATAAAATATGTAATCCAATGATATAATTTTGTTTATCAGGCAGTCATTCATTCCATGGACTACTCTGTAACATTTTGCTAGCTAATATTGATGTCTTTTGGTTACGTGAGATAAATGCGCTCCATCAATATGTGGAACATTTAGTGGTGAATCTTTTTTTAGACATGCTATGTGCTCCGTTTTTATATTCATACCTACTTGTGATTTTTGCCCTTAGGTAAGAACTTTCAATTCATGATTGGAAGGTTATTAACCCTTTCCGGTCCAGATGCAGATGCAGGAAAGCGACATGATTCCAAATGTGTCGAGCGTCTGTTTTTTCAAATGAATGTCATTAATTGATTAATTTATTTTATCTCACCTCATATTTTCACTTAACGTAGATCATATCATCTTCTACATGAAATACATATGAAAAAATTGACGCTTGATGCAGGAAAGCGAGGTGATTCCATTCGGAATCACAGGACCAGAAAGGGCTAAGCCCTGCTTACCTAATGCATGCATACATGTTGGTAGATGAGCGGATAGATTTATCAATTAAATTGAAAAGTGAGAACATTTTATTGAATTGGCATCCAAGGTTGATATTCGCTTGCAGTGAGACATGAATACCACAAAGATAAGTGACTCCAGACCCCTATGGGACAACCACTAATGGCTGCATAGGAGACATGAAGCTGGATTAAATATAGTTTGGGGTAGAGGAATTAGATTCCAGGGAGCTGCAGTCATGGAAGTGTGCATAAGCTACCTCGTCGTGATTGTCACAAATTAAGGCTATTGGTGGGTGCCCCCTAAAACTAGTTTTCTTCTCATGGGAGCAATATTACAGATAGAAAGTTCCGGTTTGCTTTATTGTTAAAAAAATAATGCTAGTTATATTTCGATTGAAACCAAAGATGTACTCCTTCAATACTGCATTTCCTATAAAATTTTACGAGATGATAAATAAATAAACAGAAAAATACTATCGTGGCTTACTGCTTCCCATTCAGCAGCACTATTAGCTGCCATTTACCAGAACCATTTTGACTGGGCGCATTCCTGGGATTGGCAGTGGAGGGGAGGTGGAGGAGGGAGTGTTAGCAGACGAGTGGGCCGAAGGAGGAGAAGGGAATCTGAGAAGGCTCCTTTTGGGAAAGGGGAGATATGGATATCAATTTCACTAGGGCAAAAATCGAGACAGCGAGAGACTAAAGAAACCCAGAGGAAAGTCCAGCTAGCAAGAGAAGAATGTTAGCTCTCGGACCCTGGTATACAAATCTCACACACCATAGGTGTTGGAGCATCAACTTCTGCTACAATTATGTCTTCTTCACGGGCGGTGAAAATACTTCTACAACCTCCTAGCACATGTTAGCTGTATCATTGAGTACCAGCATGCGAAAGTGCGGTGTTAGCTGCAGATAGCCCAAATACGTAATAATTTGATGTATTTAAGTTTGGCTATGACATTGATTCAAGGAGAGAATAGATGAAATAATTCAGCATGATGGCAAAGGAAAATTAGGGTATATAATTGAGATGCATCGAATGAATGTATCATATGTCCAGTGAAAGAGCAAAAATGATAGTCATTGGTTACGGAATCATAGTGGTACCATAAATAAATATCTCGTGCAAGTCGAAGTTAGTGTACATGAAAAATGGAATTTAACATGACTCTGGACAAAGTTTACATGATGGCCATATTTCTGGAATCATCTTTCATACTTATAGGTCATTGCTCATTAGTAAGAGCTGTTTTCACCTGGAAGCCATCCATTGTAATCATCTATTGAAGGTGTGAGTTTATTATGGAATTCAGGGTAGTATCTGCATTGACCATCATTTAAAGGAACACCTTCCAATGCACATTGTGGTCAATAATAGCTAGTAATATGTAGTTAATAATAACAAGCAGGGTCAAAGTACTTTCGATAAATTGGCTCGAATTTCCTGAATTTGATTTTAGCTGATCCATAATAGGTGAAAGTCAAAAAACTCCCATCGCCTATGAGACATAAGTACGTAACCATGAGCTTTCTGTCATCAATCTTAGGATTGGGCAGATTACACTGATAAGCAAGCAGTAAATGTCGGGCAATGCATCCACATTTTTAAATGTAGTTTTTCGTGCTGATTTCAAATCTGAAAATTGTTTTTCTCTATCATGTCAGGTCCTGAATATTTCATCGAAAAATTATTTTGCATGGAACACCGATCCTCAAAAATTATTCTTGGTGTCGTTTTTCATTGTTTTTCATTCCATGCTCAAATTTATTTCATCGTTTTGGAAAAATTTCAAAGTTCGTTATCATTTTTTTATTGCTATTTTATCGTTCTTTAGGTTGTGAAAATCCTTTTGTTATGTTTTGAAAGATCTGGAATTTAATGCTGGCTGTGAGTTTTCAGTGGAACCCTGCTGCCCTTTTGGGTACTATATGGAGAGCTCTTCAAGCATAGTACTCTATTGATCAGACAGGACATTAAGCCTTGATGCCTTCCCTTAACACATTTGAGACCAGACATGCTCCTCTCCATCTTTCCTCTGTAGTATTTAAGCATAAAATGTGCAAACGATGTGTTAAGATCAGTCCATAATGAAATGCACAGAAAACATGATTAGACTTCAATCCAAGGTGTGTAATTGGTTAACATCAATCTGGGGTTTCTCTCTACCCTTTGTCCATTCATTCCATTACCCCTTTCATACCAAACTGTCCCATCTGAGTGCAAATAACCTTATACGTTGGATACCTATCCATGCAACCAATCGATTTATACTGTTTGGAGTATAGCAGAGCATAATGATTGTTGTGCACATCCTGTGAATGTATGCAATTTGCATACACGTTAGTACATCGCAAATTGCATATATGTGCTGGAAATGGGGGCACACTTCAATTCTTTTCTGGCTTTCTCTTTTTCTTCAAGTGTGCACCTGTGGTTTATTTTCTTGCTGCAAGATGTATAAAATGCTGTTATGTCGTGTGGCCACTTTATTTTCCTGCAGAGGAAATATAAAACATTAGATTGACTTGAGTAAATGAGGAGTTAGACATTAGTGTTATTTCATCATATTTTCATGGATTCACTTAAATTTAAAACATAGCTTAATACCGTATACGATTCATTGAAAGTATTAATAATTAAATATTTTTAAAAATTTATATAATATTTTTTGGAGGAATTGTCCCAGAATGTTCCTGAATATGGGATTGAATCCAGGCTTGTTCTTGTAAACAGGAAATAAATCATCAAGGAATTTAAAGAAGGAAGGAGAACTTTGTTATTCTGTATAATCTTCTAGACAGCTAAAAGGGTCTTACCTAGAATGGGAGGCTCTGTGAACTAAATCTCCCCGAACATTTCTTTGTTGAAAGTAAATCCAATATTCATGGCTGAAGATAATGGGCTGTCTGAAGAGCTAAATTTTTTCAAAAATCCGAATTAGGGTAGTACTTTTTTACTTAGTAACTTTTTGCTTTTCCTCATTTTAAAGTACTATCTAATCTTTTGTTTACTTGAATTTAATGATTGCTTTGTTCTTGAAAAGTGCTTGTAGTATTATCTTCTATGAGATAGACCAAAGATCTTGTGTTTTCACTGGTACATAATTAGTAGAGATGGGACGTTCGAATAGTCGAATTCTCAAATACCCCGAATAATGAGCTATTTGCACTATTGGATATTCGAGAACACAAATTAAGAATTTCACCCTCTCGAATATGTTGCACGAATCGACTGTAATGTTTTTTAAATTCACGGTCATCGGTTGGGTCTTACATGTAACAAAGCATTTGGTCTACCAGATTTGGCTGGTACAAATTCATTAAATAATATTTCAAACAAAATTTCATCTTTCAAGTTAAGAATCCATAATAACTTCAGGGGAATTACATGAAAAAGCAAATGAATGAATTTTCAAATGCTCGTGAGGTTGGTTGGTCCTTTTTTTGATTCCTCATTGCATGATGACACTTACATTTTACAAATTTTATTTTTACGATAATTGTGATTTATTTATTTAATTAAAGGTTTGTAATTAACATTGTAAAATACTATTAATTATTATATCTTCAAAACTTCCACATTCTTGTTATCTTCTTTTAAAAAACCCCCATGCAGTATTCGATATTTGAGTGAGATATTCAAAAAAATATTAGATATTCAAACTCGATATTCAAATTCGAGAAAAATGCTATTCGACCCATCTCTAATAATCAGTGTACATTTTTAGGACAGATATTAAAAGTATCCATGGAAGTATATATGGTGAAAATAAAGTCAGTATCAAGTTGCTATTCTTAATTATGCTGAAATGTCAATAGCAATAGGTATTACATACATACATACCCATCACTCCGTTCCCTTTCGGGATAGGCACAGTCAAAATGTTTCACTCATTAATACATAATTGTACACCTAACTCTGCTTCAATAATTTCCTCCATACTGACCTGTCCTTGCAAACCTCTTTTTCCTCATTTACCCCCATACACTGTTTCATACACACCCTCCTGTTTTTAAAACTCCTAATATTCCTCCTCCTAAGAATTTCCTCAACCACATTCAACCACAACTTTCTCGGTCTACCTCTACCTCTCACACCATTCATTCTACACTCATATATCTATTTCGTTATTCGACTCTCATCCATTCTCTCAACATGGCCAAACCAACGAAGCACACTCCTTTCATACACGTCCATTACTGGAGCATTTAACCCACATTCATTCATGACACACTAATTCCTGACCCTATCCATCCTACTTTTGCCGCAAATACTCCTCAGATAACTCATACCCACAGCGTTTAGTCTAGTCTTATGTCTATCCTGACATACCCATGTTTCACTACCATATAGCAAAGTGGGAAGAAGTACACTTTTGTACACGGCAATTTTCGCTTCCTTAGACAAGCACTCATTCCTTGATATGCTCCACCAGCTACCTACCACTTTCCTTCCAGCATTCGCAGGTCTCTTCATGCCCCCATCTATTCTTCCATATTTCGCATACATCTTACCTAAGTACACAAAATCATCCACCTGTTCAATTACTTCACCATTCACCCTCATCACACAGTTATTCTCCCAATTATCCTTATCAAAAACTACTACATTAGTCTTGCACGCATTTACCTTCAATTCCATTCTCTCCGTTGGTTCACAAAACTTATCTAGGATCTTCTGTAATCCCTGTTGACTGTCTGAGATCAAAACAGCATCATCCGCATATAGAAGAACTCGCAAGTTTACATTTCCAATTAAATCACCGTCGTTTTCACTACATGCATCTCTAAAACATTTATCCATCAATACATTAAACAGCTATGGTGACATGACACATCCTTGCTTTACACCCTGTTTTATTGCAAACCAATAACTCAGAACCCCGTTAACTCTCATGCTTGCCTTACTATTGTCATACATCGCCATCATAACATTCAATAACTGCCCATTCACTCCATAGTCTCTCAAAACCTTCCACAACTTCTTTCTATTTACTCTGTCATATGGCTTCTCTAAATTGGCAAGCGCTTAGTACACTTTCTTTTGGACACTCATACATTTTTCTATCACTTGCTGAAGTGCAAAAAGCTGGTCACTACATCCTCTCCCAGGTATAAACCCTCCCTGCACACCCCATATTCTGTCAGAAGTAATATTCCTCACTTTTTCTATTAATATTTTACTGAACATTTTTCCCGGGATACTCAATAAACTAATGGCTCGATAATTATTACATTCGGTCTTTCCTCCCTTCCCTTTGTACGACGGAATGATGATAGCATTCTTCCAATCTGCTGGAACAACAGAAACCTGTAAGCATAAATTGTATAGTTCACACAGCCTACAAATTAGTAATTTACACCCACACTTCAACATTTCACTAGATATCCCATCTATGCCTGCAGCCTTCCCATTTTTCAAAATTCTCGCAGCCATTGTGACCTCCTCCTCACTGATATTCTTTTCCATCCTCACATTCTCACATACCACTTCACAAGGCTCATCCTCAACGCCTGCAATATTATTGTACAATTCTTCAAAATACTCCCTCCAGCAGTCCCTGATATTACTCTCATCCCACATGATCTCTGCAATAGGTATTTTTGTGGGAAAATGGCAGGATGCCCTGAGATTGGTGTTAAGCAGAGATTCATGCCTCTGTATCTGTCTTTCTTTTACAGAATCAAATTGATGATGCTTTAAATCAGTTGGAGGCTGCTGATTTTCAATGTCTGGTGAGTAGTCTTCATAAGCCTGCACAATAGTTATTTGTGTCCAAAGCAAGTGCATAACTTATTATCATAAAAAATCATGTGTGCTGATCATTTTAGTAATTCCTTTTTGTTTTTTTTTAATTGACGATGTAGAATGAGGAACATCATCAGTGCCAAAGGCTATTTAATGTTGTTGGGAGTTGTTTATATTACAAGGTAAAGTATTCAATCAGCATGAATTTGGTCATAGTTTTGAGATACCAACACTTGGGTTAGATGATGTTATATTATTTTTAATGGATCATTAGTGTATTAATGATACTTTTTTATTTATAAAAATATTAATATACTGGATATTTCATATATGGCTTTTATCTACAGGGCTTTCTGATAGCCTCACATCTTCCTAGTGAGGATCTTCCTTATGTGCATTCATACCTGAATCAACTTGGCATTTTACATCTCTGCCGTACAGAGCCTGTTCGGTCATTAGTTTTTTGGAAAGAGATATATATTGCATCATGTCATAGAAGTCGTAGGTCAAGCTCTGTTGCAAAGGAAGAAGCATATCCAATTCCTGAGGGAAGATGGTTCCTATTGGTTGTTGGAAAGGTAAGAATATATTTTGTCTTGAAATTTTCAGTGTAAAAGTGGGTCCGTGGGAGTGAACATTATTATCCTATCTTGATACTCTGTGTGAGAGCTGTGATTTTTACTCTATACATGTACTCTTGGTGTCATGCTACTGTTGAATATACCTCAGTCATGTACTTGCCCTCAATACTCTTCCAATTCTAAACCGAAAGAATATGGATGTTATGCTCATGCTCAGGTACATAAACAAAAAATTCAGACTTCAATCAGATGGACAGAGGATTTGTTGCTTTCCAAACAGAAGTAAATTGTTGTGAATACTATTATGCCATTGGTGTCATTGGTTTGAACATAAAAACACTGTAGTAGTGGGTAGTTTTCTCCTTGGGAGAAAATTTACATCTGCCTGCTGAGCCTGAGGTTAGTTTTCTCCTATATGGAGCACCGGAAGGCTCCAGGGCAGCTTGTACTCTCCAGGTGCTTCGTGTTTCTCCATCTTCCCACAGAGACTCATTACAAATTACAGATGGGAGATGATGCTCACTAGAGTGCCCCACAAATCTCTCTTTTCTTCTGTTTTCAGGAGAAAACCAAGTTTTACTCTTGGGCCTCTGCTGGTTTGAAATGATAGCATCTGTTTTTCGTTGCAGTCTCTACCCTGTCACTAACTCATTTACAGAATTTCCAGTCTACAACAAGCTTGTATAATACAATTTTTCATCATATGATGAACCTAACACAAGCTATTTCAAGGCATTCACAGGCTACCTATTTGCTAATTTTTGATTTGTAATGAATGCAAAGCATTGCTCTGACGTTAACTTTCCAATGCTCTCTTTATGATCTGACTTGTACGTACTTTAAAAAATTGTGGTATTAACCAAAACTTGTCCTCATAATGCAAATGTTTTCATGAAAAAATTTCACCTGTATCTGGAATTGAGTAATGGGGCTTTGACCCAGCTGGCAAAAAGTCTTTAGATCAGTTTCAGGTCCAGGTGAACTTTTGGTTGTGGCAGTTTATATATATATATGTATATATATATATAATCGTTCATCCATTCACTCAGACCGCTCAGCGGCAAATATACTCATATAAATGTTTATACAGAAAGATAGAAAGAAAGTGGATAGGAACACGTAAAATTTACAAACACAATGGTGGTGTGAAGATGAAATGATGGCCGATTCCAAGCAGAAAAAATTCGACTGGACCGGGAATCGAACCACGGACCTTTGGATTTCGCGTCCAATGCTCAGACCACCAAGCTACCCAGTCTACTAAGAAACCACTGGAATCGGCGGGGGGTTTATACGAACAAACACTCCCCAGGGCATGACCCACGAGAGCGGCCAATAGATGGCGCGCGGGCTGCTTATCACCCACCGGCAGAGAAGGAATGACATACACAGAAGGCGAAATGAAAGAATAACTCAAGCACACAGACAGTGGTGAAAGATATAGAACAGGCGTTTCGGGGTACGCTAACCCAAGTAGGAAATGACCCGTTCAGGGCATACAATCGTTCATCCATTCACTCAGACCGCTCAGCGGCAAATATACTCATATAAATGTTTATACAGAAAGATAGAAAGAAAGTGGATAGGAACACGTAAAATTTACAAACACAATGGTGGTGTGAAGATGAAATGATGGCCGATTCCAAGCAGAAAAAATTCGACTGGACCGGGAATCGAACCACGGACCTTTGGATTTCGCGTCCAATGCTCAGACCACCAAGCTACCCAGTCTACTAAGAAACCACTGGAATCGGCGGGGGGTTTATACGAACAAACACTCCCCAGGGCATGACCCACGAGAGCGGCCAATAGATGGCGCGCGGGCTGCTTATCACCCACCGGCAGAGAAGGAATGACATACACAGAAGGCGAAATGAAAGAATAACTCAAGCACACAGACAGTGGTGAAAGATATAGAACAGGCGTTTCGGGGTACGCTAACCCAAGTAGGAAATGACCCGTTCAGGGCATACAATCGTTCATCCATTCACTCAGACCGCTCAGCGGCAAATATACTCATATAAATGTTTATACAGAAAGATAGAAAGAAAGTGGATAGGAACACGTAAAATTTACAAACACAATGGTGGTGTGAAGATGAAATGATGGCCGATTCCAAGCAGAAAAAATTCGACTGGACCGGGAATCGAACCACGGACCTTTGGATTTCGCGTCCAATGCTCAGACCACCAAGCTACCCAGTCTACTAAGAAACCACTGGAATCGGCGGGGGGTTTATACGAACAAACACTCCCCAGGGCATGACCCACGAGAGCGGCCAATAGATGGCGCGCGGGCTGCTTATCACCCACCGGCAGAGAAGGAATGACATACACAGAAGGCGAAATGAAAGAATAACTCAAGCACACAGACAGTGGTGAAAGATATAGAACAGGCGTTTCGGGGTACGCTAACCCAAGTAGGAAATGACCCGTTCAGGGCATACAATCGTTCATCCATTCACTCAGACCGCTCAGCGGCAAATATACTCATATAAATGTTTATACAGAAAGATAGAAAGAAAGTGGATAGGAACACGTAAAATTTACAAACACAATGGTGGTGTGAAGATGAAATGATGGCCGATTCCAAGCAGAAAAAATTCGACTGGACCGGGAATCGAACCACGGACCTTTGGATTTCGCGTCCAATGCTCAGACCACCAAGCTACCCAGTCTACTAAGAAACCACTGGAATCGGCGGGGGGTTTATACGAACAAACACTCCCCAGGGCATGACCCACGAGAGCGGCCAATAGATGGCGCGCGGGCTGCTTATCACCCACCGGCAGAGAAGGAATGACATACACAGAAGGCGAAATGAAAGAATAACTCAAGCACACAGACAGTGGTGAAAGATATAGAACAGGCGTTTCGGGGTACGCTAACCCAAGTAGGAAATGACCCGTTCAGGGCATACAATCGTTCATCCATTCACTCAGACCGCTCAGCGGCAAATATACTCATATAAATGTTTATACAGAAAGATAGAAAGAAAGTGGATAGGAACACGTAAAATTTACAAACACAATGGTGGTGTGAAGATGAAATGATGGCCGATTCCAAGCAGAAAAAATTCGACTGGACCGGGAATCGAACCACGGACCTTTGGATTTCGCGTCCAATGCTCAGACCACCAAGCTACCCAGTCTACTAAGAAACCACTGGAATCGGCGGGGGGTTTATACGAACAAACACTCCCCAGGGCATGACCCACGAGAGCGGCCAATAGATGGCGCGCGGGCTGCTTATCACCCACCGGCAGAGAAGGAATGACATACACAGAAGGCGAAATGAAAGAATAACTCAAGCACACAGACAGTGGTGAAAGATATAGAACAGGCGTTTCGGGGTACGCTAACCCAAGTAGGAAATGACCCGTTCAGGGCATACAATCGTTCATCCATTCACTCAGACCGCTCAGCGGCAAATATACTCATATAAATGTTTATACAGAAAGATAGAAAGAAAGTGGATAGGAACACGTAAAATTTACAAACACAATGGTGGTGTGAAGATGAAATGATGGCCGATTCCAAGCAGAAAAAATTCGACTGGACCGGGAATCGAACCACGGACCTTTGGATTTCGCGTCCAATGCTCAGACCACCAAGCTACCCAGTCTACTAAGAAACCACTGGAATCGGCGGGGGGTTTATACGAACAAACACTCCCCAGGGCATGACCCACGAGAGCGGCCAATAGATGGCGCGCGGGCTGCTTATCACCCACCGGCAGAGAAGGAATGACATACACAGAAGGCGAAATGAAAGAATAACTCAAGCACACAGACAGTGGTGAAAGATATAGAACAGGCGTTTCGGGGTACGCTAACCCAAGTAGGAAATGACCCGTTCAGGGCATACAATCGTTCATCCATTCACTCAGACCTATATATATACACTTATATGAGTATATATATATATATATATATATATATAGTTCTTGCGAAGATTCCACGAACGTGGCAAACATATATATATATTTCTATACGAGATATATATCTCGTATATATAACGTCCATAATTATTGATTGTGTTGATCATAAACTACTTTTATTTTGTTGATTCTTCATGCTTAACTGAATTCATTTTGGATACTGTCCTCAGGGTCAGGGAATGCTGGCTGTGGTCATGGAAATGGGAGGTTGCTCTATTAGGTGAGTTGATGATTACATGGGGAGGTTTGATTAAAACACCTCTGAAGAACTAAGTATAATTGTGTTCCATTTTCTAAGTATGTATATTGTATTTCCTGGCAAAAATGACATTCTTTTTTGACCTGAAAATGTGATCTAAAGTCAGCCTGGGCCAAGGGTATATTTATTATTTTTCCAAATTCTAGCCCTACTAACTGCAGTGCATCTTATGGGCTGGTGAGTCTTTTGGGCCATCCTAAGGAATATGAGGCACCAAAAAGGTACTCAATGTTCCCAACGTCACCTCCACATGACACTAAAATTTCTGTTACAGTTTTAATGAATACTGTAGACTCGTTATTACGAAGGTCATGGGACCAAAAAATCGGAAGTACATAATAACGTTTTTTGTATCAACATAGTTTTTATATAAACATCACAAAAAATATCCATTTGCTCTTTTTTGACCTGCTTAATCTTTCATGTGTTACAGCTGTGCTGTGAAACGATATCAGACATGTAAATGAAATTCAAATTATGCGCAAAGATGTGAAATCAAAGTCTAATTTGTTGTTTGAAAATCATGTATCACGCTTTTTTTGTAGTAATCGTCGCAAGCCGGGAAATTAATTCAACTGGGAGATGAATTCCACGGAAAAACTGCTTGGCGGCCTGTACAATTACTATGCGGCAAAATTAAAACAGAAGAATTCCGAATTTAATTATATTGATTTTATGGAAAATTTGATTTCTCGCAAGTTAGTGAGTGGTCCCGCCAGATTCCTTAAGCAACATGGAATTATTATTTGACCTCATTATGAAATCATTATTTGACTTTATGTAAATGCGATGTTACAATTTAATGCATGGCTGTTTCGGTACCCGGTGGAGGTATCGAATTGATTTTATGAAATAACAGAACTTAAAGAAATGTCAGCCAAATCGGCCAAATTCCTGCCCGTGTTTTACGAAAATCTTCATGATAATTCCGTACGACCGTGAAATTCAACTGTACCTAGGTAATATGTGGCATTTTAATGGTATTATCTATTACTTTATTCTCCCGTCTTTCAGCACATAAAGTTATGGGTTCAAGGTGTTTACTTATTTACGCTTGGACAGTTGCGCTGAAACCTTGACCTTGTAAGATAAACCCCCTCAGCTGCTCCGAGTGAAGAGGTAATGCTTGCTTTTGGGTCCTCCAAAAGCAAGCATGTCATCTCACCGGCGCGCGTTGTTGAGCAGAAGATGATACACAGTTTGGCTTTACCATTAAATGAATTGAATTAAAGAACCAAGCCAGGTCATAATAACAGCACACATAATGTAGTTCAAAACAAGAATGACGATTTTTAATAAATTATAATTACAATTGATGTTATCCTATGCTACCTGTATTTTTTACCCTTTCGTGCTCGGTCCATTTAATGAAAACTTCTACCCTAGCCATGAGCGCTGTGAACATATTCCTCTGCAAAGAACTCTCTTGCAACAAGGAATCACACAGGCACCCTTCTAGTTGTCTTGGAGCATAAGTCAGCGGGACGCCTGACACTTTCCTCGAACGTGTGGCGGAGGCAATCACGACCCTCGTCTCTGTACCATCTCCACTCATGGCCTGTGGCCAACTGTGTATTCGCTTAACACAATTGGGATCTACGATTAAATTTAACCGAGACAGGTTTCGTTAGCTTTTCAACTTATTTGTTATTTTTTAATTGCCGTTATGTGTAACTTTTAATCGATAACACTTTTGCTAATGATTAATTATTTGATACTACCCTAATGTTACGTGCAATCCTTATGTTTCGCTTTGAATTTGCCAATTTTAAACGGATTTTTATCTTTATTGATAACAAAGTTCTTGTATGATGAACATTCAAGACTATTTCTGAGCTTATGTTTTTCAAGCATTCAGCATATTGTCTTAGTAAATCCACTACATAAAAAAACAATGGACCATGGACATAGTCCAGCATACCACGAGATGGGGTGCCTAGTTACCCCTGGGACTTTCTTTTGCTTGCTTGTTTTCCGCTCAGCCACAAAGGCTTGTTGGCTTGCTGTTCGTGTGGGGCAAAATCTACATCGTTTACAAATGACTTTTGTCTGCCTCTGTTGAAAAATCTGAGGCATGTAAGCACGGTTGCATTCTTAGCGAAAGGGAGAAATGCCAAATTTTACCATTCATAATGTTGCTGGAGTTTATTTGCTATTCCTTCTCACTGACGAAATTTAAGACTTGAATAACAAATTTTTCTCATCTAAAGGGAAGAACTGACGCATTTCTCTCTAGACGAGCGGAAGAGTGTCACAATTTCATAACATTTCAATGCATACATACGATGTGTAGGGATTTTGAGGCCAGAATTTCAGTACGCACGAAGATACTTTTTCAACGATGGAAACATGATGCTAAAACTTCACATGCGGCATAGTTATTCCCACAAGCCCGGGCAGAGAGTTTCGCCAGGTCATTACAAAACACTGACATATCACTTTGCCGATTCAGACTCGAGTGATTGTCCTGCCGATTGCTAGTGGTAATGCAAAGCTACCGCTGCCTGAGGGGAAGAGTTTTCATCTGAGGACACACAGCCACAGCACAGTCAAATTGGAAAGGGGGTTGGAGGCTAGGGATGGGAAAAGGGAGTGGGTGGAGAATGGGTGGAGCCAAGGCCAGGCCGGGAAGCTGTTTGGGGAGGGAGGATTAGCCGGGAATTGTGCCGGACCCCCTATTGGGTGAGTGACCTTCAGAGGGACAATATAGACATGAGATGTTGGGGAGGGGTGAAAGGGAAGAAGAAAAGTCCTTATCTTTCATTTTTTCCCTTTCGCCCCTCCTCGACCTCTCATGCTCCCTCAGACTCCTTTCAAAGTGCAGCAACCCAGTGGGAGTTCTGTACCCTCAACCCAGTTAAATAGCTTGTGTATCCATTGTATATATTTTAGTTTTTAAGCTCTTGGGCACAGTACGTGTGGCAAAGCTTCCTGATTTATAATGCAGCATCGTGCATAGCCGAATGAATGCCATTATTTATGTGACAGACTTCGTAATAAAGTATTTTTTGTTCCTGTGGGGACCGGGACTAAGGCTTGTTATTTTGTAATTTTGTTTCATTACCATACAATTAGATACCCCTTTCGCCGGGACCAACGATTTGGTTCATAAGAACGAAAACTTCGTATAAATGTTGTTTGTAATAAGGAGTCTACTCTATCCATACCATTTCACAATCTTTGTTCTATTCACCAAAACATCAAAAAAACCTTGCAGTCCTATTTCCTGAGTGATATTTGAAATACTTCAAGGTATCCTTGTCTTAACAAACCTAAATGATATGGTAATAGCTTCTAAGATACTGTAGAACATTGTAATATCTCGTGGTGATGACATTGACCACTGTATTGCCAACTCAATACGAGTTAGCAAAGTCATATCACTTACATGTGACATTGGACATTCTTGGGTTGAACAGTGTACATAGACAAAAACCCTGAAATTATGAAAAAATACCCTCTACTATTGCCTATGTTACTCATTCCTTTGATGAAAATTGTGCTGGTCAAGGACTATTGAACTTAGGGCTCCTTGAGATTCAAGTTTGTAGATAATCTAAATGAGATCATTTATACATTTCAGTGAAGAAGGGAGTGTTCCACCTGAGCCAGACTATGTTGATCATGCTAAGACAACACTTAACCACCTACATGAAATTGGCATTCCAGCTGTATGTGATAGTTGGTGAGTTTTATGCCCTGTAGCCTTAACATATATTACTTGTTCTGTTGAAGGCTTCCGCGGGGCTTTGATGGAGGTTGATTCCTTCTTTCGGGTTTTCCGCCGCGTTGGTACATGTTGGGGACGATATTTCGCCGGCTGTCCTGCTGGCTTCCTCACATGGACCTGAGGAAGCCAGCAGGACAGCCGGCGAAATATTGTCCCCAACATGTACCAACGCGGCGGAAAACCCGAAAGAAGGAATCAACCTCCATATATTACTTGTTACTACAGAGCTACTACTACTGATTACATATATTGTAAGTTAAATGACATGTATTGCTTTAGTTTTTGTAATCTGTTTTCATTTATTATTCAATGTGGGATAGGTTGACATCTGGTGGATTGCCAAGAGTAGATAGCCTGGAATCCCTCTTAAGGAATCTTTCCGTGAGAAAAGGATTCAGAGGAAGGAGTAAAAGCAAAGGTGATGCACCCTTCTTGAGCTTTCGAAGATCATCAGAGCCCACATCTCCCAAATCTTGTAATTCAGGTAAGGATAAAACTTTTGTGCTGACATGATTGAGCCTGAATCAAAGGAATTTATTTCTATTCTTTGAATATGAACATGAATCCACCTGAGAATTACATAAAAAGTCATTCCAAGGTAGCACATGCATCAATCTAATGCTTCACTGTAGCAGAGCTGGAAAGGGTGATTGCCCTTGTTAATTTTGAGTGACAATTTAAATTCAATGGAAATATTTGTAATTAGGGAATGTTTATTACCTTCATTGCAATGCTCATGGCAGAACTGCCAAGCAGTGAATATTGTGGTATAATGAATGAAACTGCCTCTCCAACTTCATATTCAATATTTTTCTCTCTTATAGTCTATGGATGAGGAGTTTTCTGATGTCAATCTATCTCTGGAGGGCACTCTTTAAGTTATTTGCTTCATTGGTAAACATTGCATATCAAGTTAACTAGATTTAAAAAAAGAATTTTTATGTACTCACTCATGCTGCATGATATGCCATCCAAAGTTATCAATCCACAGTAGAGCACTTAGAGGTCTGTTGCCTTATTTTTTATTGGGTATACATACCATATTAATTGCTTGAGAAGGATAGTTCATATGTATTTAGTTGTTTGTGCACTACATGGCAACTCGCATAGTTTTAGAATTTTTATCACTGAAAATTTTCATTCAAAGTTTATATTCAAAGTAGCAGAGGAGCACATTCAGTGAGTTTTGTTGAGTTCTTTAGTTCTGAAGGCTAGCACTGTGTAAAATGAGCATTTTGAATGCTGTTTTAGGAAGAATGGATCACTCATATGGATTTTCTCGTGTCTAAATCCACTGTGAATTATTTTTTATTAACTATTTCTTCTGTATGTTTTCATATTCTTTCCATGTCCCTCTTGTTACTCAGTTTCATCTAGGCACCTCATGCACATCTTCATTAACCCTTTTGGTGCCATTGTTTTTTCATTGGGACATCCCTAAAATTCTAAGGGTCAATTATGAACTTAGCATTTTTTTAAAATTCACTATTTGCTTATTTTTGACTACTTTTTCTTTATTTCTTCTGCATTCAAAAGTACAAACTTCCGCCTGAATGAGTAAAAATAAAAACTTGTTGGTATATATGTTACAACATAAGTCTTCTAGTTTAATATTGTCTACAAGACAGTTTATATTATTGTTGAGTACATTCTGCCAATGATGGTGTTTTGTCTCTTGGCAATCATAGGGTTAATATCAATTTGATAATTTCGTCAATTTCAGTTTCTTCAATTAGATGCGTGTTGAGCTCTGATTGAATTTAATGTGCAAAAGAGCTCTGATTAATGCTAAAATATCAATATTGTATTGCAACTACTATTGTATTATTTTTTGTAATTGCTATTGTATTTAATTTAATTCTTAAAGTATTTGTTTTTGTACATGGCCCCCTCCGTGTATTTCTTCTGCAGAAAAAGAACAGAGAATGTACAATATACTCGTGCATGAGCTAAATTTTTAATACCTAAGTTTAGGCCTAAAAATATGGGGTTTCTGTCATTACTGGAGTCAGTCTTTCAATGGCTTAAATCGTAATATGGAAAAAACAAGGTTGACCTTTCCCAGGCCACAGGGCATCATCATGGTGCAATAGCTCTGAATATGCCAAAATTGACCAGAAGGATGGGTTTATTGGATCAACTTAATGTCATGATTTATTTATAATTTTGGCCTGTTTTTTGCATTTTGCGATTAGAATTGAAGTGGCTGACATGTGGTGGTGATCTTTGGAACTGAGGTTCATAACAAAAGGTTGGATTGAGTCTGGGGTTGTGTATTTGTGAACCACCATCACGAAATTATGTGACATTATTATGATGCTCATGGTGTGCAGAATCCGTGGACGCAAATTGGTTGTAAAGGCCTTGTTCTTTGTATCTTCAAAAATTTATCAAGTTGGTATAACTCAAGTGGTCATGTACCAGGTTGGACTATAGATGAATCATAAGCAAAAGTGGAATATTTTGGCTGAAAAACTCACGGGTCATGCTATATGCATTTACATGAGTACGTGTAGTATGTTACGTGCCAGCATATCTAATTGACAATAAGTGATAATAGTCTTCCTTTGATTTAAAGCCATGCCAAATTAAAGCACTTCAATTGGTTTTATCTAAGCTTAAATGTTACTATCTTATTTTTCTGTATTAATTATAGCTTGTATTACTAATGTCTTATCAGGTAACTCGACAACTTCGCCTCATTCATCTACCAAGAGAATGGAAGTGACCTCAATCCTGAAGAGGAGGGACAGTCCAGCACTTCTTGTGCCTCAAGGTAAATACTATTTTCCCTCAAGTCGTGTTAATTCCTCAAGCTTGTGCAGTTCATTAATTGATGATGAACAGTTAAAACTTTTAACTATTTCCACCTATAAGTGCCTGTGTCAATATAATGACCCTGTTGTGTTGGAATATTAGTCAGCTAATGAAAAAAAAGTGTGAAAATAATACAAAGCTATTAAGGTTCATTAAGAATGTGAAAAATGTGGAAAAAAGGACATATCAAGTTGCTTCTTACTGTTTGTACATATGGTACTCGCAGACTGCTTACTTTTCATTACTCCTGTGACTCAAAGCAAAGAATTTGGAAAAAACCCATTTTGTTAATTTCATGGCATTGTGGTACTTGCATATTTGGTTTGTAATTGGATCAATTTACTAAAATGGTATTTCACTTTAAATTTTCATCACTGAAAATTACAAGTAATTAGGTTATTCCATTTGAAACTTGATACTGCAAATAAAAAATATGGAGTTTCTATTATATAAGGCAAAATTAACAGTCCTGACAAATAGCTGAAAAGCTAAATACTTAGTGCCATTAGAAATATGAAGTTTCCTAATTATGACATTTGCAAAATTGTGAACCTCATGCCTGGTCCCCAGGAAAAATGGAATTTGTTTTTATAAACTATGTTGAAAAACACGATGAAGTGTCTACTTAGGTTCAAACGATTAAAGAAAAAACTTAATAAGACATGGAATAGAGACAATCTAAAAACTGATGAAACAATGATAGCTTATGCACGGAGAACCGATGATATAGCATCAAATATTATTCATGGAGGCGCAAATGAAGAATGGATTCAGATTAAAAATGGCATACATAAAGCAGGTGAAGAATCTGTCGGTAAAGTTATACCTGCAAAAAGAAAAGAATGGATAACGCCTGAAATAGTTTTTCTCATCGAGGAGAGAAGAATTTACAAGAATGCCGCTGACGAGCAGAGTAGAACCAAATACAGAAAACTCAGGAATCAAATCAACAGAGAATCTAGGAAGGCAAAAGAAAATTACCTCAATGACATATGTAAAGAAGTAGAAGAAAATATGAACAAAGGGAAAACCGACATAGCGTATAAAACAGCAAAACAGATTTTCAACAAACTAAACAAAAAATCTTTCGATACGATAGAGAACAGAGAAGGCAAAATGCTTTTTGGAGACGATGCACTCAAGAGATGGAAAGAATATATTGAAGAGCTTTACCAAGGAGGACCACTATTAGATAATGTAATGAAATCAAGTGAAGAAATAGAAGAGGAAGAACTAGGAGAAGATATTTTACAGGAAGAATTTGAGAAATCATTGCAAGATTTGCCAGATAGGAAAGCAGTAGGCTGTGATGACATTCCCTCTGAGCTGATTAAAAAAGCTGGTGACAAATTGAAAGCTTCTTTAGTACAACTTATAAGAAAAATATACAAGATGGGTGAAGTTTCCGAAGACTTTCAAAAATGTGTTATGATTCCTATACCAAAGAAGTCATCTGCTACGAAATGTGAGCAATATCGCACACTCAGTCTCTTATCACACGCCTCAAAAATACTTATAAGGATAATCCCTAAACGAGTTGAAAGAAAGCTGGAAAACACTTTAAGTGAGGACCAATTTGGATTTAGAAGAGGAGTGGGGACTAGAGAGGCAATACTCTCTTTAAGGCTTCTCATTGAAAAACAAATATCTAAAAATACACAAACTTATGTTGCATTTGTTGATCTTGATAAAGCATTTGATAATGTTGTATGGCCAAAAATGTTTAGGATTTTGGAAAAAGTTGGACTTAAATACAACGATAGAAGAATAATATTTAAAACATATCAAAATGAAACAGCCTTAATTAGAAATAAGAATAAAGAAGATACAGCTATAGTAAGGAAAGGAGTTAGACAAGGCTGTCCTCTATCACCAATAATTTTCAATGCATACATCCAAGAAGCAATTGATAAAGTAAGGGAAAATGTTGATGTAGGAATCAAAGTTAATGGGAAGAAAATAGATATATTACGATATGTGGATGATAATGCCGTAGTTACAGAAAAGAAAGAAGATTTAAAAATTATACTTAACAAGATGGAAAGAATTCTTAGAGACCAATATGGAATGAGGATAAACAAGCAAAAGACTAAAGTGATGGTATGCGGTGCTCAAGACTGCTGTGAACCTGTAAGGATAAGAATAAATGATGAAGAACTAGGACAAGTTACAGAATACAGCTACTTGGGAAGCAAGATAACAGAAGATGGAAGGAGTAAACGAGAAATTGTGAATAGAATACAACTAGCAAAAATAGCTTTCAATGATAAAAAGACTCTACTGACTTGTAAAAATGTTAGTTTGGAAGTAAGAAAGAGGGTTATGAAAGCTTATGTTTGGAGTGTGGCCCTTTACAGGTGTGAAAGCTGGACTTTAGGGAAACATGAAAAGAGCAGATTAGAGGCCCTAGAAATGTGGTGCTATCGAAGGATGCAGAAAATCAGCTGGTGAGACAGAATCACCAATGAGGAAGTGCTGAGAAGAGTACAAGAAAATAGAAGTCTCTGGAGACAGATACAGACAAGGAGACTTAAACTAATAGGTCACATTCTACGATGCAATGATTTTATAAAATAATAGCTGAAGGTTTTATTGAGGGGACTAATCGTAGAGGACGTCCTAGATTAAGCTATATGAAGCAGATCATCAATGACTCTGGATGCGTCTCATATGGTGAAATGAAGAGGAAAGCTGAGCAAAGAGTGGAAAGGCGTGCTATTGCCAACCAACCCATGGGTTGATAACCGAAGAAGAAGAAGTTGAAAAACTGTTTCAGGAAAACTCATTTTTCAGATCTTGGCACCTTACTTGACAGCATTGTCGGCTATGATGCATCAAATGTGAAATTCTTAAGTGCATAATAGCACATTTTTCTTTCAAATATACCTGAGTCATTTTTGGCTTATAACTTCTAATATGTATAAGTTAGACTTTGAGTGATGTAGAAATGTGTAGCTTAAGCCTTTATTTCTCCCAATGTGTGGATATTTTTGTTTGACTCGGAAGCATTGCCATAATTTAAGCAACGCTCTTTTGAATGCATTAAACTCTTCTGCAGAGCCACACACCATACTTGCAGCCATGTGCTCAGATTGGCGTTAGTTCAAATTCTCATGCGTGCTCAGGGATGGAAAAATAATGTATTGAAATTTTGGAAAATGGAACATGGATACATGGGCGTACCCAGTGAGGGGCAGGGGAAGCCCCCTAGAAGCAAGTATAAGACATGTAACTAGAATAAAAATTAAATTTTTTTCAAGCAAATAATTGTAATAACTAATAAAGCACTGCTTTAATTTTTATAATTTTCTTAAAATTTTGGTTTCATTTTCCTTTTCCGTGCTAAAATGTTACAACCTGAACGGCCATGCATTTCCCCTCCTCGTAGTTTTGATTCTGGGTACACCCTTGCATGGATACCTATCATAGCCACTAACTATAAAAAAAAGTTGTGACCCTGATAGCCTGATTTGCCATTGATGAACCTGGCCAAATGAAGAGAAGGAACCACCAATTGTTACCATTTATTTTCCTCTGACCTTCTATCCCTAGTCCCTTATTCCACCCTGGGAGATCTCTTCTTCCAAAACCTCTGTTTACCATTTCTAACTATGTTTCCTTTTTCGCTTGATGCCAAATTTATGCATCCTCACCCTCAGAGGGTTGCCCATTATCCTTATTCTGGCCAAGGCACTTACATTAGTCATATTAAACAAGATTACCCCAACACAGCTGTAGGCAACACCCTTGTCCCCTTCTCTCCCCTTCCTCCTACCTTTTCATGAGCTTCCAGCCGAGACAACGCCATCTAACATATATGCCCTATGTTGATAAATATTCAAAGCCACATTGTGATTGAGTGAGAAGATTTTCATATCTTTAGCATGAATGAAAATTGGAATCATCTTTTGAAGATCAGCGGTAAGTCAGAGATGGGGAAAGGAAACACCTAATTAATGGAATGTGGAATGCTGGATCAGGATAATCTCCATGATTCCCTTTTGAGATTAAGTTTCTTTTACGCTTCTTTGAGTGGTTAAAAGGTTCCCGAAATCATGGAGGGATGCAGCTTTCACATGTAAATATGAAGTCATCAGAAGAAAATCCGTATTTTACCTCATCAAACTGGGTAAATGAAGAAACCAGTTGATGAAATGTTGTTCTACTTGTCTCCTTACACCCACAAAGTAAAATGATTAAGCATGTGATGATCACATATATGTAATAATTTTATTTCATAATTGAGTCATTTTTTGAATGGACATAATAGTTAGCACAAATCATCAAAGTGAGGGGAGACTTGGGAATGAATTTATGATGCATTCCTGAACTTCTTGGGATGATGTAGAATAGATAGGAAATTATTCGGCAAATACCATCATTGAATGTCAAAGCAGAGGGTGAATTGCCATCCTGGGCAGAAGGTGAATTTCCATCATTGCAGACTTGAGGACTTTGACTTAGAGACATAATTTGTCTCCACAAACAGTCAGTGGTATATTTTTGCTGGCAGCATTCTCCACAACTATTTAACCCATTTAAAAAACCTTGCCATACAGAACCAAATAATGGGATATCCTAAACTGACTGCGATGTGAAAAATATCCTGAATCATACTAGATTTGTCGGTTGGCACTTAGTGATTGGAATGAAATAATATTTCCCCCAGTTTGAATACTTGGCAGAAAAATTGTAAGACACCACAAATATTGATTTGAGACGGATATTTTTTTAATGGGTGGAGCCCCTTTATCTTTTTTTTATGGTTGCTCAATGAAGAATGGGTGACTTTGAAGTAAGGTCGAGCAAGCTACTGTTGTTACTGCGTTGATGGTAAAAACAAATTCCTATCTTAATTGTCCATGGTAGTTGCTCCTTTCTTCTGACCATTTATTAAGAAAGTTAAATTCCCATTCAATCTATTTTAATATTTGCACAAGTTTTACATGCAATTTTGCTTTTTTATTTGTTTTCTGAACTGTGACTGTGCCAATACCATGATTGCAGACTTTAAAGAATTTGCGAAGGGAGCTATGGAGTAATAGCTATTTTAGGATTCCTTATAGTGTAAATAAATTTTTTAGCATGATTTTATAAATAATAACCATAAACTGTTCAAAACTGTTGTCAATGACTGCAGTAGGTAGAGGAAACAAACTTCTTGCAATTTTTTTTAAGGTTTGAAAGTACGAAAAGCCAATTTTTTGGTCTGCCTGCCTTCATTATATAGTTTCTGCTGTATTATCATTATAAGTATGTAAATAATAAATAATATATGTACTAAATAAAAATATAATAATAAATAAAATAATATAATAATAAATAAAAATATAATAATAAATAAAATAATAATGTACTCATTGATCTTAATCATGAATTGACACTTATTCAGAGATTATGTTTGCTTTACTCAATCAAAATTCCATTGGCAAGTGTGAGATTTGATATGGATTATATCATGTTTTCTGGGAAGGAACTGGTAATTCAAGTGGTGTTGGGGGAGATACTACAGCTTCTGAAGACTCAGTCAGCATTGGTGGTACGAGTGCAGGGGGCAATGGCAGGGAAGGATCCATCACTTATGGCTTTGGCAGTGATGACTCATCATCGATTGGAGGGTTGCCTTCGAGTGGCGTGCTTGGACGGAGGGCTCAGAGGGAGAGCACGAGCAGCATACGCCAGAGCTCTTCCACCTCATCCCTTGGGGCACCCCTCTCAGTGTTCCCTTCGGCATCATCGCCCCTGGGGGTGTCAATTTCTTCTAGATCTTCAGTGTCAGACTGTGAGGATGATGACGACAGCTCAGCATGTTCTGATTGGGAACTTTATCGGGTAGCTACTTAATATCATTGCATTCTGAAAAGTGTTTTAGTCATTTATCCTGTAATCATACATCATCTGTGAGCAAATTTCCATTACTTGGAAGTTTTTGAGCCTCTGCTCATAATTTAGAGTTATGTCATGAGTATTCTTGATTATATGTGTGAATCATATGAGTGGAACATTTTGGAGGCTGTATTCATTTTGGTGTTTCATGAATATTTATAATAAATGGCTCATTAGATTTATGTTAACTATTCTTATAATATTTCTTTCGATATAGGGCCATAGCAGGAGTAGGCAGTCATTTGACTTGGATGATTTAAAGAACAATATGTTGAATGGTGTTACAGATTTGAATCCTGTCAAGTGAGTATTGAAAGGCTTATTTATTTGACTTCATATACCCTGGTTAAGTCAAATCTTATTGCATCATCTATCATTGCATGTGTTTATCCCCTCTTACTTAAAGTTTTCGTAAACTATATTAGATGTGTCCAGGTTGTCCAAAACTCTTCCTCTCTTCCCTATCACTCACCCCTTCATCTCTGTTTCCAACAACTCCTTTACTCTTGAATATGCCCGTCAATAATTTTGTTTGCCTTCATACTATCTCCTTCCAACCTTCTCACTCCCTTTGCCATTTTAAAAACTTACTGGCATGTCTTCCTTTCTACCTAACCTTTTGTCTCCATCCCAGATTTGACCTTGTGAGGTCACTTAAAATTTCATCATTTTTTGACCTTCTGTCAAAATCTATTCATTTGGGAAAGTGCTAATGACCAAACTTCACCTCACCTTCAATTCCTTGGTATCAACCTAGCCTGCTTCTTAGCAATCCAAGATGTATTTACAGTATAGCCTTGATTTTAGATTGTTGGAGGAACCAAAAAAGTGGCAGTGTGTAAAATCATGCAAAGTAATCATTTCTGCCAAAATATGGTGATGAATATAATTAAATTTCCCTAGGCAAAAAATTGCCTGGACCACAAGTCAAACCATGCAGATATGGTTTGCCGGACAAATGTGCTGGCCACTCAGCCACTGGCTGTGCTACCCAGCCTTCCTAATTTCCAAAGCAATTTTGGAAGACACTAGGGAACTAGATGTTGAACTTTAGTAGTCCATCAAGGATAGTAGTGCATGGGAGAAGAGGACTTCATGGTGGTAGTAATACAGCAAGCCAAAGGTCTGTGGCTCAATTCCTGGTCCAGGCTGATTTGTTCTAATAGCAATTTTTATGTAAAATTAAGGGTTTATAAAAATGCACTAGGTAATTAAAATTTTTCAGGTCTCTTCATTTTAATTAAATAAAGACAAGAGTCATTCAAATTTGTTTTAATTAGTGCATTTTATATGAATTATCATATTTGATGGCTCTCAAGAAGAATCTCTCAAAAATACCCCATGTGGGTTATTTGATAGATATGCAAAGACCTCTTCTGTGTTAGTTAAAGTCATCCCTGACTCTATCTACTTTCTTCTTTCTATTTTGAGGGCAAATTTCACCCGAGGTGATCTGTACTAGCCAGCTCTTCCCGAAGTATTATTATTTACTAGCAAAGGTACCCATTGAAATTCAATGGGGGATGAAAGAAAGACAGGGCATATAGGTTTTAGGTTCGAGTCACTCATGAGGTGTATTTTTTTTCTAGGCAAATCAGCTATGATTTTAGTTTTATTTTTTAATTCAGCAGATGAAAACCGCATTTTATTATGATTACCGAGTTTCGACATTCTTTTGCAGTAACATATAGAAATTAAACTACAGGCCATTTGCATTCCAGAGGCTTTCCGCATTAATATAACATCGTTAAGATGGGTCCAGCTTAAATTGGTCCACTTAAAATGAATTTTTCCAATTTTAGGCAAAAATATCCCTGAAAATATGGTAATTAGCAACATTTCAGTACACGGCCTAGATTTCCACTGTAATACCTATATCCAGATATAAAACCCAGCCGCCATTGTAAAGGACCCATTTCCCTTTTAAGCTAATGCTAATTCCACGGTTATCAAGGAAATATCCTAATGTTGACAGAAGTAAAATTCATGATTTTGTCATTAAAAACGTGATTTCTAGGGAAACTTTATTTGTATAAGAAAATTGAATGAAAAAATAAGAAAGTGCAATCTTTTATCCATCTAATGGCAAAAACTATAGCCTTCTATCTTTAGTAGAACTAATTAAAATATGCAAAAAGAGAAACCTGTGCACTTGAACCAAAATGTTTAGACTTGAGTGTTTCAAACACATGAGACACCAGACGGCCCAATACGCTGCCCTTGGGGACCAGGGGCCTTCCTTATAATCCCAATAGTCACAATTTCCTTAAAAAAGCTTTCCTGATCCCATGTGTGAACATTTCACTAAAATCGGTTCCCTCATTCAATACTTATGAGGCTTTTAAGAAAGCATTCTTTTGGGACCTTGGGCCCTCTGGGGCCCCAGCGTGACTTACAACCCCATGATTGCTGTACATTCAGTATAGGTATATTTTATGTGTTTCTAATACAGGCAAGAATTATCTTCTAGGGCCAATTTTTGGCGATGAAAGGGCCCACTTGAGGGCCTTCTAGGGCCCCAAGGTCCTTGTTCTACAGCCTATGCGTGAACCAGATATATCAAGTATCTTCCTGCCAAATTTGGTTCAATCGATTCAGTGGTTTATGAGTGATTGAGTAACAGACAGACACCACTAGATTTTTATATATTAGTAAGATAACCAGTATTATTACTACAAATAATAGAAGTTGATAATAGTGTTTGTCCAAATAAAGCCCCCTCTGAATAGAAGCTCACTTACTCCCCCAAATTTTTCATCTCTATTTTTGGAATTTCATGCCTAATTTCTGTCCATTATCCTACTCTCATACCATGAATTTCCTTTATATTAATCTTCTTAAAATAAAAGAAATGGTGTCGACCACATTTCTTTAATATTCCATGATGTAATGTGTGGAAAACATGCAATGGTATCTCAGGTTGCATTCATGCATGTCAGCTCAGTTGTATGATACAGAAACATTGTCATGATGGAACATTGATCAGATGATAATAAAGCTTTGTAAATTTTCACTCAATGTATGAACAAAGTTTTTGTCCATCTTAGACAGGTTCCTCAGTTGGAGAGGAAAAATATGACACTGGTTCCATTGCTGGTGGTATAATATCTTCACTGAATCACCATATGGCTATAACTACATAATGTCAAAATGAAGAAGACTTCATTAAAACTGTTGTTAATTCTTCATAATATAGTTTTTTATATTCTACCATGAGTTATGTTAGTGCTTACAATCTTTTTTGTTTTTTTTGGACTCTAGGCCATAGAATTTCCGAGTAGTTTTCTCTTTTCATGCTTGGAAATAGCACTCCATCCTCTTTTTGATTCCAACATTCAGTCAAAAATCAGTGGTTTATTTCATGGTTTCAAAATCAAGGCTTTACTGTGTAGAAATATTCACTTCAATCTATTGTGCCCCGTCCTTCTACCTAATTAAGACATGTAAAACATCAAAATGCACTGCACGCAATAACTCTTTCAAAACTTACTAATTCATTCCCTTTCATGTAAACATGAACTTCTTGCATTAGATAATATCAGAAATGTTTAATCAGCTTGAAATTGAGTTGGGTCAAGTGTAAAAAAATAAATTGAGTCAACTCAACCCAATTACTTCGACAAAATTTGAGCTTTAAAAAAACTCAACGCGAGCATATTTTTAAAGCTCAATACTTATATTTTTGGGGAAAATGGATACTGTTTAATTGAATTATACTGAATCAAAGATGATGTTTTTGTCCTATCTTCTGAAGAATTGTACTTAGAAGGGCTTCTGAAGAATTGCAAGAAGCATAAGCACTGTTATTGTATATGCTGTAACCATGTCGGTGTATTGAATTCAGATAGTAAGGGGTTGAATCTGAAATTTATCGAATACCGAATCTTGAATCTAAATCCTAACTCCACCTGTGCTGGCAAATGGGTGGATTGAGTAACTCAGGAGCCAGTGCTGCCGGTCCCAAGCCCAGATAAAGGAGGAGGGTTAGGCAATGGGCTAACTACCCATTCCCATAAAAAAAATATAATTCAGGAACCTAAACAGAAGCCTCGGATAAACGGACGGATCTTTCGGAAACGACTCATGCGAAAAAATATGGACTATGCTTTTGGAACGTGGAATGTACAGACGCTAAATAAACCAGGTGCTCAAACAGCACTACTTAAGGAAATAAAAGACTACCGACTTATGGTGACAGCAATACAAGAAACAAAATGGTTAGGTCAAGGGTTAAGAGATACGAGAACGTACACAATTCTGTATAGCGGAAAAGATGGAGGTAACAAAGAGTTAGGTGTCACATTCATAGTAGACAACAAAATGAAAGCCAATGTTATAGACTTCCAAGCAATCAACGAACACCTATGCAAGCTCCGTTTACGTACTCATATCTTCAACTTAACTCTTTTAAAGGCTCACGCTTCTACAGAAGTACAGGAAGAAGGAGTGAAGGAGACATTCTACCAGCTTTTGGAAGACACCTATGATAACTCACCAAAAAATGATATAAAAATCATTATGGGCGACATGAATGCTAAACTAGGAAAGGAAGAACAGTTCATGGGAACAATAGGAAGGCACTCGTTACACGATGAAACAAATGAAAATGGAGATTTCCTGATTAATTTTGCCAGTAGCAAAGATATTATTATAAGATCTACATGCTTCCCACATAGAAATATACATAAAATAACCTGGATGTCACCGGACGGGAACACAACTAATCAAATAGATCACATACTGATAGAAGAGCAGCCAGCAGCATACTAGATGTTAAGTCAAGAAGAGGTGCATGCTGTGGTTCAGATCACTGCTTAATCCAGGTCAGATTTAGATGCAGAATATCTAGGAAGAATGAAAGTCAAGGGAAAGCTGAAAAGCTAGACACTGAGAAGCTAAAGTCACCTGAAACAAGAAAGGTCTTCGAACAAGAATTAAAACAAAAAATACCTAACAGAAACCATCTGGGTCAAACAGTAGAGGATCAATGGAACATAATTAAAACCACAATCAAGGAAATGGCTGCAACGACAATAGGCTACAAGAAGACCAAAAAAAGAGCAACCTGGTTTGATGATGAGTGCCATGAAGCAATAGAAGAAAGAAACAAGAAACATAAAAAATTCATAGAAAAGAGAACCAGAGAGAGAAGAAGGGATTTCGAAGAAGCTAGAAGACGAGCAGATAAATTATGCAGAAGGAAGAAAAGAAAACATGAAAATGACTTAATAAGTAAAATGGAAGAAGATTTCAAGGGCAATAATTCTAAAGGGGCATACAGATATTTGAAAAATATTAGAGAGGACTATAAACCCCGAACAAGCCTGTGCAGAAATGAAGCAGGACAATTGGAGAGTGACCCCCAAAACATAAAAAATATCTGGAAGAGATATTTTCAAACCCTATTAGGAAAACAAGAGGCGGAAGAAAATGGGCACGATATGACTCTACGTGATGACTTGGAAGAAAAAGTAGAATCCCCTACTTTAGAGGAGGTGAGAGACGCAATAAAGGCCCAAAAGAATAACAAGGCACCAGGAATGGACGAAATACCATCTGAAATGTATAAACTAGGTGGAGAACACCTAACTGAACGAATGCATGCCTTGATTACTAAAATATGGGAGGAAGAGACAATTCCTAAGGATTGGAGAAAGAGCATCATATGCCCTATACGCAAAAAGGGAGATAAATTGAAATGCGACAACTATCGAGGGATCTCTCTTCAATGCACAGCATATAAAATATTAACATACATTATTAATCAACGACTCATACCCCTAGCAGAAGATATTATTGGTGAATATCAAGCTGGATTTAGGAGTGGCAGGTCAACAATAGACCAAATTTTCACTGTAAAAGAAATCCTGCGAAAAGCCTGGGAATATGACATTGATGTTTATAATGTATTCATAGATTTCAAACAGGCATATGACTCACTTGATAGAAGAAAACTTTATCTAATACTGCTCGAACTAAAAATCCCACACAAATTAATAAGATCAATCAAAACGACTATGGAGGAAACTGTAGCAGTGGTACGTATCCAAAACCAACTGACAGATGTATTCAAAATCTCCAAGGGTCTGAAGCAAGGAGATGGTTTGGCTCCTACCCTATTTAACATAGCTCTAGAGTATGTAATAAGGCAGATGGAGTCAGGAAGAGAGAACTTACTTACCAACAAATTAACGCAACTGGTTGCCTACGCAGATGATATTAATGTTATGAGCCGAAGAGCAGTAGAAGCACAGCAAACTTATCTACAAATAAAAAATCATGCTAAGAGCATTGGCCTTGAGATAAATGCATCAAAAACCAACATTCTACTACAGAAAAGAGGGAACAGGGGCTCACAGATAATGCTTGGTGACCCCATTGAGTCAGTGGGCCGATTTATATACTTAGGGGTGGAATTAAATGCAGATGGCACAGAAGAGGGAGAAGTCCGGAGAAGAATGACACTAGCCAATAAAGCATACTTTGCGATGTCACATGTACTTAGATCAAAAAATGCCCGTCGTAATAGCTAGCTAAAAATATACAAGTCAATTATAAGACCCATTGCAACTTATGGATGTGAAGCATGGAGTGTGACAGAGAAGACGAAAAGCATACTTGATAGATTTGAAAGGAAAGTGCTTAGTAACATTTTAGGACCCATTCAGGAAAACAATATCTGGAGAATCAGATTCAACCATGAATTATATGGTATTTTTAGAGAACCCCCTCTGTCAAAATAGATCCGACTACAGCGATTGCAGTGGGCCGGGCATGTGGCTAGAATGGACGACAAAAGGATACCAAAGAGAACGTTAGACAGCCGAATGTATGGTAAAAGACCAGTTGGAAGACCACGCAAACGCTGGGAAGATGAAGTACAGGCTGACACACGGAATCTCCTAGGACTACGACTATGGAGGAGAGCGGCAACTGACAGAAAAGCATGGAGGCAGAAGTTGAAGGAGGCCAGGGCCCAAACTGGGGCTGTAGCGCCATAGGAGAGAGAGAATCTAAATCCTACTTTCCCTTAATTATATTTCCCTGTTCCTTATCATTACCAATGCATAAATACATGATAACAAAATAGAAAACAAAGTCCAATCCCTTTTTAGATTTTCCCATAAACTTATAAAACCAGGAGTTGTTCTGCATTTTCTCTTAATCTAAAATGTAACTATTTCACATAAAAACATCAAACGTGATAAGAAATTTGTTTCACAATAAAGTCAATTACACTCTTAGGAATAAAGAAAGATAGTTTGGCGGACGCAACCAAGTTTTTATGACGCCTTTTTATACAATCTTAGGATTTTTCCTATGATGCGTTTCAAAGCCTTTCCTGAGGTATATTTTTTTTGGCTCATTTGCAGGTTTTTTTTCTGTTTTTCTGGCTAAAATTGAAACTTTTTCCGTCAGTGTGTTGGTGGCTTTTGAGATGCAACCCTAGGATATGGATCAGAATTCAGCATAAAATGGTGTGACAAAGTTTCAAACCCTGAATCCAGTTAATGTCAATCTAATGGTCACATTTCGAATGTAATGACCGTTTTGTGAGAAGAAGACAACTTCCTCTCTTATCAGTCAACATTTGGCCTTATGAACATCTATTCCCTCTTAATGCCTTTTAATTTAACTCTGTTTGGGTGTTTGGAACCTAAAAATTCTTTAATAAATCCTTAAAAACGACCAGCTAAATTTTCCTAACCATTGCAGCACTAAATCACGGCACGATGGAGCGACAAGAACAGTTTTGAGATAATTTTGCAGTGTATTTAAAACGATGTTTCATAATGTGTTCTATGCTGGGTGCATATTTTTCTGCAGCTTAAAATTTCTAATTTCAAAACAAAAAAATATTTTCGGTCTATCGGTTTATAAAGCAATAAAAACATCAGGCATAATGATCTGCGCCACGCACGTGTCATCATACAAAATGCTCCGTAAAATTGAAGGCAGTGTAGCACCTGTGCCATGCAGAAATTTTGAAATGAGACTTGACGCAACTAATAACTATAAAAATCCCCACTAATATGCATATTTTATGACATAGTAAATGTCATCCAAATATCAGTGGTCTATAGGTCAAGCTCTACAGGAGTTGAAAATTTGGTGTTTACACAGCTTTAATAGTATCCTGCCTGTCGTTTCTTTACTTGAATTTATGCTGACTAAAAATGTGGTTTTTACTTTTGAAGGTTAACCTCAGGAGAGAAGAATGTTTTGCTATTCTACCTGAGTGTGGATGAGTCCGAAGGAGTTTTTGTGTGCCCTCCTAACTTTTCGACCACTGACTGTTCATCTTCTATGCAGCATGTGATTGAAAACTTCCGCCGCAGCTGCTTGCATATCCACAACCTTCTTCAACATTCCATTGCCTTCAAGGTATTTGCGCCAATTCATACTATTATATTTATAGCATATCAACATTTTTGAACTATTAGGACTATACATGCAACTGTGATTTTAAATCATAACCTGTTTTAAATTGAATCTATCTTATTTTGTTGCTTATCTCAGCCTCGGAAGTGTATCTAGAATAGACTTTGAGTAAATATGAAATGTGGTGGTAAAATTATATCCTCCACATTACTGCAAACCCCTCATGATTTGGGTTTTTCAAGTAATCTTAGTGTACTATGTAATCTTTGCTGTGGTGTGCATTAGATGTAAGCTGCACTGCCCAGTCTTTGTTGTTTTCCTGTAGATTAGTTTTTGCTCCGAGGGAAAAATCTGACATTTTTAATGTGGCAGTTCCTATATTGTAGTGCATCATGCCATTCAGTCCTATGGAAGCCTAGTTGAAACATTGGAGCTAATTAATACTGCTTTCATATTTATATCTATGGTTGAAAACTAGGCCATAGCTAAGGATAGCTCTGCAAATTCCTCTCACACACTCCCTCCCAGTGACCGGGTTTGCCAGGGATTGGCACTCAAGTACCACCAACTACCATATGCCATACCATTTGTAAATTTCAGTGATTGCCTATGACACAAGGTGCTTCTGAATCTTTATTCAACATATAGGCACTATGCAACCACCAGAAAACACTCTTTTGAACAAATTCCTGTCTGTAAAGTATCCATGGTAAGTCAAGTCTCTATTGAATATCCTGTTTATTGATGGAGTTCATTAGAGAAAATTTCACTTGCAATTTTTGCTTCAGATTTCTGCATCATTATGAGCAGATGGATGGATTTGATTATGAAAAAAGCCTTCGTACCACATCATTTGTTAAATGCAATGTTTGGAAATTGGTCAATTTCGTCGTTTTAATAACAACAATGTTGGGTTTATCCACCACGACAGTGGCTTTGTAAGCATGACTTCGTCTCATGTGCTACCATGTAGACTTGAGGCCTGAACATCTAGGCTCTGACATTTATGCTGCATATTAATGATGATGAATATATTTCCTAGGTACTTTTATAGAATTCCTTGGTCATAAAATTTACTGCCATGTTTTTAGATGGTGATAATAATGGATTTTATCTTGTTTAATTTCTTTCTATTTAATAATTTTCAAGTCAAACTGTGGGAATGACATGCCAAACCACTTATCAGAAGTCAAACCCTGGGCAATGGCCTTCCAATATGTATTTCCCTTTTTGAATAAATTACAATAAAATTTTCTGTGCCATGGTCTTGTTTGATTCACAATGAAGCAAATACAATATAAGGCATAATGAGTGATAAAACGAAGGATACTATATATATTCCATGCTTAAGTCCATAACTTTGAGTAGACTTTGTAAGTATATCCTCTTTTATTAGACTATCTCATTGCTATTTATTCCTCATTCATTTTTTATTCCGTATATATTTTTTAGGATGTCAAGGGTCCAGATGCTTCAGCTTCCTGGATTAATAAATCTTTGGTTGCCGTTAAGGAGCATGGAGTTCTCTTTGAATGCCCTAACGTGCCTTCTCAAACCGATAGCCTTAAGAAATCTTCAATTTCCCCAGCGTACTGGGTGGTGGGGTAAGTGTGATTATTTAGTGAATGCTTTGTATGTATGTGGTAATAAATCTGGCTGAACATGTATGCAGCCAATTTCATCTTGAGATTCAACTGGGTCAAAGCCCTATCAAAGACTGAAACCCATTTTGCCCTAAATCCTTATGGGCTGCTTCTTTAGCATAGAGAAGATTGAATTTTAAAATGTCATTCATGACTTATTTGGTTGAAGAAAGACAGTAACAGCTATTGTTTATAGTGGTCTCATTTATTTTTAATGTCAATGGTTGAGTAAAAATAATTAGGTTACACTTTCTTACGAGTCTTTTACAAGGCTCTACTAAAGCTCAAACTTAGGGTATTTTAGATGAAATTATTATGAAAATAATACTTATAGATTTGTATAATTTTAATTTTGAAATATTTATCTCAAATCTATCATAATGTTGCTGGGAGTTTGGTTGTCCTAATTTCTTCAATTGTAATTTCAACTGTGCCTCATATGTCCAATGATGAAATTGTGCTTTTACCAGCCAAGTTGATGAGTTATTGCCAAGTGCTATAAAACTCGACCATTTGAACAAAAAATATATTTTAATTAAGTAATGGTAGTCTTAGAACCAGCTTTTATGTAATTGGCCACATTACTCGAACCTTGAACTGAATGGAGATGATAACAAATGTTAACTCACTTGTTCTGGTTTCATGCATGATCTGATCCTTAAGTTTTCACTTTTGTTAGTATTTGAATACTTTAATTCTTACTTCAAAGAATGGACAGAAGAGTAAAAGGGTATGACCCTGTTTTTTTAGGGTAGTTCAACAGCCATTGCTATGGATTGGCTACTAATTTCACCTGCCACAGGAAGAGTCATAATCAAAATTAATTTGATTTGAACTCTGCTTATGATTAGTAAACATTTTAACCTGTATATATGTTTTCCCAGTGTGAAAATCCTGGAAAGCTGTATAAAACTGAGGAGAATTTAACCAAAGAGACCACAGTATGACTGTAAAAACAAAAATAACCACTTAAAATCAAGAGGTTATCATTGAAATATCCTATGCTTCCCATCATGACCATAATATTTTCCCAGTAGGCTTCCGCGGAGATTCTGACTGTGGGCAGCGATTGTTCCGGGTTTCCATCCGCGTGTATCCATTATTTCGGACAATATTTCGCCAACGTTCCAGTTGGCTTCCTGTGGACCTGAGGAAGCCAACTGGAACGTTGGCGAAATATTGTCCGAAATAATGGATACACGCGGATGGAAACCCGGAACAATCGCTGCCCACATGACCATAATATCCTTACACAAAACAATATTAACGTAAAACCTAGGGTCATATACTCAAGGTTTAGCTATAAAAATTATCAAGAAACTACTTTCTTCTTTCAACCAAGAAAATTTTAATGTATTCTCCTTTAATAATATGACAAACTGAAATCCATTTCATTTCTTTGCAGGCGTCTATTTTTTTCTCCCCAGCCTAAAGAAGTCTATGTCTGCTATTTTGATTCTGCACCTCAAAATATGGTGGAAATAGCCTTTAGATTAGGACTTAGTGTTACTGGTTAGTGAGTTTAGGGAAAAATAGTGTTTTATAGGTTTTTGGGTAACCAATCATTATTATTTTTTTACTGTTTTAAATTATATTACTGTTTTTTAAGTTGTAAATCAATGAAGAATGTCATTTTTAATGCTCTAATCCTTACATGAACCACCCTGTTTTAGTGCATTCTTTGTAAAACCAAGTGTTGTGCCACTTATTGTTTATTTAAGGGGTGGTTTTGGAAGTCTCTCTAGTACTGCTAAGCCTCACAAGGCTGACAAGTTCTTGACACAGATAGGTATAAGTATCATCAATAAGTTTGCACTTAGTATCTAATGGACAAACTCTATATTTACTTGCATTTGATATTAAACTTTTTTATCCCAATCAAATGCTCAAAAGTCGCCTTGCATCTAAAATTATTAATATCAGACTTGGCCTATGCAATCTTGAACGTATATTTTTGCAACATAATAAGTCTTTGTAAGAATTTCCAATACAGTCATGCCTTGTTTAGTGGATGAGTTCCAGTAGGCACTGCCTTATTTATGTATGCTCAAAATGTAATCAATGACTAGGGAAAGTCTGGGAAGCATTACATGTAACCCAAGGCAGGGATAGTCAGGCAGAGCTACTAACATAAAGCTAAACTTTCCATTTGATAGCTTGCAAATTAATTTTTTTTACACAGTTATCTATGTTACCTTCAAAAGTTGTGTGAAGATTAATAACTTTACTAAAGACATTGCAATTTATATTCAATAATCTGAAAATTCTTGGTGGCAATTTTGTAAGGTCACAGTGAGTTCTGTGAGATATGTAGTTCCAATTTTCAGTTCCATTTATATCATTCCCTTCCTTCTTCCCTAATAGTTCAATATTTCAAGAGATTTTTTCACAGAAGTTTTAGCTAAAAAGCAATGGGAAATATCTCAATAGAAGAGGGATGTCTATTTGAGTGAATATGTGTGACTGTTAATAATGATGATGGACAATTGATGTGTATAAGTTTTACAGAAATGTCATGGGACACAATGTATGTCTACAAATAGGAATTATTGTCAAGTACCTTGGGTTGAAAGCTGTTGTGCCCAATGAAATCTCGGTGAGAAAGAGAATTTTCTGCTCTCTATTGCTTCAAAGCAATAACTTGCATGAGTTCATAAAGCTTATTATTATTATTATTATTCAGGAATGCCAGTTTATGTAAAGTTATTTATTTCTTTCATTTGTAAGTTTGATCTGATGTGGAGCATGGTTGTGCAGTGGTGTCATGAGCTCTCATGGTTAAGTTGAGCAGTGGACCTGGCTTTATTTCATGTGAATTATTTAGTTCAAAAGTATCCTTCAAGTTTGGATATTTGGTTGTGAAAATAGTGAAGCAGAGGCTGATGGAGTGTATTATAGTAGAGTGAATGGGAAAATTTGTTTGGATGTAAAGAAAAATAGTGGTGATTTTCATGAATCTTATGTGAATAGGTACTTATATTCGGCTTCTTAGGTTTCCATGACACTTAGAATGAAGCAGCTATATTTCTGAGAAACTATCATTGCCAAGACATGAGTGTACACCATGGGAAATCTAGCGGCTATATTTACATTTGCAAGACATGAGTGTACGCCAGAAATCTAGCTGCCAAATTTACTTTTTTGCTAAATACCGAGAAATGAGCAGTGTTAACTTACTACAGTTCCTGGCCCATAAGGTGAAATTATTTTGTTTAGATTTCAGAAAAAAATAAGAAACATACCCTCGCCCCATAAGATGCTGGCTGCTTTTGGATCTCATTTTTGAGTAAAAAAAATTGTGTGTCATATTTATTGCCAGGAAATACAATTCATTTATTTGGATTTAATAATGGATGAGTTAATTGCAGAAAAGAAATAAAAACCTCACGTTTTGTGACAGAATTATTTAAAGAGGTTTAGATAAAATAATGCTAGGCTGCATGTAGGTAATTGTGAGAGACAATCAAATTTGGAAGAATCCATAAATTATATTTTTAAAAATGAACTCATCTATATTTCTTAAATATGAGCTTTTGTATATATCATGGCAAATATTTTGTGATTTCACCAGTTCAGTGGTACATTTCTGAAATGCTCATTTTTTTGTTTGTGTCATATACATCTCAAAATTCTTACGCTCCTCATTGTTTCTATTTAGTGGTGTACAAAATGGTTGTGTCTAGGGATTTTATTGTTTCCTTGTCCTATCTGTGACCATGCAAAATGATCTACTTCCCAGAAAATTTTGCAAGTTGGGTAAGGGTTGTGATTTTTAGAAGATTGTAGACTTGAAATCTGGTGCCTCTGGGTCAGGGGCTTCTGGGGTCCTTTGATGGGTTGAACTAAAAAACCAAACTTAACTCATTAGAAGGTTTTTTCATACCTCACTGCACCTGATGTTGACTAACCCTTTGATCTAGCTTGGTAAATCTAGTTTCTGAATACAATGGTGCAATGTTGTCATTGTGCGATCAAACAGATGTCTAAATCAGTCCTTATGTCCATTTTGCTCTTTGTCTGTGTCCTTTGTCTCTTGCTTTTCAGTTCAAAGGTCGTAACTGTGTTAGGTGAAGAGTTCAGGCTCCTGTAGTGGCTAGGGTAGATTCATATCCCAAGGACCTGGGTTCAAATCCCTGCAGTTATGGAGATTTATCTAAAGAGTTTTATCTCAGCTCAAAGCTATTCACATGCATAATTTATTAGTAGGAATAATAATTAATAATATATGTCTTGGAAAATTCATTTAGAATCATCTTAAATGGGATTTGGAGAGATGTTATGCAGTTTGTGGTACATTGAGGGCATCGTGATCTCTGTTAAAAATCTCTCAGGTTGTGAAAATTTAGTTGGTGGATAAAATGAGGTGGATAGTTGAACTACGTCCTTTGGGCTGATTAAAGTTTGACTGTGCTAGATATGTTTTGCTTCAATATTGTGTTGTGAATGGAATGTATTTAAGGTAGTCTGAGCGAGATATTTCCCTAGTCATAATACATAGAGACCATATTCGAATTATACTTTTTAATTTTGCCAGCTGTAGGACACATCAATAAAATATTGCCTTATTAATGATGAAATCTGGTAAGGGGTTGAATTTGAATAAAATAGTTTTATGTGACAGAAATTGTAAGTAATTAAATGAAAATATCTAAATAAGTCTTCGACTTGACTAATTTTTTTGTGTGGTTCGTTTGAAACTCCTTCAAAACGGAAGGCTTTTTGTGATACCCAAGAACCGACTGCAGTGGCAATATGATTAATTTTCACATATAGTTGAGAAAGCATACAAACTACACACTATTAGCTATTTACGACACCTAAGTGTTAGAAATACCTCATTTTGGAAATAATGTCACTCTGGAGTGCATACACGTACCATTTCCAATGCTAAGGGGCTGGTATTTTTTGGCAAATATCTCCAAAAGTAATGTGTTAAGGGGTTGAATTTCTGGTGTCATTAGAAGGGTGATATATTCTTCTTTAAAATGAGACCAAATTCATTGATTTCCATGTAAAATGATATTTCGCTCAAACTACCTTAACACATAACTAACTATTAGTGTAACATTTATGGACTTGAAAAAATTCTAATATTGTTTTATCATTGAAACAGATTGATTGGTTAAGTTTTTTCACCACTAATACGTTTATTATTCTTTTGTTGGCGATTTTGCCTTTTTATTATCTATTTTTATATACTGTTTTTGTTTGATAGAATGTCATATTTTGTTATGCCTTGCTGTAGCTGAAAATTACTGTCTTTAGTTGAAGATGTTATGTACTATGAATTAATTGGTGTGGAGATATTTTCCTATGGTTTGATGAGGTAAAGATGCATGAGTGAGTTTTTTGTTAAAGAGTTCCTCAAAAGTTTAACTAGCGTGTGATATTCTTTTGCAATAATACATCTTTGAATGAGGATTAATTTTCTATTCTGTTACATTATTTTGAATTGTCATTTATGAAGATGGCATTGATCATAATTGTTTGATGTGTGCTACATCTCTTGTCATTATAATAGATCACATGTACCTTTTTATAAGAAATGATGAAGGCCATCCTTTTATATTTGTAACTGGAAGCTGTAGCTTGATGTAATTTTTGTGTATGTATTCCATTCGAAGCACAGGTTTCAAACTGTAATGATAGAATTATGAAAACAGCAATGAAACTGCTAGTTATTAAGTACAAGTGCCATTAACAGTCGTTCTCTCAGAATCCCTGCTAATGTTATGTTGTTACTGTTTGAAGCACTTGTTGTGTATGTTTTGAGAAATTTGTGGTGTGTGAATGTATCGTATATAGTTTTTTAAATGTCTTTTACCTCATTTTTTTAGAAACATTTTTGATGAGATATATTTGATACATGAAATTCATTGCCTTCTGAGCAGTCTGTTGCTGTTCAAGTATTTGTACGGTAATATTCTTAACTTTTATAACATTTCTGCAAAAGATTGAATTTTTATTTTTATGTATGAATACAGAAGTGCTAACCTTTGTAATAAAATGTTTGCATTGTCAGTCCCTTTTCCCTTTTTAAAATTAACCCCATTCCGATCTTCTATGTATTAAAGGTATGGAGAATAAAATAAGCATAGATAAGCATACCCTACAATGCACTGCATTTTCCTGAAAAACTGTACAGAAAATACAGTGCTAAATGCATTGTATATTATAGGGAGAGTCATCCAACGGAGTGGCCTCTCTTCGTCACATAGCTGAGGAGGTGGCAGTTCTGTCTGATGGACTGAACAATGCTGTTTCTTAATTCACAAACAGTTAAACTTTTGAAGCAGCAGATGTGCTGTATTTCAATCTTAGTCACTGAACAAGCACAGAGAGGAGTTAGGTTTCAGCCTCAGCTGCGGCAGATTTTCTCCGTGGCCCCCACCTCTTTCTAAGTTTCCCTTGAGTTAATTTTACTAAGTTACGCCTCAAAAGGTTAATCTAATTTCATTAACGTGTCTTATGCTCCACAGCACAGTCAAGTATAGAAGGTGTAAGTCACAGAGGGGAAAGAAAATAACTAAATAACAGAATGGAGAATGCTGGATCTGGAATATTTCTGTGATTCCCCAGGTAGGATGAAGTTTCTCTTCCACACTACTGTGAATAAAAAGTTCCAAAAATCGTGGAGTGATTCGAATATCATTTTTGAAGTGCGAGGTTTTTCATTAGCATCAATGTTTTAGCTTACCAGAGTTGGCATAAAATGGCATTGGGTTAAATGGCGTTCAGCATAACACCCACGATGTGAAGAGATTATGCATAGAAGGATGAAAATTAATCGCTTAATTTATTTACTGGTTTAACGTTGGTATATAAAAATAAAGGTCACCTCCAAAAATTTTACATCTTTACACGGCTGGTGACCTACCACCCCCTGCCACATGCCCATGTGGCGGCTCGCGGGGTAGTATGCAGATGTAGATGAATGTTTTGCTGAATAGAACTATAAGCACGAATCATCAAATAGAAAAGGGGCTTGGTCATAAGTTAATGTTTCTTACTAGAACTTCAATGAGTGGTGAAACCGTTTGGGTTGGAACAAAATATTTCTTCCAAGTTCGTATATCCTGCAGGCGATATGGAAGAAACCACCAATAATGACCTGAGAAGGATTTTTTTGAATGAACTCCCAGTGAGAACAAGTTGGTGGAACCCACACAGGGACCATGTGGAAATGAAGGTGGAAATTTGGTGGAATTCACGTGAATATGGTCACCAGAACCACAAAATTTCCACCAAGATGCCAAATTTCCACATGGGATGCACATTGGCACATTATAATGGCATGGAATATAAAATAATCACAGAATGGAGAATGAACCATCAATAGTTACAAATAAAATTACTTCCAGAAGACATTGCGACTGATCTCCTTCCCTTTGCAACGTAGAGCGTCTTCATCGATGGCTTCTTAGGGCGCATCGTCATGCACTTCTTCCTTGTGCACTAGTGCCCAGGGTTGATTTATTCGATATATTGCACCATCGATGTCGAGATGCACGAAGTCGAGTGAAGTCTTTATACGTATCTATAGAAAACTATATATTTCTAAAACAATCTATAAAAAAACTATATGTACTAAGAGAACCTATAGTTTGTCTTGTAATCTATAGTTTTCCATAAAATCTCTATATGCATTTATAGACATCTATATGTATCTATAGAAATCTATAAGTTTCTACAAAATCTATATATCTCTATAGAAAAAAACTATACGTATCTATTGAAATTTTCACCTGGGATTAGTTACTCTGTTGTGACTTAATTGCCGGGCGAAAGTTATTAGACTTGGTCAATGGGTAACTTGGTCAATTTCCGCATTCATCACCCACACAAAAAATTTTGAGCCCTTCTCACTTAACGCTTTAATTGAATTATTAAAAGTGTGTTACGGAAGCGGACGTTTACCGTTATTTTCCCAAATGTAGCGATGCCCTTATTCACCTGCAGTCCTTTCATAAAACTAATGCATGGAAGTTATTTCCATCAGTATACCTTATGTTAACTTGATGTGAGATTCTATTGTGCCTCATTTCAATTACATATATTATTTTTTGATTTCAATGAGGCGTGCTTCCTGCCGTAGCATGAGATGGCTAAGTCCGAGGCTATAATTTAGTTCATTAACGTCAAGGGTAAGAATTTTATATTTAGATATCATCTACCTTGGTAATACAAAAAATGTAGTACATATGTTCATGCGATCCAAATGTGTAATGTATTTTACAAACATTTCTGAAATACTCAATTTTAAAAAATTTAAAATATAGTTAAGGGTTTAGGTGCTTGACAGTCTAAAAGTGTACTCCTTCTTTATAGGTTTTTGTCATGAAAAAACCAGGGAAAAATCAAACTATTTCAAGGTGTCACTTGTGAAAAATTTTGATAATCAATCGTTTAGAAGTTTTTCCCAATTATGTCAATGAAAATTTGGATCATTAAGGAAGACTTTGCATTTGAGATCTTCAAATGAAGTATATATGTTGTTGTTGTTTATCCATGCACCATCTGATATTATCCTTAAAATAAATGCTTTTATCAAATAAAGTCTATTATGCTGCAGTTTACTTTTTAATGTTTAAGTATTTGTAAAACACCACTAGGTAAATATAGTATCTTCCTGGTGGCTAAGTAATCCCTTCTATTTCCATTAGCATTAATGTGTGTTTACAATTTATTTTCCCTGGTATTTAGGTATGTACTACATGTGTTTAAAGTGTTTGCATTTATATTTTTAGTATCATTCATAAGTCGTAGCTGTCAACTGATTAGGAATGGCAGTTGGCTGTCAGTGTGAGTGATTGTTATAGAGGAAGATTGTTGAGGTACAGCTTCCTAATCTCTTAGAGCTTGCATAAGCTGGATTATTTTCGCTGAAATTTGCCAGTTGTAAAATTTCAGCTATTATAATTTCCCTTGAATAATACCGATAAGGGATTTCAAAGCCTCTTCCAGTTATACGAACATGGGTAAAATTTGTACAGTATGATTTGTAATCTCAGAAGAAGAATTCAGTGCTCTTATGGACTGCAACAACTGGTTCGACCTTTGCCGAAGCAGAATTTTGTATTAAGGAAGAATGGAATCCATAAGATATCTACAGATAGATATCTATCAGACTAGCTGTCAACCGTAACTGTTGGATTCAACAGTAACTGTTGGATTCAACAGTAACTGTTGGATTCGACAGTAACTGTTGGATTCAACAGCAACTGTTGGATAGAAATCAACAGTAACTGTTGAAATTTTCAAGTCTATTAAAGTTTTTTTTGCAAAGGGGTAAGCTTTGAAGAAGCAGCAGGTAAAAATCACAGCCACATGTCCTCATCATTAAGTAAGCATGACAGAAGCAGTTTACATAAATATCCGCCGTCATGCATGCATACTATATATTTTATGCCAATTATGTATTTTATTAATTTTATATAATATATTTTTCATATGTTACCTCACTACATATGATCTCAACTTTAATGATTATAATGATGTAGAAACGAAAGAATGAACGTAATTGAAAAACTATGGGGAACCTTAAGACATTTTATTACAAACATTGTCTGGATGCCAGAGCCCTACATTAGCTGTGACACTAAGGAAGAAGAAGAATCATCCATAAGAGGCATATACGTACGTTTAAGTTTGTCCTTGTAGAAACCAAAAAGGAAGTGGCTCATACATATCCGTCCTGAGATTTGAAAAAGATGAGAATAAATTGCAAACCGATCATTTTTTATGAACATTCCACAACATTAAAGTAAACTTCCCATTCTCTCAGCACAAAACATCAACTACCGTAAACTGGGGCTACTTTGGGACAGTTTTAATTGTTTTTCTGGATTTCTGAAAAGTCTTAGCATATTAAACGGACAAATGCATGTGATTTCGATAGATTTAACCTTACTCTTTCTAAATATGAAGCGCATTTTATTGTAAGACCGTTCCTTGCCGAGTGATCCCCCCCCTGACTTTGTCCCAATTTTACCCCTTGGGTTGGGGTAACTTTGGGACAAATCATTTTTCAGACTAAAACCAATGGAAAAAAATAATTGTCCCAATGTTTGACTAGTAACACTTTATTTAGATCAGTAGAACATAAAAATTATGGAAAAATTAAAAGATTAAACTCATTAAAGAAATGGACAAACCAACGAGTAACCTCAATAAAGGCTTCATATATGAATCATTAAAAATCTTGTAAATCAGCAGAAATAAAGAATCATCTGATAAAATTCAGTCCTGCGCATACTGTCCCAATTCCTTAACATAAAAAACACCTCGACGACCAACTTGCTCGGGTGGGCTGATTATTTGGACGACATCCTCTGAAGGATATTCTAGAAGATCTTCTTTCTGGGGCCACTTCCACTTGCTTCCAGATTTTGCCATGGAGGAGATCATGAATCCCTTCATTGTTGTTTTTGTGATCCGTCCCGGATACAGTTCACCTTCGTATGTAAAAAGTACATAACTCCCCTCGTCCAGATGTTCGGTTTGATCCTCGTGGGGCGTGACCAAGCGGTTTAGTGAAGACTCATCAGCGCCTTCGGGACCATCTTCGTCCTCGACGTCCACGGTCATGCTGTCATCTGATTCTGCATAAGGTACAGGTGACGAGCTCTCATCAGTGCTGCTGTCTGTGTCCTCTCTGTTCTCCGTCGTCTTCTTTCTCCGAGGAGGAGCTCGCCGTGCAGTTGTAGTTCTTTCTTTTGAAGCGGATGGCTCGGCCTTCCTGGCAAGAAGAACGTCTTCTACAGAAATGCTTTTACCGGCGGGTACGTCAACTTTTTTACGCCTCACCATTCGACGCTTCTGCGTTGCTTCCTCTCTCTTCTCCACGAGGTGATCCATAAAGGATTCACCGATGACTGCATTGAGTTCTGATTCCCGGGCCATCACGAATGACGGAAGCCTTTCCAGGACCATTTGGCGATTCAAGGGGTAGATACCGGTTTTTCGGAAGCCTGCTTTCAAGTTATCTCCCTTTGAGGTCACGCTTTCCCACAGCTTCTTCAGCAAGGTCGGAAATTGGTCCTTGGGCACGGAGCTGCATCTGCTGCCAGCCGCCGTCTCTTTCCAATCACCGAGTATCTTCCGCCACTCTACTTTTAACGGGCGAAAGTACGCGACATCGAGCGGTTGCAGAAGGTGGGTGGCGTTCGGCGGAAGAGCAATAAATTTTACATTGTTCTCTTGGCACAACCGGAGCACTTCAAGGTTGATATGCGAACTAAGGTTGTCGCCTATGATGACTTAACACCCTCTTGTCGTCGCAGGATAGGCAGGAGTAATTGGATAAACCAATCCTCAAAGCACTCGCTGTCGAACCACCTACTCTTGGTCCTGTTGTACCTGGCTCCCGGTGGTCCGTTTTCCGTCCATGTGTCCCACATTTTTTCGGCTTTGTAGTTTACGTAAAGGGGGGCGAGTGTACCCACTGCATTCCCACATACCATTAGGGAAGTGACGTGTTTCGTATTTGTTCTGGATATTTTGTTCCTCTTTTAGTAATGATTTTCGAAGACCCCGGATCATCAACTAAATTTGTCTCATCGTAGTTCCACACGTTCTCAGGTGGAACACCCTCCAACTCTTTCACCAGATTTTCTAAGAACGGATTCAAAATTTCTTCGTCATTTGCCGCTCTTGCATGTGTGATGTTTTTCGCCGCCCTCTGCGCCAAAACAGTATTGTGCCTCTGCATAAAATGTCCAGCCCAGTCTAATCCTGGTAAGTTGTTTTTAAATCTGGGTTCCTTCCTACCGCATCTGTCGAGGTACGCCTTCACGGTACATCGAAGGTCGAATGTCCGCATAGGGAATCCAAAATGTGACAAAGCTATGACATGGGAAACAAACCGCCCCTCTTCTGCATCTGTAAATACACACTGTCTGCCAACTGTTCCACCGTGCCTTTCCTTGACTTTTAGTAGAAGTGTGTTTTTTGGGATTCCATACTTTTGAGATGCCTTCCGGTACGTTAGGGTTTTCGTCTTAATCGCGTTAATAGCCTCTTCCAAACTCTCGCCGGTATAATTTTTGTATGCCCTCGACCCTAGGGCTCGTTTATATTCCCGTACCATACTTTTAGGGCTCCTAAAACAAGAGACATAATAATAATTAGTTAAAACGTTTGTGTGGGGTAACTTTGGGACAGTCCCAAAGTTGCCCCACGTAAGTCTCATTATTCAAAAACATAACCAAACTAGTTAGTAATTTTAGGTTATTTGGTTCTATATTCACAGAAATGATAGCTAAAGCATGTACAATTTTCCGTAGTTACCTGTCTTTCGTGGTCCAAATGTAGTTCCACCGTCATACGTGAAAGTTTGCAGCACACTTGCAACTTGTCAAAACTGGCATCAAAGTAAAAATGGCTGCTGTTTAGCATAGGTTGTTCACAGAGATTCTGGATATAGCCAATAGATGGCAGCAAAGACCAAAGCTTCGACACAGTCTAAACTATTTGTTTAGACTGTGGCTTCGAAAGACCTCAGAAGAAACACGCTGTCTCACAAGTGGTGACCGGGGGATATTTAAAACCACATAGTGGTGTCGCTGTCCCAATTTTACCCCACCAGTCCCAAAGTAGATTACGGTATTTAAGCCCCAGATTACGGTATTTAAGTCTGAAAAATAGGAAGAAACTTTAAGTTTGTTCATACGCTCACTGAATGAAAAATTGAACCCGAATGGATCTTCCAAATACTTCTTCGCAGAACCAGGACCACGACGAATCACCACGATTCCACGAGTCTCGACAACAACAGTTTTTGGAGGATAAAATATAGTTTCCATGTGACGTCAGAGCATTGCAGACAACACAATCAATAATACACGCAAAAGAATTTACATGAAAGGAACAGAAAGTGAGCATCTACAAAGCAAGATCACCTTAATTCATGATATTAAATTTTTTCCATGTCTTGCGTGGGCTTTACAAGAGAAATTTTCATAACACAAGGACAGTTCCAACTTTTTGTGTTGCAAACTTGCTGCACTTGCTTCTCATAGGGCCTCATGCGCACGAAGAACAACGTAATTTCGTTTACGTAAGGAAATTGCAAGTCAGCTTACGAGTTATTTACAGAAGCATCAATTATGTGTTTTTACGTGTTCTCCATTTCGAATATCTTACGCAGAATTTCCGTAAAAATTAAATACTACTGGGAGATTTTGTTTACATATGCATGCGCACCTCAAGTTTTCACGAATTTTACATAAACATGATATTGTTTGCTGGCTGGGTAAGTGCCAACACTGCCGCTGCTAACGCATTTCGGGAGGAATTTCAATAATTTATGATAGAGGAGCACTTTAACTCCCATCAGATTTACAATGCCAACGATATCGGTTGCATTGGAAATGTTTGCCGTCAAGAACCCATGCATTTGTGCGAGATACTCTTGCTCCCGGTCACAAATCCACGAAAGAACGATTGACTGTTATGCTGGTTATGCTGCGGCAATTGCATTTATGCTCTCTGATGCTCCTTGTTTGCGGCCAACACTGGGTGTGGGAAGGGAAGTCATAAACGAGGTAGCCAACTTGTCAATTTAAGATTCTGCAAGAGGAAAGATGTGAAATGTTTAAACGTCACCAGAACTCTCAACTCCACAATGAAGCAAGGATGTCTGTGGCTCATTTCAAGACTGTTGCAACAAGATTCAATCTCTGCCCAAATTTATTCCGCCCTCAATCGGGAGATAATGTGAAGGTTATCCTTATGTGAAGGTTATTCCCCTGAACTGACATGATTGTAATATTGTCTTGAAATGGCTAAGAGACACTTAACCGCGATTTTACTCCTTTTAGGTCGAAGAGAATAGAAGAAGAGTCAAATCCAATATGGAGGCCTACTGTCGGCGCAGAAATTATGTGCACTCGAGTTTGGGTACAAATAAAAAGTTAACGAAAAGACTTACAGAAAAACTAATGACACCATCATTTTTCTCATTCATTTCTACGTTATGTAGTAGATAGTAATATTTTGCGGCACGGAGGGTCTGCCGTTACGGGGCCATAGGGAGGCAGGTGAAATTCTTCCTGAGTAACAAGAGAAAGTAAAAAAGGATGACAATTCCGGGCTTTACTCAGATATAAAGTAAACAGCAATGTCACGGCTCTTGCTGAAAATTTTAATCGTCTGCAGGCAATGCTAAATACATATCATCTGAAATACAAAATGAAATATTTAGCTCTAGTCAAGAAACCATAGTTAAACAGGTATTGGAAGAGATCGACCTAGCAAAAGGATTTTCAGTGTTAGCAGACGAAACCACTGATGACTATAAAACGTATGTATATCACAAGTTGTTCTGTACAGAACAACTTGTAATATACCTATATACGTTACTTGAAAAATTATGAGGTGAAGGAGGTCTTCCTAATTTTTGTTCCTGTAACAGATTTAAGAGGGATGGCGTTAGCTGAAGCCATTAGCCATTACGTAGCCGAAACGCGCGTACCCGACGCTCACTTATTTTAGTCTTTTCCTGTTTTTTCTTTCTTGGACCAAGCTCATCTCGAGTCTGATACTCCCAGAAGTGGGGCCCATTCGAATTTGTGATTTATTTTTCTGAGTGCTTGTGAGTGTGATTGCTCTGTGTTTGTCCCTGGCGTGGAATATATATTCCCGTAAACATTCACAGATAGTGTGTTTTCTGGTTGAAAGGCTGTGGTTGGTCACTGAACTTTCCCTTAAACCAACACAACAAATAATATTTTTCTTTCTTTTGACGAGTGTTGCCAATAAATACGGCCATTGGAGAAAAAAATTACCTAATTTTGTTACATTACGGAGCCTTAGAGTGTAAGTTTCCTTGATTTTGATTTTCATTAGAGATTAAATTATTATTTAATTAAATAAATGAATTCTAATTGGTGAACTGATGTTGCTACTGATATTTTGTAAATGCATGACCACTTATTTCAATTTGGGACAAATGCACCTACGAATGCCTCCTAGCCGCGGAGTTAAAATTATTTGGAATGGAAGCTTTAAATTTAATAGGCACCAAACCTAAATAGATGGAACACTCAGTTACGCGGAATTGCAAGTTACAAAACGCAGTGGTGCATGCCATTCCTGTTCATAATTCTCCAAAATAGTCCACAGAATTTTGACTCAACGTGTGAATTTAGCCACGAAGAATAATTACAAAATGATTTTTAAAACAATATATGGAAATAAGGCGCATGTAATTTCACCTTTCGGTGATGTGAACGAGAAAGCAATAATCGTGAAAAAATTAAATCTCTGCGCATTGGATGACAATTACATGATCAATACCTGTGGCAGAAAGGTCATGTTCTTGATAGCCAGCCTTAATGAATAGGGACATCGATTTTTCGCATCTTTGATAACGCGAAATTTTTCGCGATGGTTGCAGCTTTTACGCAAATAACGCGAATTTAGGCATTGATTGGAAATATAATGTTTTTGAAATTTTTATGCCATTTCGCGCCATATTATAGCCTTGATAGGTCTAACAATAAGCATCAACGGAGACGGAAGATCGTCAGATGACTGAGTGAGAAGCCACAACCTTATGCTCCGGCTTTATATTTTTAAATTATCCGATAAAATATACGAGTTTGATGAGGAAAGGCAACTCACGGGCCACGAGTACGTCCATTTCCACACTGTGGAATCGTAACTCCTTCAATCCTGCGCATGGCGCACAACATTTTTCTTTTCGAGTGGAAAAGGGGATGAATCGGTGAGAGGAAGATAGGTTCACGAGGGATTGGAGCCCATGCGCAAGAGGTCATCCCTTCTCTTTCAAAGGTTTATCCTTGAGTCACTTCCTTCATCCTAATAATCATGGCCTTCGCTACAATCCACAATGTTGGATTTCCAACATTTCTCAAATCCATATGGAATAGAACGCGATCATTAAGCCCGAAACTGAGTTCATATCTTTCCCTAATACCGCGACCGACGCACAGTGGTCTGAATACCCTCATTTCCCGGACAAAAGTCCCTTTTTCGAATATCATGCATGTTCCTCAAATTGGAGTTCAAATTGTAGTTAAATGTTCATCCCAAGTAAAACAAACAATTTTTTATGTCCATCTTCAACTGTTCCGATGCTACAGACCTGAGAATAGAAGGATCGTGATTTGCTTGTTTTCAGGCAGAGAAATTAGCAATATTCCATTTGCGCTCCTCTGCTATCGGGTGTGATTCCCTAAACGATACTGAATACAGTTGGTTCTTTGGAACTTAAGAATTGTGTTCATATGCTATATGTCGTGTTAGATTAGAAATAAGCTATAAAACAGAGCTTCATCTGACCTCATGTAATAATCGGCATTCTAAAAATAACTTTGAGCTACAAAATTTCCACTACGTTACACTACGTTCTGCTTTAGTTGCGTATGTAGAATGATATCTCTTCTATCAATTGTTGAAAGAATTAGATGCGCATCGCTGCGCATTTTCAATTGAGGAGGTTACATGGTCACTCGGGACGGATGTTGAAAGACCCTCGTTCCCTAGGAGAAGGCGTAAAATAGTCGTATCGAATTCACAATTTCTAGGAATGCGGGATTTTGCGACAAACAGTATATGAATTTAGAAATTCATATACTGTCTGTCTATACAGACAACATTTAGCATCTCTTTCAAGTTTTTAATATTATGTATCTAAATTCTCGCTGAAACGTTGTGGGCATGCGATATCAAACTTCCCTCCTATCAAAACCCTCATTTCCCGGACAAAAGTCCATTTTTCGAACTTCCCGCATTTTAGTTAAACTGGAGTCCAATTTATTACTAAAAATTCATCCTAAATAAAACAAGTACATTTTAAAGCCAATTAAGTGATACGCTTTACACACATTTGGTATAGTAATGATTTTTGACTCAGTCTCCTTCCCTCGCGTGGGAAGGTAGGTGAGTCAATTTATCTAAATTGTGGACGGTCAAATTGAGTTATTCATTCTAACCGTTCAGGAGTCTGTGATAAGGACTTTGTCTCCTGAACAGCGATGTAACTTGTCCCTCGTGTGTAAATGGGGATTTGACGGTGCGTCAGGTCAATCCACGTACAAGCAAACTGCCCCTGATCCTAATTTTCATGATGGCAGCATATTTTTCACATCACTTGTTCCGTTACAGATGGTTACACGGATAGGGCAGAGGGGAAAAGTAATTTTGTGGCAAAATCCGCGCGCGTCATCACCAAGATTCTGTCGACCTCTAAAATTTGTGTAAAAAATGTGTGTAAAGCGTATCACTTAATTGGCTTTAAAATGTACTTGTTTTATTTAGGATGAATTTTTAGTAATAAATTGGACTCCAGTTTAACTAAAATGCGGGAAGTTCGAAAAATGGACTTTTGTCCGGGAAATGAGGGTTTTGATAGGAGGGAAGTTTGATATCGCATGCCCACAACGTTTCAGCGAGAATTTAGATACATAATATTAAAAACTTGAAAGAGATGCTAAATGTTGTCTGTATAGACAGACAGTATATGAATTTCTAAATTCATATACTGTTTGTCGCAAAATCCCGCATTCCTAGAAATTGTGAATTCGATACGACTATTTTACGCCTTCTCCTAGGGAACGAGGGTCTTTCAACATCCGTCCCGAGTGACCATGTAACCTCCTCAATTGAAAATGCGCAGCGATGCGCATCTAATTCTTTCAACAATTGATAGAAGAGATATCATTCTACATACGCAACTAAAGCAGAACGTAGTGTAACGTAGTGGAAATTTTGTAGCTCAAAGTTATTTTTAGAATGCCGATTATTACATGAGGTCAGATGAAGCTCTGTTTTATAGCTTATTTCTAATCTAACACGACATATAGCATATGAACACAATTCTTAAGTTCCAAAGAACCAACTGTATTCAGTATCGTTTAGGGAATCACACCCGATAGCAGAGGAGCGCAAATGGAATATTGCTAATTTCTCTGCCTGAAAACAAGCAAATCACGATCCTTCTATTCTCAGGTCTGTAGCATCGGAACAGTTGAAGATGGACATAAAAAATTGTTTGTTTTACTTGGGATGAACATTTAACTACAATTTGAACTCCAATTTGAGGAACATGCATGATATTCGAAAAAGGGACTTTTGTCCGGGAAATGAGGGTATTCAGACCACTGTGCGACGGTTTCATTATCTTCAAATGGCTCTTCAATCACGACATCTCAACCTAGAAATTTCGATGTCATTGCTCGACGAATGATTCACGCTATTCAGCCATTCTATTTTTCGCACTTAGATGAATCTGGAAAACGTCTAGTAGGAGCATTCCCCTATGAACTGGTGCTGGATCTAGGAGCTTACTTCAGGCTATAATCACTCTAATATACAAAAGTTTATCACTCATCCGTTCTTTTCCGGCACATGAAAAATTATCACTAAGGATTTGTTTTACTTTGCTGCTGCTTGACGCAATTTAAATAATGTGACGGATCAGTTTTCGTCCTTCTTCTGTAGCTGTAGCCATTAAGGCATTTCTATTTTTCTCATATCCCGTGTAACAGAAATGGTACGATATTGATTTTAACACTTTTAGAATTTACGGTGACATCTGCTGGAACATAAAAACAAAATGAAATCTAATCATCGTTTCATGGGCTGTTCCCATCTGTCTGAGAATGTGACCGTACTTTGACGACGAGACGCTGTTCTTCAAATCTGTAAATAAATAAAGACTTTTTCTTCGCAACATCCGTCTATGCCAACCAATGCTTGAATTCTGAGAGTAATGTGAATTCCCTTGACACTTACACGGCTTTATTCGTTACATCTCCTTGACTGATGGGGAAGCCCTCTCTTCGTTTTTCCGTTACAAAATCACGGCGATTTTCGGTGAGATATTAAATCTTTCTTTTCAAGGTCCGCTAAATGACTTCCAGGTTGAATTAGCTAATTTAATCGTAGAATCATTTTGTTGCCACTCCAAAACGAAATTTAAAATATTTTTTCGTAATTTGACGGATTCATCGTGATCCTGGAAAGTTGGCTGCGCGTGACATGGAACTCGCGGCGACATGCGGGTAGCGTCCCGGTGCCTGTATACATATATCTCCCTCATCCCCTAACTCCGGGCCCTGCAGTCGCTTGACCACACATGCTTGCGTACGGGTAGGCACCGGCCAACAATGGCCATCATCCTTGTATTTATGAGGTTATCTCCTATTGTGCCAATCTTTCTCATGCCCGTGCCACTTCCTTAATAATTGTGGGACTGTGTGCTGTATCATTTATGCACTTTATAGGGGCTTGTAAAGTCTTATGACCGGCTGCAGGAACGATGCATACGTCTTTGATAAAGTTATGGGACCTATAAGCCATGTCAAGCATTTAATAAGTGTTTCAGAAACATTAAATTAGTTTATTTGTTTCATAAATGGTTTTATACCTAATGGAAAAGTAATTCCATAAGGTATGAAACCATTCCTGAAAGAGTTCCATAAGTAGCCATAAAGCAGACGAGCAATGAGCCGATTGGAGACGTAATTACACGACAAAAGAGAAATTAAGAGACGAATGACGAGTTTATTTACTCCTCTTGGTAAATATTATGTGCACTAGAAATTATAAGTAGGATAAATCATAAATTTTATTCATCTGTAGAATAGTAGAAAATCCATTCAAAGCAATGAAATTTTGATAGATAAGCTAATAAGCTGTTAGATTTGTTCCTGCGACCCAAATATTTTTATAACGTTTATTACTTCATATACCTATCTCCTAACTATTGATTCCATTATTAAATGTTCTCGCAACCGGCCATTAATCTGTTCTTTCTACCATTATCTAATGCTAGGTTGTACCTCTAACCATTTCCTCGGGAGACAAATAAGGGCGCAAAATATTTTAAATTATTACCAATTGACTATTATTTGGCTTCTGTTTTTGTTATTTTAACGGTTATTTAATCGATAAGTTTGCTCAATACATTATTTTTTTCAAATGCCTATAAAGGCAATGTTCAAAATAAGGCCCCTTTCTTTAAGAATAAGACCTCTTTTGGCGAGAGTTAGTTTCATTTTTGATCAAAAAATGTCCTCACCCTTTGTATTAATGACCAATACCTACGTGATGTTTGGTGAGAAAAAAGGGTAATTTCCATGCACTCAAAGTTCACGAAAGAAAATTTTTTGTTATTTACAGTTTACGTTTCTCGTTTCAAGAATTTCTATCAGGAAATCCTCTTTAATTTATTCTCTCTTTGGCAACGCTGATTCTGACAACGTTACTTAGCAATCGTTGCCGCACGTCTCATAAATTCTTTCTGTATTGTTGTGGCAAACCTTTATGAATGAGTATTTAATTTAACATGACATATTAGACGTTGTTTAAATCTATGCAGATGAGAAGAAGGAATGCAGATGTATCAAAGATTATTTTTTATTTGATAAACATTTTCCCCAATTAATGGAATTAGCGTTCTTTACTTTCTGCACTATCTGGAGGGTGTCGATTTGATGCGATTTTCACGAGCCATAAGTTTCAAAGTCTGCGGGAAGAACCATTCCAAGGTAGCTGCTGTGTCGATGGCCATTGCGGATGTTATCATCTTATCTGATCCCTTACATCTTTGTCACACATTACTTCTAATTCGACATAAAGATGTATTTATTATTTTAATTTTTAAAATAGAGATATTATTTAGCCTTGTTTAAGAGTTCTGTGGAATAATTTGCGATTTGAATTTACTTATCATTGCTAATACGATTACATATGAAATCGCCTTAGGAATTAAGAAACCTGGATAGCGTAGTGGTCTGCGCATTGGTCCGGCAAACCAAAGGTACGTGGTTCTATTCCCGGTCCAGGCCGAATTTTTCTCATGGCAATTTCTTTAATTGGATCAAATTAGGAAATTAATCACTTGTGACATTTCTTGCTCGCTCTGTTTTAGAGGGAAGCCCAGTTGTGAATGAAACTCCATGCAGATCATTTTAAGGTGGTAACACCATAAGAACGTTGCACGCGAGAGGTGGATCCGGAGTTGAATGGGACATCAAGGGATGAAGCTGGGAGTACCGCTTAGGAAGGGAGGGGAAGTGTTGCAAGGGTTTTTGGACTAGAGCTGCTCGATATGCATATATACCGGAAGATATTCACGATGGGTACTGAAGAGATAGTTTTCTAAGGTATGCAAGCGAATGAGGCGATATGTGGTCGCATGTTTAGTTTGAAATCATTGAATATTCGATACAAACATTTGGTTAAAATAATGCGGTGGGCCACATCATTTCGTTATAATGTGAAAAATGATCGATTGCAAAGCACTTACAACTAAATGAGGCAATAATCTTACGCACTGAATAACGTCGATGAATTTAATTTAAGAAAATTGCGACCCCCAATTATCAAGTTCAGAATATAATGAATAGAGTAGATTCCAGATTGGTTAACAAGTGAAGATTTCGCGATGTGCTGGGCCATTTTTGGAATTTAAATTACAATATCCACATCTTTGGACACGCATTATCAAGTATTTTATGCGAAAAAATAGAATATGTCCCACCCCAAATTTTATCAATCGCAATGTGATACAAAAGTTTGGATATCCAACAGCCTAGGGGGCGCAATTAGTGAATACATGCTTAAGCGACGGACTCAACGAGCAGTAATTCAGAAGGATGGATGGAAGGAAGGAAGGATGACTGCTAGTACACATCTTTAGATGACCAATCCCCAATTATACGGTATTTCAATTATCACTTGACAATTATCGCAATTATCAATTGATGTCGCATTTTGCGCCACTTTTAGATTGCCACATTAAAATAGCTAACTAAGGAAGTGAGTCAATTGAGGTAGTACGAATTAATATTGAGTGATAGCCATGCCTTCAGAAGGTGATTTTGATGTATGAGAATGTTATAACCGATAAAAAATGAAAGTAATTTTTTCGAAATACAGAGAAAATAGCTATGAATACATCACAAATTATCCTCGAGCTTCACAAATGTATTTTTCCCTCATAGAGTGTGCACTAAGTTCATCTGTATACTTGAACCAAATCTTTGAGAAGACTCTTAACGAACGAGCAGTGGATTAACGATAAATTAAATTTTCGACCATTTGAACAAGGAGTCTTCACCCCTTCAACCGGTATAGTGGAAGTAAAACACGGGGTACAGTTCATTCGCGAAAAGTTGGCCGACACTCAGTTGCCTACTGCGCAGGTGGGCCTAGTCCATCTCAGAAAATAGGGGAAGCAGCGCTTACTGAGAGGGGAGCCATGCGCGAAGGTTTCCCGCGATGGAAAGGGAGGGGGAAAGTAGGGGAAAACGCTTCCCCTTCAAATCTGAAGTTCAGTTTGCCGACTTGTTTACGCTCGCACGTTGTCCAGAAAACGGAACTATGTTGTTATAATTTTGATTTCTGATACTTCGTATGGGATAGGCAAAAGATTTGTACTATTCTCGTTAATGCAAAATGAAGGCACTAGTCCTAAAATAAAGACGCGCGAGTTTTTCAGTTATGTAATATTTTCTCCTGCGAAGGAATTCTAAACCCAATTCATTGGACATATGGTCAAATGGCTGGGGAGTCTATTTTGAGGAAGTACCGTTAGACGGGGGTGTAGGAGAAAGTTGCCATTCTTACTGCCACACTCACCGCTACAATGTATAAATTCCGAACGCATATCCCCATAGGAAAGAATGGGGATTTAGTTAAAATCCCCCTGTCCTATGGTTGGTAAATCCTTTTGCCTCCGTCCGAATCCTTTGCCTCCCCTCCAAGGCCAGAGGTACTTTCCCCTCCGCTCGCTACCGTTCTCCCCATCCTGCCGGACGGCATGAAAACCTACCCCTTGATGGGCAAAATTGTAAGAACTTGGACTAGTCCTAACCAAAATCGTTTACTGCGCATGAGGTACGGCGGGCAGATACCCCTCAAAAGTTCCCCCTCTCCTCCACTTATTTCCCCTCTCGCGTGACGTCATCGGCCAACTTTTCGCGAATGAACTGTACGATTACATTTTGGGAGAAGGCACGCAACGTGAAAAATGCTATTTCATCGAGAAAACAGACTCTTTCTTCACTTAAGAGTAGTTGATAACATCAACTGCGAAACTAGATGATGTATTGACAGTTCGTTAGCTGCATTAGATCTCAGATGATCATGAAAATTGATTCTGGAGCCATAAATTTGTTAATACCTTCATGAGTTCATTTGATTTCAGGCTTCGATACGGACAAGTACTTGCAAGTACTCATATTTTAGACCATATCATTGAATTTAGAAGTGGATTCTCACTGAAAACAGCTTAACGGATACTTCTTGCACAAATAGGGATGTAAAACAAACGTCATTTTGGTTGTTAAGCGGATGTGAGGAAAAAATGGAAGTAGTAGGATGTAATGCGGCTAAATCATTCATCACTCTTGATGTTTCACTTTCTTGCGCTGTTTCCTTTATGCAACTCGGTTATGAGACAAATTGCTTCGTACCTCCTTGAACTGAGAGTAAACTGCTTTGAATTTTTTTTTCTTCCCGGATAAAGACTGTTTTACACGGTGAATGATCTTGCAAATGAGCATTCTGACATTAATTTGTTAATGAATTTCAATGATGATCTCGTTTGTTTTTGATATAGAATTGGATTCGATGAATTTCACGCGTCGAAAAGATACACTGTGTTACGACTATCATTAGCTCGAATCGCTTCACGGGGAGTTTGTAACTGACGCAGCTGCTTCGATCGCAGTTCGTGGATATCGACCATCAACGGTAGATGTGGTTTGTTTACATCAGTTTACGTCGTCCGGTAGTGCATACTTGTGGGAACAAGGTTTGTGGCATCGTAAGCTTACCTTTATCCAAAGGAAGACCAGCCGTTAATGATGGACTGGAATCATGCAATTTTAGTGACCTCTGTCACAGTGTCCATTGTAATTGAGGCTGCCGCAGTTATATAGCAGGAAGCCAGGAGATGAAATGTTAGTACGAGACCCAGGGTGGAGAGGAGAAAGAGGGTAGAGAGATACTAAGGCTGGTCCAAGATGAATTTCTGATAGAATATTACCTATAAAGGCTTTTTAAGAATGACAGAGGAGCAGTTTAATACTTAAATCTTAAAATGCATCAATGATAAAGTTCAGACACGACGGACAAAAATTCATGAGAGCAAAAGTACTACCTGAGTGTAAGCCTAATTATTCTCGAAGTATCCACCGGAGTATGTCTGCGGGTTATTAAAGGATTTAATACGTGTCAAATGTTTTGATTTTTCCATTTGTTGGTAGTTGAGTTAACAAAGAACAGTATTGTGAAATTGTGAGAGGCTTAATAGAACCTAAAAGGGGAAAAGCAGTTTTTAATATTTTAATGATAATGGCATAAAATGACTCCCGCTCTATTGTGGTGAATAACGGGTGACATGTTTGAATGAACATGTCGTTCGCATATCTGTAGGCATATCATTGGAATGCATCAGCCTTGCATGTAATTGGAATTCTTGGGAAGAGCGAGTAATCAACATTAACTTAATCGTATGATTCGAGTCAATGAAATGAACTCCATCGGAAATTCCATCGGAATTCCGACATCAAATTACAAAACGAACGTATAACCCTTGAATTTCCGTGGTTCAATTTACTCTGTCAACCAACATGGACATCGTTCGCTCGTATTATGCGATAATTTCACGGGCCCATGCGATCAAAAATAGCATTTAAATTAACATTTTTGACATTCAAATTCACTCCCATTTGTTCGGCGTTAAGAGAGTTATCCCAGCAATTGCGCCCGGTGTACTGCCTTCATATCTCCTTCGCGACGCCCGAATACGCCCAAAATACACTTACGACGCTTAAATACGCCCAAATTCAAGCACTATTTTCTTTCGGAGGATCATTCACCATACGCCACAGGCCGGCCTTGCTGGGCAGGCGCTCTCCGCACCTAAATGCATAATAAGGGCCCTTCGTGGTTCCATCGTCTTTCGGGATTTCCGCCGCTTGTACTCGCGTCCGATTATTGTTCGGCAAACGTTTCTCTTCAGTCGCAGGAGGCGCCGTCATTTCCAAGATCCTCTTCCATCGGTATGAGAGGAAAACCATACGGAAGAAAGTGAACTTGAGACGGAAATCTGGATGGAAGACGGAATCGCTACGGTCAAGTCGTGGACACCTTCAGGGTTTATCATCATTGCTGTTCATGACTTGAAAGTTGAACTAGTGGACATTCCTAATATTTCTAATTTCCATTTCGTTCCACTAAAACGTTTGGACTGTCGGTTGAAGCACTTTAATGTATCTTTCTATGCTCAGATAATACGAATAGCAGACCTCATCTATGTTCTAGAATACTCAAATCCCGAATGAAGGAGAGAGCCTTCCGTTAGGACCACACTTCCCCGAACTTACAGAAAATTAGCACCAGTCAGCTTTCAGAGAAATTCAGGGTTCCCTTCGAAGAAACGCGAAGGAGATATGAAGGCAGTACACCGGGCGCAATTGCTGGGATAACTGTCTTAACGCCGGGTAAAGGGGAGTGAATTTGATTGTCAAAAATGCTAATTTAAATACGCCCAAATTCAGGAATTCGCGGAGGACCGTTCTTGGTGGTGGACGGAAAGGGATTCGGGCGTATTACAGAGAAGAGGAGAGAAAGCGTCGCTTTCTGCAAGGCATTCTCCGTCACGCGAGGTATCCTCTTATCTTTTCTTGATGACTAAAATATAAAGACACCCGAGAAAATCATTGCGAAATAACTGAATCCATAATTAAATATCCCTGCACGACGCATTCTTTGGCGAATATTAATTCCAATTACCGAGTGCGTCCTCGAAGGAAATGGTCCGTTTTTTTACCATTGAGACAGAACAAAAGAGTGCTTGATTTGGTGGCCAATTCATGAGGCTGTAATACGGGCATGACTGGTCCGCCATTTTTGTCCCCCCTCCGATTTACTTCAGCGCTAACAGGCTGACGAACTAATTTTTCAATTTTACTGTGTTGCCCACTGATAACTCACTTGAAATCAGTATGAAATTACTTGTTGAAAATGATTTCCTCATATATATATTAGTTATTTATTGAAGTCAATTATTATCCATATTCCCAGCATAAAACCATAGTAAAATTGAGTTGAAATAATTGCTCCCAGTGACATGTATATATTTTAAGAGTCATTTACCTTAGATTCTCAACAGAAAGGAGATATTCTTGCTTTTTATCTGCTACCGCGTCCATTAATTCTTGATTTCATGAGGTAAGTAATGAAAGAACAGATAGAAGCAATATGTTTAGGTGGTCAGGCTATAGTTTGAAGACGGCATACCCTCTCCATCTACCTCAATATTTTTACCACAATTTGTTATTTCTTACTTGCTTATTCTTGCCGATATGATTTGTATATCTTTCCTAACAAATGTTCGTCCGTTTGTTTCATCATTGATTATTGGGTGGCAAAAATGGAATATTTTTTTTACAGCGTGCAACCGTGGTGATGAAAACCCCGGCGTCTTCTAACGTCTTTACTGGCGTCGTGTCCACCCTCTTCCATGAGGCCATGCAAGAAGGCGACGTGCGTCCTCAAATCGAGAGCTTTTTAAGGTCTATAAAAATAAATGTGCGCGATAAAAGTGCGCTCTTAATACCGGGTCGAGAGAGAAGAGAGATTTCTGCAGCCATACTTTCGGATTCACTGCACGGTTTGTTTATTTATTTATTTATATCAACAGCTTGATCCTCAATTCGCTGAGAGTGGTGATTTGGACAAAATTGCTCGGAATCGCAAGCACTGATTTCTGGAAGAGAGGAAATCCAAAATTGATTGGAAGCGCGAGAGCTCAGTTACGGTGCTATAAAACCGAAATTGGGGGTTGACAAACTTTTCGCCGAAGATCAACCTCTGACCCGCTGACGAATGAACGGCGACATCGAATGCCTTTTCACCATTTCAGTGCGCCCGTCGAACAATATCTCGAAAAAGGGAATAAATCGCATTCGGGACACACTGATGATAGCAGTTGAAAAGCTATCTGGTGGTGATTCAATATTTTAAATGACAATAAAAATATGTCTTCACATGTGTAAGAACCGATGAACATGAAGCGAAGAGGATAAGTTTCCACGGTCAAATTATACGGAAAATAACTTCGTTACGTCGGAACACAGCAGGAAAACGAGTGTGGTGGTCCTTACCACGCATATATTATTCAATATTAAACGAAAGGGGAGAATCATCATCGAAGAAGTCCTACGAAAAGATAGAGGGAAAACAAATTTAATGCAAACTGCCATTCTAAAAGGATAGGCCAGACTTTCTTCGACTTTTTCTGAGACAGAGATTGGCTAAGGACCAAGGCGTATCTTGCGGGACGTCGAAATGAAGTCTTATGTAGCGTTGAAAAGGATTACTTATTTCATCAGCATTCTTACTGATTGTGACAAAACGGAAGAGGATAAACATTGGTAAAGGTAAAGGATTGACTAAAAAACATGTCATGCAGTTTTGAAAACCACTAACTGATGCCATGCAGTTTGAAAGCACTCATTAAAATCAATTATACTTTGAAAAATAAAACTTCAGGTCAATTCTATAATGATTTTTCAACACTGAAAACCGTTTAAAAAAATAAGAATGGACATCTATGCATCAGTAACTTAAAATTGGTAAGGGAGCGTCGAGTTCTATACCCATTCCTTCTCTAAGCAAAAATTTTCAAGCTATGTTGCTTTTAAACATTAATTACTTCTTTTTTTCAGCTTTCCATATCTTTTGGTTCTTTTATTTTCCATTGCCTACGTTTCAAACACCAGAATAAATACCTAAACGATGAAATTCACTGAGTAGGAATGAAATTATCCATGATCAAATTTTCCACTTGCGCACAATGAATAAATATTTTATGTTACATGACTGGCCAGTTAATGATATTACCAATCCCAAAATGCATGACATGCTGACACTTTGGGGAAGAGGCCTGTCACTGTTTGGGCTAGTGTCACTGTTAACTTCCTCGGAAAATATTTCACTTTTTTATATCCTTACTTAGGAAGTTTAACGTACTCTTAAATATTAACCAAAAAGGTGGCGTCGCTTGATGCCTTTACCCTTGAATACCCTTGTCTCATGGGATTCGTTGATGGAAAAATGAGACAAATGGATTTCTTCAGACCGTATTGAAACCGTGCGGACTTCTCTCCAATCCAACCCTTTCTTAGCTTGTCAGATACGCCCTTTGATCATTCCGTCCTTAAGAGGGGCTTTATATAGCACTGTCTTCTAGTCTCGAGTGACTCTTCCCCGAAAATGTCTTTATCTCCTGAGAAAACAGTCTTGGTTCTTGGTTTCACTTCCGCGGTAGTTGATTTCTCAATCCCAAAATATCACTTCACTCAAACTGGCTACTGGTGTGGCCCCATAGAATTTGAAAACATCCTTTTGGAGGGTTTCCTTTCAAGTAAATTTAGTATTAAAATGAGCGGTTCTTATATTTTATATAAAAACCGGGTGTTTTAGGAGGAAAGTTCGAAACTTCTGGAGGAGGTATGGGTGGTGATTTTAAGCATTTTTGTCCTGTCAACATAGGATCGCAACTCCTTAGTTACCGAGCTATGGCAACGCAAAATTTTTTCAGAGGTATTCTGAAATCACATTAAAAACACCGAATTTCAATGACTAGCATTAATTGAGGAGATTTAAAACTCATCACAGTGGTGCATAATATATGGATTTTTCTCGTTCTGCTATCATCAATGCCAACATTATCTTATTTTCAAGATGGCTCTCGAATATTGGTCGAAATTTTATTCCTCAAGTACAAATAATGTACAGTAGCACTCTTAATTTCAGATATATCAAAAAATATGTATGAATAAAACTTTTAGTAAATTTATCCTCCAAATAAGTGCAGCAAAACTTTTACCTCTATCTTTTGAAATAAGAAATATATGGTACTTTAATTGATGTTATTACAAAAAAGCAACTAATTTCCTTGTGGATATGGGCTTTAATTTTCTTAAAAACCTCAGTGATTAGAGACACTAATAAACATTTGTTTTAGGAAAAAGCAGAGAATTTATTTGAGAATCTCTGGAGCGTATTCTCTCTTCAGCATAGCCAGCAGAATATATTTTTAGATCCGCTGGAGAGGAGTAAATCTAAAAAATGATCAATTAGCCATTTCATCGTCAATATTTCACACCACCTCAGTGCTGATTCCACTCTTATCTAATCCAGCCGCTCATTTTCAACATAAGCCGTAACTTAGACACCCATCATAATATTCCAAATGTATTCGTTCATTGTTCTTCCCCGGCAATTGTCCTCATTCATTAATTCTTCCATTACTAAAATTTTGAATTTTGGCGGTTTACCTGTTACCAACGATTCCAAAATTCCACAACGCCGCTGTATTTGTAAAATGTATCATATCTTCCTTCACTTAAGAAGCATTTTCGTCAGGAAAAGTAAGGTGATTTTTTCCCGCAAATTCGTCTATGGCATTCTCCACACAAACTTAAGTTTTCTTTTGCTGTACTCTCCTAGTGAACCCTGGCAATGATGAACGAAGGTTCAAACCCAATCTTAAACCAATAATATTTGATAAAATGTTTACGTTCGAATCTTTATATTTTTTAAGATAATTGCACTCCTTAATAACGATATTTACGCAATGCTACCTCAGGGCGGATTTTTTGAGAAAACTTTCGCTACAAAGAAGATACGTTAATTGGCTGTAGGGTTGCAGAACGTACCAAATAAGTTTGTCATTTCATTTTTTCAGAGTCGTCTTGATATGGTGGGTAAAGAGAGGATAATTATAGATGAGTTGAGGAGACAGAGAATAAGATTAGAGCATGTAAAGAGGGGCCAAGGGATTCTGAGGGCAGTGGCAAAGGCGATGACGTTGGGTAAACACGGAAGGATAAGAAAAATAGAGGGCATTATGGAAAGGATAAAGAGGGGTAGGATCTATGTTAAGATCAAGAACTAAATTGGTCCCGCAGATAAAGCATGCGCCAGTAAAATGATGGAAGACTCTTGATCCATACCATCTAATTCTACCTTGACCAGTAGATCACCCCATTAATAATTATTTTTATTGCTCCAGTGTCACCGATACCCTCAACTTGAGTTTTTGGGTATAAAGATTAAATCATAATACTACCAGATACTCCCTTGCATGTGATAGAAGACAAGGAGAACTCTAACAGCTTAGTGGGTATAAAGCGCTCTCTCTGGCGTTTCTCCACGGGAACGTTTAATTTTCTTCGCATTAGAACAAGTTACTTCATATAATTTCTCCCTTTATTGCATTAATTGACCTAGGTTCCGGCATGCCATGCCATTTTCAAGGTCAGGACGGCGATTTTCACACGGCATACTATGCAGAATGCCCCTCAACATGCCGAAGCCTGAGTCAGTTGGTACACAAGAGTGAAGAATCATGACAGGTAACGTGCTTCTATATAAAAAAACAATAGCTTTGTTCTGCAAACTGAGCAAGAGAAAGAAGCGACGTTGCCACAATGGAAAGGTTGGTCACACCTGAGAAATTCTCTCTATTTATTAAAAAATACCGCGGGGAAAGTATAGGTGGTGACTCCTCGCGTACTTTCGTCGACCTTTTTCAATTGCTCTCCCACGTGACTGGTCCCTTCACTCGCGGGGCGACAGACCGAGGCAGAGTCACCGATCATCTTTCGCGAGAATTCGAGGAATTTCGCCACAAGCGAAGCGGAGTCTTAATTCGAGCGCGGAATCTTCCTCGTGGTACTTCGACCTCCCATGTCATTCACGCTGTGAACCCCAGATATATGTGAGTTTATCCCCCTTTTACAACGGAAAACGTCACTTGTTCCTCCGTTGGCGCCCTCCTGTGGAACAATCTGACGCGACAATCGTAGAAATGACTGCACCCTTCCCTCTCAAAATAATGTTTCAATTTTTTTAAATTTGGAGCCATCCTCCAGGATTTTAGGGAGCGTAACACTCCGCAGAAAGAGTGGCGGAGTGACCGAGATTAAAAAAAGAATGTCTCTTTTTAAATTGTTCAATTCCCCCAGGGAAGACATTATTAAACACGCCAGCGACGGAGAATCTCCCCGACAACTCCTGAAAGAGGATCCTTAAATCCTATTTCTCGAAATCTTATTAAACTTCTAGATGTTTCGTGCGAACACTTCTTTTCTCCACGAGTACTTATATTCCTTAAAGTTTCAAATATTTTTTTATTACATTTCGCCCCACCCTCCCTCCGAAAGCCTCTCTTCACCATCATTGAGCTAATTCATTCCTGCGCCACGCCCATTCCCACGACCGCCCCAAACTCCCCCCCTCTTTGCCTTTTCATAATCCGTGTCCTTCTTTCCACGATTCGAACGACGCCGAGTACCCCGTCCCCTCTGCTTTGTCCGTCATCTCCCCCCCCCAACCCCACACTCCACTCCAATCCTTCAAAACTACCCACTCTCCCACCCTACACATAAGTTCTCTTTCTCTCTCCGTCTCTAACTTTTGCATCACTCACTCCCTTTCTTTCTCTCTCCCACTCAAATACACACTCACTCTCTTTCCCGTCGTCATGGCGCAATTATTGATATTCTATCTACTCATACATGAATGAAGAGAATACATGGTCTTACCGCTCGACTGCAAAACTCAGTACTTATATATATATATATATATATATATATATATATATATATATATATATATATATATATATATATATATATATATACACGATGTGGATAGGATGGAGGAGATAGACACACAAAAAAAGAGACGATCACACTTACATAGCTAGCTTTCGGAACTTTTGCTTTTAGCTTTTGAGTTCCGAAAGCTAGCTATGTAAGTGTGATCGTCTCTTTTTTTGTGTGTCTATCTCCTCCATCCTATCCACATCGTGTGTTCATCGCCGCATGGCTGACTCCAATCCATCAACGTATTTATATATATGTATATATATATATATATATATATATATATATATATATATATATATATATATATATATATATATATATATATATATATATATATAATATATATATACTCACATATAAATGTTTATACAGAAAGGTAGAAAGAAAGTGGATAGGAACACATAAAATTGACAGCCAGGTCCAGTCGAATTTTTTCTGCTTGGAATCGGCCATCTTTACATCTTCACACCACCATTGTGTCTGTCAATTTTGTGTGTTCCTATCCACTTTCTTTCTACCTTTCTGTATAAACATTTATATGTGAGTATTTGCCGCTGAGGGGTCTGAGTGAATGAACGAACGATATTATATATATATATGCGCCTCCGCCGCAATCCCAACATTACCATCAGTAAAGCGGATAAGGGATCAACCGTTGTGGTTCAAGATAGGGAGGATTATGTCGCCGAAGCAATGCGACAACTCGGTGATGTTTCTTCCTATCTCCCACTCACAGAGGATCCAACTGCGGCGTATCAAGCGGAAATACATGACTTCTTAATTTCAACAGGCCCTGATGAAGGACTGTCCAAGTCCGACATCAATATTCTCTCGCCCACTCACTTCAAAACCCCGTATTTCTATCTCCTTCCCAAAATACACAAAGAAGGCGTCCCCGGACGCCCTATCATCTCCAACTGCAATTCCCCAACGGAGCGCATATCGGCCTTCGTGGACTATCACCTGCAGCCTATAGTTGCTAAACTCCCTTCCTTCCTTCGTGATTCCTATCACTTCCTAGACATCCTGAAAGCAGTAAATATTCCCTCCAACAAAAGCGTCATCATGGCTACGGTGGATGTTACTTCATTGTACACCTCGATTCCTCACCATGAAGGTCTAGAGTCCATATCCCATTTCCTTTCGAGAAGAAATCACCCTAGCATTCCCTCCACCAACTTCCTTATCAAGTTAGTTGAATTCATTCTGAAACGCAACGCCTTCACTTTCAATGGGCGTTTCTTTCTTCAAGCCAAGGGAACGGCTATGGGCACAAGAATGGCCCCTTCTTATGCCAATCTCTTCATGGGAAAGCTCGAAAGTGATTTCCTCGCCACCCAGGAATTACAACCGGAGCTCTGGGTTAGATTCATTGATGATATTTTCATCATATGGACCCACGGCGAGGATACCCTAGCGAACTTCCTCAAATCTCTAAATCAGTTCTCATCCATTCGCTTCACATCGGCCACTTCTCCTTCTCAAATCACCTTTCTCGACGTAGACATTTCCATCACAAATAATAACACCTTTGAGACTTCGGTCCATATCAAGCCCTCCAACAAACAACTGTATTTGCATTACAACAGCTGCCATCCCAAACACACTAAGCACTCAATTCCTTATTCGCTGTCGATCCGTGGCCACCGGATTTGCAACTCCAAAGAAAAACTTCACGAATACCTTGATAAGCTTCACAATTCTTTATCCAACAGAAATTATCCCGAGCCACTTCTAAAAAAACGTATTTTACCCTCCTCTGCTAATTTCACCCCACGTAAAAAAGACACCCCCCTGGACGCCCTAAATCTTCACATCACATATTTTCCTGGCGTCCAAAAACTCAAGACCATCCTCAAAGACTTATTCCCAATTTTAGATACTAACAGATCGACAGCCAATCTCCTACCCAAATGCCCCACAGTATGTTTCAGACGTCCACCTAACTTAGCCAATCTTCTTCGCTCCAATTCTTCGCGAGAGGGTACATCGAATGACACTCCCCGTCCCACCACACAGAGATGCAACAAACCACGGTGCAAAACGTGCAACATGTTTCGCCCCCTATCCTCATTTCAGAGTCCTAACACAGAGACGCCGTTCGACATCAAAGCCTCCGGCTCTTGCGACTCCCACAACTTAGTTTATGTGTTACAATGTAAACTATGTCCCGGTTTTTATGTGGGCGAATGTATTACACCCCTTAATATTAGAATGAATAACCATCGGTGCACCTGTAAAGACCCATCTTCCACTTTCCCCGTCCCTACTCATGTGCGGAAGCATGGCTTGTCCTTTGACAAGTGCTTTGAGGTGGCAATATTGATCTCCCTTCCCCCGGACGCCCCGTTAATTGAAGTGCGCCAGAAGGAGCTGGCCATAATCTGGTTGCTAAAATCGTACGCCGCGCCCGGATTAAATAAAATACATTAATCGCACGCTCCCCGTTGTTTTCCATTTACCCCCTTCCCTTCCCTCTCCCCCCCCCACCCTCACTGCAACCCCTTCCGCTCTCTCCGGCCAAGACACGAGCTGGTAAAAATTTCCCCTTTTCAAGAACCGTTCGTCAACCGCTGGGAAAAACCCCTTCCCCTTCCCCCATCCCCACTCCCCTAACCTACCGCCCCTCCTACCCCTATCCTCACCAGCGCACACGACATTTGTTCCGTGATACGCCTTGAAGACGGACTAGTTCCGAAAGCTAGCTATGTAAGTGTGATCGTCTCTTTTTTTGTGTGTCTATCTCCTCCATCCTATCCACATCGTGTGTTCATCGCCGCATGGCTGACTCCAATCCATCAACGTATTTATATATATATATATATATATATATATATATATATGCTCTTGCGACCAAGGTGCTAGTGGCACCGAAATATCAAGAAACTTTGTGTGTTCATCATTTTTTTTGTTTTCTGTGTTTGTCGTCTGCCTTCCTCTGGCAAACTTTTATATATATATATATATATATATATATATATATATATATATATATATATATATATATATATATATATATATATATATATAATATTTTAAAAAATTGCATTTATTTAACAAAAAAATGCACTAAATTTCATTCAAATACACCCATTTCTAGGGGTTGAAAAAATTGTTTTCTATGGGACGCTCAGCAACATTTTTACTCCGTCGAGTTGACACACAAGTTTACAATAGTGTATACACTACAGGATAAAAAAAGTTAAAAAAAACACATTTCTTTACTATTCATTTTATTTTCGGCTTTTTTATGACTGCATATGTTATTGTCATCGGAAATGAACCTATGTGCAAAATTTCAGATCTCTTGCTAGTCAGGAAGGTAGTTAAAAATTGATTACAAAATTTGACCCTGACACACAAGACCCTGACACACAGGACCCTGACACGCAAGTGAAGTTAAATAAAAGCGATTAAAAATGAAAATATTCATTGAATGAAAAATAATTTTTAGTAAAAAAACGAATCCAAAGAAAAAGTAATCATGTAGTTTGTGTCGAAGTGTAACATTTAATGTAATATTTTACGAAATCACTAATGATACATATTTTTACAGAAAAATTATCATGGGGCACACCAGTTTTTCAATGAATAACTCTGTTTGAGACGCACCGACCGCATTAATTATCCGTTTAAATTTATCTCTAAAAACATATGCGTATAATATTCTTCTTCTGTAACTTTAATATTACCCTTTTCCCCGGTGTAGTATGGCTCCATCGAGTCAATTATTGAACCATTGAATCAAATGAATGGCAGATTCATTGACAGTCCTTCCAATTATTTCCCCAAACACAGTGGATCTCCTTTACCATATTCCCCACAAAATATTTATCGTTCCAATGTCGCGCCTCTCTTAAATACTTCATCTCTGGTTCCTTAATATACTATGAGGTATTTACTAAATATCGGAAAAATTCTACTTTTCCTCTCCTGCAATAACCCAGGATTCTTCCCTCTGTTACCCAGTTTAGCGTATCGACACCTATTATAGCACTCTTAAATCACTTGCCACCCTCTTATTGTCTAAATTTCAAATTTATTTGCTCCCATATTATATTTAATTAACTCTCTAATCTAATTTCCAATACCCTAACATAATTATTTCTTTAGAGAAATATTAAGTTCAAACCAGTGATAAATATTCCATTCACACTGCCAAAACAGCTGTCCGATAACCACAAATAATTTTAAACAATGCTATAGGTTTTATTGTCAGTATACTTTAAGGATATAAAGCTCGTATGCTGGTATTTACTCAAATGAACGAAACCTGAGGACAGGAGGAGGGATTATCACTGAATATTCACAGATATTTGTGCCATGATATCAGGACCGCAACATTAATCTGGATTAAAATTAGAAGGTCAATAGTTTTAGCAATACGAAATTAAAGAAATCAATGGGCAGTTTGAGAAGTCACGTAATATTTTGAAGAACGTTTAAAAAACTGCTAATTAGTCGTGAGTAGTGAACCTACCACCATTGAATCAGCAACTTATGTTATTGTTAAGTAATATTTTCAGTCGTTGCTGCTAGGGTATACTGTACGTCGCTGGAAGCGTAAATTTTGTTCGGACCCTTAATGCGTTAGATATTGATGGATCGTTGAATGGATGAAAGTATTTGGGTTGAATGAGTCGTTAGACCGAGGCTCTTTCAGAAATTCGTTTTATGAAGCGACGCTTATTCTGTCATGTAGTCTTCCTTCATCAAAAGAATCTGTTTTTTTACTACACTTACAGCTTCCTGCCATATCTTCACATTACTGAGCTGCTTAAACTTCCTCAGAGCTGTGAGCAGACTCCACGGACTGTCGTTATTGTCGTCTGTCATCGCGAACTGTAAAAACACGGGATACTGCATGTTGGAACGATTGAAACAACAAGTGCATAAATCATCCTCTATTTTACAACGAGGAGCGAGGCTTTGAATACCGCGCGATACATAATGAAAAGAAAAAACAACTCTAGACTTACGAGACCAAAACCACCAACATTTATCTTCCTCCATAATTTACTAACATTTTATATTTTGGTGTAATTAATTCATCTTACAATTAGAGTATCAGTTTCCATATTACTCTGTTATATATCTAACTCTAATAAATTTTCAATTTTGACCATGAATCCTTCAGGGTTAAATAAATCGATTTATTACTAAAACTGTACAAAAACACTGCATAAAAATTTGTGCGTGGAAAATGATGTGGGATGAGGAGAAAATTACGTCGTGCGAATTCTCTGTTGAGCGAAAATGATTTTGCGAAAAATAAAAGGAATCTGAAGCGGAACTCCATATCAACAAGTGTGGAGAAAGCGCAAAATATATTTTGAGGAAATGTTGCAAGAGAGAGATAGAGAGGGATTGAGAGAACGGGATCCTCGAGAGAGAGAAACAGATTAAGTGGTGGCTCACGGAGCGAAACTCGGGCGGAAAAATGAGGATGGAAGCCCAAAAAGAACGAATTTTGTTACAGCTTCAACTTTGGCCAAAAATATTTGAACTTGTAACTCAGATCTTATATCTTGTACTACAAGCTCATTAGCACTGTAATGAATGATTGATTCTCAAAATTACATTATAATATTTTCGAACATTGTTATTTTAAAACAAAACCTATCCTTGTGAACCCATTTCCGACAAAACATTGTCTTTTGGAATTTAGATGAATTATTGGTATTTTACTCATAAGCTCACCTAAAGGACTCATGCAAGATACTTTGGCGACTGTGACCTTGAACAACGCAGTGTTGACAAGTTGATTGCGATAAAGTTCACGGTTCCTCCCACAGAGCGTCATTCACTCGCTGCGTCAGGGTGAACCCATATGGCTACGGTGGGAGGAAATGGGTTAATATATTTATTATTTGTAAATTAAATAACACTTTGTACGCAGCAGATGTTCTTGTTTACTTTTTATAGTATTTTAAAATGGTTTTATGAGGCTGGCTGGAAAAAGGGAAGGGTAAATAGTTTCCAGAAAAAGACAGATTTAAAGCTATCCGGGACTTGCCTCGGAGTTCCACTTTTATGGAGTCAACCGCACTGCACAATTGTGCAAAATTCCACAGAGAAAAAATCAATAATAAATCAAAAAATCAATAATCAAATCCCGGTCAAGGCGAATGATTTTTTATCTGTGGAAATTCCAGAAAAAGAATTGGGTGACGGGACTAATCTCCGAAAAGTTTAATTTAAGTGACATAAATTGGCGCTTTTCATTACAGATATCCCTTTAACTGATTGATTAAAAGGCGCCCTATGTACCAATGTGTATTTAATGAATATATATGCAGTTCTCTCGCTTTGTACTTAGATCACGTGAAAAAGAACAGAAGAAAAATGATGGAAATCAAGTAGAATGCGTAATTGAAGTTAAAGAAATGTTACCACTTATGGTTCAATGCATGACTAACTAAACACTTCCCTGATTCGACTATTGGACTGTTAGCATGGGTAACTTCAAATTGACGTTCTGAAATAACTTACTCGTTAAATCTACATCTACCTACTACCCTGCGAGCCGCCGCGTGGGTGTTTGGCAAGGAGTGCTAGAGAGGTGTTATGGGGGTATTAAAATGAAGAATTTGAAGGTAAAAAAGGAAAAATATGAAAATAAATCTCCCTGTAGAGGCCATTGCTCCGGAAATTGATCTTTTCTCTCCTTCACGCTTCTCTTACTTTCCTTGTTTCTCTTCGAAGCCTGTCGTTGAATTCCCTAAATTTCCTCTTGCCGAGCTCTGAGTCGGCTCTGCCATTTCCATTTCTTCTGCATCTCCTTTATCATTTCCCCCGAGACCCACGGTTTTTTAATTTTAGTTGCATGTTTATGTGTTCCTCTTTCGTACTCTTTTAATCTTTTTGTGTTTAACGCGACATTTCACTACAAATTAATTTTGGTCGGTGTCAGTATCAGCCCACAGATATGCGAGTTTTGGCATTATTCCTGAATCTGTGTCACACCATTATACAATCTATCTGGAACCTATCTGTCTCTAGGCTTCTTCCAAGAGTAATTGCATCCAGGATGATGCATGAATCATGCTACGCGGACTATTATTCGGATGGATTGGATTGAATATTTGGGGAGGCGACCGACAGCTAAGGTCATTTGTGCTATAGGGGATAGGTAAGAGAGGGAGGGTGAATGGAAACCCGGCGTCGGCATTAGCTTGCTCTTAAGGCAAGGCGCCAATGGGACCACGGTTTAACGTGTCATCCGACTGACGGAGTACTGTACTTGAAGTGCCCTCCACAAGACACTCAAGTAGGGATCGGGTTTCCTCTGAAAAACATTCGCCTCTGCAGGGATTTGAACCCTGGCCGCCCGTGTGGTAGGCGAGTACTCTAGCCACCACACCAACCCAATTCCCGGGACTATCATTCGTCTGTCTCCAAACTTTCGACCCAATTGGCATGGTTGGCCCTACCAGGAGTATTGCTCCCGCCAGTTTTGCTCTACGGGTCATCAGAACTCACAATTATGTAGTCCTTGGGCCGTTTTCATTGTACGACGAAAGTTCTTATTGAGGAAAAATTGCACAATTTTTATTTCCTCAGAATAATTCTCTCTGCTATTCCACTCAGGCTAGGTATATGTGGGAGAGACGGAAAGGGCGATCACTATGAAAGTCAAGAAACTTAATTTCAGACTTGGTCAACCTAAAAGATCCGCCATATCCCAAAATTGCCTCTCCCTGAGTCATGCCATTCGCTTCGATTGAACTAAGATTCTTTGTCGCGCGGACAAGGTCTGATAGAAACTGACAAGGAAGGCTATCAAAATCTGGCTTGAAAACAGCACCATTTACCGTGAGACCGGAAAATCTCACTGCAATTCCTGGAAACCAGAGCTGAGGGGCATCCGAGAGAGCAGAAAAGGGCGGTAATCCGCAAACCAATCGGACAGCACTTGACACCAGGCCTGGTGTATCTAATCCGGCCCAGTTGCTAAATCACGATAAACCTGATGAAAATGGACGCCTCTTAAAACGACTCGTCGGCAAAGTTGTAGTTTGACCCGGTGAAAAACCCGAATAGTCTTCACTGGTAGAAAACCCTTCCCATGAAGCACCTCGTTATCTTGAACTAAATCTTAGTAAATACATCACACTACAATTTTTGCGGAATCCACCACACCAATGCCTTATCTACTTTTTGGGTGGAGTCACATTGTCTTCAGGTAATGTCAAATACCTGGTAATTACCTTAACGTAACACCTTTCGAGGACAACACATGCAAAACATATGCAGCACAAACTTAAAGAAACTAGGATCTATCAAGCGAATTGTAGGAAGATCCTCGGATGAAATAGGTGAAAGAGAGGTGCTACTCCCCTTTGGTTTGGGCACTCCTCGAAAACCCCTCAAGCATTTGGGACAATGCTAACAAAGGTTAAACCCAACAAATAATAAAATACAAGAGATCTGAAGGCTATACAATAGCCTAAGTTTGCCAGCGAAATTCAGAACTCATACTGCCACCACCTAATAACCTTCTCCTTCACTCCTTTACACGGCTGATGTCCTAATACCCCTTGCTACACTCCAACGCGGCGGCTCGCAGGTTGGCATGCAGATGTAAATTATGTAGATACCGCATTATTATATTTCCTCATGTTTGAATTCCACTCAGGCTAGGTACATGTGGGAGAGACGGAAAGGGCGATCACTATGAAAGTCAAGAAACTCTTATTTCAGACTTGGCCAACCTAAAAGATTCGGCAAATCCAAAAATTGGCCCCGGTGGCGGCGGGGCCAAGTCCTCGCCTGCTAACCCGAGGGTCGCGGGTTCGAGTCTCGCCTGGGTAGAATATTATCTACCCAGGACATGGTTGTTTGCGTCTCGTCCGTTGTTGCTGTTATTCACCCGACGTAAATTGGCCCATTGTGGTGTATTCGAGAAAGTGAAGATAAATAAATAAATAGAATAAAAATAAATAACTTATCCTTAGGTTCTCAATGCAAAGTGAAACTCTGCATTTATTTAGTGAAAGTCATTATAATATAACGGTATTACCCGCAAACATTTCAGCGTTGTATGACCATTAGAGCACGTGATTCAACAACACATCAAGATTCCTCACGTAAAGTTTTTTTCACACTCACTGCAGGGATTCCGCCTTTTCCCCACCGGATTCCTTGTCCGTGAATACTCCTTACCTTCCCAGGGACCAACTTCTGGGCTCGATTTTTAAAATTTCTATTTCCTCCGCACTCCTCGAGGGGTTGTTGGAAAGCGCTGGGGAATTATATTCTTCTTCTTTTGGGGGTGGGGGTGAGGGGGGGATGGAAGGGGAAGAACTGGAAACTAACTCCACTGAATATTTCAGGGTGCGGAAAAAGAATAATAACTGTAAAAAAAAGATGTGATGACCACGAATCCATTAAGCGTGTGAATAAAAAAGAAATCTGAATCATAACCACCAAACCTCTTCTTTTCCCCTTCTCTTCCTCAACCTTCCCTACCCAGCCTCCCTCCGCTCCGCTCGACTCAACTTCATCTCAAGAGGGCATCACATTGTCTGCATCCGCTCTCCCTCCCTCCCTACTTACGACTCCACTTTCCATTTCTCGCTGCTTGCTTCACCCCCCTTGCCCTCCCTTCTGGGCTGCGTGATATTCATATTTCATATCGCTCGATATTGTCCTGCATCCAGCATCGCTTTGCTTGTTTCATGGTCCATTGTAAAAGCTAACCAGAAATGAATATAAGCCTTCGAAAACTGGTGCTGGAGGAGGATGCTGAAGATCAAATGGACCGACAAAATAAGAAATGATGAGGATTTTGGATTTAGATTTTTGGGGAGGCGAACGACGGTTAAGGTGATGTGCGCCATAGGGGATCGGTAAGGGTGGATAGATACCCGGTGTGGGCATTACCCTGCTCCTAACGAAAGGCGCCAAGGGGACCATGGTTTAACGTCTCATCCGACAGACGGAGTACTGTACTTGAAGTGCCCTCCAAAAGACACTCAAGTAGGGATCGGGTTTCCTCTGAAAAACATCCACCTCTGCAGGGAAGAAATTATGAGGTGTACAGAAGAGTAGATGAGGAAAGGAGCACATGGAACACCATGCAGAAAAGGAGGACCAGATAGATTGGACGCACCCTAAGACACAATGGGTATGTGAGGAAAACAATTGAAGGTAAAGTAGAAAAAGTTCCCAGGGAAGACCCAGGAATAAGTTCATGGACCAAATAAAGAGGAAGGTAGATAGGAAGAGATATGAGGAGGTATAGGACCTAGTATTAGATAGATAAGGGATAGATAGGCTGCAGTCAACTAATCTTAGGATTGAACGACCAATGAATGAATGAATCGCGGTGCGGTAAAAAAATCTTCATCACTAAACACGCAAAGTGTCGATCATCGCCGGGATTCCTTATCGGAGATCGCATGGCATTGCACATCAATTGATGTCACATTGCATTGCGGGACATAATATCGCTCATTTAATCATACCGCATATTGGTTGATACATATCTCATTGAAGTGCACGTATTTCTTGAATTTATATATTACACTACATTCTCCCATGCAAAAAAATTGTATGGTATCGCAAATTGTCTGAAAATTTTCAATTTCAGTAGATAGCGATAGGCGGCGATCACCATGTTATGGTGCTCTCCGTTTAGCGGAGTAGCCGGCTATCGCTGGCTGTTGGTGACCATCATCTCTGAAGCGAGTCGAGCAAATGAAGAGCAATAGGTCCATTTGTAACCATCTTCAACGGCTTATTTGAACACGAAACGCACTGCGCTTGCGTGAATAGCAGCTTTGAACTGTTTCATTTAATTTGGTCGGTTGGTGGTCGCCAACCAATGCCGCTGGCTAATGGCATACTAAATCAAGAGCATCCAGTGATATTTCATATCGTTTTATATCGCTCTACATCACGGATCGCATTACTCGCTGTATGTAAATTTACATGGCATCAAGCATAGTATCATATCGCATATCGATTGTGATGCTTTGCATCGCATATCGCATGTTACAGCAGGGCGCTATGTAGAATAAATCGAATGATATTACATGCTCAGAATAGATGCGATGTCTACGACATATCGCATGCGATGAACCGCGATATCTCACAGCACTCCCCTCACCTTTCCATACATTTTCCCTCCCTCGCCAACAACTTTCAACTCCTCCTCCTCTTCTCTACTTTGCTCCCCCCTCGCTCCCCGCCTAATCCCCCCCCAACTCCTCAATCCTCCCCAATGGTCGCCTGCCTCGCATACTTCTCCTTCAACTTGCAAAAAAAAGCGTTTAGTTCAGTGCCGGTACATAAAAATATAATCATCTACTCGAAGTTGAATAAAAAAGGAAACTTTCCCTTGAACGCCGGAAATATTTTCATCCCACCCATGTGAACGGAGCGTTGTGCCTTTGTTATTTCCCTCCACTTCCCGCCGTCTTCCAACTCCACCAAAAATCCCCAACCTCCCCGTCCCCTCAGGTCTTCAGGGTTTCTTTCAGGGCTTCAAACTCTCCTCATCTCCGAAGTGGAGGCAGGGGGTAAAGCGTTTTTTCCTGCGCGAGGATTTTTTTTTAAGGACTCCCTTACTTTTTGGTTCAACCCACAAACCATGAATTCTTTCTTTGCTTCGCCTGCTCATCACCACCACAAGCTTCCGCTTCCTTCATTTTGTGCCGCAGGTTCTTTTTTCATGGGTCGCTGTTTTTTGTCAAGTTTTCAGCCAACGGCGTGGGACGACGCCGTCCGCCAAAAAGAAGATATGCAAGAGTTAGTAAAGAATAAACGTTAGAAATTAAATATAAAACTATTAACGGACGAAACGTCGAAATGGATCAGCGCCGTGGAAATTCAGATGGGAAAAATTTTCAACTTCAAAACGATCATAAAATCATTTACGTACGATATTTTATGTGGCTTTTGACAACGCGAATTCCGTGAAAATGATAACTCATTAAAATGTTTCCTATTAGAGAACTGTTAAGTCCTATACTTCTGTTTCGGTGAGCGATATCTAATTCCACAGCCAATGTTAACCCTGGGAAATGTTCAATTTAAATGAGCAGTTTTGCTTTTTTTATTTTATTTCACAATATATCTATGACATTTGCAATGATTTAAAGGTGGCGTAAGGCAATAAGGGAAACACGTATTTCATTGTGAAGTTGTTTCGTACTCGGTACGAAATGGACTCTCATATATACTCGAAAATGAGCCCTTAATTCTTGATCCATGTTTTTATTCTAGTCAACACATAAAGATTGACATTAGAGCACCGATATTAATTATCCAGACTTGTTTTTTGCAATAAAATTCTACCAGGATATTTTTATTTCGTTTTGCCACTATTACAGTGGGGGAAGAACAAAAGCGCCACATTTTATCGTGAAGAAGTTCTTCGTACTCATTGTAAATCGTAGCCTTATTTTTATCCTCAATTTGACATTAATATATGTCACACATAATGCGTCAAAATTCGCTATCGGAAATTTACAGCGATATTTTCACGCTTATCAGTGATATTGGCTGAAATATATTTACAGACAGCCGTTTTATGGCGTATGATCTCTCTGTAGATTATAACAAAAATTTCCATAACACAAGCCTAAAGATAGGAAATCTTTTGTAAACTTATCTCTTGAGCCATCTCCAAGGTTCTAACATGGGGTTTTGCCACGAAAAAATTGTCGCCTCATTTCTGCCTTAGATTTTGATATCGTACCCGGGCCGCAGTCACAATCACTTGTTGAAAATTCGATTCGCCTCAAAATAGTCGCACTATACAGCCATTGATAAATCTCTAGCGACATGGGCGATTGGTTCCAATGCCTCAGGATTACACCCTCTAGCTCTCGTTGCTTGGAGCTTACTGCTACCAAATTCGTCCACTGGGTTGCGGATGGTGGATGGAATTGTATAAGTGTGTGATCTACGAAATAAGTAAGTTTACTCGACGAATATGCAGTCATGGACAAAATGTAGTTGTATTCAGAGGGTTTATCTGGCCACCAACAGGTAAGAATGCTCAAAAGACCAACAAAAATCCATGAAAATGCCATAACTTGACTAATGGCTTCCGCAAACACATAGGCATCCAGCAAACCGGAGTAGGGGACAGCAGACCTTAATACAAGTGAAGGTGGAGACCAAGAGGGTCGGTACACCCTCTCGGTCCAAGTGACCCTTATTACATTACTGGTTCGGTTAGGAATTTACCTAAACGGCTGTAGTACTGTGAGGTAAAGCCAATGGGAAACCACGAAGTTACTATCCTGAAGAGATTCTTGCACTTTTTCTGGAATATTTTTAAAACAAAAAATGACAAAATGATCTCGCGTAAAATATTGATTTCAAAACAGAAATTTCAGGATTGGTACCAGGAATTAGAGATCCCTTATTAGAGATATATTTCCCAAATGTAATAGCCTTCGTTGAGAAGAATCGAGCATTTGGTGATCCAATTCCTTAAAAACGGATTATAGTAAGTCAAACTTTGTAACTTAAAAAAAATATCATGAAAAATACGACTAGCTTTGGCAGATATAACATATCAGGGTAGATGGCGTTACTAACAACTGTAGTAGCACATTTCAGAATAAATTTGTTGAAGTTACAAAGAACGACCAACTCTATGGTACGACTTACCACAATGCTAACATTCTGCCAAATGAATTCGTCCACTTTTGAATCTTAAAACGGCGAAAGGAGAAAAATCAATAATTATAAAGAGGTCATTATGGTTGAACTTGACACAGTTTACTTATTCAATGGCTAACCTTGGTACCTTGATTTATGGTAAATAAAGGCCCATCTAGATTCAAAAATCAAATAATTTCTTCCTGAATCTTAAGTTAACTATTTAAATAGTCCCACGAACTGAATGAAAATAGTAAAAATGCGAACGAATTTTGATCTCGCTTTGAGAACAGCATGAAACAAATGCGAATCGGTTCGTCACAGAACCCAACTTTTGCTACCCTTAGAGCATATCTCACCTTAAATTCACTACGTTTACCAATCAAACTCAGATCGATATGATCTCGGACCAATAGAACCTGAACATTCTAAGCCAGCCGACACGGATCGCTTGGTTTACCAATGCGAAATCCATTGAAATATCGATTTGTATCAAGTCATAGCGATTTGAAATCTCAGACTGGCGGAGAAAGCGGGCCGAGTTAGCCCGCTTCTCATATCGATCTCGCTAGCCCGTTGCGTTTACCACACCAAGATAAACCGGTCAAATCGATCTGAGTTCGATTGGTAAACGTAGTGATGGTTCCTGTGCTTCTTTATCCATCTTTCTTTATCATGTCTTTCAATTATGGTAAGCATTTATTTTAGTCTTATTCTGATAAAATTTTGAATTTTAGCGGTTTACCTGTTACCAACGATTACAAAATTCCACGACGCCACTGTATTTGTAAAATTTATCATATCTCCCTTCACTAAAGAAGCTTTTTCGTCTGGAAAAGTAAGGCAATTTTTTCGCGCAAATTTGTCTATGGCATTCTCCACATCAAACTTTCGTTTTCTTTAACTGTACTCTCCAAGTAAACACTGGCAATGATGAATGAAGGTTCAAACCCTATCTTCAACCATTAGTATTTTATAACACTCTTACGTTCGAATCTTTATATTTTTTAAGCCAATTGCACTCCTTACTAACGATATTTACGCAATGCTACATCAGGGCGGAATTTTGAGAAAACTTTCGATACAAGAAGACATACATACATACCCATCACGCCGTTCCCTTTCGGGGTAGACACAGTCAAAATGTTTCACTCATTAATACAAATTTAACACCTAACTCTGCTTCAATACTTTCCTCCATACTGACCTATCGTTGCAAACCTCTTTTGCCTCATTTACACCCATACACTGCTTCATACACACCTTCCTGTTTTTAAGACTCCTAATATTCCTCCTCCTAAGAATTTCCTCAACCACATTCAACCACAACTTTCTCGGCCTACCTCTACATCTCGCGCTAATCCATTTCACTCTTATATATTGTATCTTTTTCGTTATTCGACTCTCATCCATTCTCTCAACATGGCCAAACCAAAGAAGCACACTCCTTTCATACACGTCCATTACTGGAGCATTTAACCCACATTCATTCATGACCCACTCATTCCTGACCCTACTTGTACTTTACCATTATTCCATCCTACTTGTACTTTACCATTATTCCATCCTACTTGTACTTTACCATCAAAAATCCTTCCCTGAAACCACAGATGTAATGGATTTTTGGTTTCAGTTGTCCTACTTATGTAACAGTGCTAACTAATGATTTTATCACATTTACTGATAGGTCAAGATTCATTTAAAATTATCAACTGATGTCATGCAACCATGGGATTCTATATTTCGACCTTGACAATTGAACTCGCCGAATTTAGCCGTGAAGAGGTAACAGAGATTTTGAAATTGAAGACCGATTTATTTTAACATTTACAATGTTCTACTCAATGGCACTCGCAATCAAATTTTTGCGAATGAACTTCCAATAAGACAAGATGAGTGGCTGGACCCCGGAATAATAATTTGATGGCCGTCTTACTACTATTACTACAACTTACTCGCACTAAAATTAGGGTAGGTAATTAATTTTTGCTAGATTAATAAGTAGAACTCTGAAATCGAAACTTTACATGACACTAGTGCGGCCAGTGGTGACCTATGGATCAGACACCCGGACAATGACTCTGGCAGACGAGAGAACACTCAGTACCTTTGAAAGAGAGATCCTCCGTAGAATATATGGGCCAGCATGCGACCAAGGAGAATGGACGATAAGGTATAGCAAAGAAATAGATCAGTTGATTGCAGGAAAAAATATAGTAAGGTACATTAAGTCCCAGAGGATACGCTAATTGGGTCATATAGAGAGAATGCCAGGGGAGGAAATCCCAAAAAGCATGCTAAAAGGAAGGCTGTACAAAGGAAGAAGACAGGGACGTCCTAAAAATAGATGGATGGATCAAGTACAGTACGACCTTTATAAGATGGGAATTCGTGGATGGCGAGACAACCTCTGACCGGAATGACTGGAGGACAATAGTGCAGCAGGCCAAGGCCAACATAGGGCTGTAGAGCCACTGAGAAGAAGAAAGAATTACTTGTTGCTACTTATTCATGTAAAAATGACTCCTACACTCCGATAAGTGGTGGTGAATTGGCAAATTTAAAACATGCTCGCATTCTCATGGATTTTTAATTTGGAGTCATTTCCCAACACTGGACCTCCACTGAGTAACCAACATTTTTCTCGTTTTTAATTATTTTACTTTCTATGGGTACATCCTGCTTTCGTAAGCGAATGGTGGAACTTGGATGAAATATTGCCGGGAGAGGTCATCGCCGAAGTCCACTCAAAATATTTAAGATAAAAGGAGCAGGGAAAAGGGAAAATTAAAACGATCAAGTTATCAGCATACTTCCTGGTTGATACCGGGAAATGCCGACGTCATCTTTATTCATTGAAAAACTAACTTAAATGCCCTGGCTAACAATTGGATTTTTCTTATTGGATAAATTCCCCAAACGAAACGGAAATGCCACCGAATACTCAAAAACAACACGGCGACACGAGAAGTTTAAAGCTTATGGATGAGTCAATTGCCACTCCAGGGAGCATCGCGTAATTTTTTTAAGCGTATCAAGGTTAATATTTTATTGGCGCAAGCTAAATCAGGTAAGATGAATCGTACAAAGTTGATATAAAATGTATTATTTGAGACCATGGGGCCAGATTTTATATGACTTGCCCCTTAAGAGAAGCTCAATATTTTCCGTATTTCTCTACGTCCACAAAAAGGAAGTTTCTTGCATCAGCGCGTTTAAAATACAAGAAATTTACAATTGAACTAAAAGACAAAAATTAGGCATTGATATATGCCTAACCGTTATGGAGTGCGCACGTACCAATGCCTAATTTCAACAAGCTCTAGCCCATTGACAAGCTCTGACCTCTGACAAACATCTGACATGCATCCTTATGGCCAATCAACAAACTTATTGATGAAAATACATTTTTTCCAACTTCTGTTTTCTTCTCATCAGCTCTTCGCACTACCTAGCCCCACATAAGTTTCGTAATTGACCCGTTACAGCGTAATATTGAAGAAAAAAATTGATAGCTGGGAAAATATTTACTGGAGCCAATTACCATCTAGGTTCAAGAAGATGGGATGTGCGGAGCGAAATTTGTAATGTGAACAGTGGGAACAAATAATATAGAAATATATCCTCAAATTTATTTTTAAAACTTCGCGCAAACGTTCAGACTTGGTGGGAGAAACTGAGCTCAAAAGCGTCCTAAAAGGAATACAAATTATGTAAGTTAAATAGTTAAGTGCTATTCACTGCAATTATTTTTACTTTGCTTTTTTGTAAATTTGTTAGGTACCGTGACATTTTTCGTTTCAAACATCTATGATTTTTGCTCATCAACTGCACACCTCATCCAATCACTATGACCAATTGTGTATTTGTATGGCTTTTGCAGCTTTCGTCCAATGCTGTCGTGCTGAATGGTTTATCCTATCCTTCCCTTTAATCTACAGCATCAGGCATTTAAGGAGGCAACACCAGTCGGAGGAGGAAGTCGAGGATGTCCATTGTTACTCGAGATTGCTACGTTAATCTATGAATCATTACCTACGTGTAAAACTACAAGCTCTGCAAACGAATCAATCTCATTTACTGACGGTGAAGCTTAAATAAGCCATTATTCATAGAAAATGAGCTCAACTTCCCGCAACATGGAAACAAAAACCGTGGCTGGATATACTTTTTAATTGCAGCGAGAAAGAAGATTAGATGCTTAAGAATCATCAGAACTGTATTAATTCTTAAATCTGGAATAACGCGAACTTCTAGCTGAGTCTGAAAGTATTGAACACAAGGAGGCTATATCGGCGAAGAAAGAGGCGGAATTGATGAGGGAAAAGGAGAATTTTTCAAGACTGGGGGATTGATGACTTTTATATGATAAAGCATGCAGTTCAAGTGTATCAATATAAGACACCGTTTAACCGGCAATTTTGAGTAATTCCTGTGAATGTCTCAGAAGCGAAAGCGTAAGTAATGACTGCGGACATTCAAAATGTGAGTACTCTAGAAAAAGGAGACAATAAAGTAGGCCATGTGATAGAGGATGAAAAGGATCTTTGGAAACATTAAATAAGGAATGTAAGGTATTGAGCGGAACTGACAGACGAGCTAGGGATAAGAAGAAGAGGTGTGTGTTATTAAGGGTTTAAAGAATAAAGTGCCGAGAGAGCAAACTTGATTCGCCAAAAAAAAATATTTTTGACCAGTAGACTACCTTTCAATCTCCTTCCTCACTTGCCCGGACCTATTGGCAAGAAATAATGAGTGAATGGAAGAATCATATGTCTATGTGGTGCCTATATTTCAGCGTAAGGAATGTCGAACGAACTTCTCATTGGACTCAATCTGAGAAACAATTAATGGGAAGTGAAATAAATGTAAGAAGTATCAAATTACACCAATGATATAACAGAGTAAACAAACCATGAGAAATACCTAAATGTATAAAATGATAGCTTGAAGGGAAAAGAATTGAGTTACGGGTGGCAGAGGAAATTTTCCTGTCGATGACTACAATAACATGAAATGCGAGCGTCGTTTTACTGATTTTTCTAAAGAATTATCTTGCTTACGAAATTTTCCTGTCGATGACTACAATAACATGAAATGCGAGCGTCGTTTTACTGATTTTTCTAAAGAATTATCTTGCTTACGAAATTTTCCTGTCGATGACTACTATAACATGAAATGCGAGCGTCGTTTTACTGATTTTTCTAAAGAATTATCTTGCTTACGAAACTTTGAAATTTTAACGATGGGTTCATTTGCAGAGGGCTGGTCTCATCGTCTGAGGATACAGCTGAGGATGTCACCTATTCGTTGAAACAAGTCGTCAGCAAATAAAACCATTGGGAAAACTGGAAAGTTATTATTGATTCAGCACATAATCTAATCTAATGCCTAAGCATGAAAATTTCCCATGGGGAAGGCAAAGGCAGCATGCTGTGATCAACAGTCATGCGCAGGTTCGGTGGAATTCAATGGAGTCACTATGTGACTTCTGATAACTCTTTTCCTTTCGTCTTTTTAGTCCATCACCCAGATTATTCCACGATAATGATATATGTACAATGATACATGTACTTTCTTTTTTTTTCTAATTCGTGCATTTTCAGTTTGTGCAGCCTATCCATTTCACCTATAGAAAATCTCCTCGCTTTTATTTATTATGGAATATCTCGAAACTGTCACAGTGACGTACAAAACGCGCACAGAAGAATGTTATCCACGATTGGCCATTATTTTATGGTTTATTATTATTATAAAATCCATTCTCTACATTTTTACTTCTTCACTTTCATTCTCACACCAACTTTCTTTTATTTCCTCCTTGTACACACTAAAAATTAATGGTTAAGAAAGAGGGAGCATCATTAACTTATCAGCTTCTAAAAGCTCAATCCGATTCCATGTTCATTATCGTCGTATTGAGGGAGTACGAGCAATAACTGGAGTCGACTGGAAAATCAATCTCTTCAGTTAATTTCCACTTGCAGCAATTATTTGACTATTTTTCCAGCTGCAGTAAGTCTAGACTTAAGCACAACAATAATTAATTTAAATATTTAGTTTAACAAACAATGAATTTCAAAGTGCCGGCATAGCACCATGCGCTCCATTAAGCCAATTCAATTTCACTCTCCGTAATCGCTCATCCTACTTCTACAGGGTTTATGATTGGCTCTCTGTGCCATATTTTTTCACATTCGAAATCCGACTTAAACCTTATCAAATGTCTCGAAATGATTTTGTTTCCCATTTCTTCCAAGGCAGATCAAAACTTTTCACGAAATCTGTTACCTAAATTACCTCCTCAGAGATACAGGTTTTAAGTGACAATGAATGTTTAACGTTTTTCCACAAACTCTTGAGCCATTCCTGGGATTGTTTCCAATTTCAATAGCTTCGTAAGCTTCATTTCTCTCCCTCGAAATTCAGCGATGGGCGTTGGTCTTTAATGCTTCTGTAAGCCCCACCAATGAGCCAATAATTATTTTTCAATATTTGTGGAAGCATAGAAAGAAACACAAAGAGAAACGAGAACGGAAGATAGAATAAAGCACACAAAGACAACTAATTAATTTATTTTGAAACGCCTTAGCTAGCTACAGCCGTATTTATAGTCAAGTTGGACTGCACCTGGGGCAAGCTAAGGAAGTACGAACGGCACGGCGTCTTCTTTTAATCGGAAATCATAAAGTCGTTTTTGTGCTGATCAACCTTAGCCTCGATTGCTTTAGTCTGGAGTGAGTTAGACCGATGGAATTATGGTTTTGTGCTGAGTTTAAGCTACTCTCGAAGCCATTTATTTCTTTATCCCATGCAGTGTGGTGATTTCCGATGTTTTTTCATCATTTATCATGCGCGATATCGGACTTTAACACAGTTAAAGGAGTGGTATTGTATTTTTCTGCATTAAATCAGTTTTCTCGTTCAGAAGAAGATCATCACAAACTCGTAAAACTGTACTGCGTGTATAAAAGAGTGGAGATATCCGAATTTGCGGTGATTTATCCTATAAACGAGGAAGCGGAATTTGAATGCAGTAAAATACATAGGAGGCTTGATTATTTCTACGCTTATTGATTTAGATTAATATGTTTGGTCATCTTAGCTTCTACTACTTTTACTAAATTTTATTTTCTGAGTCCCGTAATTTTTAATGTATAAACTAATAGTCCATGATTGTGTGTTTGGAATTCCGTTACCTTTCTATCTATTATACTGCAATCATACAGTCAGAAAAAATGATTTATTCTTAACAGTTTGTTGATAACCAGTTGCTCTCATAACAAAAATTACTACAAAAACTGTAAAAGTCAGCTTAATTATTGATCTAGAATGTCAGCTATGCGTATAGTTAGACGGAAATAGTTAAATACCACCAGTATTGTCTACGTTGTTTTCAGTGTTTGTAAGTAATCGAGTAAAAGTAATCAGATTACTTGTAACGATTACTTTTGCAGTAATTTGTCCTTGTAACGAATACTTTTTACGAAATGTAATTTGTACTTGTAATTTACTACTTACGGTGAAAGAGGAATCATTACTTTCGTCGTAATTGTTACTTACTTGTAATCGAAGATTACTTGACTCGCTCCCCTACCTAGGCCTACAAACAACTTCGAATCCCTGAGTATCCTGATTTGCCTGTTTTGGTTCAGCCACCCTTATGTTGTAGCCTGCTCATGATGGGTACAATACATGACACCACTTGTGTTCTTTCAGCAATTATAATTGTATGTATTGCTAGTGAAATAGCAGACTATAGCAATTTCTATGACTCAATTTTCCCACATTTCCACTGCACCATTCGACAGTTGCCGGGTGGTCTATAAAGTGGACGATCTTACAAGAAGTAATTGTTTTTGTAACTGTAATTTTACTGATTACTTTTTCAAATCTGTAATTTGTACTTGTAATTGATTACTTTTTTATAAAGTAACTGTAATTGAGCCCAGTTACTTTTTCTCAGTACTGTTACCATAACTGGTTGTTTTTCATTCAGACTGGCATTTCACGTGCGTTTCATCCCACTTTAATGTGTTGTCCGATCCGATTTCAAGTAGAAAATTACAGTGTGAAGTCCTAAGAAGCATGTATTGAAGGTAAAATGGTTTAGTAACTTAAATAAAACTTTGTATACTTCACTATAGGTTTAATGACACGACCCGGGTTTCGACACTTCGTGTCATCTTCAGGTGCAAATACAACATCTGTCACTCTATATATACAGGTTCGTGGTAGGAGAGGGGAAGGAATCTGGGAGAGAGGGGGTGAGGGGGAGTAGTAGGCGAGCGTGGGGGGGGGGGGGAAGCTTGAAGGTGGTAAAGGGTTAGGGGGTGGAGAGGGAAAAAAAATCATAGTTTGTGTTTTGGGAAAGTCAACTACAATTTACACTGTGGGAGGTATGGTTTGGGTATTTTTTTCCCCTCTCCACCCCCTAACCCTTTCCCACCTCCAAGCATCTCCCCCCCCCCACGCTCGCCTCCTACACCCCCTCACCTCCCTCTCCCAGATTCCTTCTCCTCCCCTACCACGAACATGCAAACATGCATATATAGAGTGACAGATGTTGTATTTGCACTTGAGTGTCGAAACCTGTTATTAAACCTATAGTGGAGTATACAAAGTTTTATTTCAGTTGCTATAAATTACTTCCACAAAGTCAAGCCTGGAACCATTTCCTTTGTAAAATGGTTCGTAGATAATATGAAACTCCGCGCAAGACACCAAATGAAAACGCCGGTTAAAAAGAGATACCCCTGTTACTTGGACTAAATGTAATGTTGCCAAGGGTACAATCCTAGCGTAGCGGGCAAGTCTCGGAATGTGATTGTAGCCAAGTATGTCACCCCTGGCTCGAGCAACGAATACCAACTTTTAATTCTCTTCTATACCTCACTTAGACCGACTACGATAAATATTTGAACCCCAAGTTTAAATTGAGATCTATGACAATGACCCCTAGGATCTGATTTGCAAGGATTTGGACATATGCAGTGAGTCCAATGGATCCACTAAAATCCTTTCCAGAATCGTCTACAGCCTACAACCACGGCACTCTCCACGGCATACACTATTCCTGGGATAAAGAAATCTTACTCCATGTAATATTCCTTGCACGCATTATAGGGAATCCCTTCCTCTCTTTATGCGAAAACTCCTTGACTTATTCCTTCCACATATCTTGATACTATTTCTATTTAATTAACAGTTGATGGCTTATCCACCACCAATATCAGTCAAACTCATTTTTCAACGACCGAAGCTTATGCCTTTCCATCCAATATGATTTGTAAAATTACTTTAACCCATATGGTTTATCTCTAAAACATTTCATGTGATGGCAGCGTTATTTTCAGCATGATTCCACATTTACATTTTCTTACTGACGTTGCGTTAGCCCTGACACATTTGTTCAATCTCAGTACAGATGAGTTTACAGCTTTCCTTTCAAGTCCACGTCCATGTCTAACGTCCAATTCACGGCTTCCTAATCTTTCCTTTATTTACCATTCCTACTTTTCCATCGCCATTTCTCGTTAACCCTTCTTTTCATCTTCCAGTTTATCTTCTGCCGCTGATGTCCCCTTAATTCGCACATAAAATTATGCTAATCGACTCTCGGTTCTATCTCCCTTTTGTTCTGGATAAAGCCATCAAATTCCCCTTTGTACCGTCCTCTTCCGTTTAATCCTCTTGAATTCCACGTCACCCTTATTACACATCCACGAAATTACGGTTTTAATCTGCAGCAGCACCGGGGAAATTGCGAATTGAGGATGCTTCTAGTTCACAGCATGGTGCAATGGTGAAATATATTTTTGTACGGAGTTTCCTTCTTCATTTATAATTTAACTGCAAAATTAAGCGACTTTATAAAATTTTTCCAAAGCGGATTTCCTAATCATATTTTTACAGTGTATTCTAAAAGGAGTATATTTCTTCTCTTATCAAAGAATCTATTATTAAACTGTACTCCTTCAGGCGTCATTTCGTGGAAGTATTTTATATTCGAATCCATAATGAAAATAATGTTTGCACTCCACAAACTTTGCACACGTAGAGCACGTTTCCCAACTCGCTACTTCCCTCTTATGGCTTCTAAAATTATATTATAAATCAATATCCTCACAACGATAGTTTATGGGTTTCATCTAACAAATCTATATAAATTAAGATTTACAATTTAGTTCAACTATCTAAATCGTGGGCATGTAATTATGGAGATTCGAACGGTCTATTCGACCGTCTTTCTGAGCCTGCTTCCGTCTCCATACGATTTCATTCAAACTACGAACCAGTTATTTACTTGCTGCAAATTGAGACTAAAACTGATATATTGCGTCAAATTACTCATTAAAATACAATTCTAAATATGAAACATTTGACGTGCCCGAGGAAAACAGCTGACCTTTTCCGCATTCCGCATCATCGAACATTCCGCACCTTTAAAACGAGTGTCTTCGTAAGGTGATACCACTGGGCAGTACCACGTCTGTGTGTTTTTTATCACAATTAGCCACAAATCTGAGAGAAATGCCCACTCTTGAATAAAGCCCAGCAATTTTACCATAATTTACGCAATGGTTTAGAAATTATGATACTGTGCCAGGAATGAGGCCAATTTAATTCCCATTCAAATAAGAGAAATGGTAACAGAATTACTAAAAGAAGTAGAAAAATTTAAAGTTGTCTATATCGTAAATGAGTAACTCAATCATATTCAATGCAACAGGCTAATTTTAGTCGTCGATTGACATCCTTGTTTTTGTTTTTAAGATTTAATTTCATTGGTCGTTCAATCCTAAGATTGGTTGACTGCAGCCCTCCACCTTTCCCTATCTAATGCTACTTCCCTTAACTCCTGGTAACTCTTCCTATGTACATTCCTCTTTATTTGGTCCATGAACTTATTCCTGGGTCTTACTCTGGGAACTTTTCCCTCTATTTTACCTTCAATTATGTTCCTCACAAACCCATTATGTCTCAAGGTGTGTCCAATACATCTCGTTCTTTTTTTCTGTATGCCGTTCAATACAGTACTCTCCTCTTCTACTCTTTTGTACACTTCAGCATTTCTTATTTTTTCCGTCCATTTTACCTTCTGCATCCTCCTCCAGCACCAGGTTTTAAAGGCTTCTAGTCTATTCTGGTCAGCTTTTCAAATGGTCCATGCTTCCGATCCATAGAGTGCTACGCTCCATACGAAGCTTTTCACATAGAGTTTCCTGGATTGTAGTTCTATCCTCTTTGAACACAGCAATTAGCTTTATCCCACGAACACCTTCTTAGCTTGGGCTATCCTCCATTTGATATCCGTTGTACTTCTTCAGTCCAACGTGATGGTGCTTCCGAAATAGGCAAAGGAATCCACTCACTCTAGTTTCTCTCCTCTCAGGTAGACTTCTACTTTCAGCTTCTCTCTTCCGCATACTAGGATTTTGGTCTTCATCTTACTACATATTTTTATGTTGTAGTTTTGGAGAATTTTTTAAGATTATGCCCTTTTAACTGATATTGTCACACAAAAGCACTGCCAAGAACCATACACTATAATGTTTGCCGTACAGCGATGTAAAAACCAAAGTCATGATGGCAGAATAATTTTTTCACAAAGCGTAATACATGTCTTTCGAAAGCGTTTTTTAGCAAACTTAGCCCCGGCTTAGTTGGCTTTTTTTTAAGGAAATAAAGGTTGTAGAACCTCATTTGGTTTCATGGCCATATTGAGAGGACGGAATGTATGCTAACGTTTGTAAGCACTGGTGCGTGAACAGTGGGGAATAAATAATGGCCAAAGACTGAGTCTACTTTTAGAGTTTTTCTGCAATAGAAAGTGTATAAGTTGCATTTACAAACGTAACATCACTGTGGGGCGAAATGTCAAATAGTCCGAGAGTATTTTTCAATTCTTACCCCATCGACCCAGGGAAAAATGTCGGCGTTAGATCCTAAACGACTAGTTCTTTGAAACTAATCCCATATTGCTATTTAAAGCTAATTGTATTTTTATGGCATGTATTAGAAGAGCAGTCATTTGACTGTCATAACCATTACAATGCTGTAAACATGCTTCGAATTTATCTACATGTATCAAGAATAACTTTCTGAGTTGGATTACAATTTCATATTTGGGAGATATAGACTGTTATACTTAAAGATGTTTGTATGAACAAAATGTAAAGCATAGCATATGTTTTGAATACACCAGTGTGAAAGTTACGTGTTCAAGATAAATCGTCAAAATGCAATACTGCTGAAATTACTCAGTTTAACTTACTTATTTAAAAGTAGACCTAGAGATTACGATGCGATATAGTAACAACACATTTTGATCGGTATTATCACAACGTCACAGCAACGCGACTGGTTGAGCGAGCTCAATAGAATGCTTATTAAAATCCGTCCTTCGAGCATTTAACTCAGCTAAAACAGAGGACTAATGAGGCATCCAATACCCTATAACTCTGTTCTCAAGATCGCCAATACTCTCTATTGAAATGTTTCATTGCTCTCTTAACCAAAGTTTATATATTCTCCAATCGATAACGTCACGTTTACTCACCAGACACTATAAAAACGGGCCTCAACGTTCTAAATACAACGACTGGTAATCATCAGTGTTTCTTTTTCAGCACAGAACTTCGTTTGCAAATATAAAAAGTCAGTACGCAGCCCTGACCTCCACGCCCCCTTTACTCTTAAGTTTTCCCCATCTACACCAATTCCCTACTCGCTCATCTCTGCCTCCTCCTCCCCCGGAATCACACTCTCCCCTCCCCTTCGAGGCTACTTCTCATTTCTTTCTCTCTCACCGGGCAGCATTATCTCCCTCTTAGCTTCCCGGTGGGATGGGGCAGAAAAAGAAGATGGGGAAAATTACTCAAAAAATGAATCCAGAGAAAAAGTGAATCAGTGAAAACTACCCAAAAAGGGAATCCAGAGGATATGATGCTGGAAAAAAATAAAGGGTAGAAAACGTCATATTGTTGTAAATACAATGGGCCTCATTATTGCAGCTGATGTTCATAGTGTAAGTGTTCGAGGGGGAAAAGTGGTGCAAGAATGGCGCAGCGTTTTTATATCACATCCAATGGAGGAAATCGTACACTTTAAGTACTTTATGCGTAACGCCCAAGTAGGGATGGGGATACCGATGGAAAGCATCGCCACCGCTGACGGAATTGGAACTCTAACTCTCTAGGTGGGAAGCCAGCGCTTTGACAATATTGGTCTGGACGGAGAGGAAGAAATATTTTCATGCCAGAGTAAAGTGTGAAATTTAAAGTGAAAATGGATGTCATTTAACAAAAGTTGCAATTAAATTTTAATGGCGAGTGATGCCATAAATTAAAAACATACCAAGGAAATTGCTTTCTTGGGAGTAACATGCGGTCAATTTTTCCTCACTATATGTGGTTGTATTTGCCTTTTATGAGCTGTTGTGGTTGCACGCTAAGAACCTAGTTCACACAAAATGCTGAGCAGTGGCTAAACTTACATGCTTTCGAAGTAATAAGTATCTAGCATCACTTTTGGCATTCATCCTGTACCATATCCCACATTGCTTTGTATAAGATTCGGTCTTGGAATATCATAGTGAGCAAGAATAATTAAGAGTTCACGAGCCAACTTTGTCACTCTATCTCGATGGAATTGTCGCAATGAACGTGGAAGAGATGGTAGCTCATTTTTAGCTTATAATCAGAGTCTCGCTGGCGAAGAAAACAGTTGGAGACAGATCCGTATGAGTATACCAGTAACGATTGAATGTCAATGGGAGTCTGTTGAAAGGGAAAAATGCGCTTTTAATGCGGCTATAGCTCATACCACGGCGGATAGCGTCCTTAAACGTCGATTTTCACTCGCAACGTAGAACGCTTTCACTTTTTCGAGTCGAGATTAATAATCAAGGTTAAGAATAAAATTCTACTCTCATCGCATTGATGTCACATAATGCACATCACCCTATCACGGCGAGAAATTCACAATCAGGCTTTTATCGCTATGAGATACACAAAAACTTCGTATACAACTAACTAGACTGTATAGCGAAGTCCTTTCTCTAAAATAAACTGCTTAAGCTCCAGCTGATATTTTTCCCGCCAACAGCACTTCAGGTTTCCTATCAACACTCAAGCACACTACGCAGATTCCCCATTATTTAACTCCGTTTGATCTTTCACCAGTCTAATACAGTCTTCATAGTCACCATTACTCTCAGAAACTCCTAAATCCAAGCAAATTTTCCGCCTCCGTCCTCAGTGAATCCCAGCCAATTTTCTCGGCAATTTCTCCACTTTCCCAAGCGTATCACTGCTTTTTGTTTGACGTCCTCAACCCTTCTCTCTTCCCGGCTTATTTCCTCCACTGTCTTCTCCACGCCCACATCCCAAAGGCTCGCCATCCACGCTCATCATCCTACCTCAAAGGGTTCACGCTGGAAAGTACGGTCCATGTCAAAGTCTTCTTACTCAGCTTAATTTTTTATGCATTATCTCCTTCTGTGCAGTTGCCTCCTCCATGTTGATGACTGTTTCACTTCCGCGGTTTATATTTTCTCATGTTCTGAACTTTTGCAAAGTTAGCTAAAATTAATGACCTTGATCGCTCAGTTTAACCATTTGCTCACAATTATGTCTTCTGATACCAATAATATAGTTCTGCTAATTCTTTCTTGTCACAGTAGTTATGATTTTTGAGCGTTTTTAACTGTCCCATTGAGATAACGTAAGCAGAAAAACTCGTAGATTAGATTTCAATTTAGGTGGCCACAAAAGAGAATACGCCGTCTGTAAAATGAGAAATGCCACAGAAAAAGGGAAGGTATTCGCCACAGGAAAACTTTGATTTCTTTTAATTTTCAGAAAAAATGCGATATTAAAAGAAGCACTCATTTATGTGTTCCCATTTAGAATTGGTGTTGTAAGAGGAGTATTTCTTCACGAAGCAAAATTGAGTTGGAAGCTCAAAAAATTTATAATACCATTTGTATGTTGCCATTACACCGAAGACAAATTCTAAAGATGAAGATACAGGGTTAATTGAGCGTAATAGCCGTGTTTAATCCCAACGTTGCAACTACTGCTAATGGAGTCGGTCATGTATACTATCGACCACGGGGAGAAGGTTATTCTTTTAAGATACTTTTCATGTTAATCAAATTCTCTCGGTGCGATTCTAAAAATTCTCGAGGTTCTCGGGGCGATTCTAAAAATTCCCTGATAATCATTTCAAGCCAAAATAGCAACCTGCAGTATAATTTTTTAGAAATTAGCGCATGCAACATAACCACTCAATACCCATTCTTTTAACATCAAATGCAGACAATGTATAATCATCTAAGCCATTAGACAAAAATAGTATCGCTCCTTCGGATAACTATTTCGGTGTTCCGAGAATCGAGAGAGTGGATTGGGAGCCAAATAAATACTCCAGCAACAGAATGCTTAGTCGGGCTTTTATTCATTTCTTCAAGTCTAAATGTTTGCCATTTTCCACCAACTTTCCGTAGCCTACCTGAGAAAAGAGCTCGTGCCATTATTATTCGGGATGGTCTTAAGATAAATTAACACCTGGATTAAGACACTAGTTTTCTAGGTTCCGTGAATTATCCGTCTTTCTCGTCGATTTTGTTGTGCTAAAGTTTAATTAGCACTTTTTCATGGAGCAAAATCCAACTAAGAATTTTTCAAAATTATATACTCATAAGGTTACATTTGGAATACCAATATTGGATACACATTTTTTGGAATAAAAAAATTCCCAGAAGAAAAACTAAATAATTTTTAAACGTTGGTTATTTATATGTACATTCATGTATGATTTGTAGTCAATAAAATCTTAAAAATTTTCTTTGAAAAAATTGACCGTAAAAGCTCTCCAACGGGGTAATAAGTAAAAGCATTAACAAAAGCTATTTATATGAAGGTATAAAAAGTGAACAACTCGTGACTATGGGCAAAATCCGATCTCCAAGGCTTTAATCGCGCAGAAACATGAATGAACTAGGAACAAATGAGCTTTCGTTTTGTTTCTTCGTGCTCGTACGACGTTCTTGCTTGCATCATAACATATTCAGTGTCGAATCTCTCTTTCTTCTCCCCTTAATATTTATATCTTTAATCTCTAATGCCATTTTCCACACCTTATTGCCTCATGGATTATATTTCTAACTTATGCCGCTTTAGCCCTTCTCTCTTCTCTTCTTTGCTGCTCCATTTCTTTTTATATTTTATAACTCGGATGAATCTCATTAATTCAGCATGCTCCTCATTATTTCCCCGAGATTTTTTCCTTTTGAAACATGAGACAAGCGTTTAAGTAGCTGGTTGATTCTCTTGACTCGGTCCCGCGCTCCGCTGTGAAGGCAAAAGTTGAATGTGCACGATAAAGAACGCCCGTGACTTCGTCGTCGGATGTCTTTTGTTCCTCAAGTCTCCAACTGCCGCCGCGAGGGATCTCTGCCCTTAGAATATCTTTAAATCCGATTGTCGCCAAGAAGCTGCTAATACTTTTAATCAGAAAAACAGGCTCCCGAACATCTTGTTCCTTTGACATTATCATTTGACAGTCAAATTTTCACTTCAACAGGCCAAAAAAGCATGATAAAAGGATATTACATTTCGGCAATTACTTTAGTTTAACCACATAAGATTCTTAAACAAACTAGACGAAGAGAGTAAAAGAGTAAAATATCTTCCATCAACGAGGAAATATGCATTTATTCACGGGTATATTTCTACACGATAATTATTTTTAGCCATTTTAATTTTTACATGAAAGATGGTCACATTTTTTCGCATACGATGAGCGACAGCAAGCATGGAACGGAAACCCAGCAGTCGCAGCATATGGAGAAAAACAAGGAGGAGTAAGGCCGAATGGCGACAAACACAATCAGAAACAATAAATTTAATTTTATTCTTGCTGTCATTAATATTTGCGACGACACAGTGATGCAATACAATCACCAGAGGCGAAATATTTAAAGAGACAAATACAGATATTGCAACAACCATTATTAAGTTATTTGAAATTTGAAATTTCTGCCCATATGTATAATTAACGGTAAAAAAATGACGAAATATAGGAATTGTATTCGGCTTCACTTCAAACACAATTTTTACGCCAATGTTTTAACGGATTATGTTAAATACTCAGACGTTTTAAATGAAGCAACGTATTTATTGGTCTTCAAGGCTTTGAAAATAATGCATGAGTTTTAATCCTTGCATAGATACGATATTTATCCTTGCTTCTGTACTCCCAAGTCCTGAATTAGTGTTGTCAAACAGGTTTTCTGTGAAGGATGCACGCCTCTGTAATGACCTCATGAGTTCATAAAAATAACACTTTTTTACCTAAATATTCCATTTGGCTTCTCCTATACCAAAAATATGAAGGCCCACCGGTAATAATGCAATACCAGTTAAAGTACTTATTCTTATCATGCTTAAAATTAACAAACCATAATTTTTTCCCGTTGTACAGGTGCGAAGCGATTTATTGCTATTATTTCCATTGGAATTTATTTCTTCTGCCGTGAAGTACCAATAAGGGTTTTGGAATGGATGGCGTATTCCATTTTACTTCTGCGTTTATTTATTTTTAATTGTGCTCCCCATAATTTTTTTTGGAGAAATATACCCTCATTAAATCATACAAAAGAGCGCGCATATTGCAAGAGGTGAGACATTTCAATGAATAATTTCTGAACTTTCCAACCGTTAACCGACGAGCCGACAGAAAAGAGCGAAAGAGACGAGGAGGCCCGCTGATGAGTGGCGGCCATGGAGACGCGGCGTCCCCGTCCCCTCCGCCATTCCTCCCTCCCCCCAGCCCTCCCCGACTCACCCTCTCCTCGAAACGCAAGGCCGCTCACGGCAGCCGAAATTTTCAAGATCCGCTTTCGTCGGCGCGTCGGAGCAAAGGGAAAGAACTCCCTTCGCCGAATACGTAATGAAGCCTCTTTGGCTGAACGTGTTGACGGTTTAAAGAAATCACGCGGCGTGGAAACCTTCGTTTTCAAACGAGCGCTTGTGACTGACGCGGCGAGAGACGGGTGGGCGCTCTCCGAGAATGAGAGAAGAAGGAAAACTCGCCGTTAAAGCGGACGTGGTGCGGGAGGGAGCGTCGCGGCGCGCACCGCACCGCCGGCTGCGTTCGCTCTCTTCTGGAAGCCCACACACAGCGTTCCGATCTTCCCCTTCTCCGCGCTTTACCTTTTCATTTTCGACGGAGCGGAAGCTGGCATATTTTCTTGAATCAAACGTCAAGAATATTCAATCAAGATTAGGTATTATGGCTTCAAGGGTGACGAGGTATTTTTTTGCTGAGGATTGGGAAAAAATTCATTATTTAGGCAAAAGTGTGAAAAAAGGAGTGATTTTGGAGTAGTCTATCAAAGAAAAATTGATCATAGAAAACTTAATTACAGATTAAATAACTCAAAGGAGTGTTAAAGACTAATCAACGTTAAATAGCTATTCCGGGAGGTGGCCGGCCACTGAGGGCGTTTGCGATTCTGAGGGTTTATTGGAAGGTAGGTGAGGTAGGTAGGAGAATCATTAGGTAGATATAAAGAAGGTGGAGCGAAACTCATCGTCTATATCAACAAAATTTTAGAGTAAGGTGCTAAAAATACTTACAATGAAGATAAAAAGAATGAATATTAAATGTACAAGCAGTGTTAAAAAAGAGAGGATTGCGAGTCCAAATATTTATTGTCGACTCCGAGAAAACAATCGCTAAAAATTCAGCTAAAATTTAAAGCAGAATGGGCAGCCATATTTGCGGGACGAGCCTCAATCCACCACCTGCCCTTACAAAAATATATTAATTAACACCAGACGGGCAAAGGAATCCGCTTGAAAGTATTCCACTAGTCACTCGAGCCGAGGTCGGGATGCCTAAGAAAAAATCATTAGTCACAGCGGGCCACTAGGATCGGTGTCATCGAAATTGAAAGCCAGTACTGTAAGCTCATCTTTACCAGGTGTGACGTGGTGAAGCTGTATCTTATATTGATATAAACTACAAGTTGTGCGGTTCACTTGTTTTATTTATTACAAAGTGTTTCAACTCCGACGGGTCATCTTCCGGTGCAAGCGGATGATGACACCTAGACGTTGAAACCCGTAGAATAAATAAAGCAAGTGGGCAGTAAAAATTGTAGTTTTCATCATTTACAGGGCTGTAGACAAAAAATAACCATCCTTTCACTGTTAACTTATTCAAATTTATGTGATGAAAATTAATACCACAGCGCTAGGTTCGGACCTTTAGCCTGCAGAACCCGTAGCCTTCAGGACCTGTAGCCTATTTTTCACCGAGTTTGCTTAGAGAAAAAAAGGTGGTTTATTTTTCAGTCGAAAGACGTCTAAGTAAAGCAATGTTATATAATATACTGTTTTGGCGGTTTTGCTCCGGCAGAAAATGAAGGTTTTCTTAGAGTTTCTTAGGTTGCCTTAGTATCAAATTTTGTTTTAAATTGTGCAAGATATTCAATGAAACTTCAAGAATATTGCACGAGGGTTATGAGAAAGAGTTTAAGGGCCGCAGGCACTGCTGTCAGTGGTATCAGAGGCTCAAAGCAGGCAGAAAATCCACTGAAGACTAAAAAAACAAGGGGACTATCAAATTTGAGTGATGATATTCCGCTGAGAATCTACATGCTATGGTGCAAAAATATAATCGATTGAATTTATGCAAAATATTAGAAGAATGAAAAATTATTTATCAATGGGATTATAAAATTTTGACAGAATAATACTAGGAATTCATCGGGTGGTGGTAAAAGTCATTTCGCGGTTGCTCACAGATGAGCAAAAAGAAGAGAACCGTAGCCTGTTAAGATATCCTGAAACTATCTAACGAGGACGAAGATTACATGAGGAGTGTCATAAATAACAGACAATAAGACCTGGGTTTCATCATTTGCATTCCAAAAACAGCGTTTGCCTGCTTTGGATCCAGCAGACTTCTTTCTGAATCCGGAGCTGGTATTCAGCGCCAAAAGACACCGTGTCCAATTCATAGAAGAGATTTGCTCAGGAACCTAAAGCCTACTGATCAAGCGGCGTTCCGCAACACACTCCAGCCGTAAGAAAGGCGGTAGGAGCAATGAGAACTGAGTTGAGGATGAAATATCTGATTAAGCTACACAAAAAGTAAGTTAAGTTACTTGAGAAAAGTTCGGTTTAATTTTTAACCAATCTTGTATTCCATAGCTAATTCTTAAAATAACAACCTCCGATTAATCACACCTTTCTTCAGAATTGTCAGTAAAGTGAGACCTGTATTAAGCGGCCACCACTGAAGCCATGAGATGGTGACCGCTTAAGGAGATGACTGCTGAGGGGAGAGAAAATTTACAATGCTTAGGTGTATGGAAAAGTAATACCTTGCTATCTTAGCAACCGAAAAAATCGGCTGTTTAGAGAGATGATCGCTAAAGTGAGGTGGTTGCGGAGGCAGGTTTCTCTGTATATTACTACACTTGGTGAATTGTCATGATAAAGTATGAAATCACTAGTGGTACTATTCAATTTGCAAACTTTGAATTTAAAGTTGCTTAGTTCTGTAGTGAATAACATATTTTATGATGCGATATATTTGTTTTGGATCTTTATGCTCAAATTTTATTGGAGAAAATCTGCAAATCAATGACGATGTACGAACATCATACAGATTCCAAGTACAGACAATTTTTTATGCCAGTCAGAATATTCAATAATAAATATAATGCTACGGTAGAATAAATATTGCTGTTAGTTTTGGATTTAAAATATCTTTTATTTGATAAATCGTTTATCACTTTTGACATCTGGATTGCACATATAAAACACCTCATTAAAGGGTAACTTAAAATCGAGTGGCTAATGAAGAGGCTCTCTGTATAGAGTGCGAGAAGTCAAAAGAAGGAACAGGAAATCTAATTGGAAGAATCCTTAAATCAAAGATCACGCTAAAATTAGAATGAAGAGAACCGTGGTTGAAAATACCCAGATAATCCTACACAAGGTTGTGTAAATAATTTCCTACCTACTCATACTAGGACTTGATTGAAATAACCCGAGTCTTTTGTTGCGTAGATCTGAACCGAAAGTCATCCTACTGTTCAGAAGCGGGTTTCTTGATGTAATCTGTCGGAGCTTGAATTTAATATTGTACACTTCCGCACAAGTTCAGTTGAGATTTATTGAGACACCTCTTTTAAAACCGGATCAACTTTACACTTCATAGAAAATAAAAGGAAGCAGCTAGCCGCAAGGAAATAATCGACTGTGATTTGTAAACCAAAGAAAATGATAGCGAAAATTGTTGCGTAAGTAAGTGAAGATCATTTTGGTGCGAAAAATGATGCACTTAATATGGCTATGGCAAGAAATTGATGCATAAATTAATGTCCCAACGAATAATGCAGTGTATTTTTGGAACATGTTTATTTTGCATTGAATTGATATACATAAGTACAGTGTCCCGATAATTCTACTGGCAGTAGTTGTTCCCGACGTATTAAATATGAAATCAAGTAATTAAATATGGCGGCATTCTGTATATTATATGATGATTTTAATAGATGCAATATATTCCTGACCCACCCTCCCGGATGTTTCCATCTTTACCCATATTTAATCTACGTTTAAGACGCAATGCAGTGAAATTTACTCACACTTTCGGTTCACCAATTACTCGCTTAGAAGCATTAAGAGGTGGAGAGTGAGCTATTTTGAAAATTTTCTCTATGTCAGATGAATTATTTTCTCATGAAGTGTAGAGAACGCCAATAAAAAATCAAAAGAATCGGAATTTCCCGAAAGCACCCGAAAGATGAACGATGGATTGAAAGTCAGTTGAGATACTTTGGGGAAACACGGTTGTAACAACATCTGACCTTTAGGAGAATGTACTTACTCAAAGTTTGAGCAAATATTCTACGATCACTGTGCGTTCGCGTTGGTCAAAAATAATTATTGGGGTAGGTGCATGTTACAGCGATGAAAAACAGCGGATTTTCCAGCATTCTTTTTTGCTGTGGAAATAGACCTGGAGATATAGTCATGGGGAATTTTTAACGGAAATATCTCTCATGGAAAATGGGAATTTTCCGTCGAATTATCTCGGTCACTTTTTCTGAAGAGAGAAAATTCACATTTTACACTTTTAAATCCAAACACTAAGACCAAGCCAGAGGAAGAATTTCGAATACACTATGGCCACAGAGGAAAAATTTGTCAATTTAATGACATCATTCTCATAAAAAAACTTAATAAGAACGTTTGAAAAACTAGCTCCAAAGAGACAATTTGACTCTAAGGGCACCTTCAGACAGTAGAAATAAAAATTTATCCCGAGAATGAAAAAAGGCTGAAAAAAGCAGATAATCATTGCAAAGTAGAGTCAAAAATAATTGCAGGCATTACTAAACTTCAGATTTCAAATGAATCATATGTACTGGACTAAAATCCACCGAAACATTTCCAAATATTTAATGAATGAAAAAAATAAAATGCGGTGAAAATACATGAGTACACAAAATAAAAATTATTAAGGGTCGGAATTGTAGACGAGACATCTACAGTAAATGTTAAAAGGAAGCCTACCGAAAAATCATTCGCAGGAAAGGCAACAAAATGCAGATGAACAATAGCAAAGATATTTTTTAAAAGTGATAATAATGAATTGATCTGACGGATGGAAGTTCAAAGACGACGGACAGAGTTGAACAGGAGGCGGGGTAGGTTGCTGAAACTCGAGTCCAAGGGATCAATGTTGGTTTCCTGGCCTAATGGGAAGAAAAGAGTTCTACAGCAAGAGAGGAGTTGTTAAAGGAAAAAGGCTCTCAAGGAGAAAATGATTCCAGATAATTTTATTTTTGCCATCTTTAAGATTGTTATTTCTGCAGGACAACGTGCAACAATTATAAAAAGCAGCCTAAAATTTTCTCTTTATGGCATAGTATTCATAATAACGATAAATATTTAAAGTCATGACATTAAATGATGTGTCTGGAGAGAAAACGATTCGGTTATTAAGGACAAATAAAATCAGATACACCATAGTACACACCTGGACAGCTAAGGCTTTAGACACATGAAAATTTATCCATTTACCAGACTTATATCTATGTAAAAATTACCAATATTCTAATACGTAAATTTTTGAAAAATACACTGCCACAGTGGTCAATTTAGTGCTCGTTTTGTTCAATTTAATAATCAATAGCATCCTTTTCATCGTGAAAATTGTTTACTTGCGCGAACCTTCTAGCAGCCATTATCAAATAATACAATTCAGAAACAACGGCGCGAAAAGCAGAGATAGTGAGTTGTACACATGTACCATACCTTCTAAAAGATATTGTAGGAATTAAATGAAATACAAATTTGTGCTGCTTTTGAAAATTTTACATGGCCCAAAATACTGAGAATATTGATGTCAAGAAAATAAACCCAGTATTACCAGTACATCGGCTTACTAAAAATGAATTTCTTTGCCTGTGAGTACGAACTTGAACATGTTCATATATGCATAGGAATGAAATTATAGATATGATGAAATCCACACGAATAAAGAATACTCCTTTTCGAAGGAGTGAGGAATGAAGAAATCCTACCAATTTAGATTTTTCCATGCCACTCAATCACTCTATTCGGTATTTATCAAAGCAAGTCTCCTTTGCATCACTAAGGCACAATCTGCAAAGGTCTTTAAATGCATATTCACCTAGGTAAATTATTCCATTTATTCAAAACGGCACTGAATTGTGAGATTTGTATCAGCTGGTGTGTAACTGTTGTTATCCTCTTGAGCTACTGCGTGGGAATGGACGGAATGCTCCAATCTGGCTATTTTTATGGCCTGACCCTCGAGCCGAGGACGTTTTCCTCATTTTATGACTCTTCCGTTGGAAGTCCGGAAATTATTTGGAACTGCCAAAGCATAGACTTTGCGGTTGGGTCAATCCGGATTTAATTCACATAAAAGATACAGTAAAAAACTATACACCGCCAGAGAAATGTTTAATTACTTATGGAGCCATTCCGAAGAGTCTTCACCTAAGTCTCCGCCTTCATTTTGCCCTTTTTCAACTGAGGGTGACAGAGTTTTTCGATTAAAGCAAAAACATAATCAATGAAATAACAACATAGCTTGCAGTTTTTTTTTCAAAACGTCGTTCTTAAAAGCTCCATGCTGTTCATCTACCGCGCTGTTTACATTTGAGAAATTGCGTACGATCCAACTCTTTCAGAGCCAATTCACGCCGACGAACCATCAGCGAAAATTATCCTAACTTTAGGCCTAATTGGTAACCTTGGTTAAATGATAAATTGTTTATACTAATTCTAATATTATATTCTCCATATAAACGCATGATCTCGAAATGAAAATGACAAAAAGAGTTGTGTTTTCCTCATGCGATCATGGAAATCGCATGAGAAGAAATGTTTTCACTGGTAACTTATTCTGAATCTTAAGAAAAGACATTGCGCGATAACTTAAGTCAAATGAGACCTTCTGTAGACTTAATTGCGTGATAAATATGCTTCAAAATGGGCAGGAGTGTGTGGATGCGTGCAATGGTAAAGGAAGTAGCTATTAGGTCCAGATCTTCCAAATTAGTAATGTATATTTAGTTATAGACTAAATAATTTTTATAAAGATGAAGAGAGTGACTGTGCTGTCCATTGTTATTTTTCGAGCTAAACTTAAGGTCTTCAACAATCTCCAGGCATTAATCCTAAGATTCCAGCAATTAAGATTTGTTGTCGATCTTATTTCCTAGATTCATGCAATGGTATTGGTATTTCCGAGGCTTGATTGTGGTATCCTGCGAGGTAGGCAGCTACATTAACATATCATTTGGTAAAAATATTTGGAACTGCCGGAAATAATTTTGGTATGCAAAAAATGGAAATCGGCCACAAATGATTACCACTGCCCAATTAGGACGTAAATTTTATTCACCGATAGTTGACACGTTTTTGATGTCGGCTGCGTACCTTCCCAGTGATGGATAACCCAACTCTACTCAACCTTCCTCAAGCCCGACTCATAATTGGATTGATCCTATAAGCGTTTCTTGAATGGTATCTCATGCGATACTGGCTTTACTGCAAAAAGTAGCTTGACTATTTGCTTTTGAGGACCTTAAGTTATCTGTTTCGCCGAGAAATATCCGTCAGGTATTTCCTTCAACCTGAATGAAAAATCTGACACTCTTTTCATCATCATTATCTGAGCGTCTGAGGGTAAAGAGAGAGGGAGAAAAGAGTAACAAATATATAGAAAATTTATTAGACGGTAATATCAAGTTGTGATTCTCTGAATTTTATATTCATCAGTTCAACGAAGTCGCCGCACCATCGAAGTCTCTCTGCCGAGTTTCCCTGCCTCCATCCACGCCGCTATCAGCACACCGCCCACCGATCCGACTATTTCGCTCTCCCAACAGTTGCAGGATCTATCTCAGAAGGTAGCCACTCTTCAAGCGTGCTCTCACTGCAACTACCGGCGGTCTTGTTCTCGCGGCCGTACAAACTCTGCCGTCCGTGCAGGCCCTCCCGCATCCCGCTCAAGCTCAGGCTCCGCATTGGGTCGTGTCTGTTAGTATTACCGCAAATTTGGGGACCAGGCTCGATGCTACATAACGCCCTGCTCTCACCAGGCGAGAAACACCGACGGCAGCCGCTAGTGGTGGAAACAGGCAGCCAACTTACAGGAAGCCGCCGGCTCGTCACCGACCGGATCAGCAAGCATCGCTTCCTCGTCGACACGTGCTCAAACCTCTGCTGTGTCCCACGGCGACTGGTGAATGGCCACCTTTCGCCTACCGGATTAAACCTCAGCGCTGCCAACCAGACGACCATCTGGACCTATGGCTACTTACCACTGCAATTAAATCTTGGACTCCGCCGCGATTTTTCGTGGAGATTTACCATTTAAAATGTAGCCTCGCCCATAATCGGCGCAGATTTCCTCGCCCACCACGAGCTGTTGCCTGACTGCGATTCCAGGCGCCTGACAGACGGCAAAACTGGACTTGCAATCTCAGGTGCTCCTGCACCCTTGTTCCCGCTCAGCGTCAAGGTCTTACGGTCATCGTCATCCTGACAGAGCCTCCTCGAGAAGTTTCCAGAACTAGCTTGCCCACCCGGTATCCTGCGGGAGACTCACCACAACACCGCCCGTTACATCAGGACTACACCTGGACCACCAGTGCTCTGCCGTCCACGCCTGGCTCCATACCGTTTATCCATCGCAAAAGCAGAGTTAGAAGCCATTATCCGGAATGGGACAGTGCGTCGATCACAGAGCCCATGGGCATCGCCATTGCATCTAGTCCCAAAGAAGAAGTTGGCGTCCTTGCGGCGATTGCCGTGTCCTCAATGCTCGCACCATTTCGGACCGATATCCTATACGGCACATCATGACTTCGCATCCAACCTACAAGGAAGCAAGTTTTTTTTGTCCTCGACCTCGTGGAGTCATATACGCAAATTCCTGTCCATCCCAATAACGTACCTAAGACAGCTATTACCACTCCATTTGGCTTCTTCGAATTCCCATTTATGACTTTTTGACTTCGTAACGCCGGCCATTCGTTTCAACAGTTTATAGACGAGGTGCTCCAAGGCTTAGAATTCTGTTTCCCATACGCGGGCGACATCTTGATCTTTAGTTCCAACCCCAGTGAGTATAAGAAACATCTTAGTGCAGTCTTCCATCGGTTGGAGCAGCACGGCATCCTGGTGGATTGTGACAAAAGCGTAATGTACTGAGTAATTTGGACTTATATATTCATGAAAAAAAACAAGGACTTTTCAGGTCAAAAAGAAAATGTTACAAAGAATTGGGGTGAAAATATTTCAAGTCGTATTTGCTTCAAAGAAGAAGACGAGATGGGCTGAAAGGTGGATGTTTTCTGCTTCAAAATGTCACTTCTGTGACTTAAGACTAAATCATCGAAACCAATTAATTGAAAAATTCCACTTTCCTCCCTCAGTTTTATAGGAAAAATTAGCAATTTATAGAAAAACAAATTTTGATAAAGCTTGTATCATTATCAAAATTTGTTTTCCTATAATTTGCTAATTACGGTCACTCAACGGTGCACAGGATGTTCATGAAAGTCCCAGCTGGGTGTAACTCATCTCCCAAAGGGGCTTGCGAGCCTTCAGGGCAACCAATGGAAGAGTGAAATTTTACTTTCGACCGCGAACGGATCCACTCATCCTCTCCCCTTATTCCCTTGCTAGATATTCCGCTCCAATTGCCCGCTAATTGAATGTAAATTCATCCTCCTCCCACTCCGCCTCGGGCTCATGCGCCGAGCACGCGTGGGCAGCCGCAGAGGCGGAGGGAGGAGGAGGAAGGGAGAGAGTGGAGGGAGGAAGGAGGGCGTGTGTGTGGAAGGGGGAGGGTGGAGAAGGGGGCGAGAGGGGTGAAATATCCAACCAACTGCCAAATACTTGCTTGGGAAGATGTCTAGTAGTTGTCGTGGTTGCAATTATTATTTCTTTATTATGATTCTAATTCGCCCAGCAAAAAATTACAGGGCAAACATCATCATATATTAAATACAATAAATTTGACATACACAACTGCGTATAAAGAGAAGTGCTTACAACATGAATTTATAATACAATGTTGTATAGCTGAGAACAGATTTGGCTTAGCTATTGAAACAATTCAAGTTCATGGCAATAGTTACTGAAGGTTTGGCATAATCTGTATAATTTTTAGATTTCACAATAGTTTGTTTTAAAATTGTATAATTAAAATGCCCTTTTTTGGCCTTGCATTAACTTTTGGTGCTAAAAAATTAATTTTACTCACTATGTTGGCAATTTCCCCAAAATTGATTCGAACAAATACAATAAATCCTTTTTCATTCTTCTTGTCTTTAAACTATTATAACCATACATTTCCAATAAAACACTGTACGTCCATTTCCAATAAAACACGTAGGTGGACGTCCAGAAAAATGTTTCTCGGGCCTTAGCGTGCGCTCCAAGCGGAGACGAGCGAAGCAAGTAAGGGTGAAAAGTCTGAGGAGCTTTTTTTCTGATATGGAAATGCATTGAAATGAAGGCAACCATGCCGTGTCCACCCTTTATGAGGAGGCTCTTTTGACCCCGCCAGGGCAAGAAAAGCTTTGCCAAAGCTGAAAAGGAGTACGCCGGATGTCTGTGTGCGTAGATACACTTCCCATGAGGCTCTAAGTTTCATAATAGAGGCCAAACTTACCAAAAGTTAGTACTGCATGATTATAAAATCAGCACTGCAAAGGATTGCAGACACATACCCTTCGTACGAAGAAATTCTTAAGGCCGAAGAAAGGTGATATCCCCCAGAGGAGAACATTGAAGTCTCTGCCAGTGGAGCAGAAGTAAATTTACATGCATTGCTTGACCTTACTGCAGATTGCAAATGGGAACGAGTCGATTTCCAACTACACCAAGTCTTTAACACTGATAGCTTTGCTATGTAATATACCCAATGATATGTATTATTTAGTTTGGAGTGTACAATTATGAATTAACTTCATTTTAAGCCACTTAACCTCTTTGAGAATGGTGATGAGATATTTCTCAGCACGAACTGCTCAGATGGAGCGCAAGATTGAGCAACTAGCGGCAGCACCGCTGCACGCGCTTCGGGATAAAAGTGCCAATAGCTTAACAAAAAAGCGCTTGAAAGCATAAAAATCTTGTTTTTTCCTTTATAAAAAGGTTTTCACTAGCCCTAGTACATTTTCTCATCACAAGATAGAGTAATGTTTTCTTAAGCGCCTAATTGATTCCGGTAAAGTGGGTGGTGTAGAACCATTTACTTCTATCTGGCTGTTGTCACTAAAAACGACAAAAAGAGACGATTGGTTAGAAAACAAAATGTAGAAGAGATTTCAAAATGAGTAAATCATGTAATTTTATGGTGTAAAAATGCGTTAATCGAGTAATATTAGGACTGCTTTCCGAGCGCGAGAAAATGATTTTTAAAGTAGTGGCGCTGATCCCCCAGATGTCCGTCTGTACTAGTCGGACATGGATTATCATGGGTTTAAATTTCATTGGGTTTATCATGCATCGATCATTTCTCTTTATTATAAAAATATCTACGCTACAAATTCAACATTTTGAAAAAATTGATTTTTGACCGCTGAAGTGGGTTCTCTGACCACTGTGCACCGGTCCGGAGTAACTGATGTTACGTCTCACCCGGAGGACGAGGAACTTGCAAAGCAAAACTTCCCACAGGTAAACAAAATAGAGATCGGGGTTTCATCGACAAACTCTCCCTAGCTCTTAGAACTCGAACTCAGGGTTCCCGGCCTGGGAAGCTAATAGTATATCCCCAAGATAATTCTTATCTTAATGACATAGATTCATTGAAAAAAAAAAGTGGACAAGACCTTGTTTGTTTGCGTTGAGACCAAAATTACTTGAAGGCTGAAAGGAAGGACATAGGTGAGGTAGGAATCTTAGGGGAATGAAAAGTTCATAAAATAAATAAAAGTGAAGTAAAATGGGTCGCTGGATAGCTAATCCTGAGGAAAAGAGTTAACAGGTCAATGGTTTTACGTCCCATACATTAGGAGTACATTACTTAAACAGGTCTCCACAATAAAACCAAGTTTAGAACGAGAATGAACGCAGAAATCCCCGTCACAGCCGAGATACGCAGGCGGACCTTCACTACGGGAAACCAGACCTTAATTCATAGAATTAACCCAGGCAAACTGCCTTTGGAGTCGGGAAGCCCGTCGTTGGGAACTAGTCTAAAGTCCTGGTCACTTTAGCGAGAGATTATCAAACTTCCGAGAAGCTCAACTCCGGATGATGCTGACCGTTTCGTTGGCGGTGCATGGTCCCAGTGAGCCTCGCGTCGTAGGATTGAAACGGGCTTGGGACGTGCTTGCACTTGGGAGGATCGTGGGCGGGGAGCGCTGGGCTTATTCTGCGGCCAGAGAGAATGGACGGACGATCAGTGTGGCTGCGTGGGCGGAGGATGCGTGAAGGGAAGGAGGAAGGGAGTGGAGTGGAGAAGGGGACAAGGGGACCGCAGCTCAATTATGGAAAGCTTTTCGGCTGCTCACCCACTCGTCCACACGTCTGCACACTCGGGTGGAAGTAAAATTTCTCCCTTCGAATGATTGCTTACGAGGAATGCAAGCTATTGAGAAATTAATTCCGTCCAGATACCACACTTGCAAGCATCCTGTTCCGGGACTCGGATATTCAGGGGCATACGTGGCATGTCAGGAGGAGAAATTCCAACTGAGCGACAAGCCAATATTCCGAGTAAAGTAAGCCTCTTTAAAAAAAAAGACGCCTTGTGCTTTTGTTAAAGTATGGCGCATATGCCATTCCAAAGATGATGGTTAAATACAACGAAAAGGTACACAAATAAGACGTCGGTAAAATATTTTGCGTCATCACCAGCGTCAAATGCGTGTTGATAGACGTAAACCTGTGCGAGTGAGCTCAATTACAATCGCCCAGATTTCCCTAAGGGATAGAGATACAAAACGAAAATAATTCATAAAGGTTAAAAAATTCAGAGATAAACATTTAAAATGCACGATGATAGATGTGCATATTTCAGTAAAATAAGTTCAAATACCTGCAAACTCAGAAAGTGAAAACCTAAAGAAGAAATAACAGGGTGAGCGAGTTTTTGAACATTGAATCAAAGAGGACCAAAATGTCACCCGCGGACCATTTAGGAAATTTCAGGACCGATGGATATTCAAAGCAACAGCCGAGTTGGCGACAACCTTAAGTATGGTAGACGTTTCACGCAATAAACATCAACAGTGGAGTCGATGACTCTACTACCAGTCATTTTGGCTTAGCAACTTGATCAAGGTACTGCCCTTTTTCTGCAGGGGGGCGTAGAAGAGGTTGTTAGGGCACTTGCCGTTTAAATTTACTGAGAAGAGAAGAAATATTGAGGTGCGATTTGATAGTGTTGTTTCGTTTTTATTTTGTTGCAATCATAAATGGTTTTGTGCGCTCGCTGTTAGGAATAAGATTGCTGTCGTAATTTTCGTTTTCTTTTGGTTGGTTGGTTGGGTATTTGAAGAGGTGAGCGAGAGCTGTAGTCAATGGCTAAGGACAGGTGAGTAGGATTGGTGTGGAAAAGGTTTGACTGAGAAATGCCAGAAGGGCGGAGAGAAACCTGGCCTTGGCACTGGTCTACTTCTTAACGAAACGAGCCACGAAATCTATTGCTTACCGCCTGCAAATTAAATACTTTACATATGGTTCTTAAGTATAGATCAGTATCCCAAAGAATAATTCCCATAACTTCCGAGATTCGATCCCGAGCGCTAGGTATGGGCAGCCAGAGCAGTGACATCCATACAGATTTGCTCCTCTTTTGTGTTAGATTTGCTGTGGGGCGTACAATGATATCCTCAGCGTACACCAGAACCTCTTGAGACAGAAATTTTGCGTATAACATTAGCCTAGTGTGCAACATGAAAATCGGTAACGACCCCAAACCCAGTCTTCCTAATGCTTTCACCACACCTTGTGCTCACTCGAGTCAGTTTTTAAAAAAGTGCCATTTTATTTTGTGTTTAATCCAAATAATCTTGGCGAAAATTTATGAGCTTACTTCTGAATGGGAGAATTTATATTTAAATGAAAAACTCATATGTTCATGTTTCTCATCACGTTTCTCATCATGTATTTGAAAAACAAATGTGTTTTTTAAGCTTAATACATGATGAATACATTGAAATAAAAACTAATTAATGTATGACCATGCGCTTTTAAATATGCATTGTTCACATCCGTAGAATATTATCACTATTTATGTCATGCGAGGGAGGCCACCTCTTCAATTGGTACTTCAGCTGTTGATCCACCCATATTTAAGGATTTCATTTCTGTATATTGCAATCCTTGGCATCATTAATTATCCATTAATTGGCATCATTAATCATTGGCCCTTCTCGGCATCATTAATTATCAAATAATTCTTAGCGTATGAGAGAACGTGCTACATTTGTGACAATCCTTCATTGCGGGTTGAATGCAAGTTAAAGTTTCAATAAATTAATTTTATGAAATGGAAACAAGCATTCCTTCCCTAAGCAGAATCAGTTTTTTTGCAGCCACATATACATATCATTCAGTTAAATAGAGTTCTTTTGAGATATGCCGGGGAAGGTTGTGGAGGGTAGTAGATGAATAACTCAATCTAAAACTGCCAAGGGTGAGGCTGGTGCCAGATCCTGTCGCCCGTAGGGCATAGGCTTACCTATACTTACTACAGATTTAGTAAAACTTTATCTATTTTAGGCCGAGGATTTGAGAGGCGGAATAGAGCCCCACTCTGCTCTTGGGCCTTGACCGCGGATTTAAGCCATGAGTTCAAGGATTAGAAGAATTTCTATGAACTTTGAAAGAATGTTGCATGCATAAATTGTATACGTAACGAACCTGGCATATTTTCAAGTGAGTGTGAACTAAGGTTTGTAAATACCTCTAAGGTTTGAGATTACACCCTATTCCGTCATATGAAAAAGTTACAAGAATTTTTTTGTCCTAAATATAAAAATAAGAGGGGTGAAGGTATGTCTCTTGAGGAATGATGCTAGCAAATGAAGCAAATTAGAAACGACCACATAAACCATTTATGCCACAATGGGCAGAAAATAATTCCACTGACCACTATGGGCCATTGTAGTCAACGGATGGAAATGAAAAGGTCATTTAGAACACTGCGTGACTTAAATTCTCACTTAAGTCACACTTTTCCGTGACATAAGTAACCCATTATTACCACTGTGCTGACGACCGTTTCATTATTACACGAGGCTTCACTTAAGTCATGCACGAGTAATTGTCAACTATTGATTACTAAGAGCATAATTCATCAAAATCACAGTTAAGTGCATATTGCATGTTGTAATTATGCATCTGAATACAAATTGAATCTCAGCGAACTTGATTTACAGCTATTTACTAAAAATGAATTCATTAACTTCTTCCCGTAGATTATTTATTATGTTCAATCTACACAGCATTTTTAGTAATACTAGAATAATTAAATAACTATTATGTGACCGCCATTTATTGTAACTTAATAATTATAGAGCAAAATAAATTAATTTGAATTTACATTTACCATATCCTGTATGTATAAACTAAATTCTGGATTATAAATGACCGGTAATCTTGGTTCAGGTGAAATATCCATTGAACTTATTAGATTTAAATGAAGTTTTGACGACAGGATTCCTAGTCATGGCAAAAGTTTTATTCGTTTCATGTGATTGGACTCGCTAAGTTTGATCAAATGTAGAAGAAGTTGACACTGGATTAACTGTAATTTCTGCCTTCTCATAAACAGCATTGGTAATTTTGGTTGGTTCATTTAAAAAAACTCTGGAACATATTGTAATATTGTCTCATAATTGATCATTCAAATTCTTCCACCAATAATATGGCAATCTGGTGGAAAAACAAAGTGATGACTCGAATTCTCCCATCTACAGAAGAGTATTCTTAAATCTCGAAAAACACAACGAATTGAATAGTACCCAATGGTAACTATGTGGAGCTGATTGAAAATTTTGAATTAATATACTCGCCCATTAATTTTTTTTTACCTCAGATGACGACGAATTACAATCGCAAGAACTATAAAGATGTATACGATACTCGTGACTTAAGTGGCTCTCATAATACGGCACGTTATAGCTCTCGCTTCACTCTGGCGCTAACTTCATGCTGTGTAATAATGAGCCACTTAAGTCACTAGTATCGTGATGTAGTATTAAAAGTTGATTCATTTCTCTTAACGAGTAACTCCTCCATAACTACAGTACATAAAAATACACCATAACCGTGAAAAATCAAATAATAAGATCAAAAAGCTCTGACAGCTTTTAACGTGTAAATTCCACAAGAAAAAAGTGGAATATAGGTAAAATGAAGCGTTCAAGTGTTTTTTATTGGTGCAATTTCATTGTCAACCCCTGGTATACTACTCGTGAAAATGACGGTTTAAATTTTTTTTGATGGGAAAGCATTCGAATGGGTAGATTGCACATAGTGAATTTCTATGAAAAATAGCAACAAGGCAGCGGCGCTGTTTCGTGCTAATGAAATGAAATATAATACGAAGTTCATATTTACGGCAGATCTTTCTTCAATTAAAGTAAAAACAGATAATCTTAAAACAATTGTTCCTTAAAACTAATCGAATTTTATCGACTCATAAGGCACTGCTGTAAATACTTAATCATCCGAAGCAGCGAGATATAGTTTTTTGAGTGGCGAAATATATTGCGTTGATCATGAAACTTGGGCAACTTAGCAGTTGGAATATTTAAGTTCTCTATTAAACTAGGTTGTGTAACCGGATAACTTACTCTTGGCCAAGCGCTGACCCCATTGTAAATAAAACACAACTCACTTCCAGAACCGAAGTCCATCTGTTCCCATTGGGAGTTTGATACTTTGACAACAAAAGCACGTCATGAATTGAACATCACCCTGGCATTAAAACAAATTCGGAACCAAGCTCTTAAACAGTTTTAATATATTCTCAGTTCCGTTTCATTGTTGACCCGTCTTCATGTAGTCGTCTTATCGGCAAGGATGTGATCCGGTGCTATATTGCACTTAAAAGTACGATATTATTTATTTTCGTACCTCATTCACTTAATCGTACACAGAACGAAACAGGTACGAAAAAAGATGCACTAAATAATTCCCGGTACAAAAAGACAATTTATTCTTTAAGGTACGAAGCCATATATTCCAATTCAATTTCGTGCCGGTTCACTTTACGCATAGTTTAGTTTCGGACCGATAGGAAGTATTTGATGAATAGTGTGAGCGTTTGTTTGGTAATTGAAGTGAAACTTCATTACAGAGGGTGAATGAAAAAATCAAATATGAGTAACTCGCTTGAATATTAGCATAGCAACCGGCTAAACAATTATAATCTTACATGTAATTATTTATAGAGAAAGCTTTCAAGCAGCTCAACAATGGGGTGTTAGAACATCTTAATTGCAAAATATTTCCCCCTATCAACAATTGCTACTTGAATAACCCTAAAGACGTTGCCATAAACGTTATTAAATAATAATTTCTTCGATAGTAACCTTAAATATGTGGTATATGCGCTTTATTATGGTAGCTTAATATTCTGAATCAATCCTGTACGGATTAATGGACCACTCGGAGGATGCTGATAATATCCAATATTTCTATCGTTGTTAATATCAAATGTATCGTTGTTTCAGCTTTCGATTAGCTCCATTCGTAAGCAGTCTCAACAGGGGGAACCTTTCCTCATTTTCTGAGATTCATTAGTTGTATCTGAACTCGTGAATGCAATAAAGTTATACATAATTATTGAACTTCGAATTTTTTCGGTTGTTGATAAAAGGTTTTATTGAGTTTTACATGTCTGTCTGGGTCAAATCTTGTAATTGAAATTCAACCTACTTTCTGATGCCGTAGAATTCTAAAATTGTATCCATGGACTCACTTACGGTGACAATACAATAATTAATGTAAATAATCACGGTAAAGAATGCACCAAAGGCTTTCTTGAGAATGAGCTGTTTCTCTGCGTGAAATATAGTAACCAAAATTTAACAATTTTCCCGATGACTTAAAGCTCTGCATCTTCATCAATGGATCCCATTCCGGTGAAAATACTTCAATTAATTGACTCTGACTCTAAATAATAAATTACGCGTTTATACTCGAGAAATGAACCGCCAATTACGGCACCAACCGGTACTTTGTTTCTTATTGCCAACATTAACCGTTGCTAGGAAAGGTAAGACGTCTGTCGTTGAAATGGTTGTCTTTGAAACCTATGACATTTCACGTTCCAATTGTTGTCCCTAATGCCTCAATCCAAATTAATTATTCATATTTCAACGGGATGGATAGTCGCTATGGCAATGTTTAAGTAGGTGAGATCTCTCAAGATGCAGTATTACCATCTTAGATTATGCTTATGTATAGAAATGAATTTTTTCGCCATTCAATGATTCGCAAACTTTATTGACTGCGTTAGAATTTCAACAACATAAATACAAGATGAAGTACGGATAGTAATGCATGAGGAGTTATGCTGAATTAATCCTTATATAAAATCTAGATCATAGAAGGTATACAGGATGATAATTGTTCAAAACCCAAGTCCTCACTGCAGAACCGCGCCATAAATGTTTATTAAAAATGATGAATTACTGGTCAAATCCATAACCTTATCGAAATTATACATAGACGTGCCGGTACCACACGTTTTAATAAGAGAAAAGTAACGTACCAGTACGAAACTTTATTAATAAATCACCGTGCCGATCCGGTACGAAGCGTTGTAGAAAGAATAAAGTTTCGTGCCGGTACGAAACTTTATTAATAAAGTACCTTGCCGATCCGATACGACACTTTACGTTTAGTTTCGTACCGGATCACATCCCTGCGTTATCGGTGATATTTCGCAGATGGGCATGAGGGCACTCAGACATTTCAACATGTCAGGATTTACGGCCAAGGAAAGATTTTACCATTCTCTTGTTTGCCAGATATTCGCTTAGAATTTAGAGCACTTGAAACAAAGTATGGAGAGACGAGTAGCATATGTCGTCATGCCGTTGATAGTGTTTGGCCGTCAAATATTTGCAACCAGCTTAAAACTGAAGTTTTAATTAACTGACTCGATTTAAAGAGAATGGCATGGATATTAGTGATAGATAGTTAACGCAATAAGGAAAAATTTTTATGAAACGGATTACATCAATTTCATAATGACGCAGGTAAATGGGAAAAGACCATAATTTTTGACTTTATGATTTAGTTTTAAAAGTTGTGACCGTTGATTTACCAGAACGCAACAAAAATACGAAAGCAATGGCGTCCTCATTTTGAAATGTGGCCCAAATGATCTAGGGTTGTGGAAATCACGCAATATAATGGTAGGTGGTTTTCAGGGGTTGGTTGGCAACGCGACGTGTTGGGGCGGGGTAAAGGGGTTAATTATCGTCCCTAAATGAATGACCTCTCCGCGTAACCTCCTTCGGTCCAATTAAAATGAATTTACTGAGAATTCAGCACAAGTGCGACGGAGATGAGTCACGGCGCAGTATAACGCGTGTGAGTCGAATGGAGGTCAAACCAGTGTGCGCCAAAATTCTGCGGCAGACTGTGATTAAGGCTATTTTCCTGCAACCTCGGTAATCGTCACAGTTGGCAGTGGGAGCGCAAGATCCCACGTGCAGCCAAAGGTCAAGTCGGGTGCATAGCTGGCATATTTTAAGGATGCAATCAGTGCCATGCGCCGAAATGTTTAAGATCTGTTTTTCTATTTCTTGGTGGTTTTCACTAAGGCAGAAGGTCGTGAGGAGACTACTAAGAACGAGAAATATGCGAGTTGATAATTAGTTTTTGCCACCTAAGGCGGGTTCAAAATACCATAGACCTGAGAGTAGGCGGTAAGAAAATGCGGATTTTGATAGAGTCCACCTTGGGGTTAAAAATTTTAAATTCGCTTGAGCGCGGAGAGTCAGAGCATATTTTGTCATAGTAACTTCATGATTAAAAAAAGTGTTTTGTGAAAAATTTCAATGATAAATCAATTCTTAAACAATACCATAATATGTAAGCTAAGCATTCTTAAAGTGACTTTAAAAAGGACTGACTCGTTTTCTTTATTCTTCACTTAAAAGAATACAATTTCTGCTGCCCCTCTGTATTATTTACACAGTGAGAATGGGCATTTTTTTGTGAAATAGAAAGCGATGGAAAATTACTATGATGGATTGGATTAGGAATTCAAATTCCGTAAATTCATAAACATAGTCAGCATATAGCAACAGAAAACCATGAAGCATTCAGGAACCTTTCCATATTCGAGCCAAGGGCATCCCAACACCCCATAAGTAGGCGTGATTTAATGACAATTAAAAGGTGTCATGTAATTGAAGGGTTGCTTTCAGATATAGGTCATATTAGATTTTTCAGAATTGTTCACAACATATAGCGTTCATTATTAAAAGGAAACTATTGTGCTCAAGGAAGATAGGACTGTCAACTAGGAAACAGTATGTGAGAAAGTTCGTGAGGGGCAAAGGACTCTTTGCGTTGGAGACAGGGACAGAAAAGCATACCAGAAAAGATTAAAAATATTCGAAACCCGATGTTAGATGTTTCAGAGCGTCCACTCGCACAAAGGGATAAGCCATGTGAGTCGGATTAGTGATTCCGTCCGTTTACCTCACTGGTGGGAATGTGAAGGAAGAGGGAAAGGCCGCGGTGAACCGCCGGCACCCGACTGCAAATTACAGCGGCCGGGCACGCCTGCAAAACCTGGGATTTCATTACTCAAGGAGTGATCAGTCAAAAATACAAATTGAGTGACTTTTCACGCTTCTTTGAGCTAGAAGTCAGAGCCCCGCTAGTCACCGGTAAAGCGGGACTCCGATACAGACGCGTTCCCACGGGAACGCGACAAAGTGCCGGCAGTCTTTTCCGGAAACAAGAGAAAGTACCACGAGAGGAGGATGGAGGATAAAAATGAAATGAGTGGATAAAGTATGAAAAAAATAAATAATATGGTACACTGGAATTAGAAAATGGAAGGGCCGAAGAGAACACCACAGAAAGGAGAATCAGAGGGACGGGGCACACTCTGAGGTATAATGGGTTTGTGAAGAATATGATCGAAGAAAAATAGAGGCATCAGTCCTAAAAGGAAGGCCATGCAATTTATAAAATACGAACTAAAGAGAATGTTACTCAAGGAGAACTATTAGGAAGTGAAGGAACTAGCATACGGAAATGGGAGGCTGCGGTCAAACAACGTAAGGTTTGGACTACCAATGATGAATGTAGGAATATTGATGCACATTGGAATGGGATACACTGAACACTGGTTATGTGATTGGAAAGAGTGATAGTCTCAGCATAAACCCCTATTTTAGGTAATACGATCATTCTATTTGAATGGTACAAAAATTACACAATTATACCGAAAAAATCTAGTATTTACAAAATACCATTAATATAGACTCAAAAGACAATAACGCTATCAGCGGTGAATGATTAAGGAAAAAAGATATATTAATTGAAGAAAATTTTAGGCATTTGCTGCTATGCGGACTTAAAATAGCGTTTTATCCCACATTTATGAAGGCCAAGGTGGTCCATTGATAATTTATTCCGTTTGTAAAGAGTTCGGAGGTTAGATCCGACATCCATTTCTGTAAATATAGAACATTGCAAGCAGTATTATGCAGTGGAAGGGTTTTAAGAAATAATCTATCGACTTTATACAGAAAGGTCTGTATTAAAATGGATACTCACTCTCTCCCTTGATCTCGAAAACATAAAAGTTAGAATTCTGTTTGAATTCATATATGGGCTGAGAGCACAAGATTTAATATTTTTTGGAGGTGTGTAAAATAATTTGTACCTGAAGATGATGCCTATGCGTTGAGTTCGGTAAAGCTGAATGAAAATTTTTGTAAATTTTGAATGAAAAGAGTGACCTTTTAAATCCATACAAATTCATTTCACACAAATCTTAGCGCTCGACGCAATAAACGTTATCGCCTAATGCTACGTCGATTTCCAGGTCGCGGGTAAAATAACATTTTGTGGAATTACGAGATTATTCTTCTACTTCAAAATGCTGAGAAAATTCTATGAAATTACGCTGCAAAGGAGAAAATACGCTTTACTCCAATAAAAAATCAGATATTTTTATTTATTATAATTCATAATGAATGCAACTAAAACTAATTCCGCCAAAAAGCAAGAAAAAACAAATATAAAAAAATTATAAAGCATAAAATCCAATTTTCATTCGCCAAATGTTTCCCATCAACTGTAGCATATTTATCGAGCTATTTAATAAAAAAATAACATATTTTTTCTTGTGATATGGACATATCTGCGACAAGCGGTTGATGAAAAAAAAATTTTCCGACCTCATGTTCCCTGCACGAGTTCAGTTTCCATTTTTTCCTCATTTGACTGGAACACGCTGGCCTCATTACTTTATTGCGTTTCTCTTTCTGGTAATTTTTACTGCTTAAAAGCCGAGCTTACTTAATTTGAAAAACTATGGAAAACATCCGAAAACTTTCAGAAGAATATTTTTAAAAGAAAGTTTCCTCCCTGATAAAAACAAATCACCAGTATTTTAATATGTACATAACTACATGACTTTAGCGTTTGGTCTGTTTTTCCGGGACTGTGATCACCTGAAAACTTTGCCCAAATTGATTATAAGGAATCGAAGCAATTCAGAGATATATCTATTTGGAGGCAAGAGATGGGATGGTTCACATTATCTTGTCTAAGAAGAGGTGCTTATTTTTCTTCAATCAACAATCAAAGGTTTGCCTACCGCTGGCAATCATATTACGTAGATGAACCTAGAAACGGTTTATTTGATGTGTCGTAAATTTTGCGCCTGATGAGTCCTGCAAAATGGGAATAAATGTTACGCCATATCTCTAATGGATTCAATAGCCAAGAGCCACAGGAGCGCAGTGCTCATCCACCCAGTGATTTTGATAATTCAACTGTCATCAAAATGAAGAGTCAAGTTACTGACGAACGACGAGTATAGAGGCGCCTTTAGAAATGGATAATTACATAAACATAAGCACCCTCTGAGTCACTAACAATGATGACACACCTTGATGAGAAACCGCGGACATTAAGGGTGTAAGGGCATTAATTGGTACACTAGCTGTCACTGTTAGATCCTATACTTATGGAAAATAGCCAGCCACGAGTCACACATGTCATTAGCATTTCCATTCTGCGATTACATTGCACAGTATCCGATGAAATAGTGTCAACATGACTTCATGCGGAGATTACAAAGAAAAACAAAAAATCAATATGTTGTAAATAACTAAAACTAAATACGCATTATATGCATAATTCATTTTCATACAACTGTACATTCTACAAATACCTGTGGAGCTCAAGGAGTGTGAAGTAGAAACACATTGATTTCTGAAATACAGTAACCTTAGTAGTATCCACATTCACCGCTACCTTCTGTCTTTCTCTTTCTGGCTGATTAGACGCAAGTAACGAGTCTTTAAGTGGCGCGCTACACCACTGGCACGCCATTGTACACGGAAGAACAAACGAGAGATTACCATTGTAGTAAACGTCCCTGTGCAAAACCGCCTTGACAAATATACTCTGAGGAGGAAATAATCAAAGAAGTTGCGCTCACCATGAAAAAAATAGCTTACAGCAGCCTTAGCAGTAGTAAAGCGACAGATCGTCATGGTGGGTAAAAGTACATCTGATCAAACACCACCTAGGCCAAATGGCGTAAGGATCTGAAGTTTAAAAGCTGGGATGAGAGCCACTTAATGTTCCATTAGTGTTGTTCATGACAGTTTAAAAAAAATAAAAATGACACAGTTTACGCTCTCCCGGATTTATCCACGACGAATTCCCCAAAATTCGATACCGAACGTTAGGATCAGTGCTTAAACGTCCAACCCATTAGCCATTTAAATTTGAACGAATCACTATATATTTTTGCCGATTAAACAGTAATTAAATTTAAATTTTGCCTCTCCAAATAAATCTGTCTTTTCAACGCTCGTGTAATCGCATTAGACTGATTTCAAACTTGTAAAAACCTGAAAGTGTCATATTTGGGTAAAAAATCGTCTCCAGCGACAGCACCACTCAAAATTATACCCAGGCGATTTCTGGTGCTGAGATTAGATAATAGCTATCACAGATCTGACACCTCCAACAACGCACTCTAAGTTATGTGAGAGTAAAGTAAAGATGCATCTTCGTGACAGGAGCACGTCGATTGCGGATTTTGCTAGAATCAGAACAAAGAAAGGATGACACTGTTTAGGACATGCTTTTTTGGCTCCAGAATTCCAACGACGTGAAGCATCTCATCCAACTATGGCTGTTAAATTAATGCTCCATGCGAAGCAGCTGGCACGAGAAAGAAATGCTTTAAAATAGTCTTCAGTCACCCTAAGTAGTTGAACAAAATCCTCTTCATTGAGGGGGGTAGATAAATTATCATCGATTGGACCTAATCCAAGAAAAATTGCTCATGCAATGAGAAATTCGTGATAAACCAATGGAATACCCCTAAAGTTTGCAAAAAATGACCTTTTAAAGCGGTGGAAAAAATGAGAGTTAAGGAGAGGAGATGAAATTGGAGCACTCATTTAATTTCTCAAAGGAACGACTGAAACAACTTAATTTCATTCGCATTTCAATGATTCCAATTAAGGCGGGTGAAGGAGGGAGTTCTTAATGTAAGCCAGGGGAGCTTTGAATAATAAAGGCAGCCCAAAATACACATCTCTCCGGGGGACAAAAATTGGGACTACAGTTGGAGTAATGGAAAGCAGAAGTGGGTTGGAGCAAATAAAGCCGAAAGGGAGCCTTTTCACGCTGCGCGTTTTTTCGTGCAATCGAGTTTTTTTATGGTTAAAGAGGCTCCAAGTGACAGAACGCTTTAGCTCGATCGATTAAAAACTATTATTTTTAGAACGAAAGAAAGTTAATCTTTTCCTAGAGTCTTTTGAAGAGCCCTTAATATTTATCCAGAGCGCTCTCCAATGATTATTTCCGAGAAGTTTCATCAGATTTGACGAAAAAGCTTTCGCTGGATTTGGGAGATGAATTTTTATATTAAATTTTTAAAAAGGTTCGTCCTTTCTCGTACTGAGAGACTTATTTAAGGGTAAAATAGTATATAGATGATTGAAATGTGACTGCAATATTTTTTTAACTTCCTACCGTGGATTGATTAATACATCTTGTCGTTAATTCATAGACTAATCACATTTATGAAGTAAGGCATTTGCAAAGGAAATAGCATTATGTAAAACGGCACTTCATATAAAAAATATATCATGAAAATACGATATATCCGAGTGACGCTGAAAAAATGGTTCATTTGGAAAATTCAAATGCATTTAATCATAAGAAGCAGATCACATTTGGAAATATCGTTGTATAACATGGACAGTTTTCTTTGGAAATTATATCAACATAACCAAATTAACCGTTTTAATTTCGGTGCTTATTTGCAAACAATTGTAACACCATATAATCAAATGGCCAATCAGTTCTATAATATATAACCAAGCCGTTATATCCAAAATTAGCTGCAAAACACACACCTTATAAAAAATCATTAATTTACCGGAATGCTTTCTCCGAAGCCATTGCCTAATCCCAATGACATATGGCTTTTCCGTTGCCATCCATTCCTCACCTTGAGGTCTTGTGCCATTAGCGATGGTGCTTTGCTTTTGCTGCACTTCTTCAGCCAGATAAACGATAAAGAGAAGAGTTAATGAAATGCTCCTGTCAAGTAGACATGTTTCGTCGACGTAATTGAGTCTAGGGTAAAAGAAGGAGTACCAATCGCGCACATTCAGTCTCAACAATGCGATCTCAACTAATGTGACACAGATCTATTGCGGAAGGAGATTTCAGAAGACATGGAGAACTTTTATTCTCTAGACCTTGGATCAATGGTACTGGAATCTCATGTATTCCCGCTGAATCCACTGGAACGCATCTACGAGCTCATTATTCTTTTATATGCTTCGATTAAGTCTGCTTAGTGATGAAAAATCAATTTGTTCCGGATGATTGATGAGCGAATCAGTTCAATGACTGCAAATAAAAGAGAGGAAGCAGCGTGGAAATGTGCCGTGTATATACAACCAATTGTACATAAAAAATCCGATATACTTTTTTGCAAGCAACAAAATTTTGCAAAAATATGCATAAAGTTTTTGAAACTGTGAAACATGTTGCGTAGAAAAGGTTTATGATGGAAACCCGGCTTTAAAATTCACCGGTAATGGTGAAATCACATAGTTGAAAAATTAAACGATTGTTAGCCGCTGTATCTCAGCTGTTGACATAAATACTAACCAAACACGCGCGAATTATAAATCACCACGTAACTAACGATTACGCAAATGAAACGATTACTTTTGAGGGAGATGAAAGGTAAAATTATATTTTGAAAAAAGTAACGATTTCAAGTATATGACTCAAAAACTAAGTACTTGAACTACTATTAATGGGGAAATTTTACATGAAAATTAGTCCATATACCTCAAGCGCAATAGAACAATAATTTTTTTAGAGTTTCCATTGTTGTTTTAAATTTTACTGTGGAGATTGAAAAAGTTGTGTCTTCAAGTTAGTAAATAAAATTACGTAGCACCACAATCAAATTATTATTATCAGGAGAGAAAAGCACCAAATGAAACGTAAACACATAGAGCATATGATTCCCAGGAACTGATATGTCGAGAGAAGCTGTCCGTTGAACGTTCTAGTTAATCCGAATATTGGAATATGATTTTCTCGATTCTCTCGTTTTGTTGCAAATTAACCACTATCTCGTGCTTATTCAGCACTTATCCTAATCAAGGGGACACAAATTATGACTGCGTAGCGGTTGAAACATGTCTGTTTTCCATGGTGCCAGTGCTGAATAAGTGAGTGAATTTGGCTGCTTTGGCAACGAAAGCCATAAGACTCTGTGTCAGGACTCTATTCTGCGGATCACCTGAAACATTCACCGTATAGTAATCCCCGACATATCAACGCCTGGACTTCACTTTATCTGTGAAAACACATGTCATTAAGCATTTACCTAACCACGGGATGATGAAATGATAGTGGTGATTGACTGCGTAATTCCATTTCTTTGCTGCCATATGTATGTCGGTATAGATGTCAGGTAAGTCGACCATCATTCCACTGAGCGGTGGATCTGGGGCTCAAGTCTCAGAGAAGCCTCTGAGAATACGATGACCTAAACCAAATCCGCTGTTTTATAAGCTTCACTTCTTTTGGCGAAAGAACAGAGCGCGCATTGGAAGGAACTTGCGATTTCACAACCCTGGTTTGTAAACCTTCACATCACACGCCGCTAGACGAAATACTTTGAGAGCTCAATCCGAAGAGAACACTGAGGATATCTTCCGTATTTTCTGTGGTACAAGGAGAATGTGTATATCTATCACTGAATTGTCAGTAAGCCGTGAATTGAAATGCAGATATATGTCTTAGATGTGACTTCTGTGAAAGGAAAACGTTAAGATTAAGTTTAAATAGTAATAAAGATGAACTATTGAAATAATTGAAAGCAGTGTTGGCTATCGTTCAATCAATCAAGGAGACTCGAGAATCTCTTTGGTTCACTCCTTTTGTAAGCAGGTTGAGTCTGTTTATTGAATGCAGCGGAGCTTACAATTCATGTAAATTGACTTATCTATTCAGTAAATGCGCGAATCATACAACTCACTTATAGCTGCCAGTATGAAAGATTTGCTAGAAAGAAATGTTTTGAGAGGAACAAATAGGGTGCATAAATAACAGAAGAAATGCACACAAGAAGAGGGGAGGGCGGAAATACCGAAGTGATCATCGTTGAACCGAATTTCAGCTATGTATTTGTACCTGGTCATGCTACGTGTATAGTCCGTATATATTCAACAGGACAAGGCTGACTACGACTGAGCGTCAAATGAAAATGTTATCTCAGCTATTGCTTATAAAAAAGAATAGTTACTCAGAATAGAAACAGAGAGTGTAAAATCGATGGGAAACTTTGAGGAATAAAAATAGAGGATACATTTTGCTAGAGTACGACCATAGTGTAGCAGTTGGAGCCTACTGAAACGGAGGGAGCCAAGTCGGCTGGCGCCCCGGGAAATCCCTGTTTGAATGGAGGGAAGGGGGTGAAGAGAGGTAGTGGACCTCTGCGGGGAAACCTTTTTGCAAAGGAAGGACAATAAAGCAGTCTTGCTTGGGCGTCGCTGTGAACGAGTCGTTTTTCCTACCAACCCTTTACTTCTTTAAGTTAACTTTACTGGAATTATTATTATATTCATTTGGTAAATAGGTCATAATATCCAAATGATTAGACCGCGTAATTTCCTAATTTTCGCAATCAATTTTTAACGTACAATCTCCATATTTTCGCTTTCGATAATGTATCAATGGCAGTATTAATAAAGTATTGATTCCTTTTTGACTGAAAAAAGCTGCGTGCGGGGTACACACTACATTTGAAATTAAAAAGTGTTAAAATAAGAAAGAAAAGCTATTTTTGTAAAGATTTTTAAGTAACTTCGTTTTTAAGCAGCATTATCTTTGGAGTGTCACAATAAACGACGGCTACCTCAGAACTGGGGGAAAATCCTTCTGAATTAGAATGTCTATCAATATGATGTAAGAGAAAAACTTCACATGTGAAGATCACGAACTATTTGAAAATGTACTCATGCTGAGAAGAAATTGATAGCAACACTATTTCAGCGCTAGGGTGAAAATAGAATATTCATTGTCTCAAAACGTTGACAAATTCGAGGGTCTTAAATTATTTGGCCGGACACGAATGCAGATGAATGGCCAGAGATTGTGAAAACAGCGGCGACCGGAGGGTAGAAAAATATACTTTCTCGAATATAAACGGTCTCTTGAAAACAGGGCGAAATATTTTATATGTAGAAGAGGCCGCAAGGAGAGAAATAACACCCCATAACTCTTCATTTCTTCCAAGGGAGCGAAAAGCCCGCGGGAATGAGTCCTGACCGAGGGCAAGGAGAGGGAGCAAGCGGGACACGAAGAAACAGAGAGGGAGAGAAAACGAGAGAAAGATGGAGGAAGAAGGAGATAAACTAAGGAATGCATGGAAATGGAAAAAAATGTTATATATCTGTGATAAATTGCCTCTAAACAATTACTAAAGGGATAAGTGCATCCAGCATAATGTGTATTTCAACAATAATTTAACCAAAAAAATTAATAAAATACAAAGAAAAGCTGCACGATTTGTTAAAAACTGCTATGAGCGTACATATAGTGTCTCACAACCTTTAGAGGCATTAAGGTGGAAGCTCCTAGAGATCCGGAGGCTACACGCTGGGCTTAGGTTGCTTTAGAAATTCAGAACTGGTGTTTCAGAGCAACACAGAGAATATAATGTGGAGGCACGTAAATCATGACGCCTCTCTGCATTTCTAGGTCTGACAGAAGCGATAAATAAGAGTGATACACTGCCAAACAGATAGGTACAAAAATCCGCGCGCGCGCCCACTAAATACACTCCCATAATAAACGTCACTATTTCACCTCCCAAAACCTAATCCCTTACACCTTTACACGGCTGATGTCCTAATATCCCCTGCCACACGCCCATGCGACGGCTCGCTGGGTAGTATGTAGATGTAGATGAATGATAATATATAAGTTTGCTGCTAATATTTACCTTGATACTATCTTGAGTTATCGGAATGAATCTTAACTTGTGGCTCCAACTCTTAGATTTGTTCTTTTCTGGATAAACAACACGCATTGTTGCTAAATTTGGCACCATGTTATGTAAAAAAAATGTTACCATTAAATCATTTGAAAGACCAAATCCTCAGACAATGTGAAAGACATGTGAATGAAAACCTGCGTGAGGCACTCGTGAACTTAGAGAAAGCCTTCGACAACGTTGAGGGGAACAAGATATTCAGGTGGATGAAAAAAACGGAATGGATGACACTAAATTGAAGAATAATCTATGAACTGCACAAGGAGCAAGTCGTTTCAATGTGAATAAAAGACGGGAGAAAAACCAACGCTAAAATTTGAGGAATCAGAAAGAGAGAGCACTAGAGATAAGGATGGCGGAAAGGAGTCCTTATGAGTCGGGGTTAAGGGCTTCCGAGGGGCAGCAGATCATGGAGCGGAAAGACGGGGAGAGGGCTGCGGCCTCGGTTGCGGTGGATTTCCGCGGCCGGCGAGGGCATTAAAAGTGGAAGAGAGGTTGGGCTAATTAATGGAAGTCAAGTTGAGAAGGGTTAGTCAATTCATAGTGTTCACCTCAAACGTCGGCATGCATGATTAAGGCACGGATTGCCGAATTCTAAACCCAGAGACGTATGTAATTAACACATAAGTGTTTCGGGGAGATGACCCATTACCCTTACGGGCAGTGGTTTCTCAAAACAATCTGGTTCCCGGAAAACTCACAAAGGGTGAAAGTACCTGGACATGCCCTGAGCCCAGTCCTAAATCAGAACCTTCGTTCAGTGTCCAAACGCTGAACTCACATTATAAGTGATATTTATTCCACAGAATGTCACTGAAGATTTTAGAATTATTGATTATTATAGAAGTATTTAGTATTGATATTCACATACTTCAATTAAGCATTTTTTTATCGATTTACATATCTCACTGATTCTTTTTGATAAGCCTGGAATACCAGTCCAGTGGATACCAGTCATATAATGGAATGTTGTCCCATGAAGAATTATGGGGAGTTATCTATACAGGAAGCTCTGTTTATTAATATGACTGTCTTGATTCCTATCAGACCCAGCGGGTTTCTCTAAAATAAAATATGAGGCCGTTTAGAGTCACAAAAGCTGGGAAAGTATGGCGTAATCTTGTGTAGCTAAACTAAGAATTTAGTCGTCGGCACATTACAGTCTGATATTAAGCCTTTACATTGAGGAAAACACTACATCCATGCTTGAGGCCGATTTCATAGCAGCCACATCCTATTCTAGCCTATTACCAAATATTACCGATAACAAACCAGATTTCATAGTAGCCACATCCGATTCTAGCCTATTACTAAATATTACCTATAACAAACCAGATTTCAACTCGACCACCGATCTGTAATTATCCTGATGCTTAATTCTCTGAAGGGGTATAGATAACATCTATATCTAAATAACAGTCCACAAGCCACCGCGTGGGTGTATGTACACTACCGATGGAGGAGAGAGGGAATAGGGGAAATGCAACGAAAGGATGGACGGACGAAAAGTGTAATCTCATTTCACCATCAAATGAGTTCCACTTTGTATTAGCTCATAGCGGTTTTTAATTGACCACCAGCTTGTAATTGTAACTCATTGTCTCTGTAAAAACTCTTCATCATATACTTTCATTATGTGCGGATCTTTTCTTTTTCGTCGATAACTAAATCCACTTTTGAAATTTAATTTTTTTGTTTGTTGTTTATGGCTTTTTGTGGGTTTTCAGGGCGATTTTAAAGAAAGAATAGGATAACTAAACATTTTGAGGAAAAAAAAGTGCTGACGAGACTGTGGCTCTTTTACTACATTTAAATACCGATAAATAGCAAGTTATTCGACGTAATTTACTTATTACCATGTAACTAACGTTATAGGATTCAAAGACTCTATTTTTTAAAGGAGATAGCATGATAATTTCATGCTTGTTTGATAGAATACCAGATGGATTACCACATTGTACCGTGCCAACTTTTTTGTTTGCACCACAGTAAAGAATATTACAATTCGGGATTTAATCAATTTTTTAACCATATCTCCCCGAATATGAGCCTTCAGAAACATAGTCTTCAGGAAAAGAAAGTTTATGGAATCGAGACTGCCTCTAATAAAAGTGGACTCATTTAAAAGATAAAAAATTGAACCAAGATAACCGCAAACTTGCTCCATCCAAAGAAGCATGTGGCAAAAAACTCTATCGAGAGAGGGGGTATTCCTTTAGAAGGAATACTTAGCGCTTCAAGTTACGTTATTTGCAGCACTGCACCTCGACAAATTCTCACTTTCCACTCGTTCCCAACGCAATGCAGTACATTTCCTCAAGAGTGCGGGATTCCGTAATGGGTCAAGTCACAGTGGGTTACACAATTCATTCGCCTTGTATGGGAATCGAACCCGGATCCCTCGATTTCGCACCCAGTGCTATAGCCAGTTAAGATACCTGGGCTCCCTCGGCCTCCCCTATGGATTGTGTGAACTAAAATGAAGGAAAGTATTCACGACTGCCCGACATACAATACAACAACCAGTCCAAGCGTGCACTAGGCAGTACAGACTGCGAGGGGAAGTTAGAAAAATGGTACTAACTTTGATAACAAATAGAAAAAAATTTTGAGGATACCGAGACTAACCATTGTATTACCTTTACGGAGTGTCCCACGAGTCCATCTAAGTCAGGGGTGCGTAGTAGCTGCTGTCAGGACACCAGCCATGAAAGAGGGTGGAAACAAATTGGGATTGGATACGGACGACGGTGAACTCTGCATTGATGAGTGTTTTAGAGTCTCAATCTACATTTGTTGCGTTTATGGTGCACGGAGTGAAGGAATATTTGTACTCATCATTTGATAAAGAATTAATCTTAATCGATCACTTCTATGAGCTCTAGAGATAGTAAGCGGTTTGAAAACAATATCCTTCGTGATGTGAATCGGAGTTCGTCGATGAGAATGTGTGCGCGTGTATTCTAGAAAGAATACGAAGCATTAAGTCGGTCGTCCAAGAAGACCAATACCGAATGATTCTCATCCACCTACATTCGTTACACTTTACCCAATCACCTCTTTGCCACAAAAGAAAAATGTAGGGATATGCTTGCAACCTATAAACCTTCATCCTAGTTCCACAAAATCTCCGAAGACAAGGCTCTCCTTCCTGGGTTACTTATAGCCCACTAAGGAGCTTGAGCGCTTCCTTAGCGCCATAAAAAGTCAGTTCTTTTCGTTGCCTCTTCTCTCACGAACAGTTTCCTCATTGATCGGTTTTTCACGCGATTTGTAATTGTACCATTGTTCTAAAAGAGTGTACCACACCAGATGTATCTTCTAATAAATCGTATGATTTAATTGATAAAGTATTTAATTTAAGGCTTAATTATACAGGTATTCTTGGACTTAAATTCAGATCTATTGCACTGACATTAAGAATTGAAATAACTTGAATGAGGAACAAAACATGAATCGGGTGAGAGGATTGAATTATTTTTTAGGTTAAAAGTGAAAAAGGACACTAGGTGAGGTTTTTCAAAGTGTTCCTGCGAAGTATTGCTGGCACGCATAGTGACACAAATTTACCCTTTATGTACGGCTAGAAATGTTGATTCAATTTCTTCACTCAACTGTATTCGGGGAGCGATTAAGAGAACGATGAATAAAAATTCTCCCTCAAATTTCCATTGCAACTCTAACAAAAAAGTGTTGTGATCTTAGTCAAGGTGGACACTCGCAAATACAAACTGCATCTTAATAGAAGAAAACTCACGGTTTTTAATTAAAAAAAATCGTGATTTGCACGGTTTCGGCTGAGTTAAATACAGTTATTCCAAGTAAAATTTTTTTTCTAAAGCATGATAATTCATATTAAATGATCCAACCATTATTTTGCTAAATAGTAAGAGTTTACATTTTTCAAATGTAGATTTGCATCACCAAGCTAGGGAAAACATAAGGTGATCGATTTGTTTTTTGGTGAATTGGACATTAGCTAAACGTTTATCAATATAAGAGTTCATTTGTATTCTCGACCTAACGCGAGAGAGAATGTCAAGGATCCAGCAAGATAATACAAATAAAAGTTGTTTGGAGCAATGCTAAATGATTATAAGCTATGAAAATTATAAAATTTACAGAAGTTACATACTAAGATTCATATCATCTCAGAATCTTAAAAAATAATGGAGGACACAGATGTCGAAGATAAGGTTTTTGTAGAAAATTTACCTCTACTTCACGGGTAGAAATTATAAAATTTACAGAAGTTACATACTAAGATTCATATCATCTCAGAATCTTAAAAAATAATGGAGGACACAGATGTCGAAGATAAGGTTTTTGTAGAAAATTTACCTCTACTTCACGGGTAGAAATTATAAAATTTACAGAAGTTACATACTAAGATTCATATCATCTCAGAATCTTAAAAAATAATGGAGGACACAGATGTCGAAGATAAGGTTTTTGTAGAAAATTTACCTCTACTTCACGGGTTTCTCATGGTTGTCATAGTTCACGGTTAAGCCACAGGTTCAGGTCTCTCGGTTTCGAGATTAGTGACCATCCTCAGTAATTACTTCACGAAATACAAATTAACAAAGAGAAAGAAAAAGGCACTCCAGTCATTCATTAGAAACAAATAAATGATATCTTTAGCAAAATATTTATCCTAATATGAAAATCTGACCAGGTACTGAAGAGCCACCATGATGGCACTAAAGTTAAGGAGAGGCAAGTTAGCGAAGAATTTGGCGAAAGGAAAGCATTCAAATATTGAATCCAAGAAGGAGAGATGGTGGTTGCAACAAAGGTGCCGAGAGAAATGAACCATAAGTCCTATTGGAAAAGGGAGTAAGTACTGTGAATTTGTATTGCTTAAAATATTTTTTATCAGCACATTCAGCATTAGGTTTATAGAGATTCAATCAATGTATGGACTCTAGTTTATTACTGGTACCTTATTCAGTGCGCATTCTGAGATGATATTTTGATGGAGAAAAAACTATCGATATTGTACTTTTAACGTTGGCATTTTGTTTGTATATTTTCTTTATCCCACCAACATGAACATCTATCATAATTGAATAGATTACCAGATTTTCCTGCCGTTATCAAGAGCAAATGCTTACACCCGACGGCTGACAGTCCTTTAGATTAATTCATCCATGGCGAGGAATCCAATACATTTCTCAGCTTTAGGTCACTTTCTCATTGAATATTTTTTACCCATCTGAACGCGAACATGCATGTTGCTGCAATGAATAACTTTTACGAGGTCAAATTAAAACTAAAAGCTCTTTATAAAAATCCACGTTGATCTTCTAAAAAATTAAAAAATGGAACACAGGAGTCCACAATCGAACTTACTAATCCCAAAAAAAACCGACAGCGCAAAAGCGATCATGCAGATTGTGGTGCTCAGAGACGCATTCCGACCACGATTTCATCATCGGCCTGTGGAAATGGGATTAAAAAACATTGCATTGTTTTTATTCCACGAGAGCAAAAACTCTCATCGTGACTACAGCGTATATCACTCGTGCCGGCTCGACGAATCCCCTATTTTTTGCGACAGGAAAAGGTCGAGCATTCATTGGGCACGGCACGGTCGCTGGGACGTGCCGTGGGTTTCAGCTCATTGAGGAGCTCTGAGAATTTAACTTGTTAACTCAGGGGCAGAAAATCAAAGTACTAGGACACTGAAGAGAATTTGAAAGCACAAGTGCGCCTCCAAGGAGAGATATTTGAGATAAGGGAAACTTTTCACCACATCATTGCCTATCTCAGCAAATGTTCACGTCAACAAGATCGTAAAATTATAGCGGTATAAATCGAGATTGATTAATTCGGGACGATTTACTGCAGAGAGTTTTCTGTGAAAATCTCTTACGCGCAAAGAATAACCTTATAGAGTACGTATTATATTTGAAACGACCTTTATTAAAGGCCAGGAAAAGTCAAATCGAAATAGTTCGCCTGTATTACGTTGCAGGTTTTTGTAAAAAGTCACGATTTCGCGAAATTCACGGCGCCATGCTCTGATTATCTTCTATCGAATTATTCACGACCCAGAATGCGGTACGCCGCAGAATGAATGGAGTATAATGCACATCAATCGACAATTAATGGAAAGCAAAGAAGGCATTCCAAATGAAGAGGCGACCAAAATGCTTCACAGAATATATGAGACGAGTATTTATTTTAAGGATTCCAGTTGATATTTTCACATAAAGCAGACCTTTTGTGGAGATAATTTTGCAATAGATCAACGTAACTTATTTAGACTCGGTTTTACACCCAGAGTATTTGTAGGAAATGGAGTCTGAGAGGGGTAAATGGTCCAAGTTACCGATGAGATAAACATTACCTTTTACACTGAACAACTACTCGGAACAATTAACTTACCCGTTAATTTAACACGTGTTAACTCTCACTATGTTTACCAATCGAACTTAGATTGTTTTGGCCGGTTCAACTAACTCGGTATGATAAACGCTAAGCGGGCTAGTGGGATCGATATGAGAAGCGGGCTAACTCGGCCCGCTTTCTTTGCCTGCCTGAGATTTCAAATCGATATTTCAATCGATTTCTCATTGGTAAACCAGGCCATCCGAATCGGCTGGCTTTGAATGCTCAGATCGGTCCGAGTTCATATCAATCTGAGCTCGATTGGTAAACATAGTGTATGTAGCTCATTGTAAGCCTCCCCGTTTACACACCTGTGGCGCTCCGAAGCGGCCGGCGATGAGGACAGTGAATCGGCTTCGGGACGCAGCCTGCTCGGAGCAGGGCGATTCATGTCTCGTGCAGCCAAGTCCGTGAATTAGTCACTATGAAGCCGTCAAAACACGTCCAAGTAGTTGAAATTGCTGTTTCCTTGAGAAAAGCAGAATACTAGGCGTTAAAAAGTTAAATTTTATTAGTTAAATAAATAAAAAATAAATTAGTTAAAAAAATAAAAGTTAAATTATTAAAAGTAAATAACACTTTTACATCAGGTGAGTTCAAGTTATTTGCTGGGCGGCCAAAAACAGTTTCCACTAAATGAATATTGAGAAAATCTATTGAAAAATGATAACTGCAAAGAAAAATAAAGGTAATTTTGCGTAATTTAAAAATTATGGTATAAAACGATTATCCGTTATTAAAACGGGTGGCCAACATCTAAAGGAAGCTAAATGGAATTAGTTATTGGCCATCGTCAGTTTGGGCTTCATGATATGGCGGGTTGCAAGAATCATCAATAACAACTTTGGCCGTGCCCAAAAGCATAGCTTTAAAAACGTTATAAAAGAATTTTTGTACCCGAAAGAGCCGTAACGTTTCTTCTTAAGAATATGACAAGAAACTCCCCCGTAAAAGCACCTGCTGGAAAACATTACGTCTTACTGAATCATGTGATATGTGGTTGTCATTTCAAGAAAGCTGTAAGGTCAGTAGTATCTATTCATCACATAGTGTGTAGTAAATTTGGTCCAACTGTGGCCTTAGTATGCCCTTAAATACAGCAAATGTCCATATTGAGGTGGTCAATAACTGTACGGTTCACGGTAATGCACCGCATATTGGGTGAACCGTATACAAGTACATAGAGTGTGTTCATATACAAGTACTTAGAATGCGTCCATGATAATAGTGTAGTTGACTGGTAGATATGCAGCCTTAGTATAAGAAGGTATAAGAAGGCTGCCCGTGGCATTAAATAAGAAGGCTGCATATCTAACATTCCACAAACTCTACAAAATCAAACAAAAATTGTAAATTCAATTGCACGTAAATGAAAAACTTTAAAATTAAAGAGGCATTGAGCCTCTTCTACTCTTCTGTGCACTTCATCATTACTTATTTTGTCCGTCCATTTTATATTCAGCATCCTCCTCCAGCACCAGATTGCAAAGGCTTCCAGTCTTTTCTGGTCAGCTTTTCGAATGGTCCATGCTTCCGATCCATTGAGCGCTACGGTGTACTCGAAGGTTTTCACAATCTGTTTCCTGGTTTGCAGTCATATATTCTTTGACGACCGCAGTTATATTTTTAATTTTAAAGTTTTTCATCTAGTTTTATTTAGTTGAAATCATTCGATCGTGCAAAAATTGTTTACCTTTCATTGATTCACAAATAAGAATATATCAACAGTGCTTTAATCTTGGGCATACTTTATACCCTTACGGGACGTCGTAAAGGAATGCGTCGGTGAATCCAGCCTGGTTTACTAGCTCTGCAAAAGGGAGAGGATAGCAATAATGGATTGACAGAGAGTCACATATCATCGTGAGTTTTGTATTACATGCATTCTTTTGTTATTTCTGTGACCCTGAAAGGTGTCCTAGAGTAAGGAATTTTAATAAAAATATTAGTACGACAGTTCATGTAAGGTATGTTGTCCCTTTCGTCTATTCAATTATGTAACAGGTGAGTGAAATAACGTACACTAAGTCTGCCATAAACCCATGAGGTCTAAATTTTTCTAGAATTTTACGAGAGATAAAAACAATATCCCGGCAGAGATTTACTGGAGCCGCATTTTGGTCCACGCCGGTGAAAATTCAAGGAACGAAAAAGCTTTTAAACGTAAAATTAGGAAAAAAATCGTCCAGGGAAAAAAGTACAACACTCATCGTAACCAAAAAAGGATTTAAAAAGTTGAGTTGTGGATCGTGGGAGCTTAAAAAAGTGCTTTGTGAACATTACTGGCTCATAAATATGCATACACATCCAGTTATGTTGAGGCAGTGGTTCTTAAGTGGGATAAGTAATGACGAAAGGCAACCTCAGGTGCCCTTGTGGTTAGAGTTAGCGATGAGTTATGGTCTCCTGAATCTAGCGAAAGGACAACAAATGACTTGCGAGTGTGTGGTTTAGATTTATCTCTCACTAGATTTTGCAGGGCCCCAGTGAGGTGTAGTGTAAATCATACATGGAAACAGCATTAGAGAAAGCAAGAATACAATTTAAACATATGAGAGATTATTTAGACTCAATATACCAACAATGACGATGAAGAATAAACTTCAAGAAAATAGTTCTCTACAATAACAGAAAGCAAAAGATTACGTGAAATGGGTGTTGCATCATAAGTTTGAGTATTGAAAGGACCGAAAATAATTCGTTGAATGAAAAACATAGAGCAAGTATAATTAAAAATAAGTCATTATTATTTAAATGAAATATATAAGACCAAATGCTTCAAAATGTAATCGGATAAGTAAATTCTGAGTTAAAGTATTAAAAATCACAGTTAACAGAATAATACGCGTGAAATATTTTTCTCTCAAGATAAAATTAATCAACGAGGACTGAGGATTTGTAAAGAAGGGTTTTTGAAGGACAAGTTAAATTTTTTAATTAATTAAAAAAGGTAAATAAAGTTTAATCTTTTGTGAAAGATTACGTTAGGAAGTCAACATAGAAACAATGGATGTCTTTTACTCAAGTATTTCTTCTTTGATGCCAACTATGAGATCCTTCGGTGCATAAGTTATGCTGGGAAAATACCAGAGGAAAAAATACAAGACTAGATCTACAGTAACACCAATGCTGAACCTATAAAATCAAGTTGAGCAGTGTTGTTGGCTCATCGATGTTTACATTTATGCCAATTACTCATAATAAGAGGACACCAGTGACCATGAAAAGTCACCTAAGAAAGCATTCGAGAAAACACAATTGAGGATGGCCATTTGATAATCTTTGAAGGATTCGGAAATTTTGCTCGGCTATTGATTGAAGAGTCAATGATGTGGAGTAAAACAACGGGGAAACAAATAAAAATAATCTGGCGAATGAATTTGAGTCTTTAAAGACATTTTTTGAGGTAAGTAACCAACTTTAGGAAAGTAAACCGAAGGTCCTAAAGTTACGACGCAATTCCGTTCCTCCGACAGTAACGTTACGAGTTGTAAGACGAAAAACGCTAGCCTAAGTCACACAGCTATCCCAGCACAATTGAAATATCATGATGTAGAAGATAAAAACACAACTTATACCCAAATATTACATCAGGAATCCACAACAACAATAATAGTTTTTTATATTTAGCAATAACTTATTCTCAGAGTCATCGAAACAAAATGTGCAACGAATGAGGATATAGAAGGAAATAAGATTAATTATGGCAGTGACACTCCTAAATTAGCACACCACAATAAGGATAGAAATTGTATATTTACCACAATCTATAATATAAACGTCTAAAGTAAATGAAAAGAGAATTGGGGAAGCATTTTTATGCAGAGCCAGTGGGGATATAAATTGAATCAATTCGTAAGCGGTAAAAAAAGACAAATCATTCTTCCATGCACAGCAATTGAGGGGCTTTGCATGCAAAATCCAAAAAGAAATAGCAGCAAATCGGAAAAATAAAAAAAACAGCTTATTTCCAGAGGCGAAATAGAACTGAAATCCACACGAGTACCTTTTACTTGCACATCACTGGAAAAAATAAAAAACATCATCTGAAAATTGCGCTCACAAAAACAAATGAGGCTTATCGAACGTCCATGCATTTGAATCAGAGGTATGCGATGCAGCTAACGACGCAAAATATCCATCGGTGCTTTCAAAATAGGTTACTTCCGTTCGCAGACGATGCCTAAGATCGGTAGGTTTCCCAAAGGCTTGAAATTTAGATGAAATGTGTGTTTTTATTGTGTGCATCGTATGCGAAGTAGGTAATCATAGTCAGAGACAGCCTCCCCGGTGAATTACGATACACAAATTTTCTCCTGAATCTGGACCTAAATATCTATGAGTCACTTTTGAAAGTATCTAATTTCAATATCCTTATTAGGGAGAATATTTTCTCGAAGCAGATCATGGAATATGACTCGTCGCCGCGGTCCGAGGTGCCGGGAGCCTGAGTCAGGCTTCGATGTGCATTAAAAAAAAAGTTTTTTTCTCGGGGTCGCAAGCGGTGCCAGGTAATTTATTTTCAGTCACTCTTTAGACACTTTAGAGTCTTTTTTGTAAATATACTTGTTCACAGGAGTCTTAATTAACTTTTTCCATGTCAAATCGTACAAATTTGGTAAAAACAGTGTACACCATTCAGTTGTCGCACGACTGTAAAATACGACAAACAATAGATAAATGAAAAAAAACGGTGCTTCGTCAGAAAATAATATTTTTTGGTTCCGAAACTAAAAATCAAATGATTATTTTACTTTTTCATGACTTTTTGCGATTTTAACAGGAATTTGAGGGGGAGTTTTTATTTTTGAAATCGTTAATCTTTGAGCTCATTTATAGCATTAAAGCTTTGAAAACAGAACAAATGGCATTAGTCACATCATGTATCAATCAATGACGAATGAGCGAGCGCTGTTTAAATTACCGATAAAAAACGCGTTTTGAATTTTGGCCACCTATTTTAAATTTCAACCCACTTTACGCTCTACCGTACTAGGGTGAGGACAGTGGTGCGATATCTCGTACAGTTACAGAAAGTCAAAATTCAATATAAAATATTAGAAAAGAAAATGACAAAAAAGTGAAATAAAAGAGAATATAATATATTCAGTTAGCCATCAGATAGAATACAATATCCATAAAAATATTCATAAAACAAAGAATTGTGTACTGCATTGCCGACAGTCAAAATATAGCGATTCATAGAAGACGAGATTCTTAAAACTCCAGCGAAACACTGATTAACAAAAAGCTACTCTTTGGTTCTAAAATGCATATCGACACATGGAAAACTGGTTGAGGCTCATGAAAACCTACGAGGGCCCGTAAGGGGTGGTCACCGTGATACTTGAACGGACCCCAACGGCGTGAGCCGAAAAATTTACGTACATTTTTTCTTTTTTTTACTTTTCGGGAGAGTGAGCATCGTGAACTCAAAATTTTGACGTCGAGACTGACGTAACCCTAGGATTTTAATTGAATTTAAAAGCATGGAGAGGTCCAAAATAAGGCATAAGAAAATAGTCTGACAATAGGGAGGAAGAAGCTTGAAGCTAACGTAACGGAGTACCTACTTGCGTTACAATATAGTATACAGCGCTGCTTTAATTTAGCATAATAATTGATTCATAGAGTTGAAATCATTAAAGTAATATTGTAGTATGACACTAAGAAGATCATTCAGCCATTCGAAGCTGATAGACCTCAAAGCGTCGAAAATGGTTATTGGCCTAACTAAATTTCTCAGTACGTGAAACTCAAAAGGTTGATCACAAAGTAATAAGATTAATAAATAAACCCCCTAGCTATTTGGAAGGGAATAATTATATTATAAAGAAAATTAGGAAGTATGATTTGAAGGCTTAAGGGCGGTAATTGTGATTTCATATTGATATTTTGCAATTCATCGAGAAGAATGCATTGAGCGCCTACCAAAATATCCCTTCTAAAACGATTACAGAAAAGGACTCATTAATTAGCGCAGTGCTCCGGTAAAAGCAGAAGATAACATTTCCCGCTGTGTGGGCTATTCCTTTGTTTCAAGGAGAATTTTCATTTGGGTGACCTTTTAAAGAGTTCTGTTCATTTGATTTGATGGAAAAGTTAACAGGTGGCTAAAAACGCTTCTTTTTTCATTGAGAGAAGGTATAATTTGGACAGTTTAAATTGGCTTTCAAGACTACGACAGTGGCGAAATAGGTGCCAGCGGTAAAAGTAGTTAATCAATTATTAGGATGGAACATTGGGGCTGTATCTATCAAAGTGCTCACCTCGTAGCGCCACAGTGGACACCAGAAAACTGAAATTGTTCCTCAATAACCTCTCCTTCGGTAACACAAAGGAGAATTGACCTCAAAAGCTTTGAATATAGATTTTGAGCTGAGGGAGCAACAAGGAAGATCGATAATTAATCTCCAAGGTACATTTTTATGACGCAGATGCCTTGATGGCGTTTTAAAGCCATTTTTGCTGTCTAGACAGACTGGACAACGAATGTAGCTGGGAATTACACTCCTTTGCATCAACCAGAGCCTGCTGAATAAATGATGAATTTATGGCATTAAACGTAACTTTTATTACACAAGTCTTTAGGGGTTATTTGGCCGTCCATTTCGTCCATCGTTTGATAGATTTTTTTATGAAAAGGGAAAATAACAATGTTTCAATAGGTAGGGGACTAATAAACGTTTGAGATGTATTCTAAAAGGCAATGGAATACGTTTGAAAAGGGAAATGCAAACTTAGCAAGTTCAAATTCTGCCTCTAGTTTAGCACCTTGGAGGGGCTTAACCAAGTAATCAGGTACATTGTACATCTCTGAGCTCTGTCAACTCAATATCATTTATAATATAATCCAAAAGATACTTATCGCGTACCAAAGAAGCCGCTAGAAATGAGTGTAGCTGGAAATACTGGGTTTTGTTCACAATTTTTGTTAATTCTTGAATGGAAAAGTGCTTGATTTTCCAGTGATTAGGTTTAATTCGAATAATAGATGCTTCCAATTTTCAGGATATGTTCCGAAGTGTAAGAAGAAAGAAGGAGGATTTAATAAATGTTTTAGCGCTTTTCCTTAGTATTTTATCGAGATGGCCGAATTTACTAACTTTGTGAGGAAGTATAGTTGTATAGAGTGAGTTAGAATCAATTTTGGAGACTCCTCTCTAAATACCATCAATAATCCAGTCTAAGATGATTGATTACAAATATAGATTATTATCCAATTATCTAGTTGATATTTTATTTTTATCTTCTCACTTTTAAAAATCTATATAAGTTAACTTTATTTTATCACCACCGTTCATATCCAGGAACATTACAGAAGAATTGTAAATTTAAAACATACTATTGTCCTCAAATGAAATCTCTTTTTGATGGATTCTAAAAATTATCATATTCTGAAAGCGTTCGAAAGAATTTGAAATAAATGGTTTAATGTTTAGTCTGGTCTGCAACAAACGCTAACTAAGGAGAGGGTCCATGGAATAGTTAGGTGATTCTGTTGGTAAAGGAGAGTACTTGACGTGGCTGTACGGATGCTGCAAGCATTAGTGACGGGAGACTTACGGTACTAGCTCAGGAGTCGATGCTAAGTTTTGCGTTCCCTGAAGTTATGAAAGAAACGATCATAGGCGTAAATTTAAGGAAATAGACTGCAGAACCGATAGGTTTAGGATGCTATATTTTTCACATAAAATATGGGGCCATAATAGTTGCGATGGATCAGTTTTATGAAACCTTGATCCTCACTCGATAGAGTAGATTTTGTACTTGTGCTAAATATCTTATCATAATTACTAACAACTCACTCCATATGACATTTCCGGCATGATTCAGCTTTCTGCATGGTTTAGTAGCTAGTAGGACTATTTATCAACCGCATTAATAATACTAATCATTAGTTGTATAGTCACTAGTGTCGCATGTTACATGTTAATATACGTAGCACTCTGACAGTTTCTGCTCTGACAGCGCACTGCTCTCCCAACTGATTTTGGCCTGCACCTAATGGCCGGGGGTAGCTTGCGGCTCTGATTTGAACTGGGATGAGTTCTGCATGCCTGGTGTAGAATTACCCCGTGCCACACACCCTAGTGATGGTTTGGATGCTATCTCGTAGATGTAGATGTAGAAGATAATGACCTCGCTCATAGCCTGGCGAATAAACAGTGAAACCTGCCGCAGCGGCCACTTCCCGTAAGTGGTCACCGCTCTAAGCGACCGATTTTTTCTGAAACAGACGAAATGAATTTTCTATTAAATCAACGTAAATTTTCTCTCCACTCAGCGGTCACCCATTACACGGCTATTATTATTTGGGTCTAATGGTGGCTGTTTAATACAGGTTTCAGTGTAAATATAAATAGTATCCAAAATGAGTTAATGGGATTTTGATTCGCGATCCTTTTCATCATTTAGTTCATTCTTACTTATCATACCTAAAATTGTCTATTGGAAGGCTAATAAAAAATCAAAATAGGCACCATAAACAGTGTCAAATAAACATTATCCATAGTTGCTCGGTGGTATTCCACAATGGTTTATATTAAAAAAAGGCAAACTTTGCAATAACAGGCATTGTAACGTTGTGATATGGAAGGTGAATACGTTGGAAAAACATTCCGTAACTTCAATGTTAATGTAAGAGAACATTTACATGCTTAAAAAAATAAATGTCACCTGGAGAGTAACTTCACCAAATATCTTATAATTTATGACCACAATATAGATTTAATATTAATATTTAATGCCATTCAAATAAAAGACGCGAACCTGACTAACTTGAGCATCTCAAAATTTTAAAAAGATTTCATGAATTTGACGTGACGGCTCTAAATGAACGCTTGTTCCCTGCTTCCTCCTCACAAGCGTCTTCCTCTCGGCCCAACGAACATCTCCCCTCTACCTCCTCCTCTTACCTTCAACCCCATCCACACCACCACTCAAATCACCGATAATCCTCTCTCCTACCCTCTCCCCTCTTTCCTCCCCATTATTCCACGGTCTTTTTATACATATGGAATTTAAAATCTTCCAAATAGTCCCTGTAGCGCAGCAGATGTAGTCCCTGTGGCGCAGTGGATAGCGCGTTGGACTTCAAATCCAAAAGTCGTGGGTTTGAATCTCACCAGGGATGAATATTTTATGTCGGCCCCGGTGGCGGCGGAGTTAAATCCTAGCTTGTAAGTCCGAGGGTCGCGGGTTCGAGTCCCGCCTGGGTGGTTTTCACCACTCAGAACATGGGTGCTGTTGTTCGTCTGTCTTTAATTGTTAATCACCCGATGTAAAAGGCCTTTCTTGTGCTGTTTTCGGGAGTGTGAGTATAAATGAAAAACATTGCCCGATGACGACACGTTGAAATAAAGTCCGTGTGTTTTATTTGTAAAGAGATAATGCTAAAGCTTATCTTTATTAAATCACGAAGTAATTCTCACGTCACTCGCATTCCGCACGTTTCTATTAACTATACGGCAGCCGGTATCAGTTTAACGACAGGAAGACTCCAGGCAATTACTAGAGCCAAAACCGGAATGCTGAGACGTGTGGTGATGAGGCACGAGGGTGAGAAATCCGTGGGAGAATTCTCGCCTTTTGCCGAAAGGCGTGAAACCCGGTGGACTTGAGTCGAGAGGGATGGAAGGGTAGGTATGTGTGCAGCGTATTAATGGACTGCGCGAGCAGGAGATGAAGTGGCGGGATGAGCGAAATAAATGGCGGGTGATTATGAGAGGGGGCGGGGAAGCACGCTGGCGAAGAAAATGATGAAGACGGGCGGCAGAGGGAGATGGAAAGGAAACAAACGCTAAGGAAGTTGCCCCGCGAGACATTTTCTAAATAAATTATGTAAAGAACAGCAGGGCTGCCAGCATTTGCAATTTAATAACTTAGCAACACATCCGAAATAGTTTTATTGAAATTTTAATTCATTTTATTTCTACCTCACCAAACATATTTTTGGCCGTTAAATTGCAAATTGCTCAAGACGATTTTGGAATAATTAATGCATTTTAATCATTTTTTTCAACATTCATGCTGCTAAAATAAATGGATTTTAATAGTGAATCTAAAAACATATTCCCACGTGATTCTTCCAGTAAATAGTCATATTGTCATGGAATTCTAAATTTATTCATACACTCAACCAACTCAGACACTCGATTTCATAAATTTTGCTCCGTTTATGGCTAAAAAAGATGCTCTACTCATGCATAAGTACGAGCGAATCCATTATACCAAAACCGGAATCCCACATAACTTTTTATCCGGCAATGGAAAGCTTTCCAATAAAGTGAATGCCACATTAAACTAACACCCTTGTGCAATTTCCAAAATAAATTACATCCATGGAACACCATCGCAGACATGCACCCTCATGTAGCGGACATAAACCCTCCCTCCTTAGACATAGTGAAGGATGAGAGAACATGGAGAGTGAAGAGAGATGGAAAAGAAACATCTTGAGGGTTGTCGGCGATGGTAGAGCCGCCGATGAGAGCCCAGGGATTAAGCGGAAACAGCGCCGCCCGGTGAGGGAATCGAGTGGCAAGAAGATGGATGGGGGAAGGTGATGCCGGGGGAGGGGGAAAGAGGGCGATGAGAAGAGGAGGTGGGGGTCAAGTGATAGAGGTGATTGGATACAAGTACCATGGAATAAGAACCAATGGAAAGAGACGAAAATACTACATCATCGGCTTCATTCAAAGGAATTCTTTCACATTCTGAAAGTTTGTTGAATTCAGAAAGTATGTTTGTTGAAAGAGCACTGATCTTATTTTCTTCTTTTGCTTATTATTCACGGCTCGGGCTTTTATGTTAGTTGTAATAAAATTTTTGTCTCGGATTGAAATGAGGAAACATTTACAGGAAAAAAGAACTCTTTGCAATTTTAGCATGATAAATACTTCATGCCTCTGGTTACGATGTTTAACAGATGTGGCAAGCTTTTGATTTTACAATGATGATAAGATGGCGTGCTAAAAGTATGAGATTAAAAAATCTTCTGAACGCTTTTCCTACGAAATATTTTATATATTTTTTCCCATTTTTTTGGCATTTTTATGTGTCGATAATTTTTATGAAGCAGTTAATTCCACAGCGTGATAAGGCATGATATGCAGACGGATGACACAACGAATTGAAAATATTCATTGAATTTTAATAAGCATCAAGTTTTGCACCGTTTGCATGATCAAAACCATACGGTTAACTACATAGTAAGAGCCGGAGAGATTGTATACACACTGAAGCACAATAGGTTGGTGATGAAAAGAATCGATGAATAAACAGAGGTAAAAGTCCCACGCGGAACGTAAGGGGATGAATGAACCAAATGATGAGGTCAGAACATAACAGGGACTACCTACAAGTAAGGTCACTGACATTGGATAGGGTAGAATGGGGAGTGGCAAGAAGCCAATTTTACGATTAAACGATCAATGAAGACGTTCACCACTGTGCCTCATTATGGGGATGGAATATCGCGTACGGTTCTTCTCCCAAAATTCATTGAAATGATAAATTAAGAACGATGAATATAACGTGCGATAATTGCTGACACTAGCCGAGAGTTTACCGAGAAATCCGGTCCCACGGAGAGAATGCCTCGAGTATAGTACTCCGTTCCTGGATGTGGTGTCAAATGAAGGACCTTACTGACTGATGACTTGTGGAAGAAGTGCATTCAACATGCAAGAAAGTTTGAAGACCATTACTGGGAAAAAGATCAACTATCCCAAGATATACCACAAGTCTTGCCCCTTGTAATTGATGTGAACAGCTCATCTGATAGTGAAGAGGACGAGGAGCAGGAGTCATTGTATGACCACATTTCATCAGACGATGACGATTAAAATCTTTCGAAACTATTCATACTGTAAATATACTGAAACAAAATCAATAAAAAATCAACTAAAAAAACACATTTTTAAAGCTGCCATTGGAGGTCCAAAGCCCTCATGAGGAAAGCTGATGGGAAATGTGAAAAATAATGCATTTGTATGTGACGAGGAAGCGGTAATGTGGTGATAAAGGTTTGCATTAGAATAAAGCTCTGTGTACAAACAAAGTACGGAGAAATTAAATGACTTGTTAAATCCACCTGACATTTAATAACACGACACAAGTTTTGACACAGGTTCTGACGATGGCACGAGGTGTCAAAACCCGGGTCTTGCTAATTAATCTCAAGTGGATTCAAAAAATTCTTTTCATTTCTCCGTTATGGATAACTTCCACACATTAAAGCCTGCAAACCTTTCTTTCCTAACACGGAGCTCGAGGCTGCGCCGAGCGCTGGGGGCCCGAGCGTGTATACGCGGCAACACAGCACCGATTCGGCTAGGCGTTTCGCCTACCGGGACCTCTCACTTCGTCCATTATAAATATCACTCGATTTAAATTAAACGCGTTTATCGATGTGTTGGACAATAACATATTGGAAACGTTCAAGGCATGCGAATTGCAACGAGACCAAGAACGAAATCTTACGATGCCCCAGTTTTGAAATGCAATAACTTTAAAAAATGAATAATAACTTTATTTCTATGAAACATACATAGCTCTAACTCACATAATCTATAGCAAACATATCTATCCTTTATTTACATAGATATAGTTGACATTGTAGATCATGTGTTTGAGTTACAGAGTATCAAAGTCGGAGCTTTTCCCGCGCGCCGTAAATAACAGGTACTTTTTTGGTTATAACTGTAGTAAAAAATATAAAACTTCATCAAAAAAATTGAAATTTACTAATACATAACGTAGAAATGAATGAGAAAAATGATGGTGTCATTAGTTTTTCTGTAAGTCTTTTCGTTAACTTTTTATTTGTACCCAAACTCGAGTGCACATAATTTCTGCGCCGACAGTAAGGCTTTTTTTTGTAAAAGTCCGACCAGCATGAGTTTTTCTCCATCTTTCTATCGTGTCACAAATGAACCTACTCTTACCATCCCACTTTATCTCTTTATGGTGTAAATGATACGATCATGGTGCGGATGTCCACGTCTGTTGGCCACCTCAATGTAGAACTAAAATATATGTTTAAATAAATTGAACTCTGGAAATTGTATTCCATTGATTAATAGAACTTTCTAAATCAAGAAATGAAACAATGAGAGCTAATCTCGGAACAAGTTATCGCGAGCAGTCCAATGCTTACTTGATAACGTAGCTAAGATAACCTGTTCGGTAGATTTAGCGAAATATAATTTCACATGGAAATCAATGAATTTGGTACCAATTTGAATAAAACCGGCTAATAATTCCAAAATTCTTAAATATCAGCCCCTTACCGAACTACTTTCCGAGATTATCGACGAAAAATACAACCGCCCTTTTACATGGGAATGGTGCGTATATGCACTTCAGAGAAACTCAATTTTAAAAAAATGAGTAATTTGCAGCACCTAGATCTTTTAAAAAACTCAGTAGTACCTACGTAGTTTATACGCTTTCTCAAGTATTTATAAAAATCAATCTTGTAGCTACGGTAGTGTTATTTTCAGAACCACAAAAACTTTCCGTTGTGAACGAATTTTGAATGTACCTTGTGAAAAAAGTCAAGTTAAAGACTTACTCAGATTTCTATTGAAATATTTTAAAAATCAGTAATGTCAAGTATATTATTGCACCATTTATAATGCAATATTTAATTCAAATATCCTACAGCTGCTGAAATTGTGACCATTATTTTTGAAATATGGTCTTCATTATGTATAGGAAACTATCTCGTTCAAACTGCCTTATGGTTTAACCTCTACGGCTTGGTTGCTATATCGACCAATTACAAGAAAAAGCTCGTCCAATAGGTGCAGCGAGACTGAGTGCCCGCAGTTTCTACTCGCGTAAATTTTAAAATGCCCATCGCGGCAGATATTTGAATAGGAGTCAATGTTCATAAAGCCGGCGTATCTATTAAGGGCAAGTTCGCAATATATTCGCGCTCTAAGAAGTGAGATCCATAGATATTTTGTATTAAGCTTGTATAAAAATTAAATTTTCATCCAGATCTACGCTCGATCCAATATTAAATATTTGGTATTAGGCATTAAATATTGGCAATGATGGTGAATATATAAGTTTTGTGACAGGCCTCGTTTGCTACAAATTCTGAAGCAATAATAAAGGATGCGAGAATTTCGCCCTCGTTCGGTGTCAGTTGAGTTTCCGAGTTCCGCCATTCATTGGAAATCGGTCTCTTTATCTCTGGGCGAAAGGAGAGAGGTAAACAAAGACGAGAGGCTGAATGGGAAAAGATACAGCGCGGGAAGGCCGCGTGGGAATTTATCAAAGACGGCGGCAGCCGGCGGAGCGGGATTGGTTGAGACGAATGCGGGGAGGGGGAGCCAAGGAGGGAATAAATGACTGCGCTTTTCGCGTGAAGGGGTCGCTGTGGTGGGGTAGGAGGCTCAGGGTAAGGGTGGAATGGGGTAGTGGAATGGTATGAGAAAGGACTCATGGGCTATCATGCGGGCGGAATCGCAATGCGGGCCTCTGCTTTCATTTAGACCTCTGCCTACCGAAAGCAATGCGAGAACAAAAGGAAAAGTTGGAAACGCCATCGTAAGAAAATTTAGAAATACCAATCACGGAATAAATAAAATGGAACTTCACTGATGTAGAATCGTTAGGTATTGGGCGTGAAAGGAAATTGTTGGGCGATTGGTTGATGTTGCGCATAAACATTAATAGTAGCGCAATCTAGACAGTTTATCAATGCTCTTCAACTCAAAGTTACATATGACGGTCCAAAATAGGAAAGGAGGCATTAAAAAAAACCAATGAAATAAAACACAATTATCAGTAATTTATGAAATAAAGTAGGAGTCTTATGAAGAGTAGTTAGTGCCTCAGCTCGACAAGAAATATTTGAATGATAAATTTTAGTATCAACGTGATTTCCTCTTAAATAACCAAGGTATATTTACTTTACTATCCGCGTGATGCAACGTGCTCTCGTCTCCCATCACTGAAGGTTATATCCTCGACATATCCAATCTCAATCTACTTCTTTGCTCCTAACCAGTAATTTGCAAAGCCCTCTATCTGAGCAAAGTACCTCCTCAATCATTTCTCAGTCTCTCTGCCTTACTTTCTTTACTCCTTTGTTTCTACATCTTGTCTTGTTTTCTCTTCTCCACTTCAACAATGTAAGTTTCACGACCATGCATGAATTACCATGAGGAAGAAAGAAGGATACAATACTGGAGTACAGGTTGACATGAGAAATTGAAACCTCATTCGGTGTAAAAATTAATTATAATTCACGAACAAGACTATTGGAGCAAATTATGGAAAAATCGGAGCACTGCAAGCTTCACTTCGTTACGGTGACACTAAAAAGACAATTCCAGTGAAAGCCCAAGAGTCGTCACTCAAGGAAGATAGGTTGGACTATGAATAAGAGTAAAGGCAATTTTCCACTTAGATAAATTTTAATTCGACCTAGCTTTCGATGTACTACATCATCATCTAGCACAAATTACAAATCAAGAGGAGCATATACACACAAGGCGATGAAAGTAGGGCTAGCAGGGGCGAGGGGCAGGGGGAGGGATGGGAAGAGGGGGAGGGGCGTGAAGAGGGGGAAGGTAAACAAAAGAGGCCAAGGATGGCAAGGGGGGGAGGAGAGGGGTGGAGTAGCGAGGGAAGGTACAGGTTGGGGGGGAATGGGTAATGGGGGTGGAATGGGTAATGGGGGTGGGATGGGTAATGGGGGTGGGATGGGTAATGTAGGAAACACTCCCAAGTGTCGTTAAGAGCTTGCACTGCGGGTCAATTGCTGGGATGGATTGGGAAGTCCAAAGGATTCACAAAATAGTGGGAAGAATCTAGGCACTGGGTGGGTATTGAGGCGTTGTACACGGAAATATAAATAACGTCTCATCTAACAATCCCAAAAGAAATTTAATAATAGATGGAGTTATCAGTGTCCCCGCTATAGATTGGAGGACGCACATTTTTATTCCCGGGGGAAAGGCAAAGACATCTGCGAGTCCCTGCTGTGAACGTTCTTAGCAAACGCCCTACATCAAATGGCTATGGTACCAATCAGACGGGACAATATTCTTGATTTTATGACAGAAAATATACTACATCAAGTGATTGAAACTCTTAAGAAAATTAGTGACCATTACGCAGTTACAGCTGTTTCTTTGTGGATCAATAAATATTAAATAAAAAATAAGAAAATTTTCACTAGCTAATTTAAATGAGTTCAAGCGTTATCTAAAAATTCTCATACCAAATTTGAATGTATGGCATCGGAAAATATATCCCGAGGAAAGTAAAAAAAGAGAACATTGAACCAATATGGCACGATATTAAGATGACAGAGTTCGACGTTAATCATTACGACTACAGAGGATATGCCACGCCAAAACGAAAAAAAACTCCGTGCAGATTTATCCAGTGATGATAGCGAGTAAACAATTAAAAATGATAAATTATCTGACGTCGCTATTAAGGTAGTGTTCCCAAACAAATTCGTGGCATTTAAAAGGAAATCATTCGTAGAACCGTTACAGGATAACTCAAAAGCAGTTGGATCATTCGTTAGTGAAGCTGAGGCAAAATATCTACAGTTCATCCACAGAGCAACGATGAAGGAGAAATTTCAACAGAGAGTTTAAAGGACAAAGCTAATCAATTAAACACGTAGTACACAAGGACAGGGAGTTAGCGAAGTAATGAATTGAAACCTCATTCGGTGTAAAAATGAAATATAATTCATTTTGATGAAATTTTCCGTTCCTTATCACTCACTTGAGTTGAGTGATAAGGAACGGCCATTATATTACTGACCGGAATCCCTGACCGGACCGGAACGGATACATATTTCTCATGCATAGTCCTTGGCTCGTAAGCTCCGTTATGAGATACCTAGATATAAACAATAATAATACTAATTCTAATACAACACAACGCAGATTTGAAAAAGGAAAATTCATGTACCTCAATTAGTACTGTTTGCCCACGGTATTTTAGACGCAGTTGAAGAGAACATTCCAACATAAGCGGTTTTTTTTTACATAAGTTGGAATGTTTTACGTTTATGAAACAGACTCATTGGCTCCAAGGGGATTAAATCCATTGAGAAAAATGAAAAAAATTATACTGCCACCCTTCAACCTTGAGAACTAGGAAATCAATCCACGCTAGGTCTGAGAAAAAGACGTATCATCACGCGAGTGAGAAACCTGCCTCTTGGTTTAAATTGTAGTAAATTGATAGTTATGTATAACAGAGGCATGTGGCCACACTTCATACCGTATTATAAAAAAATATGTGCTCACTTGAGTTGAGTCAAACTGAAGTCCTCTCCGTTACTTGGTATTTTCAGCATAATTATGAATAAATGTGCTCTTTTTCAGGAACCTAAGAACCTAATGCGCTTATTAGACGTTAGAATACAGAGCGATAAATTAATATAACACTATTTTCAAACAAATTTAATGCTGGGAGTAACCGATTAAGGTTATTGCCGTAAGATCCATTGAAACGCAAACTTTTTTACTCAGCGAAAATTGTGATAGTGAAATTATTTTAAAAAGTTGAACTTTTCTCCGCGTAAACCTCTTTTACAAGTTCATGCATACCAGCCAATAATGTACTATTTCACCTAAATTGATTCATCTCTTAAGCAAGACTTGACTATGAAGATGGACTTCCTTTTTTATGAAAACATTGATCATCGCCTAAAATCAAATGAGTGGAGTGGTTCGCAATTTTATATACCGATGAGGAACAAAATATGTAACACAATGATAAGTAAAAAAAGTGGGAGGTTTTTTAATGAAGCATGTGACTTATGGCAAATCAGTTTATATTACTTTGATCATCAGTCACTTCAAATTTCAGGACAGAAAAGTGATATTGTAAAAAGACCACCCTAATGAGATACAAAAGTGAACAGTTTCAGAGCAATTTTGCAGACAAATGAGCCAAATCCGTTATAATCAATGATGTTTTTTGGATTTAGAAACGGAAGATGGTTGAGAAGAGATAAATATCATGTCATATTGCTATTCTTTGAACCTTTTTAGTTTAGAGATGTATTGCAAGCTCATTTTGGTTGAATGCAGAGTCATGGTGTCTTCTTTGCTTTTCCGCTCGACTTCTATGCCTTCTCCAGTCGAAGAAATATTGAATATTTTTTGCGCGATGAATCCCTTTGTCTGGAATGAGAAAAAGTAGGCTCTTTCCGCAGATACTTGCGGAGTAATTTTTTTCTTTTAAGGTATTTACGCGCGAACGCCCACGTCGGGTGGGTTGAAAGGTAGGGATATTTTTCGGGGACCCAAAAACTCACAAAACGCCAAGGTCGCGGGCAGGATCTTTTGCAAGGGCGGGATGGAGAGAGTGAGGAATGAGACCACGTAAAGATAGTGCAAATAGAAGGGCGCAGAATGTCGTGGGGGAGGGGGTCAAAGGGGGAGGGAGGGAGAGAAAGTGTGACAAAAAACGAGAGGCAGGAAATTCTTCCGCCGGTGGGGTCAAAGCGATCTTGGACCTGCAACTCGCCTGAAAGGATGTGAACAAGGAGAATAAAATACACGCCCTGTAGGCGCTACCAAGGGGGTTTTCGCACCTTTTAAAGTGTGGAACCTTGGTTTTGTCAACTCTCGCCACCTTCACTTTTTATTCCTCTCTTCGAACAAAATTATAAACGTGTAAAATACTATTTTTGCACCTTTCTGCGTGACATTCGAAAAAAATTGCCCTCTAGGTGCAATACCACGCTGAAAACCTCTTTCGTGCAATTTGAAAGTCAACGATTACACAGGCCTATAAATTTTAGGGTCTCGAATGATTTTTCGATACAAAGAACCCTTTCCAACATAATTTTGTGCGCTGAATCCGAATGTACTCACGAAAATTGGCACTAACATCAGGATTTTGAGATTTTATAACCAGAAAGGTTCAAAATGGAAATTTTTAAAGGTATTTTTCAGCTTGAATATCTCTTAAACCAAAGATGATAAAGTTGAATCTTCGAATCCTACAAACGGATTCGAAGTCTGCGCTAAAAATATGTATAGATTACATCTATGAACCTACAATAACTTTTGTTACCTTATGCTGTATTAACTTTGCAACTGTCAACAACTTTATTATAATCCAATTATTCTATAATTTTGAGTGCACAAATTTTAAATATAAGATACAGGTTATGGAAAAAATATCTTTTCTAGAAGTCACAGTTGTATTCTATACATTTTTTAACGCAAACTTTGAAAATAGCCTAAAGCATCAAAAAGCATAGGTACTCTTGTTGGTCTGTGTTATCGTTGTCCTTTTGAAAGAGAGAAAGAAATTCCGCTAGAATTACCTGAAATAAAATCAAAATTCAAATAAATACTAACAGGAATCCCTTCTTTTCCTTCAGATAAGCAAGTCGCTTGATTTTAACTGGAAATTAGTACTGATCTTGGGAGGTGGAATATCAGAATTATATTTATGGTGGTATTCCAGACGATCTTCTGCCATAGGGGATGTTATCCCTTTCAACGTGGTGAAGTATTTTATTCTGTCAATCAATAGACGTGTTCAACCCAGTACCTTCTCTGTTATCCTGTCCCACTGAAGACGACGTTCGTCCTCGGTCTGAAATCGACATTTATTTTTTATCCAAATGTGAGTGTCCCATAATCAACTCTATCGTCCGAATTCCTTTTCTTTTAAATTTCTTTTCTCTTTAGTGTGCATTGCCCAAGTTCCTGCGTATACACTGTATATTATGATAACACATGATATGTTTTCTGTATGCACGATTTTCATTCCGCGACTATAGATCAATATTTCCAGATAAATATTAATTATCCTGAGAAAGGTCCTATCCACATCACTTACGCTTTACTTCATTTTTTGTCATGTTTCCGTAGCTGTAGATAATGATTTTAAGGGTGAAAGTTTTAATGGGTAAATAAAAGTCCTGGAGAATATTTCAAACGGCATCAAAATCAACAATATCACTCGAAATCTATTGTGATTACAGAGTTATGTTGCTCAATGTTGAAATAGGAAACCAGAATAGACCAGAGGACTTCGAAATCTGGTACTGGAGGAGAAAGCGGAAGACCAATTGGATGGAAAAAATGAAAAATGATGGAGTTTATGAAAGTGTAAAAGTGGTATGGACTGTAAGGAATACTATATAGAAAAGAAGAAGTAAATAATTTGGATAATGGGCTAGTGAAGAACATAATTGTAGGAAAAATTGAGGGCACAGCCTCCAGAGGGAAGACCCTGGAATAAATATGCGGGCAGAATGAAGAGGGAAGTACATACAGAGGTCTGCCAGGCAGTAAATGATCTAGCATTAGACAGGGGAGGGCGGGGAGCTGCAGTCAACCAATCTTAGGTTAAATGACACATGAACGAGTTGTTCAACATAGGTGTGTGCCTTCACATATCTTTGTATTCCCATCGCTCTCCTACCCCACGCATTAGATCCCAGCGGCGCCCTCTTTATTACGTGTCTCAAACTCCTTCGGGTTGAGGATGAACGTCTGGGAGGCGCGAGAAAGAGTTCAATGTTATTTCTTTTTCAATGTGAGGAACGGAGAAAACAAAGCTGGGGATGAAAATCTGGGGATGGGGATGGGGATGGGAGTGAAACATTGCCCTCGGGCGAGGAGGCCTGCGCGTTCACATGTGTACGCGGTATGCCGCGGGGAAGTGCGCAGCGTGTATATGCGTGGGTGTCGCGCGAGCTGGGGATGAAAGGGGACGAGGTCAGAATAGGTCAGTGGGACGTAAGGGCACGAAAAGAGACTTGGGGCGAATTATTCAACGAAGATTGCCCACAAAATATGAGCATTCATTGTATAAGTTACCGAAAAAGAGCATGAGATTGCAATTACTCGTTGAAGGGAACGTTCTGATATAAATGCATTTAAAGGTTTTATAAGTGCTTCCATTGCGACTACCGCAAAACTTTTTGCAAAGGCCAAATAAATTCATTAAGTTGTTGTAATGTTACGCTAAAAACAGAAATATATGATTACCATTCTGAAAAATTAGCTAATTAAATAAAAGTAATTTGAGGCACCTCCCAAACAATGACGGAATCACTGGGAACCTCTCTTTGACGACGACACCCGTGGAAATATTTTTACATTTCCGACGAAAATAATAAAAAATGTCACCATTAATACTATTTTTATCAGTAAAGTGGCTCACCAATAAAATAGTCAGAAAAAATAGGCTCAGTCCACACTATTTTTTTGTAATAATATGGAGCACTTTATAATAGATGAATATTTCTTTCAAAACGTTAATGTTTCCATTATTCTAAAATAATAACCTAATGCTTCATTTTTCAAAATTTTCAGTATGTCACCTTAGAATGAATTGCTTCTAGTATTCTAGTATAATAATCACGGTTCAAATGGTTGAGCTTACTCGCGTAGAAAGAAATTATTTCTCACCGAGGATGAGTTGATAATATCAAGAGACCGCAAGTTGGTCCATCATCCACTAATCTTTTCCATTCGGAATACCATTTCTCGAGATTTTCGTAAATGTGCAATCCAACGGATTGTGTTATTCTCTCACTTCTTTCCTCTTTTTTGTCTTCGTCAAATAGCCACCCATCTATTCTTCAGAGATCCAACCTATGAAAGCCTGCACAACTACAGCTGCGAAATAGAAAGGTCTACGCATAGACTTTAAATACATAAACGACACCTAATGAGTTTTTCATGTCGTTTGACAGATCAGGAACTTCGATGGGTATTGCAGTTACATCATCGTGAAAATCTGTTCCAGACTAAACATTCCGGGATATATGAAATTTAATAATACCGTTGGGAGTCAAGAACAACGGGAAAAGCAGTTATTCATGTCTGAAAGGCCATAACTGGCAGAAAAACAAATCTCGAAAGATGAGTTTAGCAATAAAGTGCTTTGAGGCATTTACGACGTCGAATGGATTTGGTGCGATGAAATGGAGCGTTCTGCATGCTTATTCATAGCAAGCGGTCATTTCCCGAAACATTTTGACGCAAGTTGAAAGATGGAGGCATGTATATGGCCAGTTAGTGAGGTTAGACGGTGAGGAAGATGGTGAAAACACACTTAGCTAACAAAATAATCGCAGACGTTCCAGACGCTGGGCACTATCCACGGGGTCGCGATTTTGATCCGCGGCATTCAGAGTGGTGCAGGGCCAGCTGGTTTTTGTTTACCCTCTGAGCCGACTCCGTCTTCGGTGAATACTAAAGAAACTTTGACTTGCACATGACATTGCACATAAAATTATTTCCTGTGGGCATTTATTTACACAGGCGCATGCATGACAAACATAAAATATCATGGTAAGGATGCAATACAAAAAAAAAGGCCAAAGTGGAGAGTGGGGTTTTTTTTGAGAGAAAAAAGCGTCCTGTGGACGCCTTATATTAATAGACGAGAAAATGTAACATGATCTACAACTGCATACTACCCTACGAGCCACTGCATGGGCGTGTGGCATGGGGTGTTAGGTTACCAGCCGTGTAAATATGTAAGGGATAAGCTTCTGGGAGGAGAAATGGTGACGTATATTATGAGAGTGTTTTTAGAGGAGCTCAGTTTTTATTGTGGTAACTTATTGTGCGCGAAAAGAACGAGTTTTTGCACCTAACTATTCGGCAGTGTATCTCTCTTATTTTATCACCTCTGTCAGACCTAGAGATGTAGTGAGGACTCATGATAATATTCTCTGTGTCACTCTGAAATATACCAGTTCTGAATTTCTTAAGCAGCCCGAGCCTATCGTGAGGCCTCCGAGTCTCTAGAGGCTCCCACCTTAAATCCTCTAAAAGTTGTGAGACACTATATGTCCAGTCGTTGCAGTTTTTAACGAAGCGTGCTGATTTTATTTGTATTTTATTGATTTTTTTGGTTAAAGCTTTATGACCAGGGTACCAAATGCTCGCGGCGTACTCGAGGTGTGGTCTTACTAGAGCGGAGTAGCATCTCTCTTTTACTATTTCATCCGAGGACCTTCCTAATACACGCTTAACAAAACCTAGTTTCTTTAATTCTGTACTACATATGTTTTGCATGTGTGTTCCCCACGATATATCAGAAGTTAAGATAATTCTAAAATATTTTACTGCATCTGAAAATTTTATTTTTACTCCACCCACAGTGTAGGTATGGAATTTATGTGATGAATTTCGTAGAAGGTGAACTGTGTTGCATTTACTAAGAATTAATGCTAACCTCCACTCCTGGCACCACGAATAAACGTTGTTGAGGTCAGATGACAGAACTTCTAAGTCCACGTCTTCGCTTATTTCACGGTAGATAACTGTATCGTCTGCTGCTGCTTTACTGCTAACTCGAGAACTTAGGTCCCTAATATAAAAATGACTAAAAGACGGCCTATCATGCTTACTTGAGGAACACCGGATGTGACTTCTACCATATCAGATCTAAAACCATCAATAACTACGTTTTTTTTCGATCACCGATAAAGTCCCTTATCCAATTCACCAATTTTGTTATAAATTTTGCATGAATGCAATTTATAAATGAGTTTTTTAGTGAGGAACCTTATTGAATGCCTTCTTGAAATCAAGGAATATCGCGGAATATGATATGGGATAGTTTTCTGTATAACATGGTGGATAGGGCCACATATCTGATTTTGAGACTTAAGGCGAGCAAAAATTAATAATCTACAAATTTTCAGTTCAATTAATGCTCTGAGCAACATTATACACCCAAAAATTCATTAATATTTAAGAGACGAAAACTATTTTCATCGCATCATATTGAGAAAATTACTGAAAAGTAGCATAAAACTTGGGTAAAATGTTCATAAGAACAACAAATTTCCATGCTATATTTATGAAATCGGGGTGCAATGCTGATAAACGGTCTCAGTTGGGCGGAGGGCTCCCTAAATCCGAAGTAACCCGAAAATTCAAGTAAATGCTGAGAAATGCCGACTGTCCACAATAGGCTCTGCTAGCGAGTCCAGCTGCATACGTCCTCGCCGTGCACCCTGGGTTAGGCTGAGTATGGAGGGTGGGGACGAGTATATGGCGTCCTAAAACGGAATCAATTGGTTAAGGGACCAAACCCTGGAAAAAATTTCTGGTAGGGGATTTTGAGGATGGCTGGTAACTCAAGTAAACAATTACTTGCTAAAATTCCACTCAGAGAAAAGCATCCGAATAGGACTAGATTTCAAGATAAATGACCTCGCGAGAAAGAGGACCAGAGTATTGGATAAATAAATACATTGAATGTTGCTATATGGAGGTCTGGAAAATAATGAAAAATAACCCAATAATTTACTCAAGGGTTATAACATATTTATACCCCCGATAACAAAAAAAACAAAGAAACTTAAACTAAAAAAAATATAGGATTATGTTTTGATATTTAGTGGCTTGAAAGAAAGAAAACGAGCATGCTGTATTGTGGCTGTGCTAGAAGATACAAAATATCAAAACCATATTTGAGAAAATAATTTGACTAATGAAAGGGATGTGTTTGTTAAGTTAAACATTGGAAGAGGTAATCTGACTGTAATAAGTATATGTGCTCTTCAAGGGAGAAAAGAGATGAGATAGTAACTTACTACAACGATTAGCAAAAGTACATAATGAGATAAATGATTTAGTACTCTTCATGGGAGATATAAATGCCGGAATCGGGAGTCTCTATCCCAGGAATGATTGGAATTTATGGGGAGGATCAGCGAAATCAAAATGGATTGAACCTGCGAGAAATCATAACTTACAATAAATTATAACGCACGAATACATTTTTGCGAAAAAAGATATGCGATAATTCATATGGTCCGTAAGAGATTGTTGATCGATTATGTAATTGTCAATCAAGTACTAACACTAAGTACAAAAAAATGAACACATGCAAACAGAGTTAGAAGCATCAATACAAACAACCATTCAGTCTAATTGAAGATTCAGAACTGGTCAAGATGGAAAAGTTCACCTAAACTTCAAAAGTGTCAAAGATACGACAAAGTTCATAAGGTAAACTAATTACAAGATGAAAGTATTCAAAACTCATATGAAATGATACTAACACTACTACTTCAAGAAACACCATCAGGTATTTCCATAAATATGAGAGGAAAATTGAAAATTCGTTAGAACAAATTGGCAATTAAGTTATATATATGAGAACAAAAAATAAACGAAAAAGAGGCGAGAGAATCCGGAATAAGGTAATAAAAGAAAGCATACAGGGAATACTTGCAAAAGAAATCTGAGGAAGGCAAAGAAAATGATGGAACGATGAAATTAAAAACAGAGCGAAATAAATTCGAATCGAATCGCATGCACATATACACCGTTGGATAAATTTAGAAATAGAATGGAAAAAGATGCATTCGGTTGACTAGAATTTGACAAAATATTGATAAAATGTTGAAGCGCCTGAACAGAACAGAAAAAAAGGAAGCACGAATAAAAATAACTTCTAAAAAAGTTTGAATAGAGCATTACCAGCAGCTCTAGTACACTCCAATCAAAGAAACTATATTTGAAAACACAGGATTAACTGGTTTAGATTCCATAAAGATGACCGAATTAAAAAAAACATTTTAAAGAAAAAAAAAACAGAAAAGCACATGGACTAGACAATTGGAGTGTAAAGCTCTTGTATTAGTAGTAGAGTATTGGAGACACAAATAGCCTTATTGGATTATTAAAGGCATTCAGCAGCATTCATCAAGAGAAACTTTGGTTAATCATGGAAATACGAAAAATACCCAATCCATCTAACTGAAACCATTTGATCTCTCTTTTAAAACACGAAAATTGTAACTGGTATACGTAGTTATAACGAGCCAAGGTGTAAGGCAAGAGTTTACTTCGTTGCCCACACTAACACGTACATGGTTGATTTACTACGAGAATGGAAGATAGTTACAACTCCAGGAATACCAATAGGAGAAAACAAATTTCTAAGCCTAATACTACTTGCTGACGACCTCGTCATAATTCAAGAAAATGAAGGTTATTTACAACTGGCTGTTCATGAATTCAAACTAAAATCTAAAACTAATAACTTGAAAATATCTCTACAAATACCAAGGCGATGACATTTCCAGGATGATTCCCCGTCACCGTTCTAACGAAAGTACTCAATCATTATATAAATAATTAATGAAAGTAATATTTTAGAACAGATACGAGACTTAAAATATTTGAGTTACGATATCACTTATGAGGAGGGCAGTGACATTAGGAACAAATAAAACTACCAATTACCAGCAAATATGTTGGACTGTAAGAAGAGCACTCAAAGGAAAAACTGTGTGGGAAACTAAAATAAAAGTTTACAGTTTTAAGATCGTCAGCTTGAACACCTAAGAAAAGAGAGTACAGATTAAAATGAGTACAGATTAGACAAATTGAGGCATAGAAAATGAAATTTCTTAGATCTTGGAAAGGCTGTACATGTTTGGACCACAAAAGTAGTGAAGACATTAGGAATTAGGGAATATTGAAATGTACGACCAGTAACAATGTTGCCATAATTTAAAAGCACTTTTTACATGAACATGTTGAGCTAATGTCTCAAGAAAGGATTACTCGAAAGTATTTAGAGTGCAAGCCTTTAGAGAGAAAAATTATAGGCAGACATACATGATATAGATAGGAAGGAAGATATACATACATGGAAGATATACATACATGATAGGATACACACATATATACATAGGAAGATATACATACATGATAGGATAGATATAAGAGTAGGCTAAACGCCGTGGGTATGAGTTATCTGAGGAGTGTTTGCGGCAAAAGTAGGATGGATAGAGTCAGGAATGAATGGGTAATAAATGAATGTGGGTTAGATGCTCCAGTAATGAACATATATGAAAGGAGTCTGCTTCATTGGTTTGGCCGTGTTGAGAGAATGGATGAGTGTCGAATAACGAAACATATGAAAGAGTGAAATAAATGGTGCGAGAGGAAGAGGTAGGCCGAGAAAGTTGTGGTTGAATGTGGTTGAGGAAATTCTTAGGAGAGGGAAATATTATGAGTCATAAAAACAGGAGGGCGTGTATGAAGCAGTGTATGGGGGTAAATGAGGCAAAAGAGGTTTGCAAGGATAGGTCAGCATGGAGGAAATTACTGAAACAGAGTTAGGTGTACAAATATATATTTATGAGTGAAACTGTGACTGTGTCTACCCCGTAGGAGTGGAGTGATTGGTATGTATGTATGTAAGTTTTTCGTTAATTAAAACGTAAGGAACATCAAACAAATAAGGTAACCTGTTTAAGGAGAGAGCCGACGAACCAGACTAATCAGTGAAATAGGCACCACTGAGGGGTTCCGTTAGAACCACAAGAGAAAATCATATATAAATTACAGTATGTACAGGAGTATAGGGGCCATTAAAAAAATCTCACTCAGCCCTTCCAGATCGAGTTTTTCTCGCGGTAATAATGTTAATGGATTTTTACACCCCGATTAGAGACACGATAAACAACACATCAGACGCTTAAGGTATCCATCTAAGATGGTGAAACTCACCAAAATATCCACTTGTTCGTTGTTGTTCTACGTGACTTTCTAGTGACGTGATCGAGATTATCTCGAGATGTTCAAACTCAACCCCCGTGGAGTGATTAACAAAGGATCTCACCCGTTGGAAAACTCGAGAAACATTTTCCAAAATCGAACTCCTCCTCCCGTAAGGCAACTAAGTAGAGGGTTCGAATCCCTCTGTGGGAGATTGTGTACCGCCTAAGGCATGGTGGGGAAGTTTAGGAGAAAAATGCGATGCCTCCGCCTTTCTCCTCTAGGGGATGAGTTACGGCTCGCCCGGATATTTTTGGGAAAGGCGAAAGGAAGAGAGAAGAGACTGGAGGAGGGGGGGAAAGGTAGGATATGGAGAGGGAGGGAGGGAGGGGGGAATGAGTGAAGGAGTGGAGGGGTGGGGAGATGGAGGATGCACGCCCATCCAGGAGTGGGCGATGTGAAAATGGCGGCGGGAGGAGGAGGAGGAAGGAAATGCGTATCGTCAGACGGCATAGACGATGCCTCAATGAGGCGGCGATGGATGTCCGAGAGAGAGAGAGGTGGAATAAAATGAGAGGGAGAGTGGCGGCCGATAAACAGACGGGAGAGTTATACCGCGAGGCGCGGGAGGCCACGGCTCCCTGTCTACCGGCCTCGGGCTTTGCATTGACTCAACTTCGCTCGGTGATATTCACGAGATATCGCATGACGAAGCCGTTTATCGAGCTATTCAATACTACGCTGATTGAGTGGTCGGTTATTTGGGGAGGTTTGGGGGGTATCTGAGGACATTTCCTCTCTTAAGGGTATGTATAGCAGTCGCAAAAGAAGATCGCGCTGCGCCGAGGAAGATTTTGGGGCATGGACCTCAGAACTTTTAAAACCCTAACCGGCGAGGGAGGAAGGTTGTAAATTGTGGAGCGTCAGTGAGCGAATCTTTTCTAGCTGCTGCCAACCTTAGCTCCTTGGTAAATTCCATGAGTCACAGCTACCTGGCGCCCGGTTTGCTGCATTTTCCTCGGACTACCACTCCTTGCACATGGCAAGGAAGTGCACGAGTAGAGCATGGCATTGATGAAGCAAAACCACTTGCCTATTAAGCTACATTTACATGGACGCGTCAGATGCGGACGCGCGCGACGAGACGCGTCATTTCTTCGCGTGAACCGTTCGCATGCAAGCAAACCTACGCGTAGGCGAACCTACGCGTAGGAGGTTCCTACGCGCCACCTACAGCAGAGAAGAAAAGGTAAAAAACAGAAGCGTGACAACCGAGTGTGCTTATCGCTCCACAACCTATTGTTGAAAATTGTGTGATGATAGTTATCTAGCTCCATCCAAGTGCAATAGCTATTGTTCTTCGATTTCTTCCACAACTTAATTCCTCTAATCCGCTCGCCAACTTGCTGAGAGCTAACTAACGTGCAGTTTTTTAAAGAAAGAAACGGATGCAGTGACACCATTGAGTACCTTTTCCCCCCACGCCTTCTCCCTTAGGTTTCTATCCCTGTATCGATATCCTTGTAATTGTACAGGAACGTGTACTTCTCTCGAATTTCGGAGATGATTATTTCATCCATAGAACCTACACTTCGCCGTTCAGCCATGTTTGTAATTCTACGCGTTCCACGCGTCGAAAGTTGAAAATATTTCAACTCGGGCGACGCGACTCTACGCGAACATACGCGAACTCACGCGAAGAAATCCGGGCTTCTGATTGGCTGAGGATCTCACTTTCGCGTCTCTTCGTCAGATACGCGTTCATAAAAACGTCTCCTTACACTTGTGTGAGTGTGCCTGGAGTAGTAGTTTGGCTCCCCTACCTCGTTCTCAGCCGTTCCCTTCTCTACCTTCCCCTCCGTCTTTTTACTTCGCTCCCTCCAATTTACCTTCCCCTCCGCGACGCAGAAGTGCGCCAGGTTCTTTTGCTTTTTCTATAATCGGGGTGATGTGGAATGGATTATACCGGGAATGGAAGGGCGGAGGGAAACTAGGTGTCGGAAATAGCCTATTCATTAACGAAAGGTGCTAAAAGGACCAAGATTTAACGTCTCATCCGATGGACGGATAACGTACTCTCTACATGGCACTGTAGTTAGATTATGATTTTCCCAAAATATTTCACCCACGGTCGAGATTCGAATCCACTCCCTCGGGATGGTAAGAAATTTCCTTGCCACCAAATCAGTCCGAACCCTCAAGATAAACGTAGTTCGATATGCTATATCTATTGTCAGCTAGTTTAAGCGAACGAGTGGAGCAAAAGAGATATAAATGAAAACATACAAATTCATCAATTTAGCCAAAGGATTCGCACGCTTAAAATTCATCAACGATAGTGTAATATGTAATTTTTCGTATCCATAAGATAACTCATATGAAGCTGAACACCGAACATTTCCAAGCATCGCTTTGAAGGTAATATCATGCGATAGAAGGTATTTTTGAGGCAATACTAAATGATAAAGGGCTTTACAGGTTTTCTTTATAGGGAATTGAGTGAAGTACCATCAAATCAGTCTTCACATTCATCACTGATAATGATAACAAGCAGGAAGTTGTTACTGCAGTTATTATTCCCACGATAAAAAGCTTTATGCGGTATGCATATGGTTTCAATGTATATGTGATTGATTCTATCCTAATATTGGGAACTATAGTACTAATATGGATATTTGGATGCTGAAGATAAAAACGACCGACAAAATAGGAAATGATGAAGTGCACAGAAGAGTAGAAGAGGAAAGGACCATATGGGACAATATACAGAAAATTTGAATAGGATGGATTGGACACACCCTAAAACACAATGGGTTTGTGAAGAACAAAATTGAAGGCAAAATAGATAGTGATACAGTAATAGTGGTTAGCACATGGGCCCAATAGGTCTAGGTGCCCCAGATCCTCCTTGGAGGAACTCCTCCCAACTTCAATCTAATCCTAGGGAACTAAGATTAGATAGGGAAGGGTGGAGGGCTGCAGTCAACAAATCTTAGGATTGAATAACCAAGGTTCTAAGTCACAACTGCACGATACGTATTTTTAATGTAAAATGATATTCAAATTCATCCTATTGAAGACATATTAATGGAAAAGTTTATCTGTGCCACTACCACTGCGGCCCATCGTGCGGCAACCTTGTAAAGACATTCTTTTCTATATTTTAAGCACAAGAGGGAGCAAAAGAGGTAGGAAATGATAAAATCAGAAGCCCAGCAATGAATTCCTTTTTTTAGTTCTTCCACGACAAAAAAGCAAATTGGAAATGGAAATTGCGCATCTTTTTTAGTGCAAAATCTATATTTGAACGTGAAATTTTTATAAGCGAATGTGGAAGGGCCTCGTTTAGTCGATTTTGCCTTTCCCGGACTCTCTCCAGCCGCAGCTCGTCGCCCGGAAGGACGTTAAACTGACTGCCGTGCCTCCACGGTGCGTGGCTGTGGATAAGGTGCATGAAGGTGGAGGCGGGTTCGGCGGAAGGGTGAGCGTGTTATGGGCGTTAAAGTGACGGGAGGACTCGGAAAGGGAGCGTCTGGTTCGCCAAGTGTGTTGATCCAGGCTTATGCGCGGGTCTGGCAAACGAGGGGTGCAGAGAGAGGATTCGGGCGAAGGTGAGTGTCGATCGTAGAGCGCTGTAAAAGTGAGGCCTGGGTAAACCTTTCTCCCGCATAAACTGACGGGGTGATCGAGAAAGGGAGAGAGGAGTGGAGTGAATACGGCGGATTAAGGCCTTCGTGACTTTCGTGGAAACATTCGACATTTTTTTTAAACGAACTTTGCTCGACAAATCTCCGCTAAATAAGCTGTAACGGCGGTTTTAGCTGTACGAGTGCACAAAAGTGAAAACTTACACCATGCAAATACAAAGTGAAATCGCTAAAATGTGAGCTACATCTGAGAAGAGAGAAAAGAAACGGGGGTAATAATTTGTTGACATCGGTTAATATTTTGCTAAATTAAAAAAAGATGACATTAACCGCATTACTCATGTGATACATCCAGCAGCTATCCTTTAGGGTTTACGTCCATTTGGAGAAAATTTCGATGAGCTTCTTTTCAATAGAGATTTCACTGTTAATTTTGTAACCGACGAAGCGGGAATTTTTCTTTTTTTTAGCCGATTCAGTGGGGCCGCAATCTCCGAAAAACAGGGAATGAAACGCGCATAGTAACTGCACATTCCTAAAAAACGTTTCGTCTCCCTCAGATTCCTCGGAACCTGGAAGTTACTCACTGCTTCCCCTCTGTCTGGATCTATTCTAATTCCCTGGTCCGACACAATGTGTCCTAAATACTTGATTTTATTCAATCCAATTGAAATTTTCTCCGGATTTACAGTCAATTTCGCTCGCCTCAGTCGCGAGAAAACGTCTTCCAAGTGTACGATGTGATCATCAAAGTTTTCGCTGTACACCACAACGTCATCTAGGTATGTAAATACATATTTGTATTTTATATCACCCAAAATCCTATCAATTAAGCGTGAAAGAACCTGTCCACCCGTACAAAGTCCGAAAGGTAAACGTTTATATTCATAGAGACCGAAAGGAGTTATAAATGCCGTCGCCCGCCTGCTTTTGGGAGTCAGAGGAACCTGGTGATACGCGGCATTTAAATCTAAAATGGAATAATATTTAGCCTTACTGAAATGTAGAAAGGCGTTTTCCACAGTGGGTAGGGGAAAGGCATCATAAACTACTTTCTTATTCACCCTTCGGTAATCAACTACTAGCCGCGAGGATCCGTCTTTCTTGGGCACTAAAAAACACGGACTAGCGTACGGGGAATTAGATTCTTCAATAACTCCCTCCTGTAGGAGATCCGTCACATGCTTCCTCATTTCTACCATCTTAGGAGGGTTGCATTGAAATGGTGGGGATCTAACCGGCGTATCATCTGACAAGGTTAAATCGTACTCCATTACGTTTGTACATCCTAACGATTTGGTGACTACCTCTTTCTAGTTATGCTAATGGGTGTCGAATCCACCCCATGACAAATTTTCTCTAAATTAATAATTTTCCGTCGAGCCCCCGTCAGTGTATTGAAAAAATCTTCCGAAATGCACGACCCAAACGCACCCGAATCTAAAAGAGCAGTGCAAGCTAAACCATCAATAGAAATGTTTATTTTCGGTGACAGGTCGAATTTGATTACAGAGGGCCGGCCACGAAACGCCTCTAACCTTCCGCGATAGCCTCGTGGCTTCATAACTCCGCGGACCACTCGTTTCCCGTACCCCGGGGCGTATTTCTGAGGGTAAAATGTGGCTCCGCCGTGTGGCCTCCTCTTTGCCACCCTCCATACCTACGTGGGGGCAATTGATCCCTTTGTCGAGGCTGGCTACTTCTAGGCCAACGTTCGGTGGGGTATAATCGTTGCCCCGATCGCCCATTTCGATCCCCGAATTCAGCGTCAACCATCTCTTCTATAGGCGGAGGGTCTCTATATGATTCAGCGATGGCTCGTCTTTCATCATAGTTACGTCCCCAAAGAACAAGCTGTTCAAAAGATTGCGGTTTATCTATTAGATGCCAAGAATAATCAGGGTTAAGATTACTGCACACTATCTCCAACAGTTCGTCCGGTGAGAGTTTTTTTTCTAACCTTTGATTCATATTTTTCATGACGATAAGATATTCGCTTAGCGTTTCACGCCTACCCTGAGTGCGGTTATACAGGTCTCTTTTCAAGCGTGTCTGATAATTTGGAACACCAAAGGTCGCTTTCAACTCTTCTCGAAAATGGTTTACATCCCGAAATTGATTGGCCCAGTACCAAGCGTTGGCCCTACCGGATAAAACTTCGGGAATAACCTTGAACGCCATACTATCACTCACTCCCCTGCTCTTGAAGGGTACGGACGTGTTCTCGGAGCGCTCCCTAATCCGGTTCCCGGCTGCCTACCTGCTCGCTGTGCACCTGCTGCTCAGTACCTTGAAGCTGCAACCTTAGTGTAGTGATATATATATTAGCCGTAGTGAATTCTATTTCTCCTAGTTATATATTCCAAGTTATTCACGTATCGTATCGTTTTTCACTTATTCGGTCGTTATATAGTAGGTCTTCTGTTAGTGTTAGTTAAGAGTGAGTTGTGTGTGTGAGTGAATCTCTTCACTGCCGTGTTATCCCGGTTCGTGCGCTGAGTGTGTCTGTCGAGAGTGCTTGCTGGTAGTGATAAGTAGAAGCCAAATTATTATCATATCTTCATTTTGTAGTTTGTTATCTCTGTTGTTTATCCTCACGTATATTTTCATACTATTGTACGTAAATTGTTATTGCATATCGTTAGCTTATGATTCTGGTGTTCGGGTAGTAAAAGAATCTTATTAGAATAGAACTTATTATAACCTAACTCTTACTTAAGTACATATATTTTATTACTGAGTCTATAATATTCTTTTTATCATCGTTATTGAAAACTCTTTGTTTATTTTAGTTGTGAAGTTGTTTTAACTTTAGTAGTTTAGAACTTTTGTTTTGAACTTTTAGTTTTACGTCTAGTCTACTGATACTGAATAGTTAACTACATTTCTTTTCTTGTTGATTGATAGTTTTTTTTTCTAGTCGTTAAATAGTTTACTCTCCATCTCCCTTTTTTATATAGTATATATAACGTTATTAAAAAACCTTTACCTAAGACCGTTTGTAAAACCATCGACTGATATTCTAATTTATACATATAGCCAGTTAAAGCCTCTTTAATTACTACTTTTGCACTTATTTAATATAATATCATTTAGTTAGGTTGAATCCAAAAACACAGATCTTTCTCGCGTGCTTCGTCAGTGCTTCAACCCCTCATAGCTCACTTGCGTGACATCACCTGTCCTTCCTCCCCTATCTTTAGCGTCCTAAAAGTGAAAGTCAGTTACCTTTTGTGCTAGAGAGTTTGTGTTCTTATTTATCTCGTATTTTAGTTAGCTCTTTGCCAGGTGTGAGGTCTGTGTTAAAGTTATTTCGTAGAAGTATTGTTGTTACTTTGCCCATTGTGACCGAGCTTAGGATCGCTCAGTTCTTTTGAGTATAGCCATCTTTTTGTAGTTAAGCTTTTTTCCTTGGGAGTTCATTGCGAGTAGTGCTAGGATGTCTTCGAATAGGTCACCTGTTGGGATGATCAAAAACGCCGGCGAGTGTGCGGTTCTCCGAGCCCGCATCGCCGAGTTGGAGAGAATCCTGCGGGAACTCCAGTCTAAGGTTGAAAGAGTGGTATGCGTCCCGAAGGTGGATGGAAATTTGGGTCGCTCTTCGAAAGTTCGCCGCGCCCTACGGGCTGCACGAGTTCGCTCGATTGCTAACAGTGGCTGGACGATCGAGAGTTTGCCTGAAGGTCCGTCTTCCGATGAAGGGGCAGTACAACTCCGTAAACAGGAGGTCTGGAGGGTCGTGTCTCGGAGGAGTGGAGGTAAGGTCACTCTGAAGCGTGGTTCAGGAGATGCTTTGGCACCTCCCATTCCCGTTTCGAACAGGTACCAGTTGCTTTCGGATGGAAATTCCGAGGTGCCTGACGTGCCTACTCCTACTCCGAGACCGGCACCTAGGAAGAGTCGTCAGAGTGGGAAGGGGGGGATTGTAGTGATAGGTAGTAGTAACGTCCGTCGTGTTATGGTCCCTTTGCGGGAAAGGGCAGGCCATGAGGGTATAAGCCACCGTGTAACGTCATGGTGCATTCCAAGTGGCGGTGTTCCGCAGGTGACGCAGGCGGTTGGTGCGGCGGTCCGGGGCACGAAGTGCTCAAGTCTGCAGATTGTGGCCCATGTCGGCGTTAACGACGCCATGGACCGTGGATCCGAGGAGATCCTGCGTTCCTTCAGGGAACTGGACTCCGAAGTGAAGCGGGTAAGTCGCGACGAAGGGGTTGACATGACGCTTGCAATTTGTACTCTTGTCCCGAGGATCGATCGTGGACCCCTGGTTTGGAGCCGAGTGGAGGGCATAAACCAGAGGTTGCGTCGCTTCTGCACGGACATTGGAGCCTCCTTCGTCGACCTTCGGCCGGCAATCCGATCGTGTCGGACCCCTCTGAACCGTTCTGGTGTCCATTACACGGCCGAGGCAGCTAGCTGTGTAGCGAGTAGCATACTCGATCACTGTAGACCTTTTTTAGGATAGAGGGTAGGGCAGAGAGTAGGTCAGCTAATGGGTCGAATCAGGTACCATCGCGAACAATATTTAATAGAAAAAATATCCAAGAAAGTGTTAAGTCTAAAGAGAACAGTAAGAGGCCAATTTCAAAAAATAGCAGTAATGTAACTTTGAATATACCTAAGAAAGCGAGTTGTAATGAGAATACACATTCCGGGAATACGCTCACTGATAAATCCTTTTCTGTCGTGGTAGTAAATTGCCGTAGCTTAAGGAATAAAGTAGCTGACTTCTACCATCTAATTGAAACTACTGACGCAGACTTAATTATAGGGACGGAAAGTTGGTTGTGTAACGAAATCGCAGATAATGAAGTATTCCCAAAAAATTTCACAGTTTATAGAAAAGATAGAGTGGAAAGGACCGGGGGAGGAGTTTTTATTGCAGTGAAGGATTGTTATATTAGTAGGAGGGAGTCATTTTCCGACGACCAGGTAGAAAGCGTATGGTGCTCCATTCAAAATCCTAAAGCAAAAACAATCTATGTGTGCGCATATTACAGACCACCAGATACCCATATAACCTCAATATTAGAACTAGAAAGTCAACTCAGTAAATTAACCACTCAAAAAAACGACTGTCATATTATAATCGGTGGGGATTTCAATCTTCCGTCCATAGACTGGGACACGTACAGTTTTATCACTGGGGGGAAAGACAAAGACCTTTGTGAGTCACTCCTGTATACATTCACATCTCACTCACTACATCAATTAGTCACTGCTCCAACTAGAGGGAAAAATACACTTGATCTTTTAGCGACAAATATTCCACACATGGTTGTAAACATAGGTACGGATAAGGGAATAAGCGACCACAAGATAGTTAAAGCTAATTTTTCCGTGAGCATGATCAAGAAACATAATCCACAAAGAAAAATCTACTTATATAATAAGGCTGACTACGAAGGTATGAAACGAGAGTTCCAAAAGTCATTTACTAATTTTCAAAAAATAAGTATCAACAGTAATACTGAGGTTTTGTGGAATACTTTCCTCAACGTTACACGATCAGTAGTTAGCAAATACATACCAAGTAAATGGAAAAGAGCCAATGCAGAGCCTAGGTGGTATAACGCGGAGGTTAGAAAAACATTAAAGCACCAAAGAACATGTCATGCTAGGTTAAAAAGGGCAAAAATTAACAAATCCTCCGAAGAACTATACACAGTCACCGAAAATTACAAAATATCTAAACTCTTAGCAAAAAAAGCGTGCCGAAGGGCGTTAGCTGATTTCAAAAGTAAATTACTGGGAGAACAATTGAACGATAATCCCAAGGCATTTTGGTCGTATGTTAGGGACACTCAAGGAAATAAATCAACAGTACACACGCTTAAGGATATCAAAGGGGAAAAGATAACCAACAGTCTACAAAAAGCCAATTCGTTAAACTCATTCTTCAAAAGCATTTTCAGTACTTATACACCACATCTTTTCGATCCGCAGCCAGTTCGTTCCCAAACATGTATGCCTGAAATTATTATAAATTGTCGCGGCATAGAACAGCAGCTAAAAAATATTAACCCCAACAAATCCCCCGGTCCAGATCAAATACCTGCTCGCGTATATAAAACAATGGCATCAGACATAGCGCCTTACTTAGAATTAATATTTACCAAATCTTTAGTAGATCATGTAGTGCCTAAGGACTGGAGAGTAGCAAATGTCACACCTATATTCAAAAGCGGCGACAGGGAAGACCCTAGTAACTATAGGCCTATTTCTCTCACATCCATTTCCTGTAAGGTATTTGAACACATAATCGTAAGCTCCATTATGAGTCATTTAGATAGGGAGGAATTGTTAATAAATAACCAACATGGATTTCGAAAGGGTAGATCTTGCGAAACCCAATTGGCCCTCTTTGTTCATGACATCTTGCTCTCGGGTGAAAATAATGTCCAAGTTGACGCGATATTCCTCGATTTTAGGAAAGCTTTTGATAAGGTACCTCACGTTAAGTTGCTCTCAAAACTAGAAGCATATGGAATAGATAAAAACATTATTAGTTGGATTAATCAATTCTTACATGGGCGGGAACAAAGGGTTGTCATAGACGGTATCATGTCAAACACAGTTAGCGTTACATCGGGTGTTCCTCAGGGAAGTGTCCTTGGTCCACTTTTATTTCTCTTGTACATTAATGATATTAGTAACGTCGTTAAAAGTAAGCTTAGACTCTTCGCAGACGACGCGGTTGTGTATAGGGATATTAACAATTCCGAAGATAGCGACTCGTTAACAATCGACCTACTTGCTATTCATGCTTGGTGCGAAAAGTGGCAGATGGAACTAAACATAAAAAAGTGCGTAGCAGTCAGCTTTTGGAAAAAGAAAAATTGGCCAGTTAGGGCATACAGAATTAAAAATACAGAAATTATTCACGCCGAGTCTGTTAAGTACTTAGGAGTCACAATTAGTCACGACCTATCTTGGGGAAAACATATTAGGGAAATATGCGGTCAAGCATATAGGAAGCTAGGCTTTATCAAGAGAGTACTCGGAAAATGTGATGAGAAAGTGAAAGAACGTTGTTATTTTTCAATCGTTAGGCCTCATCTGGAATATGCTGTTAGTGTATGGGATCCATACGAAACGGGCTTGATATCAGAGTTAGATCGCGTACAGCGAAGAGGAGCTAGGTTTGTGAAACGATGCTACGATAAGTTGGCTAGTGTGTCTGGACTGTTAGAAGAATTAGGATGGGAATCGCTATCACAGCGTAGATTAAATTATAGGCTTAACCTCCTAAATAAATTTCAGGAAAATCATTTTACTGACGACGTAAAAAACATACTATTAACCCCTTCGTACTACGGCAGATTAGATCGCGCCAATAAAATTAGAGAGCTAGATTGTAGAACCGATAGGTATAAAATGTCATTTTTTCCGCGTACCATTCGGGACCATAACAGCTGTGATCGTCGTCATGAATAGTTCGAGTATTGACAATAGGCAGGCAGTTAATCTTTCTCATTATATTCTCCTCTTTCTTATTTATGCATGATGTAAATAATGATGTTCTTATTTATGCATGATATTTTGAATCTGTAGTGGTAGTCTTTGTATCCCTTGCATGTTAGAACGATTGGAGATACAATGTTTCTTGGGTATTAGATTTGTAATTGGCGCTTTGCATGTGTGGTACGCGGGTTTTTAATGTAATGTCGGTGTTCTACCATATCATTCATGCATGCCTGGTGCGAAAGCACCCCCTGCCACACACCCTTTGGGTGGCTTGCAGGGTATGACGTAGATGTAGATGTAGATGTACTATCGGCCAGTTCTACCTGACTCGAGAACCTACCGAAACGTTCTAAGAATCCCACTACACTTTCCCCCGATTCACCATCGAATCTTAACTCCCAACGATGTGCGGCGGCCACGAGACTTTCTAACATCTTTACATCAAATTGCTTAGGACGGGGGACCTGGACCTCGGGAGGTGTTACCTCTGAAACATTTGCGATCAATTCACCGACGCTCCCATTATCCTCCCCACGATCTAGCGAATGAACATACTCTCGCAGAACTTTCCGTAGTTCATCCAACGTGCCATTTGTTTTTAACCCGAATCTACCGCAAAAGTCAATTGCTTCTGCTTTCGTTAGTTCGTTAATCCAACTGGTTCCGGCAGGTAGCTTCGCTGCCATCTCTCGCACTCCTTTTTCTTTACTGTATCACGCAACCACGCTCTGCTACCATTGAAACGTGCCTCACAGGGCCGGGAGGTGCGGAGGAGTTTTTTAAACGCAGACAGAAAAAAACCAGGTTGGAAAAACAAAAGTAATTTATTTACCTGAAAAAGAAAGACAACAACGGTCGTTAAAAATAATCCCCCCCCAGAATTGTGACCTGGATGGTAAAAAAAAGGGCAGACTCGGGATAAGAGGAGCTAGAAATTTTTAGATAAGTTGTATACCTTGGCTGCGGGAGGTAGCGGTGGTCTTCAAAAGGTTCCGTGCGTCCGTCTCTCGGGAGCAGCTCTAATAGGCGTCGAACACTCGACGCGAGCCTCAGCAAAGCAATGCCCACCGCTCGCGGGACAACGATCCTATTTATACCTGGGGCCCATTTGCCACCAGGTATGATCGGCCCCTATTGACCGGGTCCCGGCCCTCAGCCAAGCGTAGCTCGGGAACAGAATTCGTGGGCTGTAATGTGCGTTCGAAGCGTCAATGTTCATGTGTCCTGCAGTTCACAATTCGACGCGCCGTTTGCTGCGTCCTTCGTCAATCCACGAGCCGAGTGATCCACCGTTTAGGATTCCCTCAGTGTGAGGCACGGCTCAATACATTTAGCAGCTATCCTTTAGGGTTTACGTCCCTTTGGAGAAAATTTCGATGAGCTTCTTTTCAATAGAGATTTCACTGTTAATTTTGTAACCGACGATGCAAAGCCGCTGCTTAAATTTATTGAGGAGACCTTCCTCAAACGTATGTAAACTGCTGTTGCAAATGTTTGCACATAGCACAGTCAATTATAACAGAAATGGTGCTTGGAGACCCAGTGCCGCAATTGATGCGGTCTTTCGGTGACACCATGGCGGTATTTCATTCAATACTTCTTAATTCATACTTCACTCATTTCAAAATATTTCGATTGCATAATGTAATAATAATGATACCTTCGCGGTTATGACAAAATAATATCTTTGCGACACCAAAATTATAATTTACCTTGAGCACAAAGAAAACTCACGAATCGATTCGATTACATATTTACTAATCGTGAGATTTTATTATTCACTTTGTTCACATAAAACGCTTTTTAATTTACCCTTTATTATAAGGTAATCGCTTTTCATCTTTTTATTATTCATTAATGAAGGAATATATTTTTGATATTAAATTTAATATCACGATGCAAGTATCGCAATAATTAATGTACACAAGCCCATGCTTAAGCACGTTGCAGGTAATTTACATAAAATTTGAATAACGAGAGGAAAATTTCCCTTCTATTTTGTGTTCCGAGATAGGTACTTATTTTATGATGAATGTCATTTATATTCGTTCCCATAGTGACTCCTCAACAATTTGCTTCTGAATTGTATTTTTACAAATTTGAAAAATCTTCTGAGAGCATTATTTCATTCTTTATTAAGTCTTTATTCAGTGGATGTCTCAAATTCTCTGTGCATGCATACCAAATTTTCAGGCTTAACTTGGTAAAACCACATTGGGATAGTTTGGAAATAATTTCAATTTCTAATATTCTACAGATAGCTTAATTTCTTCCCAATCGATTATTTTCCTAATATAATTATCGATAATGACTTTAACAGTCGAAACCCTGGGTCGGAAGAAATAGAAGTATCTGTGGAATATTACAAAGTGAAATTATTTCTGTGCATGTGCATACGCGTAGCTTTACTAATGTGGAATGATAAATTACCCCAACTCTCCACATTAACTCAACACTAAAGGAATGAATATGTGGGTTTATGCGCAGTGAATTCCATTCCGACGAGCAAGCGGGATTGAAGGCGGAGAGACAGACGGTCTTACTCGGCCCATGACTGGCGCCTCAAATTTTTTGCACAGTTGCGGTGGTGACGCAATTGTCGAGCGTATTTGCAGGTCACCGTGACCTTGAGCATTCGCGATTGCAAGGGAGGTGTAATCGACGAGAGTGGTTTTGCGAGGAATTTCACCGCCGTTGGCGCGAAGAATTCCTCCAAGTAAGTCGGTGGAAATTCCGCTTATATGACCACCAGTCCCCCATGAATTCGAATGTCTGTAGAAACTCAGTGCTAACTCACTAAAGGGACTCAGAGATATATTAGCGGAAATCCAAGAGTTACAGTCATTTAATGAATTTCCTGAAGATGAGTTATTTTGGCTTTTACTGATGAAATTCAAAACTGAACATAAAGCGTCAACTTGGCAACGATGAGGTAACGAAGAAGAGTTGATGAAACTATGGTTGCATACTCGAAGATGATTGAGAGGAAGGGTTATATGAGATTCAATAGAGAATGAGACATTGGAACAATTGATATCATGCAATTCTCGCAGAAATTAAGATTGCTACCTCATTTTATAAGCCATTCAATATTTATTGGATGCCTCCAGAAAATTAAACCAAATGATAAATTGAAAGCAACGAAAGAACATTAAATTAAGTACCATCCTTATTTTGGAAATAGAAATTTTAATTAAGTCGACTTAAGCAACTAATTATCGTGACGATATTGGGAGGTGAGGTATTCCATGAATTGATGCATTTTCACGGAGAATGTTAAAATTATTGTGTTGAATTACGTCAAATATGTTTGCGATAATATACGACCTTTGATAGTCATTGTCAATTCAAATTGGTTTTAAATGTAACTACTTCTGCGTAAGAAGGTTCTTTTATTGTACATGATATATCTACTCATCATGCGGCTAGATGGAAGACAGGTATAATGTTACCTGATATTTTTTCATAAAAACATACCATCACGCCATTCAATATTGAGGTAGTCAAAGCCAAAAAATTTAGCAATTACTAACTTGCTCTTTTTTTAATATGTCCTCCATAATGCCCTATTACCTCTTTTTCTTCTCACTCAATCATGAATTTCTTCATATTTACTCTCCTATTATTGAGACTCTTAATATTTCTCCACATTCACTTATGACTTAGTCAGTCTACCCCTTCCTATTCCGCCATTCACTCTATGATATATACTATTCGTAATTTTACTCTCTTACTTCCTCTCCACTCGGCCAAACCAACCAATTCTACTCATTTCGTAAATGTCCATTCCTTGAGCACCAAGCCCACATGCTTTCATCACACACCTATTCTTAACCCCATCCATGCAAATTTTTCCGCAAACATATCTTAGAAACCCCACTCTCACTGCATTTAGAAAATTCTCAACCTTATCCTGACATACTCAGGTTTCGCTGCGATATCACTTCTTTGCTTGAGGCATTTTAGCACCTCGTGAATTCCGCTTCCCCAGACCAACTCTCATTCCTAGACATTCTGCACATACTAACTACGATTAAGACACCTAATAAAATGAAACATACTTTCAAAATAGTTATGTCGATAAAATGCAAGGATGTAATTAGCTGCGCAGAAGCCGAACGAAGTGACGAGGAGAGAAAATTTTACCGTAAATGCTGCGAAGTAGAACAGATAAAACCGCTGTATTGGATGCACCAAACTCTTGGACGTTAAAAATATGGCCAGTAAAACTTTTGATTCCCTGTAAAAAATATTAACCAATAGTTCCTAAAAATTCGATTATACGCGTGATAATGTACAGACGTTGAGGGTATATTTCTCAGATGGATCCATAAATTTTTCCATAGCAAAAAAAGTTGGTCAATCAGTACGGGAGTTATTATTTGTCTAATATTTTGTATACACTATTCGGACACAGCCAGGAATAAAGATGTTACCCAATCAAATTTTGCAGCAAATAGTTTGTTCTTAACAATGAAACAAATGATTTTAAAAAATGCTATTTTTAAAACGGTTTCCTAAAATGCTAATGTAAACATGAGGAAGAAGGAAACATATCCCATTCTGAGAAGCAATTTTTTGATAAGAATTGTTCCGGCTAAAAATGTCCATGTTGAGGACGGAAGTTAACGTTCGTATTCGGGGAAATGCGTTGTACGCGAAAGGCGCGTTTAATGTGGTCCTGGGCGTCAAATGAACGCAGTTGTGAATGAGTTCAACAGGTGAGTTGTCGGGAGCGGCAATGGAGAATGAGTGGAGGGGGGTGCGTGGGATGGGATCGGAACAGGGATGACCTTCAAAGTCGCGGGAAGGACCACGTCTCTTTCATTTGCACGAGTCTGGGAATTTGAGGCCGTTTGGCGCAGGGCTCATTGCTGGGAAGTATTTATGCGCCGACAGAAGCTCAGTGAAAGGTTTGCAGCACCGGATGCGGACAGACTGGCGAAATACTGAAACAGGTTTCAGCAGTTTCGCACGAAAGAAGACCGAATGGACAAGTCAAGGAAACACTCCGGCAAAGTTTAAAACTGTGGCATTGCTCACGTAGTAAAATGCCTCGGAAAAATGGTCCATGAAAAGTAAATCGAAGTGACGGATGTTTAGTAGCTCGATTCGAGAAGTCCACCGGGTGAGAGACTCCATGAGTGCCGACGTTTCGATGGCCGAGCCCGTCCATCGTCTCTTCAGGGCAGAATATCGTGACTTCTTTGGTGCCGAAGTATATAGGGCCGCCAGGTGGGTCAGGAAGCTCCTGATTGGTCAGAATCGTCCCGCCTTTTTCTGACCTCTCGGATCCTCCTGACCACCGGTTTCCAGGCGGTATTTAAATGGTATCCAGCATCTCAGTTTAATTTTTCTCCTCCAACCTAATTTCAACAACTTCTTTCGTGAGTTTTTCTCAGAATTGGTTGGAGCGGCAAAGAATCTTTGCCTTGTCCTACTGGATGGCATGGTCGTTGGTGATGCTGCGTTCAGCCACGGCAGATTTCTCCGGAAGTGACAGAGTTGAGGATGAGGTGAGCGCTCAGAAAAACTGGAAGAGGTATGAACGAGAATGAAAGGTTGAGAGAAAGTGCTTAAGTCATGAAGATATCAAAGAAATCCCGAGAAATCCTATTAAAATGGTATGTTCCCGTAATGAGAAGAAATGACGAGTGCGTTGGCAAAGTGATATTGAACATTATAATCATAACTCGTAACTATGTGATTCCACATATCTTATATATGCATTTGAGATATGTGGAATAACAAAGTTACGAGTATTATTATATGTATATATTATATGTATATACGAGCGGAGAGGATAAGCTAAGTTTGGGGACGAGTAAGGAGGACGAGTATGTTTATAGTGAGGAGTGGAGGAGACTTCTCGAAAACAACGACCCCAAATGAAAATGGGAAACGCTGTGGAAGAAGAGAAGTGCAGTGAACCCTGTGTGAACAAGAAAGTTACAAAAAAATGGAGCTGACCTTCCGTTTGATTATTGATGCCGATTCCACCATTACACTGGGTATATTTCGGATCTTTCGCTTTGGTATTACTTCTTAGCTGCTTGTTTTACAAGCTAAACCATTAAAACAAAAAAAGTTTGTAAATATTAATTTACCAACTTCTTCACTTTAACACAAAGTAATAAGTTTTTTGACTAAGAGATGAGTATTCAGAATAAAATTCGCAATAGGTTGCTCTGGGGATAATTAAAATCTAATGTGAATGCAAACTATGTATCTTTGTACTCTATGTACCTTTCGTTGAACCAAGCAAAACTCTCCTTAAAAGATGCTTTTTTTTATATGGGATCTATAGTGTACAATTTGATACCAGTGAATATAAAGGTCAATATTAAAACAAAATTCCTTATAATGGCAGTGGAATGGCTACTTACTCAGCCCAGTAAAGATTATTTATTTAATATTATTATGTGAAATTACTTGTATTTATTGTATTTATCCTGTTAAGCTCATCGCAAAACATTATTGTATCAATTATTTGTTTTTTAGAATTTATAAATTATCAATTGTTATTGTTATTATGAAAATATGCAGCTATGCATTGCTGTGAAGGTAGCCTCAACTCATTTTTTTCTTAGAGGCCACCTAGAGCTTCCTAAAACGTGTGTATAAAATCTTTTTTTGTGTGAAAGTTGTTTGGGAAGTAATAAGACTTATTATTATTATAACAAAAGAGTTATGTTACGACCCGATAATATCAACCATATTCATTAAAAAAGCTCAAATTTCACTCACAGACTCACGGATTGTGATGATATGATTTTAATACTTGAAAGTAAAAAATAAGAGAATTCTTTTTTACGGTGTAATTCAGTGTAGAAGTCTGCAACATTTAAAAGCACTTAATAAAATGGCCAACGACCAGCACTTAGCGTAATAAACAAACAGAGGCCAAACGGAGTTCTCGTCTCAACTGTTTATGACGGGAGTGAAGGAATTAAATAAAGCGGAGCAACACTTGGACGTGCCCACTTAATATTTTAGAACAGAAATATCTGGTACCATGCATACTGAAAGTCAAAATTAAAATCTAAATTCGAGTTATGATCGAAGCGTTGAATTACGCATTCCTCACACGAGGAGACGATTTAAGTGGTAGTGGTACACAAAAACTTGATAAGTGGAATTTCACAAGCTTGCGGACGATGCCACTGATAAAAAGCTATGAAAGTATTTGGCCTCAGCCTCTTTTTAATGAAACAAATTAAATATAGTCACCATTTTTATGATCGCCAGTAATTTTTATTGCTATAATTATTACATACCTACCCTTATTATTTCAACAGTTAAGGCAACATTTCCATCAATTCAATTGTGTCCCCTAGTTTCGTGATTCTAAAATGTGTGAATCACCTTTTTCACTCTTGAAGCCATCATTTTTCTTATACTTCTAGCTAATTGAAAATTCTAGGGCCTAGTGATAATTATTTCTTTCCCTCCTGCATTACACATTTCCCTATTCCAGATTATTTGTGTCTCTCTCTGTAAACCTCTTAATTTTCTCAGCTTGCACCCAAACTTAATCTCTAGCATATCCAGCAATCCTATTTCGAAAACTTTTTCGGTGATTTTTTTTAAAAAACCATTTGCCTCTGATGGCCTCCGAGACATGAAATACCGCTCTAAATTTATATCATCAATGATTTTATAAACTGAAATTTACTGAAAAAACTTTTCCTTAATTTTAATAAGGAATGAATTTAGTTATTCGCTATAGTGTTGCTATCCGTCAGTCTATTTTCGCACCTTTGAAAGAATTCGCAGACGTTCACCGTTTTTGGACAGACCTCTCAATACCAGCACTTAATTTACAATATAGATATGTGATCGAAATAATTAGCTATGGAATAGAATTTCATCAACAGATTATATGGCGCATATGATTGCAATAATTATAATTAACCAAAGGATTCCTTAAGGCAGTTAAGTTAAATATATTCCACTGGGACGGGACTATATTTATATTACTAGTCAATAAGTAATGAGGTTTGATAAGGAGACAGAGTTCTTAGTGGTATAAGCTTAAGGCATCAACAGAACGTTAGAGCAAGGGGAAGTTTCTCCACTTTTCTGTCCCCAGCTTTCAACCAAGTACTAAAGTTAAGAATATGGTATCTCTAAAATCTTTGTGAAATATCCATAGAGATCCAAAGATCTGACTTTGATTCGAAACTCCTTCATTCCGCGTCCAAATACTCCATTCACAGGGGATCAGAGTCAAAAATAATAGAAATAATGACTGTAGGTAAACACACGCAACGTTATAAATTCATTTTCCGAGAAATATAGTTTATGAAAAAAGTTTGTGAGCACATATTTGACTGGAGAAAATTAGATAAACTTCTAAATACGTGGAACGTATTTCTAACTGCGTGGAACTTTCACCACACAGACTGACAGGAAAGTTACTTTTGAGTGAAACGTGGAAATACGGCATCCATTTCTCCTACTCATTCAACAAAAACTGAAGAGAGGCATTTTATGCATGATTTCACCCAAAAAGAACTTGTTTCGGCCCGATACTCTTAAATCAATAAAACGACTTCTTTCACTCTGCTGGAGTTGGGGGGAGTTCAGCAGTTTTAAGTGCAGCGCGTATACGAAGTGAAAAAATTTGAGACAAATTTAGAGAAGGAGAGACACATGAGTCAACCATGTCTTCTCCTTCCAAGCCCCAGGCGCGTTTCCTTAAATTTATAAGCTGGTCTCTTGATAGCTGGGTGCGACGAACCTTTAAATTCCGGTAGGCAAATAAAGAGCGTGTAAAAAGTATGCTCTACCAAAACCCTGTTATTTGAGTACAATAAATTATGCATACATGAAAGTAAAATTTATGAGCCGTATAAAATTATTATAGAGCCAAAAAATACCAAGCCATTGTAACAAACATTTTGACAAAAAAAAGATTTTCTTACTCTCTGAAGAGGAGTAGAATGCTGCACGCTATATAATAGAAAGGGATATTGAATATATCTATATCGCGACTGTATTTAAATACAGGCTTCTTTTTGACTAGGCTCACTATTTATGATTTTTTACGTTGACGTACCTTTATATGGTTTTCACGGTGACGTAGTTTTTATACATTTAAGGTACAAATCTGACTGTCCTTACATTCTGAAATATAGTCTATTGCGGAAAAAAATCTTGCAATCTCAGACGGTATTAAAATTATAGCAGAAAAAATACGAATCTAAATTTCAGTAAGCATACTTTTCATAAAAGCAAGGCATGATTTACTTTTTATAGTAATGTGAACCTCTCAGGCCACAAGAAAAACTATAAGCCATTAAGGCTATAATGCAACCAGGAGGTTACTATTTTCAGCTATATGAAGATATGAGAGACAATTAATCAGAACTTTAAACTTGAGTTACATGGTTGGAATATTTTAAATATTTATGGCAACACTCGCGGATAAAATGACAGCAAATGACTTAAATCGGCATAAGTCATCAAAATAATGTGGTGAAACGTTCGTCAGTCCCGCAGTTGTGCACTTGTTAAGGACTACCCTTCAATTTGAATCACGCGCCAAAGCAGCGTTCTCAGTGAGTATGGATCATCTAGTACGGCACGAGCCAATGCTCTATTGCGTGGAAAGCCTAGTTTAATTATTAAGACAGTAGCTGAGCACAATACAAGGTCTTCATGTGCTTGTTCAGTATAAACGAGGAGATATCGATTTTGGCAGCTCGACAATTTAGAATTCTCACTCGCATGAGTACCCATTAAGTGTAGAACGTGCTTTGGCGCGAAATAAATGCAGAATATTCTTATAAAATATACGAACATATGTTCCCAGCTGGAAAAAACACGGATAAATCCAATGTAATGCTTTATTTCCTTAATAATCACCAAATTGAGAACATATTTTCATCAAATTTTGAATCACTCGAAAATGGATAAATGATACGGCACAGAGTATTGCTCACAGGTGCCAAGGAATTCGCTCTAAGGGGTAAAATTTGCCATGAAAATAATTTGATTTTACCAGGGTTCAAAATAGGATCTGGCTATCGGCTTGGTAGTGTTGATGCAGGCTAACACACTTGACCTGTAATTGGGAGATGCGGTTTCGAAACCCCCGTCAAGTCCAATGATTTGCAAGCCAAATGGAAAATGCATCATGGTGGATTTCACCCTTTTGTATATTCATTTTCAGCTCTTTTGTCGACACGACAAAAAGATTGGGATATTCTCGGAAATAGAACTATATATTCGGGCAGAATCCTACAATTACTATGAAATAATGCTGCTTTGAAATAAAAATGCTTCATATGGTGCCAAATATGATGGCAGAGTTCATTTCCCTGTATCCATGATGGATATGAATTAAAAAAGTCATTGCGATGAAACTAAGCGACGCGCTGTCAGCGGCACTAAATAGCTACTACCCAAAAGTACTCAGAATAGAATGATTCCCACTAATAGTCGGAAATATGCTATTTTAAACAGAAATCCAGAAGTTCTTAAGAAACCCTATATTCGAGTTCCTGACGCGGAGACATTTTATTTACCAAAATATCTTTGACCTCTGAGTTTTCTGTAATCAGCAATACATACGCCAACAATGAAATTTTTGGATAAATTCTATTTTCATGGCTGTTTTATAAAACATCTTTGGCCAACGAGAGTCTAAAAGAGGTACAATCAGCTTTCCTGAATGGGAGAATATAAAAATGCCAATAGGATAAAACGCTGTTCCTCGATTACCTAAATAACGATATATTTATAATTTCTCTTAGGATATAATGGATAAAAGGGTCTTTTTTATTCCCTTGATTATAGCGAAACTACTTTTGCTTAGAAATACGTTATGTATTGGTAGATTCTTTTCTCATCATTCATAAACAAGAACTTCGACTTATTTCTCTTTTTCCCAACGGTCCTAATCTGCACAAATTATTGGATACGGCATTTTGTGTCTCAAATCTTCAGATTCCGAGTTTGTGTGAACAAGATTCAATCCATCTAGCGCCACTGACTTTAGTGACTTATTCTATACTACAATTCTACCGCTATTCTATACTAATACTATTCAATACCTACTTCTAACGTACTCAAAAACTAATAATTCTATCTATTGCTATCTATACTACAGAACTACAAATCAATGAAAGTTATGCACGAAAAAACAGACAAAAACGTTATTACAGCTGTGGAATAAATATTACAAATAGTGTATACATTGCAAAGGCATCCGTCTCTACATGTGTTAAGTTCATTACCCTTAATTGGTATTTTAAAAAAATGAGGATTTTAATGAGGAAATGTTTCAGACAAGACGACGCCACCGTGAAACGACTTCATGCCGATTTATTCACGTACTGTCTACTCTTAAGATAATATATCTTTTGTTTGACATAAAACTACAAAATTCTACCGTTTGGTATTTTTTTTCCAAAATTGACTTTGAGATTACGTGGTATGAAATGAGAGGTTGGGCGGATCGGGGGAAAATATTTTTATATATAATGAACTTTAAATTTTCTCAACGACCCATAAGTCAATGGAGCGGATCTTCCATAGGATTATGACGGGGTCAAGTTATTTTAGTTTTAGAGTCACCAGGTAATTATTATAAGAAATTAAGTCCATGTGTTGGTTTAATGGAAATTTCCCAAGAGTCGGTTCTCAACACTAAGGAAAAGAGTTCAATAGAAGTTCATGCCTGGAATTTGAAAATCATTTAAATATATTTTATTCATGTTAGCTAAGGCTTGTCATTGTTGAAAGTTCTACTCTAGCGAAAATATAGGGAAACTTTCTTAAACAAGCATTTGGCAAATTCCTTAGCAAAAGCTCCGGTTCAAATCACAGTTATGTGAAGTCAACCAAAAAATATTGAGTCAGATTTGTGACTTTCTAATGACCGTAAGATAAAAGTGATTATGTATGGCAATTGCCCGAATATGGTTACAGAGACATACAGAGTCCCACAAGGAAGCATGATCGGTCCTCTCTTAGTCATTATTTAAACCTAAGTTATGGAATCAGTAGTAAACTTAGATTATTTGCCGACTACGCGGTCATCTACCTCGAAATTAGCAAAGATACAGACTAAGAAAATCTATCATCGGACGTGATTATCATTTACTCGCGGTCCAGGACAGGGGACATGAACTAAATCTTAGTAAATGCACTGTAGTGCTCTTCTTGAAAGAGTCATCAAAACACCGCCATATCTAAACTGAGGGTGGGTAGACATAAAGTCGTCACGTGATTTCAAACCCTAGGGAATTACCATAACATCTTACCTTTCGAGGACAAAATATTTTAAATAACATGCGGCACATGCGGTATGCACAGCCCTAACTTGAATTTGTTAAGCGTATGATCGGAAGATTCTTGAAAGAAACAGTAAAATAGAGGTGCTACTTTGCTCAGGTTAGGTCATAACTCTAATACGTCGGGGAGTATTTGAGATTCTACACAGAATTATTTAATATAAAAAATATAGGAATGCGAGGTAAATATGCACATTTCGATAAAAACTGGAACGATAGAACGTACACCGTTTCTCAGATTTTAGAGGGGCTATGTTAGGAACCGCTAGAGAGGTCACACGATATGCTAAGATTGCTTGAGAAATTTAGAACAGGTGTGTTTCGATGTGGCACAGAGAATATCGTTTTGTCGCAGCATTACATGCCTATGTCCGAGAGAAGCGATAAAATAGAAGAGATAAATGGCCGAGCAGATGGGTACAAAAATTCGCTCTTGCCTTGCACAATAAGCAACTAAGTGAGTTCCACTTCAAACACTCAACACTTCCAAGATACACTTCATCTCCCTATAACTAGCTTAACACGGATGGTGTTCAAATCCCTCCTGCCACTCACCAATGTGACGGCTCGCAGGTAATCTGTAAATATAAAAATAACCACAAACTGGGGTGAAGTGCTACAGTTTTTGATTTTTTTGGGTATCCTGTACTCACCTATCTTTTTTCATTCAATGATGTTTGTACTGAGGTAACAATCTATCAAATAATAATTTCATGTTAGAATTTTAGCAACCCAACCATTATAACTTTAGAGAAAATATTTAAATTTACACAACCTTCACCACGCAAAGTGGGGTAAGATAGTATACCAACATTATCAGCAGAAAACTCAGAGAAATTCGCTTTTGATTCAATTGAACCCTATTTATTTCACACTACTTCACATTAATTTCAGACTACTTCCACATGCTATGTGTCTCCGTAAAATTCCTTACCAACCCTTCGAGCTTAATATATTTTCCATTGCAAAGCGTTCGTCGTCCATCAAACCTCAGTAGTGTCCATTTCATCTTTTCATAGTGCTAGTTTTTATTGCCTCTGCAAGGTTTTCTGATTGCAAGTTTTCTTTGGAAATAGCATTAACACAAAATGAAAGATACTTCGTATATCCCCACACAGTTTTATTACAATGAACAAGGCTCCGACAAACTTATGCTATTATCAATGTATATTGGTCCATTTTTTAATATGGGAAATTTCGGTTTCGAAAATTTTGGCTCGAAAAATGAACCCATGTACATACCTAGGTAAGAGCATAAGTTGGTATACCAATGTCCGTGACCTTGGTCAGTGTAATAAAAGGTGGTGGAAATGAATTAAGTACCTTTCATTTTGTGATAATTTAATTACTACTTCGTGTCCACGAGGTATCAACCGATACATTAAACGTTATTTTCTTTAGTAATTGCGTAGCACCCAGAAAAATGTTGACTAGAACAAAAAAAGCATTTAAGAAAGACAAAACTTTGATGTGCCGTATTTATCCCTCTGACTGCACTTTGTAGGTACTTTTGAGAATCAAAAAAGTTGTACCTGAAACGTATATATTTAACATATATTAATAGTTTTTAAGGGATTATTACCGTTTAATAGTTTCTTGAGAGATTAAAAATGGGTACTCGGCTACATAACTTGTCAGGTCGGTACAAAAACTGAGGTTTGACGGAGTCGTAGAGATGGTAAAGATGGCATGGTAAAGACCGGGTATAAGGAGCAATTCCAGGGTGGAACTCGGAATCCTACTTTTTATTCTTTCTGGTAATGCTAACAAGTATCCAAGTACATGGACCAACCGCCTTTGTCTTCCACCATCTTCCATTAGTCTACCAATTCCTTCCAGATTCGAAATTTTTGTGTTTGTACATACCATCTTCACCTCGCTTACATACCTCACCTCGGTTTACAGTATCAGTCTCCAAAAGATTTCAAATGAAAAAAATCAGAACAATGTCATCGTATGATTCTGTAAGTTGTAATGTCATCTCCAGAATTCAGCTTCGCATCTAAGTTGCTTCTGATTTCCTTACGAAGAATTATAGAACATTTACTCAAGTTGAGTTGTCAAATTTACGAGCGGACGAGATGCGATGCGAGCGGGCGATGGAACACTTTACGGCTCAGTGAACCGACGAATGTCCGAATGTTTCACCTAGTTTGAGTCCGAATTCATGAAACTTCACTGGACATCTCTCGGTTGTGGCCGTGGAGAGGGATGAATCTGAGATTCACAGATAGTAACACTCGCCGAGAGTTTGTAAAACACTAGTTCCCTAGGGTTACTTAGTTTGAAAGGGGTGGACGCGAATTAGGATGGGTGACATGGAAATCGAAACACAAGTGGAGCACTCTGAATTGAAGTAAGGCTCAAGGATGTAAAACCTGAGTGGAAGGCTAGATTCATCATCTATTCGGGGAAAATTCCAAAGACCTCATGCTATGAACCATGTTTTTAATCGAGAGGCGATTCTGGTTTCCACTTGTTCACGCTGAACTACTCCAAGCAGGATATTTCGATGATTTTAAGACGAATAAGAGAGATCAACTGTATTACATTTACTCACTGAAATAAATCAATTGAAATCTACGATTAACACATTTCTGGGAAAATTATAGCTATTATTTCAATTTTTCTGGAAAATGCTACAGCTGTTCCGTTAGGAGTTTGAATATCAGATCGCGATCACAAAATATATACCAGGTGCCGTTACAAACATGAGAGTGCTTTATATGAAGTTATAGTGTTTTACGGTAACGAAGGAATACATTTGCGTTAACCAGTATGCCAATGACTCCGGACTGACACACACGAACCGTTCACAGATTGTTTTACACCCCCGCGCCGTGTCGTGACAAAAACATTACCTACCCGAACAGAAGGAATTGTTAATTAGCCGCGGATATTTTAATGGCCACCATTTTGTGTTCCAGATATCCCTGTCTGTTCTGCTAGATAAATAATTGTATATTCAGATTTAAGAGATAACAAAGACGAATTTTCTAAAAAAATCATGGTCGTATGTAACAAATAGCAAAGTTATGAATTTTGGTTTGACTGATTGGATTTTAGTCCACTCTCCCCTCTTTATTACGCCTCTGTCAAGTTTTCATTACGCTATACTATTTAATTACATGAGCTCCACCATAGGAGTCGACGACCAAGGGAATTACATATACAAATAGATTTATGGAGTCATCATTGAAAATGGGAAATTAAGAATTGTGGACCAAATAACAATAACAACAATATAGGAAATTATATACCGTATTAAACAATATCGGGAAAGTGGAATAAACCAAGCCATCGATATATTGAACAAAATTTTAGATATAAATACTGAATAAAAGAGAGGAGGGGGCATTCATGCAGATATTGACATACAGATGTGAGCCTCCAGATATTGGCCGTTATAGATTGAGCGTTGGAGACCGTAATTCGGAGAGTCAATGCAGACAAAAGTTACCAGTATTCTTTTATGAGAGCGATGAATTACAGCGGAGAGACAGATAAAGTGTTGAAATCCTATCTGCCATTGACCGCCGAAGTGAGATGGTGGATAGAGGCTGAGCAGCCATGAATCAGGATCGTTCGTCAGCAGAGCGGTACCCACCATATCAACATAAAATAAATGGCCAGAAGCATGTGTGACATTGAACAATTATATTTAAATGTAACAAATTATCAAGAGGGTATAATTTATGATATGAAAATTTTACAAATATTGTAAATAAAATATTACATGTGTAAGAGATATCCCAATGCTAATACTGATATCTTGATACTGTATTATCAAGGGTAATTTATCTTACTTGTGAGAAATCTTCATTTTATGTATTTTTGGACATTGGTAGGGGAAGAAATAGATGGAAGATAGAGTTTCAGGAATTTTTTGGAGAGTCAGTCCGTGACGAGAATTAAACGTGTTGCATCTTGGCCAGTTAAAACGGGTGATCTTGTGCATACCGATCTTTCTGGTAGGGAACTTCCTTCCTACCTTCGGCTACGCATGGTGGCTGCTACTCTCCTTGCGTGCGCTTTCTAGTTTGTTTTCTGTCGAGAGTTATGCCGAGTTAGATTACTGTGTCTCGCAATAGGACTTCTTTGTGGCATCTCTTCCGAATCTCTTCCGGTACACCTGGTACCCACGTGGAGACTATGGTCTGCGTCTTGATTGCGTTGATGGCGAATCTCCATGCGGAGTACCACCTGACCAACTGGTATACTGATCGCTAGAGATATCTCGCCGCCTGGTGTCCTCTAGCGGAATGGGTAAGGAGAGCAGAATCGTCTGCATAAAGTCCAGCCATCGTGATGCTGCTTAAGTCCGCAGGCATGTCGACCGTAAAGATTTTGGAAAGAAGGGGCAGAGGACACTACCCTGGCTACCCACGACGCTGGCTTTTATTAATCCTTGGGCTGATACAGCATCTCTCCATGCGACGAAGTGGTGTGGTTCTTGTAGCCACAACTGCAGTAGACGCGCCAGTCTGGGTAGCCAAAACTCCTCAGCTTGTGCAAAAGACCTTTATGCCATACCCGGTTGAATGACTTCGAGATATCAAAGAATGCGCCGACCGCGGTGAGTTTCCAGTTGTTAGCACGAAGCTCCAGGTGACGAAGTTCTGCAAGCGGGTGACCTATTGGTGATTCCATCCATCTGCACTACGTGCTGGTATTGCTAGCGCATATCTTGTTGAAGATTTTCAACGCTTGCCTGCAACTAGGACAGTACTCAGGGACTTGGAAGAAAGCAAAAGTGATCTGACTGCAGAAATCTGGAAAATCTGAGTACTAAAAGCCGATCTCTATCCTCAGTGCACTTGGAAAACTGTTCGACAGTCTGATCTCGAAGCGCGTGAAGAGAGTCACCGATGCCCTAAATATCCCCAACTACCAATTTGGTCTTCGTGGAGAACACTCCACCACCCTCCAGGTCACCCGCTTGCAGAACTTCGTGACCTGGAGCTTCGTGCTAACAACTGGAAACTCACCGCGGTCGGCGCATTCTTTGATATCTCGAAGTCATTCAACCGGGTATGGCATAAAGGTCTGCTGCACAAGCTGAGGAGGCTAAGTACTTGGAGAACAACCAGAGGGAAATCCGAAAGCATTTTGGTCATATGTTAGGGAAGTACAGGGAACTAAAAAATCAACGGTTAATTCTTTGAAAAACGATAGAGGCGAAATAGTAACTTCCAGTTTAGATAAGGCAAATTTTTTTAATTACTTTTTTCAGAGTGTTTTTAATCAATCTATGCATAGTTTCCGCGAAACCATACCAGACCGATTTCAACAACCAATGCCCCTAATCGATATATCTTGTAGCGGAATCGTATCCTTACTAAGTAACATTAGCCCGAACAAGTCCTCAGGTCCTGATGAAATTCCAGCTCGTGATTATAAAGAATTAGCTGTCGAAATGGCTCCGTATCTTAAAGTAATATTTAACAAATCCCTCGAAGAACACGCGGTTCCCAAAGACTGGAAGATAGCAAACGTGACCCCAATTTATAAAAGCGGAGATAGGGAACAGCCATGTAATTATAGACCAATATCATTAACGTCACTATCATGTAAAATTATAGAGCATATAACAGTTACGTCAATAATGGGACACCTCGACATCCAGGATTTATTAATAACAAACCAGCATGGGTTCAGAAAAGGACGGTCTTGCGAAACTCAATTAGGTCTTTTTGTTCACGATATTTTAGTTTCCGGAGAAGGTAACGTACAGGTAGATGCAGCGTTTCTTGACTTTAGAAAAGCTTTTGACAAGGTTCCCCACTGTAAGTTACTCGCGAAGTTAGCATCATACGGAAGAGACAGTAATATAGTAGGCTGGATAGGAGACTTCTTACATGAACGCGTTCAAAGGGTGGTATTAGATGGTGCCAGCTCAGGCGAAGTAACAGTTACATCGGGTGTCCCCCAGGGAAGCGTGACAGGCCCAATTTTATTTCTTCTGTGCGTAAACGACTTGAATACGGTAGTAAAAAACAGCAAGCTCCGTCTTTTTGCCGATGATACAGTAGTGTATAAGGAAATTAGAAATGCAGAGGAGAGACAGTTTTTAGCTAAGAATTTAGATACGATTGATGATTGGTGTGATAGATGGCAACTAGAATTAAATTTGAAGAAATGCGCGATTATGAATTTTTGGAAAAAGAATGGCTTTCCCCGGAATAATTATTGCATCAAAGAAAACAAAATATGTAACGTAGATTTAATTAAATACGTAGGCGTCACTATCACTGAAGACATGTCATGGGGGAAACACATCAGGAAAATAACTAGTGTAGCAAACAGTAGATTAGGATTCGTAAAAAGGGTTCTAGGCAAATGCGATGAGAGAGTACGAGAAAGAAACTATTTTACACTTGTCAGGCCTCATTTAGAATATGCCGCTAGTACATGGGATCCGTACGAGGAAGGTATGATAAATAATTAGAGCGCGTGCAAAGGAGATCTGCTAGGTTTGTTAAAGGCCGTTATGGTAATTGTTTAAGTGTTACGTGCTTAATAGAAGAACTAGGATGGGAATTACTATCAGAACGCAGGTTAAAACTTAGGTTAAACCTTTTAAGTAAATTCGAAACAGAGTTGTTCACAGATGACGTTAGATATATAATGAGAACCCCTTTGTATTATGCTAGGTTTGATCACATTAACAAGATTAGAGAGATAGATTGTCGTACCGATAGATTTAAAATGTAATTTTTCCCTCGTACTATAAGAGAGGACAATAGGCAGCGTAGCAAAGGGATAAATAGGTGAAATATAGTTAGAGTAGTCTGTAGTGCATGATGCATGTAATAAAAACCAATAATCCTTTCCTTATTATGTAGATACTAACCATCTAGCTGCATGTGACCCTGTTCTCTAGCATATCTCCCTTAAATATCCTACTTGCATGTCAATAGTGCATGTTTGGTGATCTTCACCCCCTGCCACACACCCTCGTGGTGGCTCGCAGGGTATCACGTTGATGTAGATGTAGATATATACGCTAGGCTATTAGTCCACTGGTAGTGAACTCGTGCAGGCGTTATCAATGCTAGGTATCTGACAATGTGAATACGATGGCAATGAATACACCTTCTGCAAGTCTTTGTTGACCATCGGCCGGGAGACATCTTCACAGCATCAAATCGGAAAGTGATAAAGTTTTCCTTGTGATAAGACTTTAAGCGCTTTTGGCCTGCATTTACATAATGAACCATCCCCATCAATGTAAATGAAGGCATAAGCGAATGAAATTCATGATGAATTACAAAGTTGATCATTTTATTCAATTTGTCATCGCTACATCCATTTTCCAGCCTTATGTCATTAAAATATCAACAGCGCATATAACATTATAGTTTTTTCTCACACATGATGCGATGAATCGCATATCATATAACAAAGCGCTCGATGACAACGTATTCATCGTCTTGTGGCCTCACATTCCGGGGCCGAGCCTAGCACCCACGGCTTCGAGCAAGGTTGTGTTTGTTTGTCTTTAATTTTAATATTACAGATGGCCTTATCGGCTGTTTTTGAGGACATGGAAAGAAAAGCATCGCCAAGCGCCATCGCCATCGCCATCGCCTGGCGAAATTAATTTATTTCCAAGGTGGTGCGAGGAGTACTCCTTTATGATTGTGGGGTCTTGGTTATGAGTCTCACCTGGGAGAATGTTTCGTCTCCCAGGGTACGTGTTTTTCGGTAACATCAAAATAATCATGGCAGCTTGAGTACTAGCTAGTCATATGGATGGCCAGGGCTCAAAATACTTGCAGAGGAGGATGTTTTTAAGAGAAAACCCGATCCCTACGTCCCTACCCGATCCCTACGTGAGTGCCTTGTGGAGGGCACTTCAAGCGCAGTACTCTGTCTGACGGATGAGACGTTAAACTGTGGCCCCCTTGGCGCCTTACGTTAAGAGAAGGCTAATGCCGACGCCGGGTTTCTATCCACCCTCCCTCCCTTACCTATCCCCAATGGCGCAAATGACCTTAGCTGTCGGTCGCATCCCCATATAGCCAATCCAATCAAAATAATAGAATGTAGGAGAGGACTCCAGAGTCCTAAATTCACTCGAACGAAGCCGCATTATAATTAGTGGAGAATACATAAGAAATGTAGTCGAATAGGGCGACAGAGCTGGAACTCGCGACCATAAACATCGATCAGATGAAATCGAACAGCTTCAATCATCAATAGATTGCCCCACGTGTCTTTGATCTTGAAATTTTTATTGCAGAGGGAGCGGGAGAAGGCGGCTGGAAAGGCATGTGGGAAGCGAGAACCTACGACCAGAGTTGGAGGGGTAACAAGCAGAGGAGCGTGGACCGAGAAAAAGTCAGCATTTTATCATGTTTTAAAACGTTTCGGACAACGCGAAGGTTCAAGATGAAAAAAAGACCATTAGAAAGCAAAAGGAAAATCGTCGCCCACAGATATTAGCCTGATTTTTTAAGGGTCGAAGAATGGGCAAATGGTGATCTCAAATCCAAAATATGGATTTTATTCAATATTTCGAACTTTTGGGGTATGAAACAGAGAATAAACAATTAGCAGTGCAAATATTGGTCATTTAAGTCGGACGAGTGATTATGGAAATAAAAGCAAAAAAAATATGTGATATGTATGACATAACTTGGAATGGCATCGTAGTATTGAGCCATGCCTCTTTTAGAAAAAAAACATTCCGAGCATGGGAGGAAAGAAAGTCACTGGAGGAAATGAATATGAGGCAGAACAAGTGAACGGTGCAAATAATATATGGAAATGGGTTACTGAAGGTCCTTCTGATATATGGCTTCATGGGAAGAGGGAGGGAAAGTGATATGCATTTTCGATGTCATGAAGAGAGATATATGTGGGAGATGAACGTTACTAGAGAGACAGCGAGCGGAAATGGCGTTCAACCCTTGAAAAGTTCGATAGAATAATCAATGGCCTATGAAGACCAATCCACTGTAAGAACGGTGAAAATATATAGGATAACAGAAGACGTTAGAATAAGATCAACTTGCTAGTTATGAAATACTTAAGCAAAATGTGTAAAATGTGGCTAACCCATAAAACATGCCTATTTTTAAAAACATTTTCATTAAAATATTTCACGTTTGAGTTTAAATACAGATGTAATGTATTTATTAAAAAAATAGCGATCAAATGGTGTAATGTTTCAATGATTTTTCTAGAATTGGAGGACCCGAGAAATAATTGCTTGCCTTGTTAACCGACCGCTTCTATTTTAGTCCAAATAATATGTCATTGTACTCTATTGCCACTCTCCCCTTCCTAGTGTGCTAAGTCTTCGTCTCCCCGCCGCCTTTTGCAGCGACAGCCGCCCATCCATCTCTCCCCGACGAAGTTAAGGCAAGAGGGAGTAGGATGGGTGGCTCGAAGACACTCGGGAGGGAAGGGGTGGGCGTGGGAGTTAGGGGTGAGAGGGTGGATTGGGAGGGTGGGGGGTTTGAGGAAGCCGCCAGCTGACCTGACCTACTTTTCCCTATCCTCCCATAAAGTACTCCGACTCTTTATTTCCTCGACTGCAAAACGCTTCCTTCGATGTCCGACACTAAAACATGCACATGCACGCGGGTGCAGGAGGGGGGGGTGTGGGAGGCGCAGGGGAGAGGAGTGGAGTGGTGTGGGTCTGCTGGAAGTGGGCTGGAACAGCCAGCGCCGTCCGCGCCGGCTGAGAGACTGCTTCGGATCGCTTTTTGTAGGCATACGAAAGTCATAAAGCAATGGTTATCGCCGTGAAGGGTTTTTTGTCAGCTGTCTATAATTGTTTCACGCCGGATCGAACGGGCAACGAAAAATGATTTGCCGTAGACGACGTGGGTCGAAGTTTAGTTCCCGATCGCTTGAAAAAAATCTAATAGGAGAGGGGGCGATATTATTACGCGAACCTGCTGATTCGACCTCGAGTAAAAATATTCCCTGGCTCGGAATCGGTATAAAGGGGCCGTTTTTAGAGCGATAACTGATATTGCTTGGCCGTTCAGCTTACCCTCAGAATCACGTGTGGCACGTTCGGTCGCCGTGTCGAATGTCCTTTCAAAAGGTTTATGGCTGCGTCAATGGAATTCTGTGAGTGAAGGAGGGGGTATGAAATTTTCACGACTTTAAAGACACTGGTATACCTATCATTAACCAAAGTTCTGAAATTCTCTGGAGTAGGAACTCGAATAAAAATGCACATGATTTCTTTAAAGTTGAGGGCCAAAAACGTGGAGTTGAGGTCCCAATATTGGAATATTAAACTATTGGTGGCAACAACTGATAAATTTTCAAAACCCTCACCAAGAGACAAGCCTCATGTATCCGCAAAATCCTCGCCCAAAGAAATTGTCTAAACTATTTCAATTCATTTACTTCTGAGAACTAACAAATTTAAAAATATATTTTCTCACATTTTCTCCTTCCAAAAAATATGCCATTCAAATAGAAGGAATTCCCATTTGCACCATTTTCTACTCTGACGTGATAGAAGGGTAATATTTCAAAAATTGATAAATTGTAATATGCCTTCAGAAGTATTTATTATTTGATGTGCTCAGTATTTAACCACCAAAAGAAAATTCCTTTCACATAATTTTAAAGAACTTTACACGAATAGTCGAGTATTCAATTTCATTATTTACAGGATTTTCACTTTGAATTTTTGTTTCCGTTCTAAAGTGACGCCAATATGGGGTAGTGTATAAGAGAGCAGAGTGTTTGTCAACGAATCAAGGGTCAGCAAGTCTCAAACTCCAAGCAAACTGGACTCTAGACAAAACGTCATCGCATTTTGATATTTACTGTTCTCAGACCAGTTGTAAAGAAATTGACCAAGAAAATGAACTGAATCGCATTAGTGTTTTTATCAACATTAATCTTGAATTTGTGAAGTCAAGCCAAGATATAATGAAATTCGTACCAATAACTATATTTACCACTAAGCTCTTTGATAGAACAGCCGTAATCGCTCCTGCGAGACAATTGCCATCTTCATCATTATCGGATTTTCAATCCTAAGATTGGGTGAATGCACCACTCCATCCTTAATCTTTATTTGATTGACGTATTAATTCCTCAATCTTCTTCTAGGGATTTTCCCATATTTATATCCTTCAATTATGTTATTTACAAACCCATCGTGCCTCCTGGTGTGTCCAATCCATCTGGTTCCTTTTTTCTGTATAGAATTCTATAAGGTCCATTCTTCATCAACTACACAGTGAACTCCATAATTTCTCCTTTTTTCCTTTTTATCTCCAGCATCCTTCTCCACCATCAGGTTACAATGGCGTCTAGCCTTTTCTGGTCTATTTTTCCAATTGTTTACGCTTCCAATCTGTTGAGTGCCACGCCCCATTAGAATGTTTTCACATACTATTTCCTCGTCTGTGTACAATTCTTATTTGAACTCGGAAGTTCTATTTTCACGATTAACGCTTTCTTAGCTGGGGTTACGCTTCTCTTCAACTTTGTACTTCTTCCACCCCACGTGATGGTATTTCCAAAATAGGTGAATGAAACCACTTGTTCAAATAACTCTCCTCTCAGTGAGACTTCTGCTTTCAGCTTCTCTCTTCCACATACTAGCATTTTAGTCTTCTTCTTCATTATTTTCACGTTGTATAATTAGAGGACCTTTTCCATTTCGTTTAGTGACCTTTGAAGATCATTGCGATTTTCCGGTTCGACTGCGATATCGCCTGCAAAGCGGAGCATGTTCCTTTTCCCTCCATTAGGCTCAATCAGTCAATCCCCTCTAAGTAGGTATACGTTGCACTGTGCTATTCAGAGGCTGTATCCTTGTCTCACTCCTTTGTTAATTTTATCCTCTATTTGTCCCTTCCATCCTTCGGCTTATTATTCAAGCAAGTATATTAGATGCATTTAACCTCATAATAAAGGCCCAGTGCTCCAGACATATCTCAGTCCTTGTCGTTCTCTGTGCCGTTAGCATTACACACCTATGAAAAACCTCTGAAAATCTTCCGCTTTGGCAACTATCATGGATCATATCGTACAGGTTGTCCAAGGTATTACTTCCGAGCCCTTTGATGATTTCTCTGTTGTTACAATAGAAAAATCTGTGCGTGAAGGTTCTTTGTTTTTTATATTATTTATTTTCTGCTCAATTGACGTCACTCCTCAATGCGTGTGGGCCCCGAACTTCCTCGTCAACCTCTCTCGTGTTTCATTAGGTGTCCTTCCAGCGGCTTCGGCCCAGGGTAGTGTAGGTCAATGTATTTCTTTCATCCATTCCCAATGTCTTCATCCTCTATCAGTGTGTTCCCGTTCGCATCATTGATGCTGTTGCTTTCGTTATTCTCTCTCCGAAGTGTTTCTTAACTAGCTTGTGTGCTGTGTCATGCTCCCCTTCTTCATGTTTTCGTTGACTTCCTCGCAGCAGCTTTCAATCCAATCCTCCCTAGCCTTCTTGCATGACATCACTCTCCTGCCTCATTCTCTCTTCAATGTGATGCCCAGTGTGATTTGTTGACTTGCTTGCAACAGTTTTGAATCCACTGCTTTCTGAACCTACTTTTAAAATGTGCTATTGTTATGCAAAAACTCATAATTTGGAAAGGAAACCAAGCAAGCTAGACTTTGCCGGTCTTCTTCCACTGTACATGCATTTCAAATATGCTTAAGCATACCATAATAATTTTTATTTATCACATCACGGGATTATATTGGCTTCTACGAGGTAAAGCATTTGGTTACATAAATTGGAAGAATTTGATGCTTGGGCATATAAAATAACTGGAAAATGTTTTATTAACAACTGAATTAACTTATAGTACTTTAAGCCGAATGTTTCGTTCCCTGAGGTTACGTGCACGCAGCCGCTCTAACGTATGAATGTCGGAGAAATCAATCATGAGAGTGTCTAACTACACATTTGGCCTTTTATATTTCTGAAAAGAAGTTCTAGGACGTAAATATTGACATAAAAGGAGATAACTGTGAAAATGAACGAAATTTTCAAAAGGATCGATTATTCTAGTCCTCTGCCTTTTGCCATAAAGGGTACCAATAGTCACATTTAACATCAACCAATTTGTTAGTGTTTATAAAAATAAAGAAGTATTATTATTATTGAACAATCTAATATTATGGAAAATATAGCTTTAGAATTGCACCAGTTTAGCTCCTGTGCCGCTATATTTAAACAATCTCGAATCACGAACGGTACCAAAACCAAGGGAAAATGGTAGTATTATTAACGAAAAAAAGAATTGAGAAAATCAATTGTACTTGTGCATACGAAATTTAACTTAACTCCATTGCACACTAAACCTTATTACGCAAAAAATTAAGTCTTATTACAAGATTAAAGCTTTAGATTTGACTTTCCCGTGGAATAACGTTAAAGAGTCCATAGCAATTGGTGTAAAGAGAATTCAGATTTTTTAATTTAGCGATATTCTGGCGTGAGCTCTTTCATTAGGGAATATTTTGCCAAGTTTAAATGTTAAAGAGAGCAGTTAAGATGACGCGAGCAGATAAATTTGCGCAAAGGGCTTATTAACGTGGAGGACAGGCGCAGGATACTTTCCATTTCATCTGATAATTAATTGTGTTGAGCACCAAATTGAGGGTTGCTGTCTTTTGGTTGAGAGCCTGCTAATGGCATTAGGCTCACATTTATACATTCCGCCCCATTGCTCGGAATGATGTCATCTCCCTCCTTTCGTCGCTCCGCTATTGAGGCAAAGCACTTTTTCCTCCGCTTCCGAGAGGAAAAGATCCTTACGCCCCCTCTCCCCCGTCATCATTCCTTCGCTTCGATGATGAATACGCCCCTTCGCAACATTTTCTCTCGTCCTTCATTTCGATGCTCGTAAAGTGGCATCCGTCTCCTTAACTCCATTTCCAAACGCGACTCGCGCCTTAGCGATCAGGGGCACTGCTCTGTAATTCAGAGGGTTAATTGACTTTCTCTCCTTTAGAAATGTTGTGAGCTCACTAAATGATTAACTTATGCACAAGAGTTAGATAACGAACTTGGATAGATGAGTCGTAAAAATATCAGTACGCAGATTATACCCCGTACGCACTGCAACCGTACGTGCGATGGTCCTTACGACGGTTGGCTGAATTCCTAATGTGAATACACGTTCGTACCATGGTAATCCATAGTTCCTTACTCTGTCACTTTACAGTGGTAGCGCTGGTATCGTAAGCGGAAACTGTAAATGATGAATGACGATACTGAAAAAGATGTCATTAAGGTGAAGCAGGTGATATTAATTAATTGAATAAGCACAGAAATGAGCCTTTTGCTTGAAAAAAATTGCGATAGCCTCACATCGTCACCGGAATATGATATTCCTTATTTCGCTCGACGCAATGCCCTGGTGCTAAGGGTGCGGGGTAATACTGACTTTACGATAGTAGTCTGAAACCATGCATGGTTGCTATGCTGGTCTTATTAGGCTGAACGAGGCATTATTGAATGATGAGCAATTAAATTATATCTTCCGCTCTCCTTGGCACCACAACTTTGACTTCGTATTTGTGTTGCTTACCTGCGAACAAAACCTTTAAATGTCCGAAAATTGAAGCCCCATTTTGTCAGCAGAGCACAAGGAAGTTAGAAAAAACCTTTCATTCTGACATCCTTCGCATAACTACGGTCGGCACTGGAACTTACAAATTCAGAAAATAATAAAAGTGATCACGAGTTGAAAGAGCCACTGACTGAAATAAACGAATGAGCTGCAGAACTCCATACGAGAACTATAGAAGTCCTTGCCATTAAGAGAGCGGTATAACACTACAACAATGGCGTCTTTTTCCGCACACTGTGATATACATTCCGTATTTTTGAAACAGAAAAATAGCCTCCAGAACGCAAGATGTCTTAAGTTTAGTCACTGGTACGCGTTGAGAAAGGAACTCCTGTAGATTGCTCCTACCCTTAAGAAGAAAATATCGTTTCAGCAGAAAGCGACTCGTGAGCCGTTTCAACATCAACATTGGAAGGGAAATGAGATATTTTTTAGAACAAATCTTGTGGACGTTCAGATGTCGCAGAACTATTTAGATGCTCCCACTGCTGGAAATGGAGTTAACCTTGGAATATTAAGTCTACAACCACCGAACATTAAACAAATTTTAAGGAAACACAACTATAATTCTCAAGCATAAATAAAAACCTACATTTAAACTAAAGTAAAGCTAAACTAAAGTAAAAAAATGCAAATCTTGTGTTGGGCGTGAGTAAATGCAAAAAGCACAGAAAAACATTCAAATATTCTTAATTACTTTTTCATGTGCCACAAATAAAAATATTTGCGTAGAAATTGGCGGCTTAAATGGGTGGTTTTTCCTATCACTAATGACCAACCGTGTCGCCCCTACCGTACCAATATTACAGATACTCCACTATCAATGTAATAACTAACTTCGTTCGCCTAGAATTGACTTTTCTGCATAAGAGCCAAGTATTAGTGACTCTTACTTTAAAATATTTTTGTATTGCCTTCATCGTCATTCTATCGGGGAGAAAACTCACGCCTACTATTATGGTCCCACGTAACTGAACAGAGCTGGTAACAAATGGGTGGCAGGAAGCTTTAAAGGCCGCTTTACACGGTACATTTTATTGTACAAACGAATTCATGAACTCCATGAACTCCACTGAACATGAGAAAAATTGGACCATGTACAGCGGCAAATTGTATGATTGTCTGAATGACTTAACGGGAAATAGAACCTGCTCTGATTACATTCAGTTTCTTATACATTCCATGATACACTCGTTAGTACAATACGATAAAATGTACCGTGAAAAGCGGCCTTAATGAGTGTAACACCACTCATTACGATACTGATACTGTTCTCATCTAGAATGGTCGAATAGAATTGTATATTTTCATTGTAAAAACTATGCCAGATATGCATGGAGATCAATGTAGGTCAGAAAGAATACCTAATGCAAATTTCAATAAATGTATGCGCAAAGAGGATTATATTCCACATTATTCGTTTTGTTTATAAATCAAATAGTAAGATTGTACTCTACTGCCAGTGAATTCCTGCTCATTAAACGTCCATCCTATCCCCAACGGTAGAGGCTGAATTAAAATAGATTGGGAGTCGCTAGAGATTGAAACGCTACAAGCTGGACCATGATTACATGAAAAATTCAGATAACGCGAGCTTCACGGGTGTCCTTGGGATAAAATTATTTTAACCCAGCCATATGTACCTACAACAGATTTATTTTTAGTATGAGTGGCAAAATAAGGGAGACAAGATGACTAACTAATAGGAACAAAAATTCATTCTATCCATGCACCATTATTGATTCCAACAAATACAAAGTAAGGTACTTCTCATCTAGAATGGTCGAATAGAATTGTATATTTTCATTGTAAAAACTATGCCAGATATGCATGGAGATCAATGTAGGTCAGAAAGAATACCTAAAGACTTTTGGTTAACATGTATCCACATTCATTCATTTCTCTCTTCCGATTCTTGTCCCCCGATTTCATGGCTGGAGTCGAGATATTCTACGCCAAACACCACTGTGGTGGCTCGTAGTGCTCGAAAGCAGATGAATACAAGGATATACTCGATATTTTTCTTGAGTACCCTAACACAATGTTCCTAGTGGCTACTGTATGCCAGCACTATCAGACTCTCTCGCACCGGGATTTACGATGTTGGATCTAGATTGATACTAGAGCAGCCTCTTAAGTCCTCCCACTGACATTTCCAGACACGCACTTAGAAGAGCCGCATACGGAAAATTACATCATTATGGCTGAGATCCCACTTGGAACTCGAATTTTGCTGCAAGATGAACATCCCTGAGATACTAAAAAAATATACAAAAAGAAGACGAAGTTCACGGAAGCATCCGGTGTATAAATTCGAGGAATTCGAATCTCTAGCAAGGGCGAAACATTTCAAGGTCTCTGGAAAATTGAGAAAGATTTGCAAAGAAATTGAGTGGAAGTATTTACGCACTTCTGGTGGCTTCCATAAGGAGAAAGATGATTCAAACTCTCAATAATTGAATCCTCTAGCCTCCAAATTCCAACCGATCTAATGCTCTTTTTTTAGCGCCCTCCTACGTCTTCTGAGATGATCAAATCAAGGGAATGAAATTATCCAATTCTTATCCTGCTCCCTCGCTTGGCGCTGAGGGAGGTTTCTCGAAAAAAAAGAATCAATGCCAACAGATTATATTGACCCAAATATTGAGAAAACGTGGGTTGAGTTCGGGTTTTGGTTAAACTTGCCATTCAGAGGGGCCAAATAAGAGTATAGCGAACGCGGAGACTTATAAATGGATTTCCGATGCCCTCTCAGGTACAATATAGAGTCCTCCGAGCATACTCCTTCTTTGTCTTACAGATGGAACGTTCAATTGTACACCCCTAGGTACCTTTCAAAGAGAGTAGACTATTTACGATGCTGGGGCTCTCCCTGCCCATTTCACCATTTCCTAGAATTTTCTCCCTGCACCAAACACCCCACCTGCCCTCAATAAGGGAAGAGACATAGTATTACGGAGGCAAATCCTAATTATTTCCACTTCCTATGATTTTAATGTGAAAGCACATATTATTATGAGACTAAAAAAGGGAAAAATAAGGGGAAATGACAGGAAGCGGCGTCACACCGCAAGAAGTTTGTAAAAAAAACTTGGACGAGCTGACTGACTTGAGGATCCCCCCTAATGAGGAAGAGTGGGCGGTAAGGAAAATATGCAGTGGGCGTTGACACAAACAAAGTGGAAGACATATTAGCAGCAAAAGGTATTTTCAGGAAACACGAGCAGCCGATGAGAGCAAAAAGAACATTGGGTGAAAAAATCTAACGCCAAGAAATGACTCCACGAAGCCATTTGAGGAAGACATAAATGAATAAAACCGACGATGTTCAGGGGAAATATGGTGTCCAAATTAGTTGAGAAAACATTTAAAGGATAATACAAAGCAACAAAATGTTCCACAGAATTATTCGGAAAATACTTGAAGCAAGTTACCGGTGAGAAAGAATGATGGGTTGGCTAGTAAACATTATAGGGCAGAGGGCAGTTTCAAACCAATACCAAAATGGTTAATTGATGATAGTAATCTCGTCCTTTGAAGTTAATCTATGTTCATTAACCCTGATGGGGTCCTCGTTTGGTGTTGTTGGTGAGCTAAATCCTGTGTTCCGACATTAATATGAATAGAGATATAAAAAGACTCGACTTCTTCAAAGAATGGTCAATGGTACAGAAAATGGCTACTGTATAAAATTATGAATGCAACGGCGTAAAACGTCAGGCATTTTTTCGCAGCTAGCGCGTATTAAAGCGTTCGCGTAACTAAGATTCCATTAACTTGTTGATTCCGTGCCAGGAACTCGGGAAAATTGAATTGACACAACAAATCCCATGACCTCCTAATGCCTCGAGGGTGGGACACGAGGAACAAAGGGTTCGCTCGGGGTGGTCGGGAAGGGAAGGCACAGCGACCCGAACGACGCTCCTCCCTTTTAAGCGCTCTCTGATACGGACCCACAACAAAGCGTCGCTGTTTGGGAAAGGAGCCGTGGGAGGGCACGGAAGTAAAAATAGCGAGGATTACTTGCGGCGACGCGGTGTGGCGAACGAAAAACCAGGGAGGATTCCTTTGCCGGAGCGGCCCTTCGCTTGACAATCAACGCTCCCGAGAAGACTTGAAGGATATCTCACCGGATTGCTTGCTTTGTATGCAAACCTCAGAAAATTTAACACAGCTTCGAAAATGTAGCCGGATTGGATAATGAATACAAATATATAAATGCATGGAAACTCAAACAATGAGCTTATAACAATTAAAATATGACAAAATATAAAAAAAATTGGAAAAGACGCTTGGGTCTCCAAAGCCATTAATGGCCTGTGCCACACTTCAAATCCAGGACAGAGCAATAAAAACATAAAAATGTTGCGTAAGGGTTGAAGTTTCATATTTAATTGGCCATCAAATAAAATTTGATCGCAACAAATGAAGGGTTGGTTTTCAGCCATAATTAAATCCAGATCTCATATATGTTTTCCCATATTTTATAGTCGTGAAATACAATGCCCTGTCTTAAATTCCGGATTGATTCCCACTCTATTCTTGTTTGGAACTGAAAAAAATGACTTGTATATAATCATTCGACTTTTGGGATTCATGATTTTTCTTATATGTTAACGAGGATTGTGTATGGTGTAGCTGAGCGCATAACCGTTCGACTGTTAGTTTTGTGTTACCTGTCTGCTTTCTACATGGGTTGAAACTATTTAGCAGTGTTATTATTTATATTATATTACATGTAGAATATAACTGTAATAAAGGAATGAGTCTCGCGATAATTTTCCACACAGGCTGACTCATACTTTGACTTCGCCATAACTCCGCAAAGTAACTTCGCCTTCCATCATGCAAATAGCAGAGTTTGATTGATGATATGAGTCAATGAAACAGACATTGATATCCATTTCAAAATGAAAGACAATGGTAACTTTCCACACAGAATTTTTAATAATTACCGACCATGGTTTCAGCACATAGTGTCATTATCAATCGCACCTTGTTGGGACATGGGACCTTGATAATGGCACTAGGTGGTGAAACCATGGTCGGTAATTATTAAAAATTCTGTGTGGAAAGTTACCATCGTCTTTCATTTTGAAACGGATATCAATATGAATTACTTTCACAAAGTTGAGTCTGATACACTCTTATATAATGAAACAGACGACTCATGTATTCGGCTTCATTGGATAATTGTGGTAAGAGCATTTATGGGAGTCCCGTGGGCGGTCGGAGAGAAACCTGGCGCGTCGTCCGAATCAGCCGGCTCTCAACCCCTCTAGTTGACTCTTCATCCGAGGTACGTATATAAAACACTATATAAATTATCTCCTACTGCCGGACTTCGAAACCAGACACTGGGAATGGAAGCTAGCATTCTATTCACCACAAAAACCAGATCCCCAATGCCCCAAAACAGGAAACATTTTAGAAATCTTAACTACAAGCAATCCAAAGGCAGAAATTTACACTATTGTTTCTGTTTACAATCAAGCCAAACCTCTAAATACCAAAATGCTTCTTTTGGAGTTTGGCAAAATATCGGCATTAAATGTTTCCATAAAAGTTTTAAAACTTCGGTCAAAATATATCGACATAGTACGAATATGAAAATAACGAAATGAATGTGTTAAAATCGATGGAGTAACATAATTAAAGAGGATTATATAACAAAGATCTTCATTTACTTTGATGATTAGATTTACTAGGGTCAACCATCGCTGCAAAAATGAAGAAGGCGGTTGCTTTTCTTGAGCAAAATAAGAAATGAGAGGGTTTTAATCGTCGATGTCAAAAGTATGAACGCACAAAGAAATAGTGGATATGACAAGAGCTCGAAAATCTGAAGAGAGTATCAAAGAAAAAAGAGAAGGGCAACCCCGGGAGAGGATGAGGAAACGAAATGATGAAAGACTGAGAAGGGAGCATGTGGAATATTGATGAAGAGAGCAAAGGACAGATAAGAGATGGACAGGAAGCGCCAGGAGCCCGTAGTTCAAGATAATCAATAGCTATAGGGTTTAACTAGCCAAGTTCATGCTCAGTAAACATTTTAATGCGTAATTAATGGATCTCTGCTTGGTTTGTATAAGTTTTGTCAGCGATTTAGAAAATATCAAAACTTTTTTCCCATTAATTCGAGAATCTGACAGCAAAATAAAATATTTACAACAAAAACGGGGCTGGTTTGAATATAAATTTCTTAGAAGTAAAAGGTGCAACCAAAATGGACCATTCCTCTGATTAAATTCAACTCCACTGAAGTTAAATTTAACGCAGTCTAATGGAAAGGAAGAAAAATTAAGCACCGCACAGCTGTGAGCCAGGGCATAATTTGCAATGCAAATCTTCAATGTTTTAGTATCTAGGACACAGACGCTTTAATTTCAGTGACAGGAAAGTCTAGTAAACATTCGTTCTGGAGATCTGGGACAAGTTAGGGTTTAATCGAATACAGAAAAGTCCATGCCATCCCTCCGCACATGCAGGATATGCAAAGTCATTGAAATCTGGATCTTGACTCGAAGTGAGTCATTCTTATTCAAATGAAATTCTGTTCCGGAGAGGCGTAATGAAAAGTATTACTGCTTACTCTCGGTATTTTGCTGTCCTCTCACTGATATTACAACTGGGATTTTTTTGTAAATTAAAGCTTCATCGACGAACTTCGGCAAAAACGGGGAGAGATGTAGTTAATTTTATTTAGACAGTTTAATATTATTATTTTACAAAAAACTGCTTCGCGACAATACCAACCATTATTGGCACAGCTATGTAAACATGTAAACCGACATTTCTTTAATACCATTGGCTCTTAAGTTAACATAAATGGATTTTCAAATTTCAAGGAAACTAGCACTATTAGACATATAGACCATCTGTTAGTTTTCAATCAAATGCTTTAAAACAGATAGGTACATCAAGATCTAAATGTCGTATTACAGGGTTACAGTAGTGATACGGAGAAATTTAAAGCCGAATAAAGTTTAAAGGTCATGGCCAACGTAAGGAAAAACGTCGCCTTACTACCTTGGTGCATTGATTTATTGATCCTCTTCAAGATGTAAATATTCTTCACAATTTCTCAGCCAATATAAAAGAGCGCTTGGTAAAAACTGAGGCCTTTCCTGTTCATGACTCTCAAAATATTTTCTTTTGTATCATATTTTGTTTCAGGGCTGAGTAAGTTAATAAAATTGTTGTGGATTCCACCAATGTCTATGAAGGATATGGTCTACATAATTACATCACTCACCCTCCATGATTTGGTGAGTAAGAAGAGCACACTTTAATTGATGCATATTTTCAAGAGAAGTCACTTCGTAAATTTTGCAGAAATATTTTTGTAAATTGGCCGTGGTTTCGACATTCGGTATAATATTCAAGGTGTCATATACTACAGTAGCCAAACTTCGCTGTTCAGCCTAAAAATGAAGCTATATTGCATGGGAATTCCATATAAGTGATGGTTTCAGGTAAAAATCTCATGAGGAAATTACAGAGTGTTTCAATCTAGATTTATAAGTTCCATCTAATTTTGTAAAGGGATCCATTTTCCACATTTATTTTGACGAAGTAGAATAGAGCAATATGTGTAAATTTGCTGGTACCCGAAAGACTAAAAGGAAATATTATATTAATGGAAAAATCAAAGAAAGATGGTCTCACCAGCTGATATAATATTTTGTAGGCATTATAATAGGCATGTTAAAAAAACATCTCAAATATGCCTCACTCCATCCCTTTGACGGTACCTAATAGCCATGAATATTTATAAAGCACTATCTTAAACTCAGAGGCATAAATAGACTAGCACAAAACGATAAAGGATACCGGTGACGATAAAAATAAAATTTCAGAAAATAGATTTCATCTGATGCATAATAAACGTGAATATACCTACCGACCGACTAAGACGGTCAAGGCTCAAAGTGAAAAGTTAAATCTTTTAACATGTTTTCTGAGGGACTCCGCCGATTTCATCTAAGGAGAAAAAGCGGTTAATAATCGATTTTGAAAAGGAATTTCTTTTAATTAATATTCATCAAGAGAAAGAGAATGAAGTTTGATAAGGAATACAAAGAGTTAACAAGAGAGAATGATCATCACGAAACCATTTCGGTCGATGGAGTTGATGCGAAATGAAGAGCAGGGGAACGGCGACAGGGAACGTAACCTTGTTGCATTTTTAACCCTATATTGTAGAGAGGCATGCAATTCTTATGACACTTGGGGCGTGGCGTGAGAAATTACGCCACGAATGAATCGGACAAGGAGGCGCTGTGAAGAACTGCGAGGAGTGTATAAAGGCAGAGAGCGAGGGGTGTGGGAGGAGTTTGGAGCGATGAACACGAGAAATCCAGCGTCGGGAAAAGTAAGTAGTTTTTTTTTCCAAGGGCTGGCTTCACCAGAGTGACTAGTCAGCGTAATGCTACCTCGCCCATTTTCTCGGGGCAGCTCCTAGGGCTTTTCAAGGTCAGCTGATATTGGCGGATTACTAATGCCATTTTTGGCGAGCGTGATAGCACTTATAAGGAATTACTTCGGCGATAGACAAGGATAATCAATGCGTTCACGTATCGTTAAGTTTTACGATTATTTTTCTCGTTGAAAGTTAACATCATTAAATCTTTGACAGTCGGAAATATACTCAAGGTCGGAGAGTCGGGATATCACCAATCATAGCATTGAACCACACGCAGCAAATTTGGCCTCCTAATAAGGAGGGATATGTTATCCTTCTAGGGTATACCGTCGTTTTTTCCCGGGAAAAAGTAAATAATAATAAAAGGGCTGTTTTCTTCGGTTAGATACTTATAAAAAATTTAGGAATACTTCACGCACAGATCGCGTAAGAAGTTTAACACTTAGTAAAAGAAATTAAAACATACTTTTTCCCATTATGATAAACACAAATATATTAGGAGTCGCAATACTTTTCATTGACGCGAAAAAAATTAACTAGCTATGCATGCGATTTGAGCGTACAGCGTGAAGCAAATTAGTGATGTTAAAACCTCGAACATGTATCTTTATTAGTCACGGAGAAGCTATGAGATGTTAAACAATGTCTATTAGACATTAATATTGGAATATCTGCTCACGCTTCTATTTACAGCATGGCCTTCTAAAATGCATTAAAAATTTGTTTCCACAATGAATGGAGAAAAATGCCAGCACCAACTACTTTGAACATATTCTTGGGCAACAGCGGGGAACACACGTTGGAGTGTCACCTTCTTCCCTTCTTGAGCGTTTCTACAAATTTCATGGACCGAACTCTCCAAGAGTGGTTCAAACAGTTTAACTTTCTTATCATTAAAGCCGAGGCCGGGGTGGGTAAATTTGGAGTAGGCTAACTACTCCCAATTTAACTCGGACGAGGTTGATGATGCAGTTAAATACTTACGTTACAGATCAATAAAAAAAATCAAATCAAACTTAGTTTCGCTCCACCGAAGAAGACTACTTTGTGCACCAGCGTGCACCTTTCCTTCCCTCTTCCCGCCACCTCTCCGTTCTTCCTCTCATCCAATGCTCTCTTCGTTTTACAATATGTTCGCCTCCACTCCTATCTCTCTGGCCATCTCCGTCCATTGATCGTCCTCTTTACGTTTATTGCCTAGGATATTAATTCCATTAGCTCTTCTAACAATTTTTTCGGTTCCTATTCTTTTCATGCGTCAAAACCACTTAATCCTTGCTATTTCAACCTCCTTTAACGGTACCTCCTGTACGTATGCAGTGTAAATATTGGCGCACATTAGTAGCCATTGAATTCATTCTTCAACGATACTTTTCACTAACGTTCACATTTGAAAGCACTCCTAAAACTCGCGCGGAAACTCAAAATCGCAGATCGGGACTGAAGCAGTGCAACCGGCCGCTGATAAACATACGCTGTGGATTATCGATCAACGGCATAATGATGGATGGAGGCTGAGGACAAGATGAGTAAACTTAGTTTGCGTCAGATGTCAAACCCTATGCGGCTATGGTAGAAAATTTGTCCGGCAACGTTCAAGAAAATTTATAATTCTTTTGTGAATTGTTTTTGCTCTGAATACATTTAAATCAATCACTGTTCTGCAAACATCAATCAACTGATGCCTATTCTCGGGGTACCAACAGCGCAAATTAACCATCCAATACGGTCGATTGCCCATTTCATTTTCTACGATCATCCCCCTGCACTATGAACTGTACTGTTTCCATCGGTCATATTCTCTTGAGCACGCTTTGTACGAATCGCGGAATCAGAGAAGACGAAGGAAATCCACGGGCGGCGGCTGATTTCGCAATGCGGATAACGGAGCACGTAGGAATCGCAATTTAGGCATTAAAGAAATCGGTTCCACCCGTAAGTCGAGCATTTCCTGTGACGGGAGCTCCAGTTCAATCCAGCGGGATCGTTTCCAGGAATTTCCAGGGATCAATTCAGAGAAAACGGAAATGTCCCAGTTCGACCGTTACTTCGGAGAGGTTACTTATTCCGTTAGGCAGCATCAGTGCGAGGTAGATTGTGAAATAGAAGGCCTAATGTTCGATATTACTCCATTTGAAAATCTCCATTCCTTTCAATTTTGATGGTTTTTAGTAATGAATGGAGTAAAATTATTCTGTTACAAATATATTGAGGCCAATATTTTTTAGATTCGTAATATAATTTCCGTAGCGCGCAATAACGAAATATAAAACAAAATTTCGGTAGAGACAAGTCATTAAAGACCCTTTATCGTTTCAAATAAAATAACAACGCGCTATGACGCCAGAAGTAAACTATAAAACTTTTCTGCGCTCAATGCGCAACTGTGGCCATTAAAAACAAATACATAAAGGTAAACGAACAGAAAATAACAATGGGACGGCGATATCACGAAATCCTTTGATCGTCTGCAAAATATCACGCTATAATGAAATTGAATTAAAATCCAAGGGCTTTTCTCACAGAAATGAGGTTTTGGTCACCGAACATATTAATTAGGTTGGGCTTTTTCCACGAGCTCTCTCGAATCTCTTTCATTAATTTTTGTCAAGGGACTCTACAGTTTATTTTTTTTAAATAGGCGAGGAAAAGGACTGATTAAAAAAAAAGACTGAGACGTAAAAAACGAACGATTCGAATATCACGGCAGGCGACCCAGAAGAGAGACGGTGAGAGAGAGACGGTGAGAGAGAGAGAGAGAGAGGGAGTGAGAGAGAGAGAGAGAGAGAGAGAGAGAGAGAGAGAGAGAGAGAGAAAATGGACATGCTCACGTAGAGAGTCGCAGCGCAGATAAGGCCTCGTCTTCAGACTCCCTCCATTTCGAATTCCGAGGCACCCTCGCAGGAAGAGAACGTAAGAAGAGTAATTATTATAATAAATCATGGCCTTGCGAAACTATTTGATAGAAGATATTTCTAAATTAAGTTTAATGTATACTTAGAGTAGCGCAAAGCAAGTTAATATATTTTATTTGTATAAATGATAGAAAATGACTCTGCCAGGATATGAAGAAACTGATTTCAGCTATGACACTAAATAAGTCAAACCGTTGACATTCTTATATTTTATATAACTTTTTTATACTAAAATTTTTAAATCTTTCTGTGTGAATTTCTAATTCAATCTCGATTATTTTTGGCTATATGCATAAAATCTATTAATGACTTACACTCGGTTCATTATTCGGAAATTTTAGGTATTTCCGTATAGCTGTAGTAAAAAATCATTTTCGTCAACTAAAATCTCAAGCTAACAGGTAAAATGGTGACGTCAAAACATAAATAAACACCTGTAAGTGAGTGAGCTACATTCAGCTCAAACATACGTTAGAAATGTATTACATGTATCGAAGGCTACTTTTATAATATAATTTCAAACTACCGCAATAGTTATTTTGGTCACTCTTTGGCATCTTCATTACTTTGCTAATGCGTATAAAGGGCGGCTTTAGAAAGTAAGAATTAATAATTCAAACTTCCTGGGTGTTATAAAAATGGAAATTCTCGTTATCGTATGTTTGTATTCATACGAATTAAGCCTAGTTAAGACTTTATTACGAAGATTCCTCTGTTTCAAATGCGGGAAAGTCCTTGATATCTAGAGAAAGAAGGCTGGAGAGTAATGAAAACAATTCTCCGCGCGCAACTCCCTCAATTGATTCAACACGTGCGCCGAAATGAGTGAATGGCTAAGGGGGCTCCGCCTCGAGACTCGTGGATTGACAGCGACGCGTCGGTGATTATGGGGTTGCATTCGTCGCCATCAAATCTCCACGGGCGCGGTGCAAGGGTAAACGGTAGCCGCTATTCGTCTCCGCCGTCAGTCAGCCGGGGCGGAGAGAAATCCTATGGGAAAGGAAGGGGTTAGCTAGGGTACGGAATGATGCACGAGGGAGGGAAATCGGGTTGGGTGTGCACGGGGTGGGATGATGATGATGGTGAGGGGAGGGGAAGGGATGGAGAGGAACGGAAGTAGGACGTCGCTATTGCGGAGAGAAATGCTGATCCAAATGAGGGAGAATGTAGATTGGAAGCTTCGGAGGATTATATGGGTCGAGTGAGGAGGAGGGCGGGGAGGGGGGATGGGCGGTCGGAAGCCCGAGCAGTGGCGGCGGCAATTGGGTATGAAAGGGTGGGTATGAAGGGGTGGAGGGTATGGCACCCGCCCTGAGATCATGGTTTGGAGCAGTGGCGTGGTCAGGGGATCCACTGCGCTATCCCCTCCCCCCAAAATATCCTTCCCCCTCACACTTTACCCCTCCCTAACCTAAGTTCCTTTTGGAAGTTGGATCGCGGCAATGCGGAAAAACAAAGGGGAATTCCGCTTTTTCCATTACGCACGACGCTATTTTCTTCTTTTATGAAAGCTTATGATTTTAATTAAGTTGGAGTTTAATGAAAATCAGATTCAAGAATATTAAGTGATGAAAATAAGAAATGACGGCCATCAGAGAAGTGCTTCTGGGGATGGGTGTGTCGCATACACGCAAAAATTAAGCATTGAAGGTAGTGCGAGCGAGATGGTTCCCTAATCATAATAGAGACCATATTCGATATATACGTTTTAATTTCACCAACTGTGAGACACACGAATTTAATATTGCATTTTAATGGTGCAGTAATATAATTTTACATGACAGAAATTGTAAGTAATCAAATGAAAATATCTAAATAAGTCTTTAACTTGACTCATTTTTTTCATGCGGTACGTTTGATACTCCTTCAAAACGGAAGGATTTTTGTGATCCCGAAGAATTTACTGCGGTGACAATATGATTAATTTTCTAAAATAGTTGAGAAAATACTCAAACTACGACTTATGATTTTGTGACCAGATCTAAGGGTAGGGAAGCCTCATTTGTGGAATAAGATCTCTCTGGAGCGCATACACGTACCATTCCCCATGCAAAAGGCCTGGTATTTTTTGACAAATATCTCGGAAAGTAATCTGGTAAGGGGTTGAATTTTTCATGTTAATGGAAGGGTGGTATTATTTTCTTTAAAATGAGACCAAATTCATTGATTTCTAGGTAAAATGATATTTCGCTCAAACTACCTTAAGTAATTTTTAATCTCTCTTTCTCAAATTGAGGGCATTCAATCGCAATACGTTTTAATCAAATAAACGATTTAATTATTGAATATAAAAGCATGAAAAGTTTTCTTTTTAAGATGACAAGATTTTCCAAAAAGAAATTTCCTCACAAACATTTTGGTAACATATAAAGTGAAACCTACCTCCGCGGCCACATCTCTCAAGCGGTCACCACTCTAAGAGGGCCATTTTCCGATTGAGGGAATGACTTTCATATATATGTACCTATAGGCAATGTAAACTTTCCTTCCCTTCCACGGGAACCTCCTTAACCGACCATTATCTCATGGGTCCGAGGGTGGCGACTTTACTCCTGTTTCACTGTGTACAATAATCTTCCGGGTGCGTGCGGTAAATTAAAAAAAAATACAATTTTGAACAATCACAGAATGCCAGTACCTTTTCACATATTAATTCACAAATAACTGACCCGAATAATCTAACTGAAAGAGCCATCATGTCATGTTTCAAACCGGTAATGCGAAAAAACAAAGACAAATTCCACTTTTTCCATTACGCACGACGCTATTTTCTTCTTTTATGGAAGCTTATGATTTTAATTAAGTTGGAGTTTAATGAAAATCAGGTTCAAGAATATTAAGTTATAAAAATAAGAAACGCCGGCCATTAGAGAAGTGCTTCTGAGAGAAGGTGTGTCGTATGCACTCAAAAATTAAGCATTTAAATAATTTATAGTATCTTTTTCTCAATTTGAGAGAAATATGGAGCCATCATGTCACACCTGTATGATATTCTTTGTACGTTATAGACTACTTTAGGTTCTCAGGGGTGGAATTGCACAACTTGAATCCCTGAAGAAAAAGACTTGAAAATAGGATAGTTCTTTCAAAGAAACTATTTAATAAAAGGCCAAATTTAATCGCACGTGTTCATTCCTACACTTACTTATCCGTAGTTTAAAGGGGAAATATTCTAGTATTTTCCAATTGTATGCGTTGATTCATAATGGCATATAGAACAATTTGGAAGTTTATGAAGGAATCTTATCGAGTTAAAAATTCCGTAGTAATAAATTCTCCAGTCAGTAAGCCCAAGCTTAACCTCGAGTATGACTCCACAAAATTATTGTTCTGAGAACATAAATCGGGAATGCAATCCGAAAAAAATTAATTCACAAATAATACCAAATAAATAGATGCAGATTCATAAAGAAGTAATTAGGAAGACGAAATTGAAGTCCATATTTGGTTTTATGTATACGAAAGAAATAATGTTCCCGGGGATTTTTCAAATTAATCGATATCCCGTGGAAAATATTTCAATATGCCACCTTTCCAATAATACCTTCAAAACCAATAATTCTATTAATTTTTTCTTGAGATCTCTCTTTTCTTGATAATAACCGTTACGTCACAACTACTACTACCAGTAAATGTCAATTCCGTGAAAAAATATGGGATTAATAATTACATAAATAAAATATAAGGAAACATAAATAACTCGCATTATGGTATATACGCGAATTGCCGACTAATGTTTTTGCCAAAGCAAAATGCCTCTATGTAGAGAAAAAAGTCCCTTATCCTTTCTATTCATAAGAAAATACAATGCAAAATCTAAGAAATAGAGGGAAATCCTTTTAAAAAAGAAATCAAAGGTGAAGAAAGCGACTGCGGTCGCTTTTAGGGTCAACCTTTTTGAGGCTTTAATATGCAACTGATGAAGAGTCTGTTTCTTTTCTTTTGAAATCGAGTAAATATTTGTTTCATTAGTTGTATATTAATATCTGTTACTGGAATAAAAACATCATAAGTAATAAAAGAGGGGATATTTGATGAGAGAACTAGGTTTGGGGTCGATAGAGACTTTGAGGCTATTCTCTCGGCTGTAATTATTTTGAATATTAAATTCCAGCACTGAATTGACGCAAAAATTCCTTGTTTCCATGTATCATCATCGGTTATTGCCAGTATAAATATAGAAAAGCTATTTATGCACTCCTTAAACACACGAGGTCTAATAAATAAGTTTCAGGACTCATTTTTTATAAATTTATCAAGAAAAAATAAAACGTATCCAACATAGACACCTCCACGCCGTTTCCCTTGCGTTGTCACACGTTTCTCAATATCGCTCCTATTACTGGCCATTAACAAAACACGTTTCTCTTCTTGTGAATACATCCATGGAGTCAACTCATTATTTCAACAGAAGAAAACGTATTAATGGTTCTGTGGGAGATATTGTTGGCGAGAATTCCCTCGGAAAGCTAAAACATCTGCATGAATCTCACGAAATGACCATGACTCCCATCAGTTGATGGTTTTCTACTCGTATAATACAAAAAAATATCTGAAAAATACATAGTCCATTTTGAATCTCTTAAACCATTTGTGGCACCTTGAGTGGCTCAAAGCTTAATTTTCGTAAGCGGTTGGTTACACTTGTGAACCTTGGAGTAATAAATTTCAAAACCCGAAGCAATACAATAAGCTGCAATATTTATTTGCGATTAAATACAAAAAAAATCGACAAAACACGAAAAAACTGGATCTCGGCAGCAAGTAGACGTTACAACTATCCAAAAAAAAGGTTGATTGCTAGGCATTTCTGTAAATAAGCCACCAGTCGCACGACAGTAAACTGACAGTGTTCGCATCATTCAGTTCTGAGACCCTTTTGATCAGAAGTCCCTATGTCCCTATTCCTTTCTATTACGTATCTGGTGTCTAAGTACTCTAGAATATGCCTCAGCTTGCTCACAGGGCTATGTGTAGTTGTAAATAGGTATATTTCACATGCCTACTCCTTGACATTGGAATTGTTCGCCATCATCCTCATCAGGTGAACGAAATGATTGATAAGAATTACATTTTAAGAATTGAGTTATCTCGTTGCAACGACCAGTAACTCTGGACATTTGCGCTATTTAGAATGGACAGGTAGGTTGTTGTAGGAATGCTCAAAGGGAGGAAAGAAACACAGCGTCACCACTATTACATTACATTACAACATGAACATTACAAACGTTGAGAGCCAGAAAAGGAGAGAGAAAACCCACAGGTCTCCAGTTTAACCGACGGACGCAGAGCTTCCACTGAAAAATTCCAATAAGGATCAGGATTGAAATAAATTATTTCCATATTTACCGGTTTCGAGCCCGGAACATATGAATGGGAAGATGCGATACTTGCGCGTGTACCGACCCAATCTCCCTCACAACTTTGCAATGGCCTATCATCGAAAATATTGTCCTTCCGGTATTGCCTGCAAGCCCGCAATTTGAGAGTACGACTACCCTCAAACGGGATATTTCTAGCAGCGCCTCGTATTCAGAGGGTAGGAGGCTATATAAGAGCTTTTCTATCTAGACGGGTAGGAATTGGAAAGGGTTTTTTTTCGGTGTAAGATGGATGAACTTGTTCATTTATGTGCAGGTGATGTGAACGGGCGTTGTTTAAAAAAACAAGGAAGGGAATATTTTGAGGCTACAGTCGTATATATAAAATTACGAAGGTTCTCAAACTTCTTGATGGGTTACCGCAGGAGTAGCGTTGAAAGTATTCACAGTAAACGGGACAAAACATAACTTTTTTCGTCATTCCGTTCTTATTATATTCCTCCCATATTATTATTTCATTGGCTTATCTGGAATATAACGGCGACTTTTCTTTTTTCACAAAGGGCATTCATCTCTTCCCCTTTCATAAAGAAAGGGAACCGGTGCCCTGGGCTCGTAAAAACGACGAGCCGAAATTTTAATGCCTTCGTGATGGTCGTTGAAGGAAAGTTGCGAAATGAAGCTTTGGGCGGCTATAACTTCAAATGCGGAAATTTGCATGAGAATGATTTTTGAACCACTGTAGCGATGCGCTAGAAAAAGTCCTAAACTGGAGAGGGAACTTGGCTTCCCGAGCAGGGAAATTTGGCCGGGGATACATAACACTGTGTAAGGATAAAATTAGTGCGTTCAGTGAGATATAGGTAATGTAAGTACATATGATACTGCTGATTTCTGCGCTTAGGCTTGACTGAATAAAACGAGCGCTCTCAGCGCTCCTAAATGCATACCTGACGATACCGATTCATAGATAGATGGATTATTCCCTCGTCAGCGTCGGGTACCGTCCAAATCAAACGACAGAGGTGAGCAGTCTAGCATTTGAGAAAGTTGGCTTTACGATCTTTCAACGTACACTCGAGTGTGATTCATTCCCGTTATCCTCCTGGCATATAAATTTGAAAGTGTGTTGGTGAGTTTGTAATCTCATAACGAGCGAATCATAGAAATGATAACCTTAAAATGTTAAAGGTATGTGGATGAAGGGGCACTACTGGGAAGGAAAAAATAAATATACTAGGACATCAAGAATTAATAAATAAAAATTATGGGAAAATAAGTGGACTCTCCTGAGTTGATTTATTAAACTAACATTTCGCTCCTTAGTAGAGATATATGAGTAGAACCTTTAAGCCACGATATAATCAAAGAGCTAAGAATTAGGGGTAGAATGAGGGCCAGGTTGGCCACGGGGTCCAGAACCTGGTACTCCTTTCATTACTTACTTACAATCCGCAACGAAAGTGTGTAGTTAATAACACTAAAGAGGACAAAGACTTTGTATGAAAGACCTCGGGGCTCTTTAGTGGGCCCGCAGGTTGTTATTAAACGTTACTGAACAAGGATTTTGCATGATGTACTGCGCTATACCTCTTTCTCAAATATGTACAAGTGTTGTTGTGGTCAAGATCCCATCTATTCAAGACGAACACAGTTGATTTTTCTCCCTCTTAAATATGCATTCGCTTGTTTTCTCATTGTTCATGTTATTAGTAGGAGCTCAGAATAAGAAATGTTGTCAAAAGATGACGATGCACGAGGACACGCGGTATACTTCAAAAGAGTGGGTTCTTACCGTTGGTGTCGAGGATCGAATAATCTCAAAGAGGTTTTGAAAAGAAAATGACAGATTATTTAAATCAAGTATTTGATTGAATTGTGGGATCCTAAAATACTCACGGACTTCGCTGCCTACTTAAACAACCCAAATAACTATTCACCGGCCAATTACACAAGGTTGAGTCCCTCATCGGAAATATCCCCGAGAACATATGGACTCCACGGGCTATTTGGGCTATTTATATGGCTGTTGCGTCAGGGTCAAACCCTTGGACCACTCCTGTAGACCATAAGTGGAAGCTACATTTCCATTTCCCTGGAAGACACACCAATGGAGTTTTTGACATGAAACGCTCCCTGGAGGTAAAAAAACTTGCAAAATCTTACGGTCATGAGTGAGCCGTCAATATGTGCACTGGCTGCTCCCAGGATCCCAATTAGGGGAATACATACTTCGATTTCCAAGTAGTCAGGTATTTTATGAACATGTTTGAGATACAACCATAAAAATGTTACATAGGGTTTAGGACTTCCGCTCAAATACACCAGAAGGGTAAATCATACCGTAATTCCTTGATTATAAAAGTCACTTCACCGTTTAAACACTTTCTTGAGATTCTTAAGGTCTATTCGTGATCTCCGCAGAATTAAACTCTGCATTTCTGCCAATGATTCAATGGTCTATCGTCATCAGGGCTCAATTACGCTCTATTGGACGAATTGACCATCGCTACTTTGGCAGAACTTCAGAGTTTAAAACGACTGAGATTGATTCTGAAATTCTTCATACACATTCTTGATATGTTTAGAAACTTTATAATGCAACAGAGATAATGATTTAAATCACCATATTAAAGAGTAGCCGCTGATACTACACTGCTACTGCGATATAAATTATTATTATTGAATGCGCTATTTGACATATTCTGCAAGTTGGGGCTCAGGTTCTAATGAAATGCAGCAACTGTTAAGCCATTATTTAAAAAACAATCTATGAAATATTCCACTATAGATTAGTTTATTTCCGCATGAGTTGGTAAAAATAATGCGAAGACTGGTTCTTCGTGTGTCACTTTATTGTGCTAAATAATTTCATGACCACATACGATTATCAAAGCCCTCACCCCGATTGGTTACATGGTGCCGAAAGACAATCTCGCAGTTCATTTTAATTTGGATTTACTTTACTATAATTACTATTTCAGCAACAGTTTCATTTATTATGTTTGTAGCCATCCTCTTCGCTTAAGTTGTTTGGTCTTTTTTCTCATTGCAGTTGAATAGATGCCGATGCGGAAAATCATGTTGGCCAGACAAAGAGGGCCATAGGATGCAGACTAAAGGAACACGAACGGGCTATCCAAAAGAAAGATTGGTATTACTCTGCCGTGGCTGAGCACACACTTTTAGAAGAAGGTCAAAGTATAGACATCAAAAGGGCAAAGGTTTTATGTAAAGAAAGCAGCTACTATCCGCGGGTCATCAGGGAGGCCATTGAAATAGAAAAAAGACCTAACAGCTTACACAGATAGGATGGCTACAAACTCCCTTATACGTGGAAAACACTTTTCCAAAATTGAAGTATAAGAAATTCTGTTACATAATAACCGCCGAAGTTTGTTTCTTATTTTATTTATGATTGTTGTCTCAGAAATCCTGACGAAGCCGGCAGAATAGCCAGGCGAAACTGTTGCTGAAATAGTAATTATAACGCAGTAAGTTCCAAAAACACTTTTATCCCAATTAGGTAGAATTATTTCAGTTATTTTTTTACAAAAACAGCACATAAGGCCGTTATCTTTACATTTAGCACTGAGGATGGACTCCGCCCGCGGCACCTTTGCTAGTTATTTAACAATTAAACAGGGAAATTCCATTATAAATATGTAATTAATTCCTTTAAAAATATAAGGAGAACCGAGACGATGTATGCATGGCTAAAAGAGCAAGGCCTAGCAACAATAATCAACTTAGCTGTCGCATGAAGGGAAGAGCTGCGCTCCGCTGCACTGCCGTGTTGCTTGTTAGGAGAAGCAAGGAGTGGAGGGTTATTTACAGCTCAAAGGCAATAAATGGGATAAGACGAAGATGATGAGTTAACAAGATTCCCGAGTAATTTCAGCGGAGATGAAAGCAAATAACGCGAGAGGGCTTCGCCACTGTAAAGAGAGTTACAACCGTTCCGCCTTTAGAGTTATGGGTGATTAAACTCAGAAATCAGATCAGTTAACAATCAGAAAAGTCAGAAATTCTGTAAATAGACGGAACCGTGAGCATTATACGCCAGATATTACCGTTACATTAGATATAGAGGCATGAGGGCATGGGACAAGTGGCGACGTGGTGAAGCCTGAGTGAAAATAGATGACAGCTATTTGCCCAAATCGCTTTCCTCAATTGCCACTAATATGTATCGTATTGAGGAATTATAATTGGAACGAAGGTATTGATGAGCTGTTGAGAGCTTTCCTCTGTCAAACAAGTAGGTATGGTTTGATCATCTCCTAACGTAATTGGAATTTCTCGCTGAACCGCGGATGCAGGGATCAGTAATTGATATAAGATAACTGATTTGAGATAAATGTGGTATGATGAATCATTTGAAAGTGTCTCCGAATAATAAAGACATTAAAGATAAAAATCAGTGAAAGTTGTATCGACATGCGCAGACGACCAAAGAAAAATGGCCAATGTAAGAGGGAAATTACCTAATATGTGGGGAGAGAGAAGCCACAGTGGCACTAAGAGATAAAGGGTGAACGTTAAACTACCTATACCTTCTTGTATGCCTCTCTACAATTAGTGTAGTACCACAATTTTCTCTTAAATGCACAATTTCTATTTTTTCCCGCTTTGACATTTATTATTAATACATTTAATATTAGACTTTACCTCTACAGGATAGTTTGGTTTTCAAGGGGTACATAAATCTCACTGTTGCAAAAAAGATAGCCTCATGTTGTTATTCTGATTTCCGTTTAGAAACTTTAGCTTATTATTTTTTGTTTTCAATGACGCACTTCACGATCAAAGCTTTCGTTGACTGAGCTATTTGGAGGAGGTAACCAACAGCTGAGGTCATTTGCACTAATACAGCTAAGAGAGTAGGTTCATAATAGAAGAATAATTAAATGAATGGGAGTAATATTGGACATACCGTAGATGTCGGGAATCGCCGACTTCAAACGAAAGGTGTTCACAGCTATGAGGTCAATCCGTGTGCATTGCATTCAAATTGCTATCGCAAGCCCCTGAAGCAGAGATAGATATTTGGCTAAAAAATCAGTTTTACTGCTATCAATCGAGCCCCCGATATTCAGGATGAGAATTATGTATCCTAGTCCGAGCATCAACATAATCCCCTCAAAAATTCGGGCAAAAACACGAAGCAGATGAAGGGAGGAAGGATTGGAGAATACAGCATACGTCTGTTCAGGGCCACTGCACACTAATATGTACTGATCGCTCAGATTATTCCGTGGCAAAAATGGACGGCCACACACAGAAGCGAAGCTAGGTAAGCAGGGTGAGACATGGATTAGTATTCATTGAGGTGGTTGTAAAAAGCCATCTTATGAAACCGTCCGGTTGTAATATGACAAAAACAATGCTCACTCAGCTTCACTGTCTGCCCAGGCGTTTTAAATGAGTCAGCCCCCCAGCTATTCACACGTTATTTATCGAGAGAGATTGAATGTTTGTCTCGATATTGTACCTTGCGATGCATAGGACTTTTAGTCACGCGGCTATTCAACCCTCTTTCAAAATGAAGACATCGAATTGTTTTGCATAGACCCTAATCGTAACGTCATCAATTATAAAATTCTTAGTTCTGAGGGATTTAAAACTAAAACAAATCGTAGGGATAGGATTTCAAGAATATGCGCTAAACTTATTAAGGATGTAAGGGAAAAGCAGTCCAGAATGAAAACAAATGCTGAGGTTGTTCATACTTTTTTACTCAGGATGGCCATGCTTTAGTCTTTCTCTCTTCAAGGGACTCGAGAATATTGGCTGAAATATCAGACCAGCTCTGGTGCACGACGGGACTGAGAGAAAAAAGTTTAGATCACCAGCCTCGGCACGCCTCGGTGTTCAGCGGGCTTTATGTCTGAAAGGACCCCTCGGGGACCTCGATTGATATCTAAGCAAGACGCTGTGACTGCCAAGCGCCTTTCGGAAGGTTTAGCCCTTTGCCACCTTATCCACTTGACCCGTAGTCTCTCTTCTTCCAGGAAGGAGAAGGACAGAAGATACGGCCGTCGCCATACTGCTCGCCGCTTCCCCACTCCATGACCCTCCACGCTTTACACTCTCCTCGTTGCCTCCGCCCTCCGCTCTTGCTCCTCCTCCCACGCGCCACGGCGCCACCCGAACCTCGAATCTTTCAATGGCCCGTGCTACTCTCCTGACTTCCTTCCTTCCTTCGGACCGCACCTTACCTCGAGATCACCACCAATCCTTATCCCCCGTTTCATCCAGAGACCTTTCGGTCGCATGTCCAACCCTTCAAGGCACAATACAACTTCCGTTTATTTTTTCTGCTGTGTTATCAACAACCTTTTTGAACCACTACAAACTTAAGTAGTCTGAGCGAAAAATCATTTTGCTTAGAAATCAATGAATTTGGTCTCATTTTAAAGAAAAATATCTCACCTATCCAAAGACATCAAAATTCTAGCCCTTACCACATTACTTTCGGGGATGTTTGCCAAAAAATACCAGCCCTTTTACATGGGAAATGGTACGTGTATGCACTCCAGAGAGACATTATTGATAAAATGAGGACTTTGTAACACTTAGATGTCGTAAAAAAACTAACAGTGTGTAGTTTGTGCGTTTTCTCATTTATATATTTGCAAATTAATCATATTGTCACCACAGTAGGTTCTTGGCTATCACAAAAAAACCTTCCGTTTTCAAGGAGTTTCAAACGCACCGCGCGAAAAAAAGAGTCAAGTTAAAGACTTATTCAGATATTTTCATTTAATTACTTACACTTTCTGTCATTTAAAAATATATTATTGCACCATTAATAATGTAATATTTAATTGATGTGTCCCACAGCTGGTGAAATTTGAACTTTTAATTCGAATATGGTCTCTTTTATGACTAGGGAACTATCTCGCTCGGACTACCTTAACAGTAGAATTTCTCTACAAACGGCATTTTATTATTAACGAATATAACTTTTGAATCTCTACGAACTTAGCAGTAGAATTTTTCAACTAACGGCATTTTCCAGTCTCCTTAACCGTATCGATGTTGCACCAAACGTACAATCGACATTGGTTTTTAATGGCTATTCGAATGCTACGTGCATGATCACAAAACCCTGAGAAACCGTAAAGAATTTTTGAAGTCTTTTGTAAAAAAGGCTAGGCTTCGTAAATAAAAAACTCGGTAGCAAAACGGGAAAGGAGGTTAGGGCGCAAAATACCAATTCCTAATTGTAGCAAAATAATCCCCAGGCTACTGCTATATTTATTTTTATTACCGGAATATTTTTTATAACGAAGTAATAGTCCTTTCATTGCCAGAAGCCATTGTCGTTTTGTCTGTCACTAAAAATGCATACCCAGTCTAATGATAAAATAGGCAGTTGAGGGAACCACTGGAAGTATTCAAATATTAGGCTTAAAATTATTTATTGACCAGCGTGCCAAATTTGAAACATGTTCACAAGGAAATTAACGGTCCAAAGTAAAATATTCCGTTTTCATTCGTTCATGTAAATGCCCAAGTATGTAATTCCTGACGCTATGGTCTTATTTCCGCCCGAAGGAATTATCCTGACCTACTGACATCTTGATAGATCACATTAAATGAATGTCGTCTGTTGGGAATTATATTTATTTCAACTTCAAAATTAGCCATGGAGATAGAGTGTAGCTATAGTTCACCCAACAAACTTTATAAGACCGTTTTTGTCCTCACACCCATGGTCGAAGAGTTTTTGGAGGTATCCCCGTTAAAGAGCATCAAAAGCGAACATTTTAAAAACTATATCGTACAGTTTTAACGTTGCCAACTCAACGGGGTAATCAGTAGAAGAAGTGGAAATCGGAATACGTAGTTAGAGAAGAATATCGTTCGACTCGATAAATAAAACAAATAAAAGAAGTTTGGCGTAGTTGAAGCTGGGATACTTGGTAGTAGAGGACCATGACACTAAGAACAAACTGAATGTGACAAATATAAATAGAAGAAGACGTGGATTGTACTTGTATCATGATTAACTACGAGTTTCTTGGTTGTTTAAACACAGAACTTCATGGAAAGAGGAATATGGATATAGTACACGAAGTTTCTGAAACGAGCATTTAAGATTTACGTGAAATACACGGTGTATCCTAGACACCATTTTTACGAATAAGAATCAAAATAACACCATGTAGTAAGCAAAATTCCGTTTTTTTCAATTACTAGGGATGAGTATCTACATAAGTTCAATTTTCTTCAAGATAATACCAGCTTTTAATGCAGTCTGTGGTATTGTTTCATTAGAGATTATTTTATCTATTCCTATTCCTCCCCTTAACCCTGTTGAATCGAACCGAATTAATCAGATTTGACACATTGAAGAGTACCTTTTTCAGCATCTCAATGATCCTGAACTGAGGAAATCCATACCATTTTTAACGTATTTGTTGATAATATGCGTTATATTAATAAGTTAATGTTAAATCTACACGTGCAGCTAGCGATATTTTGTAAACTTATATTTTTGAAACTTGAAGAATTAATGCATGCATCTTTCTCAATGGAGTAGATATAATAAAAAACCGTAAATGATTCGCTACACTTGCGGTAATGGTATATTAGAGGTTTGAACGACGTTCCGGCTTCTCCGTCTATCCTCTCCGAAACAAAAGCACTCCGAATTCCCGCACGCATTACTGCTCGCAATAAACGGGACAATAAATGTTTGCAGATACTTCTTTGTCCACGAACCCTTTTCCCAGCATTTGTTCCCTCTCTCGTTTGCCTTCTCATCTCCGTTTCCTGATCACGCCCTCCATTATCAAACGCCTCTTCTATTTTCTTCCTCTCATCCGCTGTGTTCCCATTTGAAGAAGACCGCGTGGTACTCGTCGGAATTTTACGACTACATCCACGCGATATGTATACATATATGTATACGGGGCCCTGACCTTGAGTTGATAGCAGCTCGCGGAGCCGAAGACTTGGAGCTGGGGAATCCCATCTTCGAATAGAGAGCGGTCTTCCTATAGAGGGCCACTCGAGGAAGAAAGGAGACCCGCGAAGGCCGATCCTATTCCCTGCGAGCGATGTTGAGGATGTTTGGCTTCTCTGGATTCAGGCTTTAACTCGATGAAACTTTTTAAAGAAAAAACTTTTCACCCTCAGGCGTCAATTCGTGGAAGTATTTTATACTTAAACCCATATTAAAACAATCCTTGTACTTTCCGAAAAAAATCCCTTTTTATAAGCTCCAAACCTATGTTCCCCTGCCTTTCCATCCAAAAATTAGTTTGTTCTCCAAGCCCTCCGCCCCCCAGCTTACTGGCGTTGGTTACTATCGTAACAATCGATAAATATCATGCAAACAATTGTACCTGAGGATGCATCAAGCTGCGAAACGCGTAGCACATTCATAAATATTAATGGAAAAGTACAAGGATTGTTTTTATATGGATTCAAGTTTTTAAAGAAAAATATAAATTTTCACTCGACGCATTTCATGATGGAATGAGCAATTACATATGATTGATGGCCACTCTAATACTGAGAGGCGAATGCAACTTCCTAAGATACATAACTTGATGTGAATGGAAGGATATACCCTGTTGGTTGAATGTTCAACCGCCGGCTTTATGGCCATCATATGAATTTCTCAATTCGCTCGAGATGGCTAGTGCCTAAAGAGATGCGAGATTGGCCAACAATGCGTACAATTCAGCGTCCGCTTATCAATATGATCTCAACTGTAGATTATTCACGAGTATTTTTTTTTGAGAACGAGAGGTCGTGCAAAATATCCTACTCACGCATACATCACGACGGACAAAACGTTTTATCCGGCACAAGATATTTGATTACATCGCCCGAAGAAAGATTTTAATTAAGACCTACGGAGGATTTGCAACGAACTATTGTTCCTCAGACATGGAATGCACTGATGTTAGATTGCAAAGATTCTCATGAAAGGACTTCAAAATCCCAATCGGAGAGGTGAGTCACGTTCCCCAGGATTAAATTCCTTCATACAAAAACAGAGGTCACACACAATTTTTCCTTAGGCCTGAAAATATTTTGAAGGACCCATCTCAATCAAAAGGAATGCGAAAAGAAAATTCTAATCCTTCTCCAATCGGAAACAAAGCTGCATTGTCCAGCTTATCACTTAATCCTGATCCTTTCACGGGTTGAAAGACTGGGACCGAAAAAGTTTGCCCGGGGCAGCTGCGGGATGGAGGTCAGCAGCGTTCACTAATATCATCTTAGTCCAGGAAATCGCGATTTCTCCATATCAGCGAAACCATCGCAGAGGTGGAGTCTTCGGCCCGAGTCTCGTACACTTTCGTTCCGCTGTGAACAAAAGAATTTTGTCGTTGGAACGATCTCTCTTGTCTCATGCATTAGTTCACATAAATATAACGAGTATCGAAAGTTTTCGTAGCCAACAAAAATTTTCAAGTAATAGTTTTCTTCCTTAGTTTGAGGTGCCATAATAAGTATTTCCTTGCGATTAAATGGCAAATATTTTCAGATAAGTATGCATTTTTCTCTGTGCTCAGAATATTTTCCATTAATTCACTTATTCACTCAAGACAGGAGCGAAACTGCGGATTTTCCCCTAGCTCATTCTTTGCAGAAATAAGGGAAAATGATGTAACACTCACTTATCATGAACGATAAAGGTTGTCTTTCCTTTTTTGAAGTTGAATTCTAATTAATACAGCACTAAATGCCATCTCGCATAGCATGCCTCTAGAAGTTTATGCATATGCATATGCATATAATATATTGATCATTTGGTATTAGTTTTTAGCCATTGACAACACAATTTTTTGCCTCCTTTATATTTTCCTTTCCAAATGCGCATGAATATAAAAAATACCTAATATTTAATCTAATTATTGGCTCTTCCATCATTTTTGAGTCTTGAAGATGATAGATATAATGAGATAGACAACTGATGTAAATGAATAGAATGTTTAGTATCAGGAAAATCATTGGGGTAATACATTCATGCTAGAGGACAACTAATTTTCTGCGCGAGAAATGGGATCACCTGTAACAGAAGAAGCAAAAATGAAATAATGCTCAGAGAATTCCAAGGGAATAGTATGCGACCGAAGGTTCAGAAAAAGCCATCACATAAAGCTTGCAAGAATGCACTACATTTCAGTTTACATTTTGAGTGCGCCCTTTAGGCAGATCAGCTTGAGTATTCGCGGATTCATACAAAGGTAGGATGCGGTGCAAATTTGGAGCTATAGACGAATTATAAAGATGTAATTGACGAAGAAAATCAGACATTAATAAGTTATGCGACGATTTTAGTTGGAAATTTTATGGAAACTCAGCTAAGTAGCAGTGGAAAACAAATTGCATATATTCTGTGACACACGGCCTCTTGATGACAGAGGTAGAGAGAGAAGTAAAGGGAGAGAACCATAGAGGCACATTAAATATGCTTACTACAAATATGTATAAATACTTCAAGAATATTATAAGGGACGATCAGATCAGCTAAAGACCTACGTAAGGATGAAAACGGTTCGCTGATAAAAGGAGAGCATCCGAAATCCAATATTCTACCTAATAACTAATAATGATTTTTGGGAAACTGCTCCTATGCAGGAAAATTCACGTCATTCACCATAATACATCAGTTACACCATGTCAGCTTCTACTCCATCACAGAAAAGAGTGGTATTTCTCAGGGAAGGAAATTTTCAAGACTAGGATCACTAGCTCTGTAAACTTTTTTCGAAAAGTTTCCCGGGGAGGGTATTCGGCGCTCGGGGGCGTGGAGACAGAGGTTGCCGCCAACGATATTCCTGGGGATCCGCTTTCCGGCCCTCCATCCTTCGCCCTATCTGCCTGCATCTCCACCACATCTCCTCCCACAACCGCAATTCGTTCTCCCCCAAACAGCTTCACGATTTACGGTCCATTAAACTGGCGCACTGGGAGCGTTTTTACGACCCACTTATATTAGCTACCATTGCCCTCGGTCGACCAGCTGAGGGTGCGACATCACACCCGTTCCTCTCCTCTGCGCCTGCCGCGGCGGAGTGGCGGATCGGTCGAGGAACCAGACGGAAGATCTGCGCCCGGATCGGTTCAAGCCTCGCACGATTGTGCCAGAATATTTTTTGCGAAAGGGCTTGGCATGTCAGGGGTGGTAGTTGGAGTTCGCGTCTCGTTGTAATGGATGGAATCGAATGATGGAGGCATCTTTGCACACCTGGGAAACGACCCACTCATCCAATCTCACTCCCCACTGTCCAAAGTTGAAATAATAATAAATGGGTAAAAGGGGTAAAGAAAGGGGGAAATTTGAATAATTTTCGAAATGAATATAAAGAAACATCAAGAAAATCATAGTAATTGTGAATTAGACACTCATTGTTTCATGCATTAATTTACGGAACAATCATCATTGGTCGTTCAATCCTAAGATTGGTTGACTGAAGCACTACAGTCTTTCCTATCTAAAGCTTGGTCCCTTACTTCCTGGTAGCTCGTCCCATGTACGCTACTCTTTATTTATTCCATGCATTCATTCATGGGTCTTTCTCTGGTGACATTTCCCTCTATTTTCTCTTCATCTATGCTCTTCTCAAACCCAGAGCGCCTAAAGGTGTGTCCAATCCACTGTACTATTATTATCTGTATGGTGTTCATATGGTCCTTTCCTCTTCGCTTCTTCTGTAAATTTCATCATTTCTCATTTGTTCGGTCCATTTTATCTTCCTCCTCCAGCACCAGGTTTCGAAAGCTTCTCTTATCAAGGTTTCAGATTAAACACGATAGAAGTCTATTTTCACGGTGTTTATGGATTTTCAAGCTTTTAGTGCCGCCGAAGAGGTGTTGATACATTTATGCCACTCACATCGCTCTCAGTGGTTCAGCATATTGTGTGAGTAGTTGAACAGTGATATTATTTCAAAACGACGACCGAATTGCATCAGAAGAAGTCCTTGAGGGTGTATTAAATAGCATTGCTGCAATGCCTTTGCCAATTTTACTTCCTCCTGTGATTCCCACTCCAGTAATTCCATGCAGGAAGATGTGCAAATATTATAGAATTCGCGGAAAATTCTTTGATAATTAAAATGTACAGGGAATGATTGGCTTCTCTCATTAGCCCTATCGGAAGTTTCTATCCTAATATACCTTGCATGCAGTGAAATTTTCCGCAAAATGTTTAAGTGTTGTGATAAATTATCAAGGATCTCGAAAAAATAATTATCATAAATAGATTATTCTTGGGAAATGAATTGAGATCCAAGAAAAGATAAGGATCAATAAAGTCGGTAATATAGAATAATTTTGAAAATTTAAAGATTTCGCTAATGAGACGCATGATACAAGCAACATGTGACGAAAGCCTATTTCCTTTGAATTTTTTGTATTACAGTCTGAAGTAATACTCTCTGAAAAAGAAATCAGTCGCAAGGATGGCAGCTTTCACCAATTCTACGCTCGGAGATATCAGAGAGTGAATCAGCATAAATTTAGCATCTCAACTATCTTATTTATTAGTTTAAAAATTTATTAAAAATTGTACACGTAAAATCATCTTCATGCCAAGGTTGACTTTGCTGATTATACTCGAATGTTGAGTGACATTTGGATGCTGTACAGAGCACTAAGCCAGAAGAGGTCAAGGCAGCTAACGTGGGAAATAAAAATAATATTTTAATAAAATTATATTTTTTGGACCAAAACCACACTCAATAAATTCCTTTGAATATAAACACATATTATTCGAGGCAGAAATTTGTGACTTTATCGTGACATTTTTGAAAAATGTAAGAGGAAATGGAAAAAAAGTATCATTACCCTCTATCCATCATTCCTAATGAATAGTTCGCGTTCTATTTCATCCGTAGAAGCCTGAACACCTAATACGAGAACATTGCTGGATATGTGCATATCTCATTATGATGAAAACTTCTTTAATAGACATCTAAGTGTGGAATTGGTACATTATTTTTGTATTTCAAACCATCATTTTTAAGAAGTTGAAATAGATTCCCACTGGTTTTCAATACTGCTGCTTTAAAATACGGGATTACACCATCAAATTACAGGTTTACACTTATGGCTAATATTATGGTGTTGAATTTATTGAGGAAAACTGGCAAATTATCATAGCATCGATCCATTTCAACGTTAGTTCCTTTACTTGCAGTTGTCTTATATGTGCGAGTTGGAGGCGAAACTTCGGGTGAATGAACTTATGAGATACATGTCGCTGTTCTAGCAGGAAGCGTTCCAAAAAAAGGAACGCAAAAGGCATTAGAGCATAATAATGAGTTAGTGTGACGAGAAATCAAAGAATATTTCGCACATAGAAATGTTTTCCAAGCGGTGAATATATTTTCCCATCTAGAGTTTCAAGTCTTCCGGGTCACCGAAGAAATGGCAGAAAAAAAGCACTTCACGGCCTTGATCGATGGCGAAATTTGTGACAAAAAACGAAGGCGTGTCTGTTTTGCCTCTAAGTCATTTTCGGAGCCAGACTCTCACTCCAACAGCCATGAATGTAAATGGGGGGGAGGGAGAATAGGAATTATTATCGACACCTACTCCTTCCTCCTTTTGTCATTCACCCATCGACTACCGCTAAGGGCGGCCGGCTAACAGGTGAACCAAGCGTTGAGTTAAAGAGGTTAAGACCACATTGAAGCTAAAAATAATGCCATTATAAGTTGACTGCAGACTTTCTTAGTGTATTTCCAGACCTTTACCCCATAAAACCCAGTTTCATAAGTTTTTGTATGAAATTAACAAGGTCTTGTAAATAACCCTCCGTTGCTTGGCTTAGGGAAAGACAACTAAAATCCTACGCCCAAATGTCGGATAGAATGGTGACAAGCGAAATCGGCCATTGGCCATTACGAAACGATACAAAATCACCGGCAATGACAAAGTATTGGGAACAGTTTCGAGCCGGTGATTGCTTTGAATATTAAATAAATGCCGTTCCGATAGTATTAGCAATAGTAAGCGTTGATAGTAGATTTAATAATCATTTATTTGACTAGGGTTAATAGATCAACGAAGTTGTTATTATAATGATGAGTAACGGGAAATATACTCGTTGATCATGCAGCTGTGCGCAATTGCTGACAAGAATATGTAGCAACACAGAAATATTTAAAACATTGATTTTTATTCTTGCTTATTTGCTAGGCCAATATTCAACGATTCCACTTTAAAATCTCTCTACATTACATTTAATTCCTCTGTTCATAAACAAATTAAGGTTGCTATGCACACAACTTTGATACCAGATCGCTAGAAAAATTGAATGTGATCCAATTCATGCCAGAACAAGGCAAGCACAAGCGATCACCGCATGCCATCTCTGGCATGCGATTTCACATGGATAAAATTACCGCGAGCCACTATCCGCACAAGGCTTTGGTGCTAGGAATATCGCCGTGTGCACAAGGATTAGGGGCATTTTTATTAAATACTTTCCGTTTGAAAAATAATTGAAATAAAAATTTCTGTTTAGAGTTCAGTCTCTCAAATAACACTCTTTACGTCGAAAGACTTAGGCTTCAAGCATTCTCCAGCCCCCTTAATGACACGTCATTCTAAGCGGTCTACTTACGTATGAAGTACTTGAAAATTACATTCAGTCGAGAAAAGTGAGGAATAATACATCTAAGTTGAACCCTGAGAGTTTCCACAGGATTGGAAGCATTTGAATACCAGTCATTTTCGTGCGAGGCAAAGAAGTAAGGAAATATTGACGTTGGCATTTCCAAGAATTTCCATTGGAAACCTTTACTAATTAATTTGATGGTTGCTCAGCTGTATTAATACTTGAGTCTGCATTCACAAGAGTAATTAAGGAGTATTTTTATTCTTGCTTATTTGCTAGGCCAATATTCAACGATTCCACTTTAAAATCTCTCTACATTACATTTAATTCCTCTGTTCATAAACAAATTAAGGTTGCTATGCACACAACTTTGTCCATCCTTCCTCATGTCATCTGTGCGAATAAAAGCCATCTAATTTCATACGAGGTTATTAATACCTTACGAACTCCCACATACTAATGTAGATCACCTCACGGGGATAAAATTAGGGAAATTGGCTGAAGTACAGGCAGGGTTAAAATGTCGTTTTTCTCTCCATCTATATGGGACTACAGGGCTGGCAATGAGACTTGGTACTAGGTTAGCCAACAGGACGTGTAGCTGATTTTCTCCATAATTCTAGCGTCTTGTCCTTCATCGTAACACTAACACCAAGTTTCGCATGATCCCTGCATGACTCTTGTATCTCTTTTGCGTAGTTTCAATATGCATTAATTCAAAAGTTACTGCAAAATAGGTAGGTAGTTGTGTAGCGCATGCTACTGAAAGTTACTGGTGCATAATAGTGCATATCGGTGATAACTTACCCCCTGCCACGTACCCTTGACGTGTCTTGCAGGATAATATGTAGACGCTGTGGATGTCTATCTCTTTTACTTTATTTGATCAGTCAAATATATCAAAGCAATAAAAGATTTTGATAATTTCGCCAGCATCATATTCAAACCAGGGTCCTCCTACCATTCTGGTAACGTGTGTGCTGATTGCCTACTTCGCGTTTGTTTTTTTATGGAATACATATAAAGTAAAATTGACTCTATCCCATATGCACTAGCCTATTCTAATCTTACTTAGTTACAGTTTCATCACTCTCAAAATACCTTCTTATAATCTACTGACTCGTTATAGTAATTACCTCCCCTTTTGGTACTCGCATACTTGTTTCATAGCATGGTGATCTTGAAATCTTCCCCGTAAGCAATTGAATGTATCTCTCGATTCCATTTGGATACCTTCATCGTTCTCCATCCTCTCCCAATGTCATTCCCTTCCTTTCTTATCCCCTAACTTGACCAGCCATCGCTTCCTGGTGACCGTGATGTCGTTTGCAGACGTCTATTCCGTTCCCGCATAGCGACAGAAAGAACATAACGCAGCCTACCGACCGACCCCTATCTAAGGGAGTTATAATGACAATCCCGCGCGAATGAAGTCTCCTCTCGGAAACATCTGTCGATTTCTCAATAGGCATTGCGGGGAGGGAGTTAGCCTCCTCTCATCACTCGGCCTCTCCTCTTTATGCTCGTATGCTCAGAGCTTGAAGACTTAAAAAAAAATAAATTCGGAACTAGCCGCACAGTAACTTTATCCCATGGACTGTAGTGCATAGCACCCGCACAGGGGTACCTCTGGCATTACATGCACGATACCTGTGAGGACAACTTGCTCCTTCAAGCCGCCGTGAGGTTCACCGTGAAAGAGGACGCCTGGGAAGTTTAATTGGCTAGAACACTCGGCGCGAAGTCGAGGGATCTGGGTTCGATCCCCAGTTCAGGCGAATGATTTGTTTACCGTGAATTTCACACAAGATATTAGAAATCTGAAATATGCAAATATTTACATCGTGACAACTTTCTCGTCTCTATTTAATAAAAAAATGCAATAACTTGGAAATGTTTCAACGTACTACACCTATTGTGGCCCTCGGCACATTGTACTGGAATTATTTGATCACCTACGACATTACAGAAGGTCCTTAAAAAATGGAGGCTCAAGCATTAAATCGGAATAAAGTTGAATAAAGCTTTTCATGAGTTCAGTTGATTTCATATTTCATTAATTTTACGATTATCACAGTGTACAAAACAACATGATGGCATTAGTATAATTTCAAAAGTGCAATTACAAAACTGAGATGGATTAAATTTAATTTGACATGTATTTAATAAAAAACAAAATTTATTTCCGTAAATAATAATAATAATATTATAATATTATATATGTGGACCCCAGAGATCAAGGGGTCTGAGTGACATTAAAAAAAATAATTTAGGTACAGGAATGGGATGTGAAAACATAAATCTTTTAGGTGGTAAAGAGATCCAATCGATTTTCTTGACAGGTGATGCTATCTAGGGTAATGCCTCTTAACTACTTAGTGGGCTGTACCAAACATTTTCAACTTTGACTAAAGTTTTCTCAAAGCAACGGTTTTGTTACTTAGACCCGTTGACTTCTGGGGTCCTCATATATAATAATGAATAAACACTGCAACAATAATCCGTCAATTTTTAGGGGAAAATACTTTATAGGCTTGGTGCAGCTTGAGAACTAACTCCGCTGCACCAAAAGCTACCGAGGTTCAAACCGAGGCAGAGAGAAATGACAATAATAATAAAATCCCTTATTACTTTTTGTCTCGTAGTAGTATTCTAGACGTTGATATATGCGACATGGTACGTAAACTCTCACCATACTCGGGAAACTAGCCACTACCAATGCCAGTCACTGTAATGGTTTCCTTCTTCGCTACCGTCCAAGATCCCTCAACCCATGTTTTCAATGGAACCCTTTTGTATCTGTAAAAAGTAGAAAAAGGTGACATGGTCCAAGATAATAAAGATGCTACTTATATCCACGCCTTGTCTTCACACAAGGGTTTTTTAATCACGAAAAAGATTTGTAGCTTTTTAACCCTCGCCACATTAAAGCTTAACCATTACTTAAAAGAAAAATTCGTAGAGGCACTAATAAATGAGCTACCTCGTAATCTTTCATCTCACTCAGTCTAGATACACTTCAACCCGTTTAGAAAATAAAAATCGTTAATTTAATACTAATATTATCTTAGGTGCCATAATTTATGATTCTATATCGCGCCGAATAAGCAAACACTATAGCCTTGAGACAAACGCAACATCCACGCCTGTTGCAAGATAGATTTGGTAGCCTAATCGGAAAGTTCACAGCTTTTCTACAGCGTTTGGGTTAATTAAATGCATGCCAATATCATTGGAGTTTGATCAACTGACAGTACGTTTAATCTGTAATCGTAGTCTCCAACCACTGAGTTTAGAAGACGAGGGCCAGGCTCATAAATTAGCTCTAGGCCAAGCGACGCTGGAAATTGTCTGCTTAGCTGTGGGGAGCCGCTCCTTTCCAAAGACTTTAGTATCTAAGGCATCCCACTAAATAACTCCGCTTCTGTTTATATTGTAAGTTAGGAGTAAACTTTTATTAAATTTCTCTCGGTTTTGAAACCAGCTCGCTATGTTGGTAGCTGAACCATCAATCTACGGAAAAACCATGTTAATGATATGTGAAAAAAAGTGAATATTTTTTTTTATATAATAGAACAAAAGCTTTTAAGTGTACTTTTGAAGTTTAAAAACATCGAATGGATAAATACGAAGTAGAGGTATGAGAGGGCATATATATTCCTGTTATCTGAACATTTACTTTGATGTAAATTGTTTTGTAAACTTCAAGGCAGGAGATTTGGAAAACACAGTAGCTAAATTTTCGGTCGTTCATTTCCACGCAAATATTATTAAGTATATTTTTGGGCAAGAATTTTTTTCATTTCATTCTCCAGTTATGTGGAGTTTGTTAAAATAATGCTCATTTGTGCATTTAAAAGCATCTGGCACCTCCTGCCAAAAGGCCGTGCCCCTTTCCCCCTCCCCTTCCCTCCTGGACCAGCGCAACCGTCTCCAACCACACCACTCAATTCACCGCCGACCGCCGCACCATTTCCCTCCCCTTATGATTGAAGGCAGCGTCTCCAGGATTCGGATTTTAATTAAGCGAAGGACCCGGTTGGCTTTTCATTTGCGGCGCCAAGGAAATTAATTCCCGGGACTTGAGACACTGTAGAGATGGGAAGGAAGGGAGGGAGGGGTGGAGAAGAGGAAAGGGAGGCAGGCAGACGCCAAAGCAGAAGCCCAGAGATCACGGAATATCCATAAGACACATACACGCTGGATCTCCAGCATCTCATATATTTCCACTGCCAACAAGAAAAAAAGGTTTATGTACTTAAGTGATACATAGAGAAGTAATTATAAAATATTGGCTCCTTTTTCAATAATCTTCTCCTTTCATCAAGTGGAACGTAAAGCTTTTTCAGTTTTTCAGAGCATTCCGAATAAGTGTGTGGACGTCTGTCTGCATAAACTGCGTCCGTGAACAAAGGGGCAAGATTTAGTCTAAATTGCGGATTGTGATACATTTAGCATAATGTTAAATATGAATTCAGTAACAGAGATACACATTGGTGGATAAGTATAAATGATGAGTTAATACTATGATGAAAATATTCATTTCTATTCTTCTATGATTGCAGGTACTAGATATTGGCACAATATTGAAAATGTTCTGTAAATGCCAGTAGCCAAAACGTTTTCAGATAAAATAGAATAGGATATGCGAATATTTACAAAGTGTCTAATACATACGTGTTGTAATAGGTGGAAGAGAGACAGATAACCACACAACATAGAATTTTGACAACAGAATTATACCAGCTGTCTTAAGAATCATGGATATTTTCAACGACAGCAAAACGTCTAGAAAAAATCCCGAATAGTTACTCCCAAATTAATTATCATCCCGTTGACCCAGGCTTGAATTCCGGGAGTGATGGAGATTTTTCAGAGGATTCCCAATCTCTACTTGGGTGTTATGGGATGAGAACTTCAAGAGAAGTACTTCTTTGCATGGAGCGTTTAACAGTGAGACCCTTTTTGTTATGAATAGGCTAATGCCGACGCCGGGTTTCTTTCCACCCTCCCTTAACACCGAAAATTATTTTTTCCTTGCCTACTCACCCATGTATTACTCATGGCGCAAATGACCTCGGTTGTCAGTCAGAATCACTTCTGCTCGTCCGTATATCTGCCTCTGAGTACCTAAAAGATCTGCGCAGAACTTTTTCTGACTCACTCTGCTTCCAGTATCTTAAAAATATCTCAGAAACTCCGATACCAACGAGTTAAACACCGACTTACTCATTTGTAATCCTTAAATAAACCCAATCCTCAAAATATCTTTTGAAAAAATTCAATGTTACTTCAAGGAAGCAAAAGGCATTCGTTGAAATTCAAAGGGAGTAAGAAAATATTGGTCATAATCTATTAAATAAAAATAATATCCCTAAAATTTGCCGTTTAAAGCGTCAAAAAATCAACGATAAACTGCATTGTACGCATTGTTTTTGTGACTTGGGTACAATACACTTGAAGTCCGCCTGCCATCTTAATAATTGAGCTAGGCGATAGTGGCTCATGCAGCGTGCATTGGAAGAGGATGCAATTATGCAACCACTTTTTGCAATTAGTTGAGATGAAAGTTTTAGCTTCAAGAATTAATATTTAATTCGGATTTTAGAACGTAAGTATCAATATTCAAATCGACATTAGGAATTCTATTTAATAAATTCTGATGATTTTCTGGATTAGGGGGCTGAATCTCGCCAGTGGTGACAAATTATGAAAACCCGATTGTTGCATTGAATTTCTAAGTATGTACTCTAGAATCACACAAAATGTCAGATCAATCGGTTCAGTATTTTTTGAAGAGAAGAGTAGCCACATTCTCACACACAGTCAGGTACCATTCAATTTTTTATATTGATACAGATGAGAAAGGAATTCAAATATGGAGATAGCGTCGATAATTCGTGCGCCAGACTTGTGGAGAAATCAATAACACACAGGAATAAGACGTAGACTGAAGATATTTTGTGGACACCTTTGAGAAGTACTCGGCCAGGGAGAAACTAGGGAGAGAAGACGGAAGACGCTGTGGAGGAACACACAAGGAGAAGGTTGTCGGTTGCGACACTTCGCCGCCCGCCTCAGTTCGATTGATACAAACCTTGGCGGGGGAGAGCCGAGTTGCGCAAGATTAGCGCTCGCAGCTGAAACGCGACGGCGGTGGGGAGACGGATGATTGCAGTAATTAATATATGCGCGCAGAGGGGGGAAACCGCAACGTCGACCCGAGTGACAAAGCACACCGCAAATGAATGATACGCCATCTCTTAGAGACTCGATGGAGTGGAGAAAAAACGAGTGCAGCGCCACATTAGCCAGGTTTTATGGAGAAAGGCTTCTGCCGGCAAATGAATCGAGATGTGCGAGCAAATTACGCACCACTAACTGCACCTCGGATCCGATGAATTATTTACGCCCTCAAACGACGGGTGAAAACTTAAAAGTCATAACTTATGACTTGGGAAACGTCTTCATTGAGTAAGAGCGAACAGACCCGAGGTGAATATTCATCGAGAAGGAAGTTTTTGGGGTAATAAACGGAGTAATTTTCTGTGACAGGCGATAAATTGATGAATAAAAAGTGAGTACGAAGCCTGCAATTTGATAAAGATATCTTTCGAGCATCAATACAGGTAGCCACTTTAGATCCACACCCTTTCGCGCACCGTTGCCCGAAGGGACGGCAGTTTACCCGCATGAATAACGGACCGTGGGCATTACAAGGCGATTGGAAATTATTTCGTCCCGATAAACCAGAGGAGAGGGCGTAAAAACATGAAAACTCAATTAGGCTCTTGGATTATTTTCTACGTAGATACTTCTCCTCTAGCGTCACGTGTACTCACGTCTTTCCAATGGAAAACTTTCTGGGAGTCAGTAATCGAACGTTTGAGAGATTTTAATTCGATGATAAGGATGGTGTCGGTGCAGCATTTCTAGATACCGGGTACAGCCGCACCTTCGGGTTTCCGGTGGGCACCTGTTTCATGAAGATACACGGATGATGAGGAAAAGGCTATACAGAGCATATGGATTTTATTTGCAGATAAATTGGCTTCCGTGGGGACCATTATCAATTTCCAACGGCAAATATAGTAGCTGGAGTTAATGAAGATGTTTCATGCACTTTCCCGCCGACAATAATCCGTACGATGTTAATCTCTAGAGCCGGAAGAATTTACGAGTGATCCTTATGTGGGGATGGACAAAATAACCAAAGACCTTCTATCCGCTTTACGATGGAAATGGAAGAAAATAATTGCCTTCCTTTTCTCGACGTTTTGGTCTCCAAAAAAGAAGACGGCATGCTAGGACACTCAGTGTACCGGAAGATCACCCACACGGACCGATACCTACGTGCGCACTCGCACCACCACGCGCATCAGAAAGCAGGAGTTATGAAAACTTTATTTCATCGAGCACGCGTAATATCTGACATATCTTCCTTCGACCTAGAAAAATCCCACGTATGCCGTGCATTCCGTAAGGATGGATACCAGCCTGAAGTTATCCAAAAGATAACGAGAAAAATGGAAGACACTATGGACCGGAAAAGGGCCTCCGAGGATAAGCCAAAACCTGCAGCCTTTGCTATCAGTCTTTATGTTTCCGGCACTGGTGAGAAGATAGCCAGAGTACTTGCAAAACACAACGTCGTCACCCGTTTCAACTGCGTCCAGAAAACCTCAGACATCCTCTGCAAGGCCAAGGACCGCCTACCAGATAATACAAAAGAAGGTGTCTACTAGGTGAAGTGCGAATGCGGGAAATCCTACATCGGGCAGAGATCGAAAGCTCTCAAATGCCGCCTGAGAGAGCACCAAAGAGATATATAGAATAGGCAGCTACGCAAATCCGCTCTGGCCGAACACACCTGGAGTGGACCTTGTCACAATATGAATTTCGAAGAAGCAAAATTAATAGCAAGAGAGAACCGCTACTCCCCAGACTCATCAGGGAGGCCATCGAAATCGTAAAAACACCCAAAAACATCAACAGAGAAAATGGCTACACTCTCTCCTACGCCTGGAAGAGAATTTCCGTTAAGGAAAAGAAAGCGACCAAAGACAGCGCACCAGACTGAATTGGCGGGAAAATGACCGGCAATATAAGACGGACTCATTCACACGCATCGTCACTTCTGACCTGAAGAAGACAGCTGCAACGCTGTCGAAACTGTCGTCTACGACAATGGAAACACTCGGAAGAGAACCCGAAAAGTCGTCGATCCTTGCATTGATTTTGGAGATTTAAGATCTCCATTAGATGGGTTCTGTTTTTACATGAAATATCAGAAAAAAACTTACTGAGACGTCTTCAAAGGAATAGGATAAAACCTCAACTATATTGCTTATGAATGCTACTTTAAAACGCTTGCTTCAGGAAGAGGACGAATCAAGATTTTCAGATGGAAACATTGTAGAAAGAGTAGTGATAAGTATCTGAGTTAATTGAACTTTTGAAATGATAGTTATCTTATCCCAAGGATAGGAATTTGGAGTACCCAGTGTTCAATTACTCAAATGTTTCATGCCTTTCTCATGTACAATACAATGGACCATTCCGCTGCCTTCAGAACCGAAGAAAGCATTGTACAGGACGCTGATAGGAAAATATGAAGCAAAGCTTACGACAGTTTTTAAGGGACTCAAGGGTCCAAATCCTCCTTTCCAGTAAAAAAGTAAACGAATATTCCACATTTGAATACTAATGTACTAACCGTGCACATACTTTATAGCATTGTGCAAACACACAAAGCATATGTATTATATAATTTGAGAAATCAATCAAACATGGAGACAAAATATTAGAGAGGACAAAATTTAAAAAAAATTGAACTGTTTCATCGATACGTCGACTAAGATTACGAGAGTACCAACTCACAGACATGTTAGTACAAGAATTTCTTTACGATCATCTAACCCAATCTTTCTTTTACCCTTAACTAGCAACACGATATCTATTCTTTAAATAAAATTAATATTATATTCTCATGATGATGACTCATATCTCACGTGATGAAATATTTCCACGATGCTAAAGCCTTTCAGAAGTCCCTATCCGGTGCACTTTGAGAGATGTCCATCAATGAGGAGGAATAGCGTCCGTGCGATAATGCTTTTGGTACCGCGCCTTCGGGCAGCGTTCACAGCGCTCGTTTCTGGAATATATGAGGGTGAGGGGGGAGGGGGAGGAGAAAACTAGGGATGGGAGGGAGAGGGGAGGAGGAGAGGAGGAGGTTGCGGTGACCGCAGATGGAGCAGGGGTAGGGGGGAGGGAGGGTGGGAGAGGTTGAATGAATGCTTCGTGAGATTATTCGGGCCGTGGGATGGGACAGGTTGGGAGATAGATAGAGAGGCAAAGGGTTATTAACTTGTAAAGCATACCGAGCATATGCAAGCTACCCGGAGGCCTCCAGCCACGATGAGCAGTTTCAGAAAGTTCGAGAGATCAGATGGTGTGAGGGAAGGAGGCAGAGAGGAAGGGAGGGGGGAGGAGGCGGAGAGAGAGAGAGAGAGAGTACGGGAGAGCAAATTGGAGAGAGAGAGAGAAAGAGAGAGTTGAACCACGAAGGCGTGCTTTTGTCTTCCCATCAAGTTGTATGTAACTTTAATGCTCGTGATTTTTTCGACGAAAATTCCCATTTCGCAACCGCGCCTCCGAAAGTTGCCTCCCTTTCGCTCCCGCGAATGATTTTAAGGAGACGGGCGAGTTGAAGGGTCGCCTTCAAAATGAACGAATATTTCACCAAACAAATGGATGTCGTTTTCATTTGTAGATAAATTATGATAGTACTCAATTAGTTTATGATATCATAAAATTAAAACCTTAATGCTTTTATTCCAATTGGAAGAAGTCTGATCTAAGTTCAATGCGTAATCATGATACTGAAGGATGAGAGGGAAAATTATATGTTTAGGCTGTTTAAATTTGAATACACATCAAGCAGAGAGGTAATGTCGCGCTAGATTCAGTTTTTAGTTGGTAGTGTTTTATAAGTGTTTCTGTAAGCTTAAATTGTTTTCAGCATTAAGTTTAAGTTAATTTCGGAAAAATTAAGTTTATGTTTTAGATTTAGTAATTAAGTGATAGATTATGGAGTAAACTTCATCCGGTCCATGTTGCCACCGGGAAAAATGTGTACTTTTCGTAGCACACTAGCTAAACTTTTACTTCGGTTAGGGCAAATTAAGGCCAGTGAATGGGTGCACGTGATTATAAGCTAGTTTTAGAACGAAAATTAAGAAAAATATTATTGAATTCGGAGTGTAAGGAAGACCAAGCATCTTATAACATTTATAACTCTTCAGTGGGTCAAATGAAATAAACGTGAGGATGGCTAAGATTTTCACTCGCATTAATTTTAATTTCTTATCATTAATATTTTACATCTTTACGGTTTTAAGTTTTTAAGCAATTAATTCATGTTATGACAAAAGATGTTACTGTTTTTCGTCGTGTAATTAGGGAGTCATTTCGCAAGTTTAAACATGCAACTAACCTGGAAAAGTAAACATAGTATATATTTAACAAAACATCTTTAGTAGTGTTGCCGCAAGACGAGACTATAGCTGAGAATTCGAGACGAGACGTGACGATCGACTTCCACGAGACACTCAAAAGTCTCGAAATACAGATAAATATGATTAATTGGTATGTTAAATTTGCAATATAACGCATCGCAATAAAATGCAATTTGCATTATAACTTTGCGATAAATAAGCTAAATATTAAAAATTATTTTTTCCGATACTACTATTTCTGATGGCATGAACGTGACATAGAAAGCCAGGTGAGGGAGTGTTATTGGCTTACTGCTTTTCCTTATCACCTACTTAATACTTACTTACTTACTTATACCTTGGAAAAAGTATCCAGCGATTCTATTATCGGCAATTCTATTCTATTGTCTTTAGAAAATATACTACTTTCTAAAGCAGTAATTTTCCGCAAATTCTACGACATCAGTTATACTCATATATGTTGGTATACACTCATATATGGTGTAAAGTATCGCCCAGCGGCACTTGCAATCCTGATTAAAGTTTACCTGCTAAGAAAAAAGAAACAGCAATTTTGTATTGCGCATCACACATCACCTCGGAGAAAGGTCGGCTGACGATTGCAATTACTATGTACCTCTTCTTGCATGATATATCTTCCTGGGTTGGTGAGGATGTTTAATGCAATGTCGTTAAATTTAGATGAGGATGATAAGAGAAAAAAGAATAACTATAATTGGATTTCGTTTGCCTTTCACTGTTTTCATTTGCTTTTATTTTGTATGGAATTCCTTTCGGGAAATGCTGCGTGGTGCTGGTTATTTTTTCTCGACGTTTCACTCCTACTGAGAGCGTTTTCAAGAGAATGGATGTGCAGTACCTCGTCTCAATCTTATATAGCGTTCGTTGCCCGATTGTTGGGCCGATTCGAATTCCGGGCGGAAGACGATAGCCGTTGGACATTTGAAAGGGCCAGGAATCCTTTCCAAACCCGGCTGAGGTTGTAGCCATCCTCCCTGTTGAAGTTATTCGGCCTTTTTGCTATTTCAATGGCTTTCAATGGCTCAAATATTAGGCGCGGATGATAATCCTCCGTCTTCGCCAACACCCGTGTTTCTTCGAACAATATTTTATGCCCAGGGCTGGAAGCGTAATGCTCGGCAACCGCTGACGCGTCACATTGAAGTAACTGCATCACTCTCTGGTGCTCTTTAATCCTTAGAGAGATAGCTCTCTTGCTTTGTCTCACGTATCATCTGCCGCAGAAGCAGGGAACCTCATACACTCCCATACATTGAAGCTGACTATTAGGTCTTTTTCAGTCACGCGTAAATCTTTTAGGAATTCTATAAAATGTGCCGAGTTTTTAATGAAGGAATTCGTACTGCCGACAATATCTTGAATGCCTCTTGATACATACTGGGCCAATTTGGAGGTCGGCGAGCAAATCGTGTTTACAATCGGTCTTAAAGGTGTTTCTTTCTTATGCATTTCTGGAAGACCATATAAACGTGGAGCTCTAGATGCGGAGGGCATAAATTTCCAATGATCTACTTTGGGAATAGAAGAGGTTTTGATTAATTCCCTTACTTTGCGCTCGATTCTGGCCGTAGGGTCTTTATTCAGCTTCTCATATGTATTTTCATCCAAAAGGGAGAGAACTCTCTTGTCATATTCGTCCATAGTCATAATGACCGTTGCATTGCCTTTGTCCGCTGGAAGGACGAGGATATTGTCGTTAGATTTAAGTTCCTTCAAGTGGCGCAGTTCAGCAGTTGGAAAATTTAATTTAGGCAACTTAGAACATCGAAGCACTCACACTACTTCATGCCTCATGCTATCAGCTTCGTCTGGAGGAAGAAGATGTATTGCCGCCTCTACTCCTGTCTTCCGTCGGTAAATGCTTTTATTTTGCTAACCACAATTCGATTCAATCAAAAAGTTCACAACTGGAGCATTTAACCGGAATTTATTCATTAGCCACTCATTCTAACTCCTATCATCTTACTTTTCCCAGAAATACCTAGCAGGCACTCCATTTCAGCTGCATACAGTCCATTCTTAAAGGGGCAGAGTACCTCGTGAACTGCAGACTGTTGCCTTTTACACCGCTACGACGGATTGGTGGCAGATAAAAAACTACGGTTTTTACGTTCGCTGTAAAGATGCAGCTATGGCGTAAATTATCTCTTTTGTCTTCGACTCCTATTTTTTTAAGAAATAAACGCGTTGATTATATATAAACCATTCATTTTCAACCATTCTGTAGATTTTAATCAATTTCTATTTAATTAATTTCTATGTCTCTCAAGCCTCTCATAATGACATACCTCTCTCTAGGAATGTCTCTCACTACAAAGCACAATTAGGGTGTAAAATTAATATCTTATTGTCGAAAAAAAGGTTAAATAAGAGGGAATTTTATATTAATTCCACAACGATGACGGAAAAAATGACTTCGGAAATATAATAGTTGACTAGACCGCGCAGAAATACCTCCCTTTCCGATTATTTGATAATAATGATACTCAAAACTTTTTCAAAATGTTGAATCCCACCATTACATTCTCTGAAAGGACAAAGTTACGGCAGATGGTACTTGACCGTTATTATAGGTTGCAGAAGGTGGTGTTGCAGTTGCTGAAATAAAATAAATCGTACAACGGAATCTGGACTCATTTCTTAGACGAGAAGTGGGGGTTGTTATCATCTCTTGTTATTGACATCGCTCCATCTAATGGTGACCACACAGTTAGGGATGTTGCTGAATGATGATAACTTATAACTTTGTATTTCCACATGTTTGTGTCAGAAAAAAAATGTGGAAAAACAAAGTGGTAGTTCTAATCATTATGTTAGCAAATTCCATAAAGTTACGTCTGAAACCACCAAGAATATTGCTGAAGTTTTTATGAATACCATAAAATCCTTTGAACTTGAGCTCAGGCTGCAAGGAGTTACCGTAGATCACGCCTTTGCTAATACTACATTCATGGAGGAACTCGGCAAGCTGTTACTAAGTTTTGATGGCGCTGATCAGCATTTAAGACCCATGGTCCATATACTTAATCTTGCAGTATAAGATCTTATAAGAACATTGTCTCAGGAGGACGGGGTTTGAGATGACCAGCCTCGATTAATTGACAGTGACGATGAAGATTTCAAATTTGAAGAGGGAAAAATGACTTCAATTTCCTAATTAAGATATTAATTTAAAAAATTATAAAAGAAAGCATTTAAGAAATAAATTCCCTAGCGCTTGCAAAGCTGCAGGGGAACCATCACTGAAACCTGTAATAGATGCCCCAACTATGTGGAATTCAACGGACGGTATGATTGGAACAGCACAAAGTAAGGTGCTTAACGCGAAGAGAGGGATTTCAATTCTATGCGATAGTATAATGACCTGAAACGTCTCAAAATCAGTGGATCGGAATAGGCACTGCTTGAATATGCGCACAAAGTTTTAAAAACCTTTAAAGTAAAAAGTGCTGAGGAATAAATTAGGAGGAGAGAATTACGTTACCCTTCCAATCGTTATCATTTCATTTAACCTGTTGTTGCATAAGTTAAAAAAATTGTGGACATACTGGAAAATAAGCCTGGAAAATATGAAGTTGATGATAAACTGCTGCTTGCCTATTAAGCAGCTTGGGAAAAAATATTTAAACTACCGCCTGACGAACTGGATTTATTGCACGGTATTAATATTAGATCCTCGTCGTAAATGTGAAACTTTTCCCATTTGAGTCATAAGGAAAAGAGATGTACGACAAGCCTCTATTTAAATTTGAAGACATGTTCAAAGTCTATCACAATAAGTATTCAACTCTAATGCAGACCGCTTAGTCAATGGATCAAGAGAAAACTGAGAGTTCTGCTATGGTATAAATTGATAAGGATGACCTGCTTTACGTATATTCTCTGTATAAACAGGCGCGACCCAGTAATGAGAGGTTTGTTCTTTCGACTAAACTTTTCCCTTTTTTTACCCCTTGTCGATTAAGTTCACATACCTTAACTATTTTGACCAGACAGATCAGAAAAATTAAATTAATCTCTGAACTTTTATTTAAAATTTTTAGACTTTTCAATAGAGTTTTCGCTCCTTTTTAGTTTGTAGGCAATAGTTTTACTAAATTACCCCCAGTCAGTCATCCTCGTATGAAGAATGGAGGAAAGAACTTGAGAAAAAGAGAATCTTCAGACCGAGAGTCCTGTAATGTGAACGTATTACTTGGTCAATTCCTGCCCCTGTAATGTAAACTTATTGAGTTGGTCGAAGGCAAATGAGTCAACTTTTCCAGTGCTGGTAAAAATGGCGAGATACTTCTTAGCATTTCCACTACATATATTCCAGTGGAAAGATTGTTGTCACAGGCTGCATTGACAATGAGAAAACATGGAAACCGCTCGGGGCAGGAATCTGCCTGAAGTTTACTTTAAGTGAAATCGTGAGTGAAGTGCCACTTAGCCAGCCAAATAGAAAACTAATTTTAATTTAACTGTTTTAAACCTAAAGTCATTTAAACTACTTTTTGATGCAAAAATATTCAATATTTTTTCAACCAAAAACATTATTTTTACAGTAAAATATTTTAACCTTCTGTGGATTTCTCTGTACTAACGTTGTGACTATATAGCAATATTTCACCAATTTTATGTTCCACATTTCTAGTTTGTACATTGAATATCAATAAAAACATTGACTGTACATACAGTTTAATGTATTCGGTGTCTAATCTAATAAATATTCGAAACTCATATAAATATCATTACTACTTCGAGAGCACCGATTCAGCGATTACGTGTGCAAATGAAACTGGGCTTTTTATGGTACTTTAGGTTTTTACTACGGTTTACTAGACGAGGCTCGAGACGACACCCGAGTTCAGAAAACGAGACTGAGACGAGACTGGCTCGTGTCTCGTCTCGCGACAACACTAACCTTTAGATGAAGAAAAAAAAAACAAATTGAAAAAAATGAGAAAAACGAAAATAAAACAAAGTGCTCATGAAATGGAGGGGAGAAAGACAGGAAGCACTAAGGACACAAGGAGATTTATACAGTTCCGGTGGGAGGAATAATTAGTTTCCTCTAGAGTGGATATCATGGGCCCAAGCATGTAACTCACGTACATGAGATGAAACTTAACATTACTTCAAACACGAGCAAGGATTGAAGTGCTTACACTCATTCAAATGTCATCATTTTTCCACCGCTAGGAGTACAAGGGCTTATTTTGAACAATAAACCAATGAGTGTGTAGAAGCATCCTTTTCTTAAATGAAATAGGACTTCAGAGTGGTAATTGACGTTTTTAAATGCATATTTTTTCCACATTTTGGAATGTAAATTCACAATTTTATGCGATTTTTATGCAATTTATGCGATTTTATGCGTAAATTCTCGATTTATTTTAGAAATGCAGACCACTAAATGTTCGTTTGGGGAAGACTACGGAATGATAATGAATAATAAGCATGGTTGGAATAGAGATACAAATTAGGCGATAACATTATTATGTGGTGTATTAAAAAAATCTGATGAAATTTTCGTTTCAACTCTTTCGTCAGTGATTCCTTCAATGCTTCAACTGAATTTATGATTAAGCCTCACGTGCAAGAGGATGTTAATCAAGACTGCTATAAAACCCTAAAAGATTGAACATAAAACACATCTTTGTGAATTTATACCCCTAAGGAGGGATCAAAAAATGAACGATCAATTTTCGTTTTGCAGCATTAGGAAACGTATCTTCCTGATTGAAGGAATAATTATTTTTCGCCTCCCAATACATGACAGCGCGTCTCTGAGGAGTGTATGCATTAAATGATACTTAAATCTCAAGAGCGCAATTTTTTCGTCTCCTATAGACACCAGTATGACATCGCTCGTTTCGAATCGTGGAATGCGGGACACGGACACATCTCTCTGGACATTCCGAGGGCTCGGGGAGATTCTCGAGAACTCGGCCAAACGGGACGGCATCCGGTCATATTGTATCGCTTCAATGAATTCACTTGTTTGAGGGACGGTGATGTGAGGGAAGGGACGTGGGGATGAAGTGAGAAGGGGTAAAATTAGAAAGAGCGCCGGGAAAGCTTTCGGGCGGCTTGAAAAAATATGGAAAGTTTTTTTAAATCAAAAGCTACCACCCAATGTTTTTCTCGAAAAAAATCACACATATTTTCTCTCATTTTAACGAAAATGAAACGTTTTCAAAAATTTGCGTTGCCCCAATACCGTCAACCATGGGGTGCATATTTCCACATCAGCTACATCAGAAATAAATGAAGAAGCAGGGAAATCGCTCCACTCCGCAATGCGGTCGACGCTGTATTAAGTGGCGTTTATTCCTCAGTAGAAACTAAGAGAAAGAGGAAATGAGCGATCATATATTTTAAGTCATAAAGGGTCTCAAGAGTCCCTAAAAACCATCCTTAGGCACGTGCTCATTTAATGGTTATTAAAAAAATTCACAAATAGCCTAAGAAAAACTATTTCGAGAGGGAATGGGGATGATTGGTCCATTATCTTTTAAAATATAGTAGCAGATACGCGTGACGAAAAATGGAAAAAAATCAAGAGACAAATATTTCTTTAATATGTATCACTCGGTAGAAAAATAAATGTAATTTTTTTAAGTTTATTCCATTTCACCCTCTCAACGGTCATTTGAAGTGCCAGGAGTGGGGACTAGAATTAAACCTCAGCACACTTATAGCGGAAGTCATCAAACTTTGTATTGGGTCAACATAAAGTCTTAAGACAAATATCTTGGAATTGCCTTAGCTGCAGACATATGGTGGGGAATAAACATACCAAACACATGCGGCACAGCATTAAAGAAGCTAGGATTTGTCAATCGTATATTAGGATGGTCCACGGATGAAAAAGTCAAAGAGAGATGCTAATTCACTCTGGTTAGACCACTTCTTGAATACACCGCGAGCATTTGGGACCTTGTACGGAAATATTTAACAAAAAAATTGATAAAATAGAGAGTAAAGTGGCGCGCTTCAATGAAAACTGCTACGCGGAATCACATAGTGCTTCAAAGCTTTCAGAAGGATTATGTTGGGAACCGCTAGAAACTCGGAGGCTACGCATTAGGCTTAGTTAGCTCGAGGAATTCAGAACCAGTGTGTTTCATAGCGACGCAGAGAATATTATCCTGACTCCACACTTCATCTCTAGGTCTGACATAAAAAAAGCGATAAAATAAGAAAGATACACTGCCAAACAGGTAGGTACAAAAATACATTCTTTCTGCACAAAACAGAGGCCATAACAATAACAGAGCTCCACTAAATACAGTTCCATAATGAACATCACAGTTTCACCTCCCAAAACCTAACATCTTTGCACGGCTGGTGTCCTAACTCCTGCGACACGCCCATACGGCGGCTCGCAGGGCAGTAGGTAGGTGTAGCTGGAGCTCATCAGCTGGGGCTCAATTTAAACTTTTCCCTAATGCAAACATTGGCCACAGGATGGAGATATCCGCCGCACGGCTGGCTGCTTTTGCTCAAATTTCTCCGGGGATAAATCTTAATTTCGTATTTTTTTTACAAGCTGTTTCCTCTGATCAAATGACCCCAAGTAAAACTTAAGGGCCGTGAATGATGTGGTTGTGTGCATGGTGCTTTAACTTGACAATTTAGTTTAACAAACTTCCTTTCTCGAGGAGGGAATGCTAAAGAAAGTTTTGAATCTCGTCGAATGCAACGCAGGAGAACCATAATGATTGCAAGTGTTCTACTAAATGATTTGATGGTCTACAGGTAGTACTGCCTGAGATTTTCCCGATATCAAGGAGTTATTCACGACTTTTTCTAGGTTAGACCAAATAAATGTGACTAATCAGTCCCTTTTCAGCACTCCATACATGAAGCCTCAATTGTAATTGTTTATAAAAACATTATTTCAGCTGATATACCCATCCCAAAAAATAACCTGCAATGTCGGCGAAACTATTGAACATATTTATTACGTGAAGCGTCAGTTGGGGAGCCTGGATGGCATGTAAAAAGTATAATGAAAGTTCCTTGGATGAAATATTCGAATCTTCGTTTTTAAACTCGACGATCTTGCATCCTGTTACTTTTCTCTCTAGGCATTTACGTTCTTATTGTTGAGATATTAAGACATTTTCCATAATATGCCCAAATGTTTCAATTGTTCTCATTGAATATCTCGCAAATATTTTAACCTACTTCAACCATCTTTTTTGTCTCCAGTAGGAAATCAGCCAATTTATTTCACTTTTCACATTCCAAAGTGGCCCATTTGCCTTTTCATCTTTCCTTTTTTGGATATAAAATGGCTCGTTCGGATATCTTTGTTGCTGAGCATATGCTTGGTACACACAATTGTGTATCATCACATTCAGCCTTACAGGGACCCATAACACTGTTCTGCAAAAAAAAAGTTCAAAAAATGCTCAGCTACAATTATATAATTATATAATTTGTAACGAGAAGGGAGAACCCATATTGAATGTACGTTTTGTACTTTTTCAGAGTAATTTATCGCAATCGTGCACCGCATTTTGCAGCTTGCTACATCTTCAGATACAATTGTTCACGTCAAACTTTTCAATTTGGAATTGAATATAAAATGCTTACACGAAGTGACTCCTGAAGGTGTAAAGTTGATTAGTGAGAAATTTCACGCTCTAATCTATTAGAGAAAGAAATATTTTGCTAACGCTTTTTCAGAAGGAACAAAATGCGAAGTTGAGGAAACCCCTCCATTGGACCTGTCACAAGCTTTTTAAAGATCAACAGGCAGTATTTAAAAAAATTGGAATACCAATGAGGAAGTAATGGAAAAAAATATTTATGTGGATCGTTGTGGTGTCGTTAGAACGGTAATAAATGAAATCATATTGGAATCTTAATGCTGGAGGCGGTTGTCGAAAATGGAATGGACGGATAGGAGCTGGGATTCGGTAATCAGCGGTAGAGGAGAATACCAAATGCAATAATATTTGAAAGATATGGCACAGGTGGATACGTCCCATGGAGAGAGAAAACAAATTTACAAGGAACATGATCACCAGACGTTAGAGTTTAGACTGATCAATACACTCGGGCTTCACTCCAGGTGAAATGCCGGTTATTCGCCAGTGTTTTGACAAGAGACTTTTCCATGGTTATTTGTGCGGTAGGCGGTGATTAGAGGCCGTGATGTTAATATGAAAGTCTTCTATGGAAGCGTCGGCAAAAATAAAGAGCCTCACCTTATGAGGTCGCTCGAGGAGTGATCACTGGTAGTCTTCGCCGACAAGCAATTATATATACCTAAGTTCCCATGAGGAAGAACCTGAAGCAAATCCATAGCTTAGGTAAAACAAGATCTGCAAGGGCATATAGGAGTGAGGAGGTTAGAATGGAGGGCTGTAGCCAACCGCAGTTAGGATTGAATGATAAGCCTTCCTTATTTTCATAGTATTTGGCCCGTTCCGATCTCTAACAGACTCATAAAGCTTGCTACTCAGCAATAATTTGTAGGCACAAGTTTGTTGCATCGCCCCCAGCATTACCAATTAATAAGAGGTGGTGTCAAGATCCATGGAGAAAAACTGGATATGATGAGGTTCGCTGATGATATTGCACTACTGGCTGAGAGCGAAAAGGATCTGAGCGAGGTACTTGAGGCAATGGAGGACATCCTAACAGCAGGATATAATATGAACATTAATGTAGATAAGACCAAAGTACTTAAGGTTAGCAAGTATGGGGGACAAGCTAAAGTGTATTTAAGGGACAGGCGATTAGAGAACGTAGAGGAGTTTACCTACCTGGGAAGCAAAATAACAGCCGATGGAAGGAGCAAAAGAGACTTATTAAGTAGAATTCACCAGGCAAAGAAGGCGTTTTATCAAAAAGGGAAACTCCTAACATCCAGAAATATCTGCCTAGACCTAAGAAAACGCCTTCTTCAAACTTATGTGTGGAGCATATTTTTATATGGAAGTGAGACCTGGATGTTGGGCAAGGCAGAAGAGAGGAGGGTGGAAGCATTCCAGATGTGGTGTTTCAGAAGGATGTTAAAGATTCCCTGGGTGGACAAAATCAGTAACGAGGAGGTTCTCAAACGTGCGGGGGAGTCTCCTTGTCTGCTGAAACTACTGAAAAAGAGAAGAAATATCTGGATCGGGCACCAACTAAGGCACGAAACATTGCTGGCCACCATCTTAGAAGGCACTGTAGAGGGAGCCAACTGCCGGGGCAGGCCTAGGTTGGAGTTTATGGGCCAAATAATGAAGGAGTTAGGCTGCTCCACTTATGTGCAGTTGAAAAGAATGGCACAGGACCGAAGAGTATGGAGAACTGCCGCCAACCAACCTTTGGGTTGATGACTTAAGAAGGAAGAGGCCTTTCAATAGCTGCTTAAGGCAGTTTACTATAAAGTGAGGTAGGTTTAAGGTTTTAATGTCATCTTATGGAGGTTTTAGTTTCCCTCGTGAGATCGTATTCATGCAGCTTAATTTGCGACGCTGCATACCGTGCGTATTAAAGCCCGTGGACAGTTTAACTCACGAGCGACCAATCTAGAGTCTTGTATACCTATTGTCTAACACCTCACAGATACCTTCAACACCTTTGGTTCAAAATTCTCTTGGGAGGCCGAAATTACACAAAACATCGCTTATTTCTAAGCAAATGGTACGAATGATACCCTGACGGTTTTACTTAAGGCCTCGTGAAGTGAAATGACTGGAAAAAGGTGCTTCCTTGTGTTGTATCTCTACACCTCGAGCCAGAGGTTGCCTCAAACATCATTGGATGCATCATGTTTGAGGTAATAAAACACGAGTATTTTAAAAAGAATGACCCGGTTATATGTTTGTATGCTGATATATGAAATTCTTCCAGTGACTATGTAAATAATAAGTGTGTTAGAGGAGATACCATTGACTTCGAATTCTATTTTCTGCATCACTGAACATTGATTCACCAATAAAGAAATAATAAAGGGGAAGTACGCGGGGGTGGAGGGTCTCTGGAGTGGATTTCCCGACGAGAATTTGGCTCCGGCGTGTATGGTGCTGCTCATCTGGCTTAGGTTAGAGCACTCAAAATTGTCAGTATTTTGTCAGAATCCGTTGCGGCCACATCATATCAATTTTACTTATTGGCTTAAATCCGTTTGCTGGGGCCGCAGAAAATTTACCTACTCTCGAGGCCCCGTGGAAGTGTTGACCCTCATTTAGCTGAACCCGAACTCGGAATCCGAGCCTCGGCGTCCACTTTTCACCGCGGGTGGGTAATAGCACCTACTGGCCAGCCGCACTATAGTTTATGACATTTGAAAGTTAAAGCGAATCCGAATATTATGTTCTGTTTTGTATTGCACTATTCACGATGACGAAAATGGTTTTCCAACCGCTGTTGTACGATAACCAGCAAACGGATTTAAGCATACGTTTTTGTTTAGACCCCCAGGATTTTTTTATAATTTGGCGTCTGCAGATTGTTTTAACTGAAATATTCTAAAAAAATGTAAATAGCCGTCTCAAATCTAAATTTACATAATAATGTTACAACCGAACGAGGTTACAAAAATAAGGGGTTCACCACTGCTTACAGCAACTTTAGCTTTCTTAGACAAACATTCCTTCATTGATGCACACCGCATACTTCCCACGACTTTCCTCCAATTGTTCGCACGCCTTTTCGACTTCTATCACATGAAATAAAACGCCAAACGTTTCCTTTTCCAGACATCTGCAAAACACCGGGGACGGCCTCCCTCCCCCATTTTCAACACTGGCCACATCACTGGACCCCTCGCTCTCCTCTCTTCAGGGCCGTTAGGCGACAACGCGATACTGTGCTCAATTGAGCGCGCCCCCCTTCCGCCCCCGGCCCGTCCATTCTCTCGGGCGGGGGCGAAGGCCCTGCCGTCCGCCACTCACGGGCGGTGGCCGGACAATTGGCCCGGCTGGTTGACCGACTCCCTTCTCTCTCTCTCTCTCTTCTCCTTTTCGGATGAAAGCAGGTCCAGTTGAGTGTGGTCGGAGGTGGAGGCTGAGTGAGGGGCGGTGAAGAGGAATGAGGGGTGATTCGTTCGTCGGGAGACGAGGAGATTGGGACAGCGGGTACGAGAGAGAGAGAGAGAGAGAGTCAGGGGGCGTATGCGGAGCACAGACAAGATTCCTCGACTCCTTCCCTTTATTTTAGACCTCCAATTCCCCCGCAGAGCGGGAGACGTATAAAGCTTCTCCCATCGTTCTCCCATCCCTCCCCTCCAGACTCCCTCTCACTCGGATATTTATTCTCTCTCGACACCAGACTCCGGTTAGGAGCGACAGTTTGACGTGGTGGATTCTGAAAGGGTTTATTTTTTCTTTTTTTTTTTTAATACGTGGAGAAACGCATTAATTCCCGCCAGAGACTCCAGCCGACGTAACATGATTCTTCGATTAAACAACATGGTTGCGTCGTTTCAATTTTTACGATGGGCTTGCCTTTCTCTCCTGCGAATTTAGGTTCATTAAATTTGCCAGCAAAAGAGTTCGAAGTGGGATAATGATTAATTTAACCGAGGAATGCGGGTTAAAGGTGTCAACTTCTCCACATCGAGGGAAAACACCCGCTCCGTACAGTGAATATCGGTGGTCAAGTGACCAATAAGTTTATCAATTCTTTAATAATGGCCTCAGATTGTCTTCACCTTTCTTCAGAGCTCCACTAAAAGTGACATAATTAAAGGATAATTAAACTGGGCCTCAACGAACCGAAATTAAAATTCATCACCTTAAACTCTTGGTTAATTAGCTAGAACCGACAGTGGGGAATAAGAACTTTCAGCCACCGGCCATGGTTCTGAGAGGCAGTCTTTTCTTATCGCGTTTCCCAAATTTGATCAATGGAGCATTAAATATTATTACTGTAATGCATTCAATTAGGGTTGCATGCAAGGGATGCTTTACGAGAATAAAGAGAATTTTTACTCAATACAGCAATTTTAAGTGGTTTAAAGTGTTTTTAATATAATATAAGTGTTTTAAATCTCAGGTTTTCAGAGAAATCGAAGACATGTATTTTTCAGAAAAAATGAGATTTGAGCCGCTGCGAATTTTTAACAAGTGAAAATTATGGAAAATGAAACCACTTACAATAATTGTTAGGGAGTTACCATGCAAATTTCCAACTTTTGGACTGAAAAATTTTGAATTTGGCTGGCTTTTTTCGATTTCAGCGCACTGTCCATTCAGTCCAGTCCAGGATGCCGCGGAATTTCGACGTAAAAGGCGAACATCCTTACATATAAAAATTTCTTTCCTAAATAAATGACAACACCATTGCAAAACTTCAAGAATGTTTATGAAACATAATAATATACTAAATATTTAACAATTGACAAGATGAACGGGATATTTGTTATGAGGAACATGCTTTCGAAATTTTCAAAATAAAAATGTATACACTGAATTACAAATTTTCTGATTAATGGATTCTGATGCATTATAATATCGTGTACCGTTACTTTTCCAGCTAGGTAATAATGATAAATCGACCATAAATTCATGAGAGGCTCAGTGTTTCATTCTCTCACAAAAAGGCAAAGAATGTATATTCTGCATGTTAATTGGGCATGGCTAAAAACATATTCAAACAAAAGATATTCATCTAATTTCGTCGTAATTTGGGAGGCCTATGGGAATTTTTGTCGTTTTGACATGGGAAAATGGACCAATGCCTAAATTGAAAAATAAGAAGCCGTTGAGAAAGAATTTCTAAACTGCGTTGGTCTGAACCATTGTATATACTTGCCGTGAATAACACGCAACGGTCAATTTCACAAATTTCAAGAATAGATGAAACCTATAAATTTAGCTCTCTGCAATTTATAGAAATTTCGCGGTTAAACCATGTGAAAATTAAACAAGTGAACAGTAATTAAAAATCGAGAAAATGAGAGCAAAAGTTGTAAATGAAAATACACATGTTTAAGCTGGCGCCCGAAGCGAGGAGCCGAAGGAGGCATTAATGGGATAAAATAAAGCGACACTTAAGGGGAACACAATTGTATCTACGCACCGCAATAAGTGAATGAGACTGCGCATGACCCATCCTCTCAATATCAGAAACTAACAACAGTGATGGATTCCGTGGGTCAACCCGCGCCCTTTACGCGGGAAATGAGCCGTTACTTTTTAAGGTAGTCCGAGCGAGATAGTTCCCTATTCCTAATAGACGCCATATTCGAACTATAGGTTTTAGTTTCACCAGCTGTAGGAAACATGAAGCAAATATTGCATTATTAATTGTGCTGTAATATAGTTTTATAAGACGGAAATGGTAATAAATTAAATGAAAATATGTACATAAGCCTTTAACTTAGCTCACTTTTTTCGCGCGGTACGTTTGAAACTCCTTCAAACGGAAGGTTTTTTTGTGATACCCAAGGACTCATTACGGTGACATTATGATTAATTTTCAAAAATAGTTGAGAAAACATACACACTACACGCTGCTAGTTTTTTTCACGACATCTAAATGATAGGAATTCCTCACTTTGTAAATAACGTCTCTCTGGAGTGCATAAACGTACCATTACCCACGTAAAAGGGCTGGTATTTTTTGACAAATAACTCAGAAAGTAATGTAGTAAGGGGTTGAACTTTTGATTTCATTATAAGGGTGAGATATTTTTCTTTAAAATGAGACCAAATTCTTCGATTTCTAGGTAAAATGATATTTCGCTCAAACTACCTTAAGGGATCAGAGGAGACTGTTTGAAAGAAACTGATGAAATATGCTCAGTCGTCAGAGGTTTTACTTTTTCATTAATGGTGGGAGCAGCTTTGCGAGGGGTGTCGGTCAGGCGAAAGAGGCGAGGTTGAAGCCTCAGCGGTGACTCATTTCTCAATCGGTTACTAGCTTGGCCGTCTTCCGCAGTCCAACTCGAAATGCTCGAAGCAGCTCCTTACCGAAAAATACATTACATGTTTGTTTTATTGACTCAAATGTTCTTTGTCTAGCTCATCGATGCTATGAAATAGTTGGTACAATGAAGTAACCACTATATCCCATGAATCACTCACCTGACCTTTTGGCCCGGGTGGGGGAATTTCCTCTCTCTCCCCCCCTGTGGATCCACCGCTACTTTCAGGTCATATAATGAACTTCATTCTAAGGTGACTGTTTCCTGTTAGTGGTTAAAGATATACGAAGCTCATAAAATCTTTCCATAATATTACGGAATCAAAAGCGATAGAAAAAAATCATCCCAGTGTTGAATCGCAGTGAATTTAACCCGGTAAAAATGGTCGACTCTTTTTATCACCAGAGAGAGCGTTTTCGTATTCGGAACCAGGCCCAAAGGCTCCGCTGTAAGTCGGAAAGATTAATAAATTTGAGATTTTAAGAAAAATCTCCTTAAAAAAATTACCAAATTTCCCAAATTATGGCCTCCTGCGTTACGTGCTCCTAGGTGAAGCAAGAGTTCTCTGAAAACCTGCCGATGGAAGAAGTTTTTCAACCCTTTCCACTGAAAGAGCTTGAGAATAAAAGAAATCATTAACTCTAAAAATGTTTTCACCTAGTTGCCTGATCCGTTTTCTTGAAAAACTTGCAACACAAGAGGATCAGCTGTATTCGGCGATGAGCGTGAGATTAAAAAAAAATTTTTAGCTCGGAGTAAAAGCTCCTTTCGTGGAAGCGGTTCCAGCCTGTATGCTAGCAGAGTTATAAACGTCTCTTGCACACTTCTACACTGAAGCTTTTGCTGGCCAAAGATTGGAACTACGAAGCTTCGACATTTCAGGTTAAGGCTGCTGCCACGCTCTCCACCGTCTTTGGACGGCACTATTCCAATGTAGGGATTAGAGTTGAGCTTTAGCCCATTTGGTTATAGGGAAGCCGTGAAAAAGGCTAACACCTGCCTCCACATAGACAGTTCGAGGCTATGAACGCAAGATGAACGAGTACTGGCAGGTATCGTACGGCCCAAGGAGAAATTTCTTTAAAAAATTTAAAGATATTTTGATACTTATTGCGCAAGCAGAAAACTTTGAAAAAGTTTACTATCAGAGTTGTCCTTCAGATTTAGAGACTTTTGGATGATATTTTTCTTTTCATGCCCTAAATGTTTTCACTGTTTCTCTGCACAGGGGTTCTTACCCTAAAACCCCTTGGGATTACAAGGAAAGTTTAATATTCCAGCATGAGTTTTTGTGGGCCTCTCGTACATTTGCTTCGAAAATGGAAACTTGGTTCTAGTACTGTGAACAAGTAACTCTACGCAAACACAGCAAAAAGTCAACATTGTAAACAGAAGTTACACTGTATGCTTGGAACAAGGGCGCCTATCCAGGAAAAGAATTTTCCTCATTTGCAGAAAAAAATTAAAGAAGATGATCACTCGTTCTCAAACTTTTCTGGAATGCTATTATACCTACTCACTCAAAAGGAACTCATCATCACGCCTAAGTTTCACTGATATCATTCTCAAAGTTGAAGGTAGAATAAAAAAGTGATAATAAAGCCCCTCGTAATTGTAATCAAGCAAATTCCTACATACGAAGTCATTTATATCCATTGTTCGCGTATTTCATCGCATGATCATGCCTTAAAAACATTGCTACGTAAATTAAAATGCGTTCTTCATTGAAAATAGGTAGGAGCCAACTCTCATATGGCAGTAGAGCTTAGACAAAGCCTGCGGCAGAACAAAGAAGGTTAATCATTTTTAGACAAATAAGTGGCATTGCAAAAGAGTGATATTGGTGAAATAAACAGAGAGATCATAACTGTAGAATTCAGTTGAAGGTCATTGAATCATTAAAAAAAACCTTTGCAAAGTAGAAGAGAGAACTTGTTTGACGACGTATAATCCTTCTAAAAAACTGCAAAGGATGATGGGACGAAATGGGAAAAATCAGCGTTTAGTCGTGTCAAGGGTTAAAGAAATGCATTTTGTATCACCAATATATCTCTGAATTTTGGCCAGTACTTTTTGAAACATATCAGGAATGACATTTTGAGAAAAATATTTTCTGCTGAATCGAAAAAATGAGAACTAAACTGAAAAAGGAAATTTTGTCTCAATTAGTATATTAAAAATAATAATTTCTCTCTAATAATTAAATTCCTAATATCACTTTGTTTTCATAGCACTTGTATGGTACACCATAAGATTAACTCTTCTTCACCCCCACCCCCTGCCACACACCCTCGTGGTGGCTCGCAGGGTATCACGTAGATGTAGATGTAGTACGTGAGGTGTAAATATTGTCCATGAGTTTTACCGTTACTGAAACGTCGCCTCGCAGAGCTGACTGCACTTTGGTTTTTCTTAATTATTTAGAAAAAAAAATTTTTTTTGGCAAGTTGAAATAATTGTTGAAAGTCAGGAAGAACACATTTTAAGAAGTCCTTATAAATCCCCAGTATAAACGGGAACTCTCCTTTTTCCCCGAGGATAGTGAATGAGTTACCCATTGAATCGTAGGCTATAAAATCCTACGTGGTCAGTTGGAAACTGAAAACCAAAAGGAAAACTACACATTATTTGCCGGGAAATTCTTCAATCTTTAATGTTTGGCAGGCAGGCAAATATCATACAAAAGTAGTCTGGTTTTTCTTAATTTCTACACTTTTTCGCATATAAATCAATATTTTTTCCATGGGAAACACTTTTATAAGACTGTATATAATCCTGGTATAGCCTGGAACTCAGTATTAATCGTTTGAGAATGATAATAGATGATTTCTACATTAAAAAATCGGCTATAATATGCCTAAATAATGCATTATCAAACCTAAGAATACTTTATACACATTTTAGATCCTAAAAACTTCCAAGGTGTAAAAAAATGCTAGCAAAATCAACGAAAATGTTGCGTAAATTTTGTATGACTCCCAAAACATTGCTGGTTAAAGTATAAAAAACTGGATGTCTGAATTTCGTTCAGCATTGTTTACTCTTTCCATTGGGTCATGTATAGTATCTTAAACTCCAGGGAAACAATCGCAAAGTCATATTTTATCAATAAGAAAAGATCAATAACATAAGGTCAATAACAGATTCCGTCTAACCTCAACGAATTTGTCAATGATACATGTAAAATAACCCGCCTTCCATCTGTCAATGTGTTATTCTTGATCGCTATCTAAGCGAATATTGACACTGAGGAAGACGAATGCCTGTCCTAGAAATGTCCTCCGTTCCGAGTGACCGCATCGAGCTGAGAGCTCATAAATCAGTTGCACTTCAGGGCAAGCGTCGGGTATTAACTAAGTTTCACTTCCTTCCCTGGTTTTTCCCACTACCTGAGGGAAATTCATACTGTGTACTTCCTTCGGATTTTTTATTTTTCAGGCAAACCATTTCAAACTTCAACTTTTTAATGCAGACACATTAAAATATGATAGCCTTGTATTATTATCGTGGGTTAGTATCGTATTAACTATTCTGGGAAATATTAGCTACCAACATATTTTATTACCTACGAGGAAAATTGGATTGGATTGGACCTAGATGGATTATTTTGGCTAAATGTCCCAAACTATTCAAACCTTTACGCCAACAGATTTTTCCCCAAGAATTTTCTAGAATGCCCCAAAATTCATCTCTGGTGGAGATTCATCCCTAGAAATACAAACTCCAAGAAAGTTTTATCGTGATTCGCCATTGCAGATGCACTTAAAACTTAAAGAATATATAAATCTAAGATTTTCCCGGTCTAATATGTTTAAATATCCTTCTTGGGCTTCGCACCGGGTAACATTTTCAAATTTTGCCGATTTTTCGGCAAACGACTCGTCTTCCATTTTCAAGGCGTGATTTATTTCCGTCGTGTCCGCTATAATATGGCGTGTGTTATAGCGGACACGATGGAAATAACACACGTCTTGAAACGTTGGTGAAATTTGAAAATGTTACCCGGTACGAAGCCCAAGAAAGATATTTAAATATATAAATCATTGTTAAAGATGGGCATCCTCAGCAATAGACACATGGAGAAAAACTAACGCAGGCATCCAATTTTAAAGCAAGGAAGAATTTCAGCTTCTTCTGCTGCAAGTTTCTCCTTGAATTTTAGTTAAAGTTAGTTCTAAATTGATAGGATTTTAAAAATCTAAACTAGAGCATTTCAAAAGAGTATTTTCAGAGTCTCAGCATGACGGATAAGCTATTTCAGCTGGTTGGGAGAGCGCCTCGATGAGAACCACGCATTTCCCTTCTCGCACGATAAGCTTATGAACGAGAACGTCATGTTTTCAATATCCACGAGTAATCAAATCCATATCTCTCATCTGACATTTTAGACTCAACCTACGGACGAGAGAGGATGAACTTGGAATTTTTCCTTCAGGGACAAATGAGGGATGACTTTATCGGTCTAGCGTAAGTTTAAATAAATCAGTTGTTGGTCAATGCTGCTCCTGTGACGATAAAATATTTTCTCTAATGCTATCATATTCTTGAGTTATTATTGTTTAAAAAAATACAGGTTCATCACATGCGCAATATTAACCTTCATATCAATTGACAACAGATTTAGAACTAAATACCTACGTTATTCAAAAGTGAAACTCGCTCATCACGTATTAGAGGTGAGGGAAAAATGAAAAAGAAACATTTTAGTAAATCAATCATTCAAGGTGTTTTGAGTACCATTTCTGAAAATATATTCTCATTTTATCTCTATCGTCTCAGGCTTAACTCTGTGGAAGTTCATTTTATCGTAAATGAAAAATGAAAAACTTTGTAATATTCCACCAATTTATTTCACGGTACAACTAGTTTCGTCGCAGGGGCGACATCTTCAGGTACAAAGATTCAAAGCAAAAAATATGGTCCTTATATCCCATCTAGGTTAGGTGTTTCGGTGGGGGAGGAAGAAGGTAGGTGGAAGAGGGGGGGTAAACCTCAAGGTTGAAATGTGGCGTTGTGAGCGGGAGGTGGGGGTTGGAGGGGGGCGGGGGGTGGATGAACGTTGGCAGGGAGTTTTGAAGGGTTGTTGGTGACTAAGTTAGCGGAGCGGACTAAGGGGGCGTCCGTAGGAGTGGGGGGAGGGGAAGGATTATGGGTTGCTGGTTTTTCCGTGAGGGTCAAAGAGGCTTTTAGGAGGGGGGAAAGGTTTTCAAATAAGATGTCATTAAGCAGAGGACGTTTCTTCATCCATCTCCTAATCTCCAACTCTTCCATTTTGTCCATTCTCCTCCCTTTTTCTTCCCGGTGCAAAATCTTTGGAATGAAATCACTGGTGTGGTTCTCCTCCCACAGGTGTTTAGCAAAGTGGGACTGGGAGAGGTTACATTTCCAGAAACACCTCTTGTGCTCTGTTCTCTGCCGGAAAGTGCTGCCCGTCTGTCCAATATAGGCCGCAGAGAACTCGTTGCATTCCAATAAATAAATGCCACTGTTATCTAAGGTTTACCCCCCCCCCTTCCACCTACCTTCTTCCTCCCCCACCGAAACACCTAACCTAGATGGGATATAAGGACCATATTTTTTGCTTTGAATCTTTGTACCTGAAGATGTCGCCGCTGCGACGAAACTAGTTGTACCGTGAAATAAATTGGTGGTAAAATAACAAAGTTTTTCATTTTTCATTTACGACATTCACATTTCTTGGCAAAAGCTCAAGTAGATATGTACGCAGATTGTTCCAAACATCTGTCACTAAGGAAGTAAAGTGTTTTTATTTTATACCTATCGCTGACGATAGCTCCTTCCCACGTAGTTTGGGTTTCTCACTTCCTTCCCTGGTTTTCCCCATGCTTGTTTTCACCTATAAATGAGGAATTTAATTCTAAGTAAATATATAGAAATAATGTAGGAACCAATTTTAGTAAGCAATCCAAATTCCTCTACATTATTTCCACTCAATATTGAAGAAAGAGACGAATAAAAAAAAATAACAATCGTATACATTTTTGGTTTTCCATCTCATAATGCTTAACACTACGCACAGTAAATTGCTCATCCATTAAGAGATTCAGCAATTTGACGGAAGCGCTATTTGTGTTCTAGGGAAATAAAAACATTTTTCTTCATTTTCACTTTTATGTATCAAAAAGGACACAACTCAAAATTTGAATACGTCCACTGGGTCGTCATAAACGTTTCTGCCATCGCACAAAATTCCAAGGATCACTTGAGATGAATTCTTTAGCAGACTTGAGTAATTACAACATTTGGTGAATTTATATTGCGTTCCTTCCTTGTATAAGATTTAATGTATTTCCGCTTTCATTAGCTCACTGTTTACCACGAATGTCTAGTCTACGTTGTCATTGTGACTTATCGAATGATAGAGCAGCGGTATTAAAACCTTGCAGTTATCTTTAACAGAGGTCATATTTCCTATTACTCTCTTTCTGCTTATGTCTTTAAGAAAAGGTAAGCTTTCTAGTTTTTTTTACGCTGATGAACTAGAGGATACAGCAACTTGTAACATCTAGCTCCTCGTCATAACTCTTTCCACGGCATTTGTCCGTGAACGTTGCATCTTTGTGCTGAACTCAGCATTTGTTCATGGCTGCTAAAAATAGGTCCCTAGGGGAGTTACATAATCCAATGCTATAGGCTCCTAATAAAAAGTAAACTACTGAACTTCGCAACTGGAAAATTGGTATCTATCTAATATAAGCAGTAGTAGTTATTCCAGTGCAAATAATTTGGAAAATGCTTGCAAGCAAAATATATTTTCAGACGTATATTCAAGGCTTATGAACAAATAACTTAGTTTCGATATACAAGCTTATTTTGCACACAATATAATTTCGATACAATAATACAATTTCGTCCATTATTGAGCAGAGAGTTCAAATGCTCACGGTGTAATGCTTAGACTGTTTTTCAAACCCATATTGAACCTGCTTAGGTGGTGATGCGTCTGAGGGATGCTATGGAAAAATCAAAACTTTTCCGTCAAAGTAAATGCTACGAGTTGGAATTGGTAGAAACGAATTAATCATTAATTTAGATATTTTACAATGTATTTAGACAATGCCTTGTGATCTGGGGCTGAAAAAAGTCTGTTATTTCAAACTTGTTTCTGCTATTTAATGTTTTTATATTGACACCAATCTCAACACTCTATTGCTTCAGTCCATGGATTCAAGCCGATTCATGCCGATTCAAGAACTTAAACTGGCAACCCCATCGCTACAAGGGGCACTGTGATAAAGAAAAAAATGACAAGATAAAGTAATATATGAAAAATTATTTCAATTTAACTATCGCAGATATACTACATGAAACTAGGTTTTTATACAAGGACATTTGTCAATATTTTCGTCAATTACTGAGACACGTGTTTTTATTTTATCATTTCATTCCAGCTCTCAATTATAAGGGGCCAATGTGGTCTCTTGCATCGTTGTTCATTTAACGCATCCTCTTCCTTTTCAGTATTTTCACTATGATGCAGGCTGATCCATGCACCGCCATGGTGTGCTACCGTTAGTTAATTAAATTAATTTCCTTCGGAGATTTATGACATGCTCTTTACACTGAGTTAAGCTGAAAGGATTTTATGAAAGATTAATTTTCAACGTTAAAAAAGCGGCATATTCTCAACCTTTTCACAAAAGTTGTCATTTCCAGGCATTGTTTCTCAACTATTGGAAAGAGCTATGAGACTAAAATCCTCGTTGAAATCCCAACTTATCAAAAGTTCACGTAAACTGAAATATTTTAATCGAAATTTCATATTCATTGGATAAGTATTAATGGAGTTATAGCAAACTGAAATGGGAATCTTATCCAGAGAGCTAATTATTCCAGCCGATTTTGCTGAAACTTATTTAATCTTACTGCAGTAAATTGTTATAAATAAATTGACAACTAATAGATGTAAAAGACAGTTAAATATCATATGTTTTGATATAAAGTATAGAGAGAATTACGTATCAAAGTTGCCAAAATTTCACAGTCATCGTGCGCGAGGTCGTCACACGGGATGAAAAAGTGACTATACATCCAAACCCATCTTACCAGTGGATGTAAAAATTTACACAATTTTGCTCGAGATATTAGGAATACAACATACAAATTTACATAAAAATCTGAGAGGGTTGAGCAGGACAATTGTCAAAAATTAGACCCTCATACCATGTAATGACCCTAATATGGGATACTGTACCAATAGCACCTTTCAATTCCTCGTATCTCATGCGGTGAATGTAAGTTAAAATTCTGACTATGTTGACTTCGATATTTGAATTATTATCAGTTCCAAAATATCTATATGAACTAAAGAATAAACGTTGGATTGCTGCCTAACACGAAAAATACCCTATTAAAGAGATATTTCGGTAATGCACCACGAAAAATAAATAACTTCCACTGTCTCATATAAAGAGAGTAAAAAGCATTAGTACATTCATGTACAAGGCAAAAACTTGGACATAACACGTCAACAGCCTAAGAGTATATTTAGGAGTTATTTATTTTATAAAAATTATTAAACCACCAAATGAAAAATCAATGTAAGTTACATTTAATTAATTTAATGCACTTAATTCAAAATGCATCTTTCGCTGTCAATGATGATCGACCTTATAACTGTGAAGGCTTCAGAACCCACAATTTTCTTTGGTCATGGAGGAAATCGTTAATAGTTCTTTTATACGCAATAGCAAGCTTTGCCTGCCGGTATTAACATACAGTTATACCTCAGGAATTACCGAAGGCCACTTATAAACTTAGAATAAAGCCACGAAATTCATTACTATAATTTAAATTTTATACTGATGTGTGGATGTCGAGAGGTTACTGTCTCCCCGGTAAGATGCCGCTCTTTACGATACTCTAAGGGTTTCAGACAAAATTATACCCCGTGAAATACTTCCCGGCTTAACACTAGACTTTATTGTCTCCTGGTAATACGACAGGAGCCGTGAAGACAGGATGGAAGCCAAGTTGTTCACGCATGCCCGTCACATTTGCTCGTCCAGTCACGAACACTTCACGTCACCCTAACCTTTGTGACCTAAACGTGTCTTTTCGTCCGGCTACTGAGACCGGTTTTGAAAAACTTTGTGACGTGAGCCGACTACAAATAAGAGTTACACCCGGAAATTGCAAAGTCAAAAGTTTGACGACACAGGGCCGGCGGTGGCGCGACATCTGAACGCTGAATTGCATCGGACTTCCAGCGGTCATTTTCTGTCATTTAACCGTTAGACTGTTGCTGCCCCTTACTTATTGTGTCGCTCAAGTGCCATGCAACTTCGAACTCGACATGGGATCTAAGTAATTCCCGCAGCGACTGAACACGCGGCTAAATACTGAGCATCCGACTTTTTTAGGATCAAATGGACGGAGAGAATCACCAAAGACGTAGTTTTAGGAGAGGAGGCATGAAGAAGGACAAAATATGCTAGAAAACACTGAGAAATATAAGAGACACACTCAATGGATAAATTCAGGGACAAATCAGCTTCATAACAATTATAACAGAGAGAAAAACAAGCATGATACATTACGGTAGAGATAAAAGGATGGTATTCAGGATAAAGGATATTTGGAATACTATCTATCAAACATAAAAATAAGGAAATGTTTTAATTATGAGTCAGGAACAAACCAGCCACATGAATATAAATAGAGCTAAAGTAAACCAATCATCGGACGGATGGCAACTAATGATAATAAAAATCTGACTTTTTGTCAAGTTTGAAATTATCTTCCATTAAAAATGAACATTTTTTTAAGTTTTGAATAATATTCCTCTGTTTATTAAAAAGTTAATTATGCTTCCTGAGATTATTTCAAACTAGTATAATAAACTGTATAACTAATTGAAATAACTCTATAGCAAACTAACATTACAAACTGTGAGAGGAGAAACAGTAATAATTCAACCCTTTTTTTCAATACCTACATATAACATGGTTTTAACACGCGGTGTAATTTTCAAAGTTACAAACATATGGAATCCCCAAGCGCACATTTATCTACATCTACGTGATACCCTGCGAGCCACCACGAGGGTGTGTGGCAGGGGGTGAAGATCACCAAGCATGCACTATTGACATGCAAGTAGGATATTTAAGGGAGATATGCTAGATAATAGGGTCACATGGAGCTAGATGGTTAGTATCTACATAATAAGGAAGGGATTATTGGTTGTTATTACATGCATCATGCACTACAGACTACTCTAACTATATTTCACCTACCTATCCCTTTGCTACGCTGCCTATTGTTCTCTCTTATAGTACGAGGGAAAAATGACATTTTAAATCTATCGGTACGACAATCTATCTCTCTAATTTTGTTAATATGATCAAACCTAGCATAATACGCAGGGGTTCTCAATATATATCTAACGTCATCTGTGAACAGCTCTGTTTAGAATTTACTTAAAAGGTTTAACCTAAATTTTAACCTGCGTTCAGATAGTAATTCCCATCCTAGTTCTTCTATTAAGCTCGTAACACTTATCAATATCCACTTATTACAATACGCAACACTTATTAATGTACAATTATCATAACAGCCTTTAACAAACCTAGCAGATCTCCTTTGCACGCGCTCTAATTCTTTTATTATACCTTCCTCGGACGGATCCCATATACAAGCGGCATATTATAAATGAGGCCTGACAAGTGTAAAATAGTTTCTTTCTTGTACTCTCTCATCGCATTTGCCTAGAACCCTTTTTACGAATCCTAATCTACGGAAGGAATTTACGAATCCTAATCTACATTGTCACTTCGCAGAAGCAAGAGGGATTAGAAAACGGACAAAGTGGGAAGGATGATGTTTGTTCGAGATAAAATGGAACTGATTGTTCAAAGGTGATGAGTATGGGGCGAGAGAAATAAGAGAGAAAGGACACAGGGATGGTCAAGTATGACTATCTTGAAAGTCGTAAGACACGAGGGTGGCTTAATTTTAAGAGAGGAAGTTGTGCGGCAAAAACAGCATCGTTACGTTAACAAGCCGGTTTTTTTAAATTTAAGATTCTTTGAAGGAATGAAACTAATTTTTAACCGCAATATTAGTAAACGCTGCTTAGAACAATAAAAATGAGCTTCTTCCATTGTGCTGAGATGAACAAGGCGATATGAAACAAAATATCACACGTGAGCTAACTAAAAGAGTTCAATTTATCATAAGAAATATTTTGAACCCTCTAGCTCTTTGGCGGGTCACTCTTTCCTTTTCCAGGAGCTATTGATTTGCTATAGGCTCGCAAGTCGCACTAAAGCCAAGAGGAGGGAACCACTAGAACCTGAAAGTAACAAGAGTTTCTCCCCTGCCACACACCCTTGAGGTGTCTCGTAGCCTACTAATTAGATAAAGAGAGATATTTTCCTTTCCAACAAAAATAGGCTCCACGAAAATGTAAACAATCGTTAAAAGTCTATAGAGTAGAAACTGATCTCGTTTCTTAATGAAGCACTTAGTTGTAAAAGTTAAAATTTGACATTTGGTATACCGCCCCGGTAGTAAAAGAGCAAACTCATATCTTGCTACAATGAATAAGTGTTAAAAAGAGTTAGTGACTATTATCCTCAAAACATTTGTAATGAGGATACACTTCTTCGGAAATGCATGAAATGTAGAATTATTATCATAAGATAACAAGAATTACAAAGTCAAGGAGAATAGAAAACTAATAGATTTTGTTTATAACTGTTCCTTCGGTAAATATTAATTCCTCATAAATCACAACTAAAAACTTCACTATGAGCAGTTTGAATAAGGGCTCCCTCTTCTCCGAGTGTGTTTGCATTCATTTCGATGATATTAATTCCGCATCCAACTGTCCTTGGACCCCGCACTTGCGAAACAAATTTGTGAAAGTTCTCAGAATGGCCGGCATTTGCAAGTTCACGCGATCGGTCGTAGGCAAAGCCCAATAACAATGACAGCCCTAGTCAACGAACCCACAGACAGGGAGAAGTCGATCGACCAATTATCAATCACCTTTGAATAAGGGGAAGATATTTCCCCGTCTACGTTAAGATAGTTAGAGCAAAATATCGTTTTACCTAGAAATCAATGAATTTGGTCTCATTTTAAAGAAAAAATATATCACCCTTCCATTGAAACCAAAAATTCAACCCCTTGCCAAATTACTCCGAGATATTTTCCAGAAAATACCAGCCTTTTTTAATGGGAAATGGTATGTGTGTGCACTCCACAGAGACCTTATGTTGAAAGTGAGGCATTTCCTACACTTAGATCTCGACAAAAATCAACATTTGCAATATTTGGAAACGAAAGCGGTCATTGTGAACTCCAAGAACAGGAAATAATCGCATACCTTTTTGAGTGATTGATGGACTTTCCTCGCATTGTTAAAAAGTAAAGAATGAACTCATCCGGAATGGAAGGAGAAAACTGATCAGGAGTTAATAACTCTATACCTACTCTGTATCGAGTAAGTATGGCGTTCACTCTCCTTAGTGCCTTGTTTCTATCATACCTTTGGACCCATTTTCTCTCCCCATCCTCTCATAATGATAATGCAAGTGATTAATTCACCAATCATTTGAATGGCTATGGCGTTCATGACATGCGTAGGATGGAAAATTCCCACGCATGAAAAATCATCCGCATGGTCATACAAGCAAAACTAGAGCCTATTTGCTTTTTTTATAGGCTCTAGTTATATACAATACAGGAGATACAATGTCTCAAAATTAAAAGGAAAGGAAATTGCCCAACAATATGAATCCGACCTGGAAAAGAATTTGGAGACTAAACAACAGAACTGGGAGAGAGAAAGTGTGGAAGGAAAATGGAATATAATAAAGAATGCATTACAAGAAACAGCTGATGAAGTCCTCGGGGTAAAAGATAAGGTAAAAAGGCAGGGATGGTTTGATGAAGAATGTAGAGAAGCAATTGGGCAGAGAAATGAGGCAAGGAGGAAAAAGATTGATAGAAGAACAACAGCTAGTGCAGAGCTTTACAGGCAGAAGAGAAAGGAAGCTGACAAGTTATGTAGACGGAAAAAGAGAAATTGGGAGGGGAAATGGATTAGGGAGCTGGAGGAGCAACACAACGCCCAGGAAGTGCGGAAATTCTATGCTAAAATACATGATATAGGGAAAGGGTTTCAACCACGGACAATATTTTGCAGAGATAAGGAAGGAAATATGAATGGGGGAAAGGAACAAATCCTAGGACGATGGGCTGAGTATTTTAGTGAACTTTTGAATGTCACTGCAGAGAACATAGTACCAGAAGTAGCCGAAGAGGAGTGTGGTCACCAATGGCAAGAACCTCAGACAGATACAATCCCAGTACCAGTTCCAACGATAGGGAAAGTGAAGGAAGTGAAAAACCCTAAAAAATAATAAAGCACCAGGAAGCGATAATATTTCAGTAGAGATGATTAAATATGGAGGTGAACAGCTTACAC